>CM074741.1:40007199-41207199 GCA_037367245.1 Phrynocephalus guinanensis | reverse complement strand
AAAATCAACAGAGACTTTTTTGCAAGAAAAACCCACTGCTGCTACTGTAAAAATTCAAGCATTTAAAATAGCTAATTTTCGTATGTTTCTGTGGTGCTTTGGTGGGGTTTTGGGCAACGATTTCAAAAAAAATATTGCGGTCGCCATTTTGGATCCCCCGCACTGCATGGCAAATGGATGCGCCCTCCCAGCCTGGTACCAGCAGCGCAGCAGTAGCAATAGCCAAGGAGAGGGGGGCGGGGACCCCCCCAAATAAAACACCCTTCTGGCCTGGTAGGTGCCCTCAGACAGTTTTCGCCTACTTTTAGGGCCGGGAATCGGGTTTTTTTTTTAACTTTTAAAAACTTTTTTTCTGTGCCGCTTGGCATTGCGCGATCGCCGCGATGCAAGTAACGAGCACAACAAATCAGACCAAATTGTTCGTTCGTCGGTTCAAGCTCGAATTCTGGTGGAGTAATTCCCGTTTCCGTTTCTGTAGAGTAACGGATACGAGTAACGGAAACGGAAACGGGAATACCGCTGAGTCGTGCCCATCTCTAATAGATAGATAGATAGATAGATAGATAGATAGATAGATAGATAGATAGATAGATAGATAGATAGATAGATAGATAGATAGATAGATAGATAGATATATAGGAGTACAGCCTATATCCCCATGTTGTAGGGTATAAATGCACAAGCCATGAGAATGCACTAGCCTTCCACTGTAAAGTCTGATTTTCCATACTTTCTAAATAGGAGGTCACCTATTCCCTTGGGCATGCTCTATGCATTTTTTCAGCCTTCTCATCATATGGAGGATGACCACAGTTAACAGAGGCCCCTCCATTCAGAAAATTTAGACTAGTTTGCTCTGCCACTGCTCATGTTCATTCCCACATATGAAATGTCTGGTGGCAGTCTGGATTGCTGCAAGAATTCAAATGGAAAGTTAGATATTTTAAGTAACAGAGGGTAATTCACAGAGCTTCAAACAGAGCGTGGTGGCACTGTGGTCAGCAACATGCTCTGGTCCAGTCAGTTGAGCCAAGAATGGATCAGGACAATGCATTTAATATTTTCATTAAATATATAAAATAAATATTGCACTGATGCACAGCAGGCATGGAACTTACTGTGACATGTTGTTGCACATGGGCTTAGGTTCTAACCTTCTGCCCACTTTTCATGGTCATAGCAGTTGCAAAATAATTCATCTGGTGAGTACTGTAAAGCACCAAAAGAATCAGCTGGAGATCCCTGACACTGGCTTCTCAGGCTTTGGTGACCCAGGGAAAAGTGTGTCATGCATCTTCTGCCTTGTTAGAATGGGGTGTCCATTCAGGTCTTCCCCAGGGTAGTCAACATTATGAATGTGCCATTTGGAATTGTTGCACTAAAATCCCATGATTTATGAATCCCATTTATTAAATAAAGAATTCTCCATCCTGAGTAGTGCCCCTAAGAAATAGCTGCCTAAATGGGGTTCACGTGAGATAAAGGACTAATCTGAAAGGCTTAACTAGGTCTATCTCCACCCAAGTTTCCTCTTCAGAATGAAAGCTTTTCCAGTATTATCTGGATGTACTGTCGGCCATATACACTAGATCTAGATGCTATGAATGGGACTTCAGCTTAAATCAGTTCACTTCTGTATGGGTAATTCTACTCCTCCTTGCAGGATAAGTAAAAACTGCACTGAAATGGCTTGAGGAATTTATGTTGAAATCAATGCATTCCTCCTATATTAGTGGCCATTATTTCTGCTTCTGCCCTTTTTCCTTGGTCATATAGCTCAGCGGCTTAATCCTCGGGTTGCAGAGCCACAGGCTGGGAGTTCAATTCCCCACTGTGACTCCTTGAGAGGAGGTGGATGTAATAAGGTCCACTACAGATCAAATGATACTATTATTATGAATTTTAGGTCTGTCCACTGTATCACAAACTGTTCATAATTAGAGCATCCCAAAAATGTTGGGTTGAGATCATCTTGCTCATTCAGCATTTAAACTGCCACTACACAAGATCAACCACTGCTGCTTGGTAGCTTATTATTTGTAATTAGACATGGGCACGACTTGGCGAAATTCTCGTTTCCGTTTCCGTTCCTCGTTTCCGTTACGTAATGGAAACGGTAACGACAATTACTCCGCCAGAACTCGAACTCGAACCGATAAAAGAAAAATTGGGTCTGATTTGTCGTTGTCGTTCCTGGCATCGCAGCGATCGCGCGATGCCAAGCGGAACAGAAAAAAAGTTTTAAAAATAAAAAAACCCCAATTCCCGGCCAAAAAAGCAGGCGAAAATATGCCTGCCTGAGTGAGGTCACCTACCAGAGGGGTGGTTTCTGGGGGGTGGGGACCCCAGCCTTCACCCCCTCCTGTCCTGGGCTGCTGGTACTGGGCTGGGAGGGGGCATCCTCGGCGTCTCCATTTGCCATGCGGTGCGGGGGGATCCAAAATGGCGTCTGCAATTTTTTTTTGAAATCGTGGTCCAAAAACACACCAAAGCACCACAGAAACATGCGAAAATAGCTATTTTAAAACTGCCTGAATTTTTACATTAGCAGCAGTGGGTTTTTCTTGCAACCAAACGTCTCCATTGATTTTATTTTATTTTATTTTATTTTATTTTTTTACACCTGCGCAATGATGGGCTGGCCATGGGAGTGGACCATGCAAATGTTTGGAGCCATTCCACCAATTGCATGGCCACTTGGCCAGGTTTTGACTGAGACTTCTGGGATGTGCCAGTCGGGCATAAAAAGCCCACTAACCCTAGCCCGAACCCTAACCCTAACCCTAACCCATACGCCAGTACACTGTCCTTCTTAGTGGGTCAGAGAGGCACCCAGAGGTGCACCGCACTAACTCACCCTAACCTTACCCGTAACCCTAAGCCTAGCCCTTGCACTAACCCTAACCCTAAGCCAGATCTGTGTACTCGCATTGCACTACACGCAAGTACACTTCCCTTCTTAGTGAGTCACAGGGCGCCCATAGGGGTCCTCTCACACTTCGTTCCCCAGCCCAAGTGCACCGTACACCTGTATGCCAGTATGCTGTCCTTCTTAGTGAGTCAGAGTAGAGGCACCCACCCAAAAGAAAGAGAGGTGCCTCTGCCTGCCACTGCAACTGGTATGCAATGCATATCCAATTGGCTATGCATACCCTTTTGTAGTGGGCCAGAGGAGGCACCCACCCCAGAGAGGTGCCTCCAGGAGCCCGCTCATAGCGGGCCAGAGGACGCACCCACCCCAGGTGCCTCCAGGTGCCCTCTTTCCCTTTGTAGCGGGCCAGAGGAGGCACCCCCCCAGAGAGGTGCCTCCAGGAGCCTGCTACCCCCAAAAACCAGTACTAATGACAGACAAAAAACGACAAACGAAATGACAAATTTTTGAGAAATTTCACGACAAACGGAAACGAGCCGAAACGGGCCGGCTCCGACACATAACAACTCGAAACGTCATTTTTCCTGGTCGTACCCATCTCTATTAGTAATCATTCTATCTTAATTTTTTTCCCTTTCCCCTGGAAATGTAAACTGGTGAACAATTTAAACTCTGCAGAGGACCTGAACTGATCAACAGTGTTTTATCCAGAGAACTTGCATTTTTAACAAATTAATATCTAAGCTTATTTCTTGCCCATCTAAAAGCCTCTCCTCAGTTTAGCAGGAACTAAACCATGAGCACAGTTAAGCTCTAATCCTTTCTTCCTTGTAATTTATCAGTCAATACCAGATAACATCACATAATCAACATGAGGGAGGGGGCATACATTTGATAGCAGCCACTTGGTGATTTTATCTATACCAGATAATTGTACTAAAACAAGATGTGAGCATGAGCAGCCAGCAAGATGAGCACAGGTAGCCTTACACCTCACAACAGAAATAGTGTGCAGCATTTCGGATCCAGTTTGCTAGCTTCTTCCCAATGTTTGCTTAGAATGGCCTGGGGGGAAAAGAAGTAATCAGCAGTGGGCCAAATATTTTGAGATGGTGCTAGATACTTAGGTGTTATAAATGGACTGGCAACCTGGCAAATCTAAGAGCAAAATAAATAAAAACATGATACCAACCCTGTGAACTTAACGGCAGCAAAGGGAGAGCCCTGGGAAGCCTGGCATCAAGTCTAATGTGAGCCAACTCTTGCAGCATTTGGAACTGCTAGTTATCAGATATGTCTTGAATGTCCAATGAAACAGTAAAGACATAGATGGGAAGAACTCTACATTCTTGGAAAGTAGGCATAGTCTGGCTAGACTAGCAGAGCATAATCACAGTCTTCAGGTGTTGGATTCATTATATATAAGCTGATGCCCTGATGTCCTTTTCAATCACACACTGTTACTGAAATTCTCTATGTTCATATATTCCAGCTTTTAAGCTCCCTCCTCCTCCCCCACCTAGTCCTCACTTCCACTATAATGGCTTCATTCTTTCAAAGAGACTTTTTTTTTGAATCCTATATGTATAATGGTATAATTGCATTATAATAAATAATACCAATGCAGTGAACTGAAATGATTGTTCAGTACTAATAAATGCCCCTAAACAAACAAACAAACAAATAGACAGTCAGACAGACAGAGACAGACAGACAGACAAACAAACAATGAACAATCTTCTCTTTTTTTCCTCCAGACCAAAAGATCTCTTTTAACTCATTTTTTTCATGGCACCAGCAGAGATTGATTCAGAAAATATAGCAGTTATGTACATTGTAGGCAGATAGTGTCTGCTGTGTATGCAGTGCACTTTTGACCTTGTTATTGAAGAGGGGAAAGCAAACCCCATTACATAAACCTAAACTGGCTTTGAAACTCACTGGAGCCTGGATATTAGGAAGCTCAGCTGAGCTAGAGCAGCATTAAATAAACCCAACTCCCTCAGTCATCCAACCATCCACTTGCCAAACTACCTGAGCATGAGCTTGTCATTGCGGTCCTTAAATTAAAATTCCATATGGTCTTCCATTTATGGATGTATTTTACTGAGCAGTCATCTTCTGATCCCACTGCCAAGAGCCATTCAACTGTAACAAAGCTGTGTCTCAATCTCTGCTTTAATGAAAGAAACCAAATCGAAGCAGAGGAAATTGGCTGTAACTACTCCTGTGAGTTTCATTCTCACAGGCTCTATGTGTTCTTCTAGTTTGTTGACTTAGAATCTAGCTAGAATATATTAGCATGCTGATATATTTCACTCCCCTATTTACTGTCAATGAACGGATCTAGTCAGATGGAACAATACATCTATATTCATCTAATTTTTCAGCTACCTGTAAGCAATCTCTGATTCTACAGAAAAAGGCATGTTGAGATACAGAAATGTGAAGTTGATACACTTTCATATGTTTGGCATTCTCCATGATGTAATTATAAATATTTTAAAATTATTTATGACTTCCTAATTGCACATATGAATGTTGGATTTCATAGAACTACACTATAATGGAGGTAAGAAAAATAAATAGGTACAATCTGATAATCTTCAATGTGGTATGTTAGATTGCTTTTCTTAATTATACATATTCACTCATATATTATGCCTGTTTGTGCAACTAGAATAAAGGCAGAATTTGTTTACACCTGGGTTACTCAAGGTTGACAATACTAGGCTAGGCTGTGGCGGGGGGGGAGAAGGAGAGCACTTTTGAAGTTGATATAAGCTCAAGGCAGCTGATGATCAGCATTATTTCCTGGCTAATAAGTGAAATCACAAATGCAGGACAGTGAATATAGTAGAGTGTGCAGTATGTACCCTCTGATGTACTCAGAGATTTTTTTTAAAAACAAACAACAAAGATGGGAAGTAGATGAGAATGAACATGTAACAATAACATATACTGGGTAAAAGCATAAGATAATGCTAGAGAAATTCAATTCCTAGATCTCATATACAAGTACTTTCTTTTTCTGAGATACTGAAGACATGGATGCAAGAAAAATGGCATATACTGTGGTACCTTGGTTTATGAGTACCTTGGTTTGCAAGTGTTTCATTTTCAGAGCAATGTTTTGCAAACCTGGTATCAGAGGTAATTGTTTTTCAATCACCTCTTCCTCCTCCTCTTGACCTCTGGGGTTCAGTCTGGGCCCAGTAATGCCTGGAATGGGCCTCCAGGGTATCCAGTGGGCCTGCGCCAGGCCTTGTGCTGACCATAAGTGAGCTCTGGTGGACCAGAAGTGACCTCTGGAAGACTTGAAGTCACCCTTGATATACTGGAAGTGACCTCAGGAGCTCACCTCAGGCCCGGTGCCACCTGAACGTGGCCTCTGGAGCTCACCGCAGGCCCCATGCAGGCCATCCTTGCCCTCGGCAGCATGCCATGGGCAGCACTGGACTGGAGATAACCTCAGGAGTCTGCTGCGTTTCCTGGCCAAAGCAAATTTCTCCATAGGAAATAATGGAAACTGGGTCCCCGGAATGAATTAGGTAAGTTTCCATTATTTCCTACAGAGAAATTTGCTTGGTAGACTAGTATTTTGGTTACGAGCATGCTTCCAGAACATATTATGCTCATAAACCCAGGTACCATTGTACTCTTTTTCTTTGCAAAACCTAGTATTTACCCATGTCCTATGAACTTCAAATTGTGATCATGGCTCAGAGCAGTCTTTCTCAGTGTGAATGTTGGAGCATGTGTATGGATGGTTTGCTCTTAAATGGTAGATTTTACGTCTTGGATTTTTATGCTGGAGTGTGTGAATGACTGACTGGATGGTACTTTTAATCTCATTGTAGTTATACAATGACAATAAATTCCATTCCAATTCCAATTCCAATTCCAATTCCAAGCAGTCTAGGTGAAGTGCAGACAATTTTTATAGCAAATGGAATTAGAATTGTTGATTATTTTATTTATTTATACTAAATTTTGGTTTTGATTTTTACTCTAAATGATAACTAACAGAAGGTCTCTAAACATGTAATATCTTTCTTGGAAAAGTGAAGCATTTGTTTCATTCATAGTGGGACTTTGGTTCTTTAGTCAATAGGACATATAACAGAAAATGCTGATAATGTCTTACATGAGGAGTATAGGGAAGGGCACAAAATGGAAAAATGGTGCTTCATTTCGTCATCCCCTGCATTTCATTTCGTACAAATTTTTGAAAACACAATAGTATGAAACAAAAAAGTAATGAAATGTTTTTTGTATTTATTTGCTTTATTTATTTATTCTATTATTATTATCATAAATAAAAAGGAAACCTTACATGAAAATTCACATAATTACCAGTCTTGATCCCAAATCTAAATATAAATTCAATCTACTATGGGTCAAAATCTATTAGCGGCTTCTTTCTCATAGAAAACATGTAGAGGTCTCCAACATTCTCTTGTCTTCTGTAGATGTTTCTCTTTGGGCCTTTTCACACGACCCCTAAGATCCGCTGGTCCCTTAAATTCAGACCAAAGATCTTAGGGGTTCGTTGCTCTTCCTTCCTCCCCACCAGAGAAAGAGGGGGGGGGGAAATGCAGCTCACCTGGAGGAGCTTCCCGGAGCTCCGTTTCTCTTCCATTTCTCTTCCGTTTCTCTTCTGCTTGCTTTTTTTCCTCCCACCTCTTCTCTTAAAGGGGCAGGAGGCAAAAAAAACACAAGCAGAAGCCAGGAGAGCCCCGCACTGACCAGATTAAATCCGGACCTGGGGATTTTCACCCACCTCAAGCAGGTACAAGAAAGTGCAGCTGGGTCGCACTTAGGTGGGCGGGGTCACACTTAATTGTCTGCAAAGTCCGGAGCTGGTGGGAAAACACTTGTAAGGTCCGGACCTTGCAGCCATTTCCTGTGGAGCTTAGGGGTCGTGTATAAAGGCCCTTTGAGTATTTCTGACAAAACGTACATGTTTGCTGTTTCCAAATATCTGTCAAAAAGTTCCTATTGTTCCAGTAATTCCTTTGTTTTCCAGTATTTTGCCAATGAAATCCTAGCTATAGTTAACATATATATTAATAAATGTTTCTTGTCATGATCTTTGATTTCCAGCATAATATTTAACTACAATATTTCTGGCTTGAATGGTATCATACAACACAATATTTTCTGTAAAATCTCATCTACTCTTTTCCAATAGTTTTTAATCACCATACATGTCGAGCACATATGATAGAAGGTCCCTTCTTTCTCCTTTCTTTACTGTACTTTCCTCCTCCTCCTTCTGGGCTCCAGCAGTGGTGACAGCTCCAGTAGGGGGGCTAGGCTGGACTGTTGGGCCTGCTCATCAGCTGGCTGGTGAGGCTACGGCAGCGGCATGGTGGCTCCAGCGGTGATGGTGGTCTAGGCCAGCTGGGTGGACCCACTCGCCCTCTCCCGCTGGCTGGCAGATCCCCAGCAGTGGCGCCTCCAGCAGCAGGCCTAGGCCAGCCAGTCGGTCCCACTTGCCACTAGATTTTGAAGGACCAGAAAAACTCAAGAGGAATGTAACACCAGTGGTTTGATGAGCTGAGTGTATCAAATATAAAGGAAATAAAGTTAGGTCTTGCCTATCTATATCTTATTACTCCCCTTCATATTTTCCAGTTCATATTTTCCCTTTCCTCAAAGCTAAATATTAGTAAATGCCTACTATAGAACAGCAAGAGTTCCTTTTGTTTTCGCGCAGTTTCCCCTTATGTACTTAAGACAGCAAAACAAAATAAAACTAGCCCCATTTTTGTACTGTCTAAACTGCTGAGGAAAAGTTGCTTGTATTTGCACAAGCCATACAAATTGGCTTGAGGTAATTCATAGACAACTGAAAACTAACTCCATAGGGCATATCCGAGAGAGAGAAATTCAGTTGAATGTTGACCAGACCACTAGTACAAAGCACACTTGTGAGATTGTATGAAGAAGAGGGGTAGAATACATTTTCCGGAGTGGACTGAGACAGTGTTCTATTCCCAATGCATTTATAACAGTAAGGAACTAACTCCAAAGATTTGGAAGAAGCTGGTGTCTATGACACCAAGACTTAGTCTTGCCGTGAGGAAGAAAAGGGAGGAAAATACAATAGAGATGATACTTAACTCATTAACCAACTTGGGACTACCCACATAAAAGCCAGCTCACTTGGCAGAGCAATTCTATTGAGAGAGATGTTTTTGCTTCCAGCAGGCAACTCATTGGTGACATTTATTTTCTTTTTTCTCCAGAACCACAGATTCTGGTCTCTTCCTAATTAGGGGAGGGGAAAAATATGTGAAAGGATGTTCTGCACAGGAACTAAACTGTCAGTCCTTTATAGCTGTTGATTTCAACTGTGTTTAAGTGCAGAGGATATTGTATAGTATCCTGCTATTTTTTCTGCACCACACAGAGGAGACAAAGAGGATATACATTTAAAAGGAGCCCTTTAGATATATGTTTTATGATCCTCCACAGTGATAACACCCTGGATAACAGTAGTAGACCTCTCATTTGTTGTACAAGGTAACAGTACAAAGCAGCATTTAAGATGCTGATCTTTGAAATACAATCTCGTACTCAAACCTTTAGGGATCTCTCAAGAACGTGAAGCAATTGTATCAAAACTGACTTCCAAAGTTATTTCTTCACCTTGTCCAAATGATATGTGAAATTATAATAATGAAAGGTGAACTTGATATATAAACATAAGATATATGTTTACACTGTCAAAAGTATAGTTGCAAACAACAGCACAAGGGGGTACATGCCTGCAAACTAGTAAGCCTTCGTTCCAACAGTATTTTTTCTCAGATTAAGAGATATGGGATTCAAGCCTCAAATCATTTAGTTTCAACAGGATTTCATCTCAGATGAATGGATATGGGATTTTAGCCTCAAATCACTCCCTCCCTCACATGAATCAATTCCAATCTAATACAGCTTGACAAATAATTGTGCTTGGCAGGTACCATTTGGAAGGCTTATAGCTCTCTAATATTGGGGTGGAGTGATGATAAAGCTTGCATTGTTTCTCCCCCACTCCAATCCCTGGAGATAAATTTTAGTCAGGTCTTGGTCTACAACTGTGAAGTATCTAGTGACAATAACAAGTTGGTTGTGATCCATACACTTTTCAATAAAAAACTAAATTATCACTTCTTTCTGCTATAGGGAGAAGACAGATCTCGATGCACACTTCAGTCACTTTTTATAAAAGGTTTATGTGCCCCTGCTACTTCGTTGAGACATAACATAGCTGAGTGCCTTGTAAGATTCTAGTTTTTTGAAAAATGAGTAATCAAGATTAACTCTTTTGATTGAGAAGAAAATGAAAATTTGCTTCAGAAATATTAATGGCGACATTTGAGTTGAGAACTTCAATGACAACTAATTCCTTGTAAAACATAGCCTTCTAAGCTCTGTTTAGAAGACTATTTTTTACTGTTGTTAATGTTACAGAATCTTTCAAGGTGAAATGCAGGTTGTAAAACCACATGTGCTCTATGAGAGCTAGAGGGGTGCTTTCTTTTTCTTTTTTCTTTTTTCTTTTTCTGAATTGCTGACTTGTAAATATTTCAGAAGCTAAGCAGGGTTGGCCCTAGTTAGTACTTGGATGGGAGACCACCAGGGAATAACAGGTGCTGTAGGTGCCTGCAGTGGGAACTGGCAAACCACTCCAGTATTCCTGCCAAGAAAACTCCATGGACATGAAGTCACGAAGAGTCAGTCATGACTGTAATGACACAACACAACAACACAACACAACACAACACAACACAACACACACACACACACACACACACAAATACTTCTTTCTTTAAGCTGCCTAGTAAATATCCAGTCTCTCATGCCAATCACTATGTCATTCCCTTGGTAGTACATCTGACCCTCCAGTTCACAGCAATCCAAACTGCCATCATTCATTTCTCCCAACTGGTAATTTCCTGGAACATCTGGTTGCTGTTCTATGAAGTAGATGCTCCCAAACTGTCTTGGCCCAATGTATATCAGCAAATTTTAACAAGAGCTGTATTTTTTTCCAAAGGAACCAACAGCTTGTTTGCTGTACTTGTGCCAAATTGTAATGCATTGGCAGGCTGTCTCTGATCTATTTGCTGATACTCAGCAATTCTATGACAATTTAGTAGAGCACTTAAACATTTCCCTTTACTAAGTGGCTCAGCATGCTGCTCTCTGAATCAGGAGCCGAAGGTCATTGGTTCCAATCCTATTCCCCTGTATCGTTTTAATGGTAATGATGCTGTTAAAGCTGTGGCATGGAATAAGATTGTGCTTAATGCTATTATTTTGCTGAACTTTGTGCAACAAGTGTCACCACCTATGAGGCATTATTTGCCTAATTAAAGCACATCCATGATTTGGATCTCATTCCTTCCTCCATCCCACTGCCACCCTATAATGAAATCTCAGGATATGGTAATCATAGAGAACTAAATGCATAGTCAAGGATTTTTCTTTAAATTAGTTTAGGGCCCTATCAGACATATTAATAGTAATCCATAATTGAATGGTGTATATAATAAACATATTGGCTTGTTTCAGGTTTTCGACACAATTCAGCTAGCTTTCTCAGGTAACCTAGTGACATGACCTTTTTCACTGGAGTCTGAATAATAGCTACACAACTACATTTTAAATAGGAAATTCATGTTTTCTGGATAAACAACTTCGTATCAGTGAAACTAATTACATTCATTCTTATGTATCGATAAAATGAACAGATCTCTTGCTTACATATTTTGATCTGGAAAATGATAAATCATAAAATTGTTCATATGTAAATTTCCCGCCCAGCCCAGAATAAAAAGACCAGACAAACTGGTGGAATAAAACTGGGCCACAACTTATTGAATAAATTCAGTCAAATTCTTATTAAACATTCCTAAAGCAAGGAGGCCTAGAAAAGTGCAAGTGGTACAGATTAGAGGTGGGCACAACACGCCAAAATGGCGTTCATTTCCAGTCTTCGGCCCTTGGGCCCCCGTTTCAGTTTTTTACAGTTTTTTGGGCCCCTGGGGGCCACTTCGTTATTCAGTGTTTCGATTTTTGGGGGAAGCGGGCTGCCCGCTGGTGTCTCCCCTCAGCGCTGGGACGTCTTCCCCCACCCACCAGTCAAGCCAGCGGTCGTGGCGAGGAAACGGAGGTCCAGGCAGCGAGGAAACGGAAGTCCAAGCCAATGCCACCCTCCGCCTTCCCCGCGCCTTAAAGGGAACTTTCCCATGCCAGATGAGGGAGCGTCCGGGGCAGAGGGGCGAAGGGGGGACTCAGCTGCCCTGCGCATGTTGTGACAGCACCATGCGCTGTCATGACCCGCTCGGGGAAGATCCCTTTGGGAACCCCGTTCAGTCCCTCTAAATGCAGAGGGGCTGAATGGGAGTCCCACCTTCCCCGGGAGAGTCATGGCCGATCTCCTCCGGCCCGGGTGACAGCTGCCCGGCCACCACCCGGGGTGGAGGAGATTGAGCCGGAGTCTCACATCCCCTTCCTTTCCGACTCCCCCCCAGAGCCTGACAGCTCTGGGGTGGAGTTGAGAAGGAAGGGGCTCCGATCCGGTCTCCACGCGCAGAGGCCAGATTGGAGCCCCCTCTCGCTGCCCTCCGCCCCACAGCCTGACAGCCCGGTAGGCTGCAGGCTTTGGGGCGGAGTCGGGAAGGAAGGGCTCCGATCCGGTCTCCGCGTGTGGAAGCCAGATCACAGGCCCCTCTCCAGCAGCGATCTGATCTCCTCAGTGGGGATGTGACAGCCGAGCCGGCTGTAAGCCCCTCACTGCGGAGATTGGAGAGATAGCTGTGGCCTCGCCTCCGCTTGCAGAGGCAAGAATGGGGCTCAATCCTCCTCCGCTGGCGATGACAGCTGGGCTGTCATCGCCAGCAGGGAGGAATGAACCGAACGTAACCGAACCCATTTGTTCTGGTTCTGTTCAGTTCGTTCCTAAATTACACCATTCTCCGTTATTTGTAACGTTACGTAACAGAATGGAGAACGGTAACGAAAAAATGGTCGTTTTGTGCCCATCTCTAGTACAGATATTAAACTAAATTATTAGCAGGGTGCTGATAAATTGCTCAGTGCCCTCCCAAATTCTTTGTGGTCTGGGCAGCCCTCAACTATCACTCAAGGGCATGTATTATTCATAAACCTATTGAACTTTGTCTAAATTACTAAATAATTCCTAATTAACTTTGAGGGCTGCCGGTCTATGAAATCTTTAAACTCACTAAATTTAACCCAACTCCAACTAACCACTTGCCCTGCCTGCCACAGAAAGGGGGCTACTTAGCATGTACCCTTTCCCCCTCACCTAATGCAACTTGAAGCCCCCCCTTGCAAATCAGACAGGAAAAGGTTCAAGCATGAAACAGATAAATGCACCCCATCTTCCCTATAAACTTCAGGGCAACCAAATCTAATATTTGGGTGTTAACTGACCCAAACTCAAGTGTCATGAAGTTTCCCATCCCAAATTGATGCCACTGTGTTATGTCAATTTGCTTGGGGTTACCTGCACCTCTCCAATGCAACCAAGGCATGATATCAGACTAAAGTATCTTAACTGTTGGAAACCTAAGATTCTGCAGGTCCCCTTTGACCTGCAGAATCAGTGACTTGCCAGACTGCTGGGATTCCATGAACCCATCCCAGTGCCTTCCTCTCTTTTCCTTCCATTCCAATGTGGCCATTGAACCCAGGCCCAGGTTCCAGCCCCAACTTGTATGCCATGTGTACGCCGCTGCCCAGTAGATGTAACTGTACCCCAATAGCACAACACTTGCTCAAATCTGTGGCAGCTCCTGGAATGACAAATGAAAAACAATGGCCAGACCTAACAGTTTGGCAATGGCTGTATAAATAAACAAAACTTCTATGACCTCCATCAGCCCACACTCTGAATTTCTCCAACATCATAGGCCATGGCAGTAGATGTAGACGCTGTGCCTATTTGAAAAGAATGAGTCCCAAATAGAGATGGGCACGAAATAAAAAAAATCATTCTATTATTCATTATTCGTTTCATTTTGTAACAAAACGAATAATGAAAATTGTGATGAAATTGGAATGAACAGAACAGAACCACGAAAATTAGGTTTGTTACGTTTCTTTTTGTTAATGGTGACGTGCAATGAAATGAGCTGTTTTTAAATGTTAAAAAATGTCCTGAATATCCGTAAAAACCCTGTGATAATTATTTATTCTGCCTGATAATACCTAGCAGGGGGGGTTGGGTCCTTTAAATGTCTTTTCTCAGATCGCTGTATTTTTTTCCTTTAAGGGGAGTTAGGGGACATTGACCCAAAATGGCTCGCAGATCCCTAATATTGATTTCTTGAGTATTAAAATGCCCTGGACATCTATAAAAATGCAGTGATAATTATTTGAAATTATTACCTACCAGGGGGTAGGGGGCCTTAAAACGTTTGTGTTTGTCTTTCTCCCATCACAATGTATTTTTTCTTTTCCCTTTAAGGATGATACAAAATGGATTCCAGCCACAAGATGGATGCAAGCCATGTGATGGGATCATATAAATACTTGGACAATTTCAACCAATAGCATGCCTAGGTTGCAGACTGGGTAGGTGTGGCAGTCACAGAGGGCATAAAAAGCTCTGGCAGCCCCCATCCTCCTTTCAGTCTGCTGTGGGTGTTAGGGTGGGATTGCTTTCTCTGCGACTCGTTAATTTAGGCCAGCCAGGCAAGTGTGTGTCTCTATGTTCCTGCTGGCTGCAGACTGGCTCTTAGGGGGAGAGAAAGAAGAGATTTCTCTTGCAGCCTCTCTGTGTGTGTCCATACCTCTCGGTAAGTACCCTCCCCTGCCCACTCTGTGGCTGCCCTATGCCCTGGGCAATGCCTGCCGCTGCCTTTGCAGCCTCCCTGCATACCTAGTATATACTGTGTCTCTGCCAGCATCGTTTATTAGTGTTTTCCTTCTGTTCTGGGGCATTGGGGGATGCCCGCACGAGGAGATGCTTTAAATCGCGCAAAAAAAGCAGATAAAAATGAAACATTTTTTTTTCAAAAAAATTCACAAAAATGAAAATGAACAGAAATGGGACCCACAACGGAAAATAAAAAACCAAAACGTCAGTTTTTTCTATTCGTGGCCATCTCTAGTCCCAAATCTGTATTCATGTGCCCCTATCCTCCTAAGGGCTCAAGCTTGCCAAGATTGATATTTATTTAAGGCAGACCCATCTCGGTGCATAAACAAAGGGCCTTCTGCATCTCCTCTCAGCCCCAAATAGTCTCTCATCACACCCACTGGGCAAAACTGCAAATTACTGCATGCTCTTAACATAATCACTTGCCTTTCTCACTTCTGAACAGTCTTTGACCTACGGAGGATAATCCTGATATGATCTGCAGCCAAAGATAAGTCACCTCTCTGCAAAAAGAATCCTGACTTATCTGCTTTGGATCCAGCCATGAGTTCACTTACTCTCAGAGCTGCAAAAATGTAATTAATGTGGCTGCCCTAAACAAAGACACCTCAAAATTGTCTGTACAAATCTCTTTCCACTCTCCATAAAGTCATGCCTAAATCTCAGGTGAAATGGGTGCTCTTTGTCCCTGGTCAGGCCCCTCTCTTTTGTCCATCCCTCAATAATCTTTTGAAGTCTAAACTCTGCTGAGGGAGGGGGCTAGCCATGCTCCTTCACATTAAATGATAAAGCTGATACCCTGCCTTAGATATACCTGAGAGCCAAACCTTTATCAACTGCAAATTGAGCTAACTGATCACTGGATACTGCCCCCCTTGGAGGGGGGGAGAGGGGGCTCTTTAAACTTATCTTCCCCCCTCCCAATGGGAAACTTATCTTCCTCACCCCACCTCTCAACTGCTCTTCGCTGGCTTCCCTGTACCTCATTTTCTGGAGAAATGGGACACAGGGAAACCAGCACCTCTCAGCTGAGAGGCACTGGCTGGGGGGGAGCTCTTTCCCCCACCCCACCCTGTGCTGATTAAGCCCACTCTTTCCCCCAGCCAAATGTTGCATAAGCACCAAACATACACTACACACACAAAATGAATAACGAATCAAAATGAACTAATGTAAAAAAATTAAAAAAAGTATTATTAAAAATGAAACGAAATGAACCAGTCCTAGCATGGGTGGGAGATGGGCCACTGTGGCACATTTGGTGCCTTGGTCATGCTTCATAGAAATGTGCATGAAACATGAAGTGGCCATGCCTTGTGGCAATTTATTTCACAAACACTTATAGACACAATGAAAAGTTGGACTTTCAATCCTGCTATGTTTCCCTAAATATTCTTCCTGCGTTTCTCTGGGCACTTCTTTTTGTGAATAAAGTTTTTGATAAAAATCCTTCACTATCTTCTTCAGTTCCTCATGGTCAAATTTATCTTTTCCATCTTTATCCTTTAAGCTTTGTATATGTGTTTTCTCTTTTTCTTTTCTAAGTCTGTATGCCAGCCATCTTCCTGGTTTGTTTGCTGTTTCAAAGAAATTTGCTCTTGCAAATTTTATGTTTTTTGCTATTTCTTCTGCCCATAGCGTATTCAGATAATGTTGTTTCATTTTCAGCCTTGCCTTTAGATCTTCCTTTTTTGGGTCTTGTTTTAAACCTTTTTCACATTCTTCTATAGACCTTACTGCTTCTTCTTTTTCCCGTTCTCTTTCTCTTTTCTGTGTGTCGCAAATTTAATTATTTGCACCTTAAACATAGCATCCCATACAGTACCATAGGAATTTCTGGAAAATTTTCCTTAAAGTAAAGCTTCATTTCCTCTTTGATTTGTTTCAAAAATGTTTCATTTTTCACTTCCATTGCCAGTTATTTTTTCTAAACATATAAGTAAGCAAATGTATTAGGTAGAAATTTCAATTTCTTTTACTTCTCTCATGATATGATGTAAGCGAAATGAACCATGATTTCTATCTGAGTAGAAGGTGTAATCTTGGCAGAAGGGTTCCTTATCTCCATACATCCACTAGGGCCAATTGCAAGAAGTGTGGCAATATATTTCGCCTGTTCTTTTTTCGTTTCTCTTGTGGTGTTTTTACATCCAAGCCCCTATCATACACGGCATTGAAATCCCCTACAATTAAATTTTCCTGCTGCGAGGTTTTAAGCAATTCTTGTTCTAGACTTTTATAGAATTTCTCCTGTTTCTCATTAGGGGCATATATATTGGTTATTAAAGTCTTTTTCCCATCTCTGTGTATTTCTAACATTAGGATTCTTGCATCTTCAGATGCATATATCAGTTTGGGTTCCATTCCTTTTTGACATATATGGCCACACCTCTCTTCTTTTCCTTCAGATCCGAGGCTGCAAAGAGTTTTCCTAATTTAGTACAATTCAGTAGGTGTTCATCTTTTTTCTTCATGTGCGTCTCCTGTATACAGATGACATCTGCTTTTAATTTCCTTAATTGTAAAAATATTCTTTTCCTCTTCTGTCCTGAGTTCAGTCCATTAATATTGATTGAGACTAGCTTCAATTGTTTATTCAAGATTTTCATCCTTTTTATTATCTTTTATTTTCTCTTCCTCTCTCCTTTTCTGTTCTCTTGTGATGGCACACTTTTGTTCTTGTTCTCTTGTCTCATGCTGCGATTTCCCCTTTCCTCTCCTCTGTTTTCCTTCCTCGCTATCAGAGGGTGTATCTTCCCCTCTGCTTCTTAGGAAATCTTCTGCCTTCATCACAGAATTGATTGTATATCTTTTAGGGCCAAGTTGAAAAAATATGCCTTCTGGTATCAGCCATTTATAAATAATTGAGTTTTCTCTTAAGTATTTTGCCAGATTTGAGTATTTTTTCTCCTTTGCCGCATTTCCCAGGGTACCTGTTTTAAAACTGTAATATCTTGATCTAAAATTTGGATTGGTTTTCCTTGTATTTCATTAAGCACCATATCTCTCATCGATCTCCTTGTGAATTTCAGGTGAATTTCCCTTGGTAATCTGTTCATTCTTGTGTAAGCTGAACTCACTCTGTAGACTGAATCAATTTGTGATAGGAACTCTTCCATTTTCAAATTCACAATTGGTGCCAATGATGTGCTTATCAAATCTGCCAGCTTCTCCCCTTTGGATTCTGGGACATTCTGCAATCTTATAAAATAAGCTGCTTTTTCCATTTCTAATGATATTATTCGATCTTCTTGTAACTTTTGCATATTTTCTATGACATCCATCCGATTCTCAGCTTTGACTGCTGCTTCCTTTCTTTCCTGTAGCTGTTCCGTATTTGTTTTCACCTGCTTATACAGATCATCGAACCTTGTATTTGTGCCTTTCACCTCATTTGTCAATTGGCTTACTGTTTGTGTGAGTTGATTCATTGCTTCCTGCATCTGTTGCAGACTGTGTAATATTAAGCTCTCTGTTGAAGATTGTCCTACTAATTTTGTCATGCCTGTCGTCTCAGGAGAACTCTGGGGTGTAGTTTGAGGTGTCATTTGTGGTGTGGTCTTGCCTCTTCCTGTTGGTACTTTGAAAGCCATGTTAATAAATTATGTACTTCATATACTTTAGTCAATTAATCAATCCAATCTGGGTTAAATATCCCAACATTCCACTTTAGAATCTTTATCCATGATATTGCACTTGCTCTACCTTAAACAGAGAATTTTCCACAGCCAGATACTTTTTTCAGGTTTGAGCTGGAGAGGACAACCACTGTGTAGACGTCATTGTTTTTGTTCCACGTTTTCTGTCTCAGAAAAAAAAAGGTTTTCTATTGCTATAAATATTATCTGACCAGGTATAATGATGAAGAGAAAGCAGTATGCCTCAAAGCATACAATGTGCCATTCTCACTATAAATCTTTATATGTGCTCTTTTGTTTGCTTATACCCACTGATAGCTTTGCAGTGCTTCTACCTCCATACAAGTGATGTCATTCACTTCTTGTAAGTCCCACCTACCAATTATAGTCCTCCATTATCATGTCCCCTATTGTTCTGATGCGGTGCCATACCTTAAACATCACTTTTATTCGGGGAGGACATGGTACAGGTTGCAAAGTATGGAGAAAGTAACCATATATTGAGTCAAACCTGATAGAAGCTGAAATGGTTCCTGTGAACAAACGCTGTGACTGGGTACATCAAATATGGTTGCCTCTGGAAATGTCTGCTTTTTTAATAGTTGCTTCTTTTGATACATATATAAATGTATAGTGCTGCATTTTAAATGTTTGGTTTTATGGCAACAAATTTTATTTTTCTCCACAATGCTCCACAATGCTCTAGGGACTTCGGAAAAAATATGATTACACATAAATAGAAAAATAGCAAGTATTCTTCTTCTGCTTCACTTTATACAAATCACACACCAACACATTTCTCTGATACAATCTCTTGGATTCTCCCTGCCTCTGGCTTATCCCTTAGATATTTAGAAACTTGAAGGGGTTTCTCTCATAGAATGAACTATTTTTACTTGATTCTGTACAGAACAGCCAGTCAGAAAATGCAAGGCAAGCCCCTGCCTTTCCACTGAGAAGGAAAAGGTAAATATAAACTCTAACAAGAGGTAGGTACTTGCATTGGTACTGGGCTTTCATCTGCTGCTACACAGACAGAAGAATTCCTGTCCCACTGGCTCTTTTATTTGGGTCTTTAGATTGTTAGACAGAGCAAGGGCACCCCTCTTTTCAAGCACTTGTGTTTAATTGCAGCTTATTGGATTCCCCACAGGGAAGAAAGAACAGCTGTGGAAGCAAGAGAGAAAATATTCACTCACCTGTAGAGACAGGTATGATGTTGCTCTGTAAAGAATATGCCAGGAATTGTAAGGGGCTTTATCTCTCACCCTGAGAATCCTTATGCCTATTTTCTTCCCCGTTCTCCACTTTCCTCCATTTTTAATGCTGAAAATGAAAGAAAGGAGAGAAACAGTGTTTAAAAAGACATGTAATAGAATCAAGGGTAGCATTAATTAAAAAGAAAAATGTATACATAAATGTCGTTTAAGGTCTTCCCAGTGTCCAAATATACATCAATATAAAATTATGGTATGCATTCGTATGCTGATCGAGTTGAAAGGTCATCACTCCATGGAATAACAGGAGGTGGAAAGAGAAGACCTTATTTATTGATATTCAGTTCTTTAAAAAATTTCCAGTTTATAAATGCAGAATATTGTGCATTTGTATCCACAATTCAAAACACCAAGAAATGGTCTTACATTACAGCACAATAGCATGCCCACATTATCAACAGGGAGATGCATGCCAAGGGTAGCCTGAAAGTTAATCACACCAATTTGAGCAATCAAGATGGCAAGCCTTTGGTACTCCAGATGTTTTAGACTGCAGTTCCTGCAATCCTTTGTCATTGGCAATCTAGGCTTGGAATTCTGGGGCTTGTGATCCAAAACATCTGGAGTGCTGAAGGTTCACCAGCACTAGATAGGATACTTCTTCTGCTCACTACCATTCACAAAGTGAGAGCAAGCAAGTAACAGCAAGCAAGATACAATTTTGAAAATTCCTTTCCGGCTAGATTACTGTAACATACTATGTGTGGGGCTACTGCTAGAAAGGCTCACTCAAGTTCAGCTTGTCCAAAACTCAGCAGCCAGATTGCTGATGGGGGCTGGTTACAGAGATCACATGACACCCTTGTTACAGCAGCTCTGCTGGAGAAAGTGGGAGGAGGAAGAGAGAAAGACTATCACCTAACATGTCTTAATAGAAGAAGTAATACCTGCTAATTTGCAAGTCCTGAGTAGAACTTGCCTGGATTCCTTCCCAATAAATAAAGCTGATGGGACCAACCATTAACTTTCAAGGTAAGCAAGATTAGCATTTTCAAATAAATTGTTCTGTTTTAAACCACCCAGAGTGGCCATTATTGCTAGATGGTGCGGTATAGAATCTAATAAATAAATAAATAAATAAATAAATAAATAAATAAATAAATAAATAAATAAACCTGGGAACATTTAAGGCTGCTTGTTTCTTCATGATAAGAACAGTTTTACTTTTTTTTTCTTTAAATCACACAACTCAAAACCTCTTTGCCAAGACTTCCTCAAATTTCACATGGAGCAAGAACGTACTTCCAGTTACATCTGGTGCTGATCCAATTTCCAGTTTCAAAAGGCACTTTTTTTTCTTGGGCTCTCTTCATTTTCAGAATTGCTTTGCAGAATGTTGATTTGTTCAGTGAAGATAATAAGAGCACTGCATTCTTGTACAGTGAAAATGTTGCCCAAGTAAACTAACCATGAGCAGAACCTGAAGGAAAAAGCTAAACAAAAGCTCACCTTGACAAAACAGTAGCATAAATGGATGAGCTTTCAGGCCTGCTAACTGTTCATTGGTAGAAAAAAAAATCCACAGATCCTAACTGGTAATATAATTTTGCATGTATAGGTAAATAAATGTTTAATTCTGGCTCATGGGGAGCAGCATGATATCACTTCCCCCTAGCCGGGAATAAAGAGATGAGGCACATAAGAAGAGCTAACAGCCCATCTAGTCCAGCTTCCTGGATCTCACAGTGGCCCCACCAGATGGGTCTGGGAGCGCACAAGACTAGATCTCTGTCTTCTGATACCACTCTCTGAAGGCTATGAATTTAAACCAAGGACCACAACTTTATTAAACAAGATGAGCCAACCAGTGCAGCCTCCCATATTATTTATTTATATCATTTTTGCCCTGCTTTCTCCCCATGATGACCCAGAGGATTTAAAATATTAAAACATACAATATAGAGATTGGACCCAAAAGGATGCTAGGTAGACTCGTGAAAGAAGGAGGATGCCAATACCTAGGCAGCAGGTGTGTATTAAACTACATAGCTATCCTATATGTCAACTGATGACGTGCCATTTGCTTGCTCGAGGAATGTGTCATTTGAAGTGGCACCTAAATGAATAAAACACAGTCCCATAAAATCATTATCAGACAAGAAATTCAACTCAGAAGCATAGTCATGGGGACAGTGAGGATTACAGTCCCTATAGAAAATGGTGTCTTTGCTGAGCAAAGTTGCCTAAAAAGACCTTGAGCTGTGCAGAATTTGACTATTTCTTGCAAACATGGGAAATGAGCAATATATAACCCCAGCTATATAGTCAAAAACCTGTTGATGCTCACTTTTGATGTGCCAAGATTCCACTCTCATTCTTCCGTATATACAATCATAAAATAAGGGTCCTAGCCATGGGGAGAGCCAATATGTGGCCACCATTACCAGAGAAAGAACGGGGGAAGGAAAAACATGCATAGATACTCCTTCATATATGTGCATGGAAGATTGAGAGTGGAATCTTTGGGACATCACAAGTGAGCATCAAAAAGTTTCTGACTAGAAGACATAATGCAAGAGTACCAGGGGTTTAGGTGTCCATATGTTGGAAATTATTCACTAATACTTTCTCCTGCACCATTGAGGTTTTCCTGCTACCCAGTGAAAATTAAATGGGGGTGAGGGTTTGAAATGGGGAGGGGAGGAGAAACTGGAATCTTTGTGACATTGACAATGAGTATCTATAGCTTTCCTAATAACGAGAGAAGAATGTTAAGTTTCACTTTGAAGCCAGAGTGGTGCAGGGAAAGTTCTCAGTCCTCATGTCCATGCTAAGATGCCTTACTAAAACGTTCCCATGCACCTGTACAATTTCTAAGTTTCCTGCAAAAGCAACACCTCTGGTGTCTTTA
This sequence comes from Phrynocephalus guinanensis, assembly GCA_037367245.1. Lineage (NCBI taxonomy): Eukaryota > Metazoa > Chordata > Lepidosauria > Squamata > Agamidae > Phrynocephalus > Phrynocephalus guinanensis. Next base: position 41,184,653 of record CM074741.1, on the reverse strand, counting down.
CCTATTGTTATTTTTTTTTTTTTTGCTTTCCATTTGTTCTTTTGCTAAAGAAGAGAGCAAATGGGGCTCAGCACAACATTCTTTCCAGGGAATCCTAACTATTTTGGGTGGGGAATTGTAATTATTCTACACAGCATGGTGATTCTTCAAGGGTGGACGCAGATCATGGGACATCTCAGGAATCCCACAAAATTTCCCGGGGGGGGGGGGGGGGGACCAACCAAAACCAAAAATAAAAATGAGCATTGAATGAATATTTTGAATTTCAAAGAGGAAATGAGGATTTCCCCCCCACCACCTTCTCTGCCTGGCCATCTGGTCTACTGATCAGTTTTGATACCATTTGGCATATTCCAATTGTTCTGCTCTGTAGGACCGGAACCGTTGTGTGTTCTGTTCAGGAAACAGACAGTTAAGTAGCACCAAGTTTTGTATGTGACTGAAATGATTGCAGTTGCACATCATGCAGCACTTTATGGGAGTGTCAGCCTGCTGGATTCTTCTGTTCTCTGATTTTGTAAGGTATTCACTATTGGCAATGAGCCCACAATGAAAAGGAACTTACGTAGTCCACAAACGGCCTCATCCTTTTGAAGCAGAGATAGCTCAATGTGCAAACTGTATGCTAGACTCTATAATAAGCCAAGAACTGCAGAGCTGAAAGCTACCCTATGGATCATCAAGTCTAAGCCTTGTCAAGGAGATACAGTGGCAAATCAAACTCCCAATCTCTGGCTTCTCAGCCGGATATCTGAACCACTGAGCTATCCAATGGTTCATAGTAGAGATGGGCACGACTTGAAAAAAAATTTTTTTCGAGTTGTCGTTAGTCGGGCCGGTCCCGTTTCGGCTCGTTTCCGGTTTTTGCGAAAATTCGCAAAAATTAGTCAGTTCGTTTTTTTGTTTTTTCGTTGTCATTAGTACTGGTTTTGGGGGGGGAGCGGGCTCCTGGAGGCACCTCTGTGGGGTGGGTGCCTCCTCTGGCCCGCTATAAAGGGAAAGTGGGCTCCTGGAGGCACCCGTGGGTGCCTCCTATCCTCACCCATTAGGAAGGGGAAGCAGGCTCCAAGAGACCCCTCTACATGGGGGTCTCCCTTCCTCACCTGCTGCTGCTGCAAAATGCTATGCAATAGCCATATGGATATTGCATAACATAATGTGCAGACAGTGAGACCAGTGTGAGAGTGATAGCATCATGCCTTCCCTGCACAAGGCTCCCGCACCACCATGTCTCACACAGAAGGGAATTGTACTTGCTGCGTGTAGTGCAATGCAAGCAAGTAGATCTGGCTTTAAGGTGGCTTAGTGCAATGGCTAGGGTTAGGCTAGTGACGGGTAAGGTTACGGTGGGCTAGTGGGTTGCACCTCTGGGTGCCTCTCTGACCCACTAAGAAGACAGTCTGTGACGTATGGGTACGGAGTCAAGGGTTAGGGTTAGGGCTAGGGCAGGTTTTAGGGGGCTTTTTGGCACATCCCAGAAGTCTCCATGGCCAAGTGGCCATGCGACTGGTGGGATGGCTCCAAAAATTTGCATGGTTGTCCACTCCCACATGGCTGGCCACTCGGCCAGCCCATCATTGCGCAGGTGTAAATAAAATAAAATAAAATAAAATCAATGGAGGACAGAGGAGGAAAGGAGAGACATTTTGTTGCAAGAAAAAACCCACTGCTACTGTGAAAAATCTGGCAGTTTATAAATTTTCGCGTGTTTCTGTTGTGCTTGTGTGTTTTTGGACCACGATTTCAAAAAAAATATTGCGTTTGCCTCCCCATTTTGGATCCCCCGCCCGCACCGCATGGCATGGCGAAATGGCAACTCGAGTCCGGCTGCCCAGGACGGGGGGGAGGCGGGACCCCCCCTCCAGAAACCACCCCTCCGGTAGGTGCCCTGCGCCCTTAGTCAAGCAGGCATTTTTCCGCCTGCTTTTTTGGCCCGGGAATGGGTGGGGGGAGAGTTTAAAAGTTTTTTCCTGTGCCGTCCGTGCCGCTTGCTTGCGCTTTAATTGCGGGCGGCCGGCGGCGAGACTGGGCTTTTTGCTGGCTGCGAGCCTGCGGCGAGTCCCACCAGAGCAGCCCAGGACGGGGGATGAGGGGGGAGGCCGGGGACCTCCAGAAACAACCCCTCTGGTAGGTGCCCTGAGGCACGGCAGGCATTTTTCCGCCTGCTTTTTGGCCGGGAACCGGGTTTTTTTAACTTTTAAAAACTTTTTTTCTGTGCCGCGTGGCATCGCGCAATCGTGCGATGCAAGGAACGAGCACGACAAATCAGACCAAAATTGTTTGTTCGTCGGTTCAAGCTCGAAGTCTGGCGGAGTAATTCCCGTTACCGTTTCCGTAGAGTAACGGAACCGAGTAACGGAAACGGAAACGGGAATACCGCTAAGTTGTGCCCATCTCTAGTTCATAGGTATCAGCACTTACACTTTCATTTCCATTTCTCACATCATATTGACGAACGTCTGCGTTTACTACTTTCAGAGGTTGATTGTGAACTTATGAGAGTGGGTAGGCAAAGAAAACTCAAGTGTAGGTACGTTTGGTAGCTCAAAGCATTTTGTAAGTGAACTAGGTTTGAAGTCAAAATGGTAATCACTGGTAACACTGTCAATTGAACCAACATGAATAATAATAACAATGCTGTGTTGAACCCTCTGAGCTTTTAAAACAGTAGGCTGGATTAACTGTGTAACATGACTTTTAGTTTCTAGTATGCTCTGTTCTTTAAACGGTTATAAATCAATAGGAAGGCCTCCTCTCTTCTCTCATGACTTCTGTGCTTGCTCGGGGATCTTTGCCAAGGCATTTTATGTACAGTTTAAGATATGCAAGGAAAGAAAGACTGTTGGTCATCAATGTTCTCAGGTTTATTCATGGTCTCAAAACTACTGTTTAACAAATGAGATAGGGAATAAATATATCACTCATAGCTCTTAATAAATAATAAAACATTAATAAATTCTGGCTAACCAAGTTATGTGAGTTAATTTCAGAGTAATTCACAAGGCTACTATTTATTTTATAGCTTTTCCTTTATGAAACTTAAAAAGCAGTTTTTCCCCATAGTGAATATAATTGTAGAACAATTGTTTTGAGACTGATAATCTAATGTGATATTTATGTTGAAGACTTTGGGCCTTTTCACACGACCCCTAAAATCCACGGCAAATGGCTCCCAGATCCGGAGCTTAAAATTGTTTCCCCACCAGCTCCAGAGTTTACAAAAAATTAAGTGCGACCATGCCTACCTAAGCGCGTCCCAGTGCACTTTTCAAGTACCTGCTCTCTGGGGGTGAAAAATTCCTGATGCGGATGTAACGTAGTGAGTGCCGGGCTCTCCTCGCTTCTGTTTGTTGTTGTTTTTGCCCCCCCCGCCCCTTTAAGAGATACTAATGTTGCCGGGAGCAGAGCGAGACAGCAGAATGGAGGTGAGACGGCATTCTTTTCTTCCTTTTTTTCTCCCTGCCCTCATGCAGACAGCAGCCAGGAGTGCGGAGGGGGTGGGAACACAGGAACAGCGACAAACCCCCAAAATCTCTGGTCCAAATTTAAGTGGCCAGCGGATCTTAGGGGTTGTGTGAAAAGGCTCTTTGTTAGTGTTGCTTAGAAAGGTGAATTCTGTTACTATGCTAGCTTTGTAGAAGTAGTAGAGTATGTTCCTCCTCCTCCTCCACATCTTGACTCATGCTACCATGGGAGAGGTGTAGGGCGTGTGCAGAAATTCCCATTCACCTGTCCTCCCATTTGCCCACACATGTGCTCACACACACACACCACCCTGCACATGCAGCATCGGGCCCCTGTTGCTGGGTGGGTGCAATGCGGTAGAGGGGCAGCAGGAGAGGCACAAAAATGAACTTTGTCCCCAGAAGCTCCAAATGCTTGCTATGCCTTGCCTGAAAAGAAAGTTATTTGCCTGTTTCTGGAAGGATAACAGAGAAGAGACAGTCTTGAACTGTAGTGGGAGGGAGTTCCGGAGTCTGGGCACAGCAGGTGAGAAGGCCCTTTCATGGGTTCCCATGAGACATACCTGTGAGGGTGGTGGGATGGAGAGAAAGGGCTCTCCTGATGACCTTAGCCCCCAAGGCAGTTCATACTGTGAGATTCAATCTTTGAGGTAGCTAGGACCCAGGTCGTATAGTGCTTTGTAGATCAAGGTCAGAACCTTGAATTGTGCCCGATAGCTGATTGGCAGCCAGTGGAGCTGCTTTAATAGGGGTGTAATGTGATCTCTGTCTGGCTGCTGCATTTTGGACCTGTTGAAGTTTCCTGAGGCTTTTCATTGGTAGCCCCACATAGAGCACATTACAGTACGGCTTTGTACTTTGTGAGTATTGATGGAAGACTACACAATATAGCTTTTATTCCCCATCCTTTCCATGACTATCATTATCTGTTGCTTTTCTGTGCTAATTACAACTGTCTAGAGATATTCCATCCATACATCTTCTGAGGTTATTTTACATTAAAAGTGGTCAAATATCTTATGGCATTGGACTGAGGGGGGATTATCTATAGGAGATGGAATGAGAGTAATTGATCATTCCTCACCACAGAAAGTGGGATGAAATGAACTTAGAAGTACATTTCACTGCTACAGTGTGTGTGTGTGTGTGTGTGTGTGTGTGTGTGTGTGTGTGTGTGTGTGTGTGTGTGACTCATCTTTAATGAGATTTTCTTTTGATACTCCTCTCCCAACATACTGCATATATTTCAGCAAGATTAATTGCATTGTGCTAATTAGTCATATTGGAGTTTTGTACTGATCGTAATTTTCCTATTCATCTTCCATTTGCACCTATTCTGTCCTGTGTAAGAGAAAAGAACAGGACTGCAGTTAAACAGTAAACCTAGGATAGTGGTTTTATTTCTTTCTTTTTCTCCTTTCTTTTCTTTTTCTTTTCTTTTCTTTTCTTTCTTTCTTTTTTACAGTAAGACACTTCCACTCACTGTCACAAAAATAATATCCATTAAGTGTAAAATCTTACAGGGTTCATGATATTTTCTTTACTACATTGACAGTTAGCAGTGCACTATATGAAAGCACAATGGATTTTCTGTTCTCTGGATCATTATCCAACTGGGTCAGAAGGAGATGTTTCAGAGCAGTGTTTCAGTTATGCTTCTTTTCTTATTCACACTTTTTGGTCTCCTAAGGAGAAAAAGGTACAATCCAAAAAAAATTATGATGTTATTCTCCTAGACAAGATCTGTTTGGGAATGACAGAATTCCCATGAAATTTCCAGGAATTTTTTTTCTGCTTCTCCTGGTAAAGGAGAAAGTTCTTTCATCACTGAAAAAGAACTTAGAAACCTTGAACATGAACTTCAGGACACATTTGTCCTATGATGTACCTTCTTTTCTATGGAACTTTTTTCAATTACCCATTTCCAGAGAAAGACCATGAGTGTTTTGCATGTGTTTGTGTTGGTGGTGGGGGAGGGAAAGATCTCAGGAACACAGTATGTACATGCATTTCTCTTAGTAAATACACCTCCTGATGCAAAATACTGAGTGAGCTCATAGGCAGCCAGCTTTATTTCAATAGCTGAATAGATCTGGTCTGCAGAAATACAGAAGGTGAATAATCTCAAAGACATACCTGCATGTTGCTCCTGCATTCAATGTGTTTTTTTTATAACTTTTATTCAAATTTCTCTTCTCCAAATCTTCTGACAACCACGCTAAATCTTGAACAAGCACGGCCAAAAGGCCTTTCTCAGATTGTTCTGGAACACAGTGTCTATGGGGCTACACACTCTAATTAACTCTGAGAAATATGCACATTTGTCAGCAGAGGGGCATAACCTACACATCATTATTTTAGCAAAATGCTATCTTGGGGGGAATGGATGGAACACCTCTGTCAAGCTTGCCCATATTTAACAGATGTAGCCTCTAATGAATTCAGTACTATTAACATATTGAATCCAGTACTCAAGGCTAGGTGAATATGGTCATACACTCTGGGAACAAAATGGCACTGATAAATGCCCTTAACTGGCTAGACATGGAAGCTGCTTAAAAATACCAGATTGCATCCATTTATCCCTTCTAGGCTTGGAAAGCTCTCCACTGTGCCAAAAGCTTCTGAGTACAGAAGCACAAGTAGAATTTCTGACTAAACCTTCCTTTCCACTGCAAAGATCAGCATTCCCCCTATGTCTGCTGCAGAGCCCTAGAGGGTTTTTAGGGTCATATGGGGATTGGTGCTTAGAATGGCCACTTGCATAGTAGTGAAAAGGGGAATTCACCACAAAAATAAGGACAATAGCCTGATTTGCATGAAAACTGCATATCTTAATCTATATTTTAAAAGTGTAACCTTTTTGTAAGAGATAAGATGAACACAACTACTACCGTTCATCTTAATAAAGTTCAGAAAAGTGTGACTAGGTGATCTCTGTTCTTCCTGTGTTCCCAACTAACACTAGATGGTCAAGTTCAAGGTTGTGGCAATTTATATTCACATTAAATTTGTATTGGGCACCCATTCAAAGGGAGTTAATTTTTAAAGGAAGCATTTTGGTCTACCATCCTTAATGTAAGCTTTTTTAAAAAAACTCTACAGTATGTGGCTATAAGAGCCAACATCCTTCCGTGAACAGACCAAAACAATTAGATTTCCCTTCCAGTAAAGAAGGGATATCTATTCATCATACAATATCTGGCCTTCATTTTTCTTTTATAATGGGTTCTTTCCATCCCAAATATGATTGAACTGAAAAATGTTGGTTTCTCTTCTCATATCATATATTCTACCAAGTCCTCCTAAAACTTTCCTGTTTAGAACATGCCATGTTGATATTATATATTTATATATGCATTAGATTCTTTCTTTCTTTCTTTCTTTCTTTCTTTCTTTCTTTCTTTCTTTCTTTCTTTCTTTCTTTCTTTCTTTCTTTCTTTCTTTTACATCCCAGACCTTTCTTTCACAAATAATTTTCTCATTATGGACATTCTCTTAAGAAACCTATGGGGAATTGCATAATGCATGTATAATGTATGTTTTCCCAGATCCTTATGAGTTGTAAGAACAGCTTTTAAAAAGTCATTTTTGGCACCATTCTTGGCCATTTTCTTCCTGCTTAAAGCTTCCCTCAATATTTTACCATATATAAAATCTGAGGACGGGCCAATTTGTTCTCAGCCCTGCTGGACTTGTTATCTGTAATTAAATATAAGCTTCCTTGATGCTGGTAGTGATTTGATGGATAGTTGCTTACCTATAATGCAGCACTTAGAGAAATGGAGGGCCTTGAAAGTGAACTGTCTCAGAGCGTAAATCAACCAGAGTGAAGACAGGAGTGAATATAGATTTTGTGGTAAGAATACCCAGGAGATTGTTTTTAGAAATCCACAGATAGGAGATTAGGCCCATATTGATTTATTGTCTGGAATTTATTGATCATTGACATAAAGACTGTGCAGATAATTATATGGATTGTTCCCATGTTACCAGGAGATTTAACCTACTTGATGCTGCATTAAAGTAAAACTCAGTCCAAAATTGTAGCTAGCATATGGGCATTACTTAGATGAGTAATGTGAAAGCACTTTCTGATGCTGACTGTTTGACACATAACGTGGCAATATATAACTAACAAAACACAAAAACAAGGAGAAAAATAATCTGGCTTTGTTCCTCACTTTGTGGGTGAAAATATAAAATTTCCTTGGTAGCTTAGAATGGTGCTGCCCTGTTTGCTGTGTGCTTTACCATCAGCACCTCTTCAGAATAAAGTTTATATGAGGATGGAGGAAAAAAAATATTATTGTAACCCAGAGTTAGATAGGAAGCGGTAATGGCCAGCTCTGACCTAGTAACATACAGAGCTCTGCAACCAAATTACATTTTTATTCTTTTTACTTCCTGAGCAGTACAGTGAGTACCCAGCTGGGGCAGTACCTTTATATAGCCACAGTATAAAGGTAGCACCTGCTGGTTAATTCAAGGAGTTGGTGATTGTCTATTGTTTTGTTCAAGAGGTGCTGAGATAAGGCGGAGGCAGAGCAGAGGACAAAAATTGAATGCTTGCCTGGAAAGCAGGGGGCTGTGGGACTATTTCTATAATGATTAAGCAACCTTTTAAAGCATCCTTAGATGACATTCCAAATGAAAGTTCTGAAAAAGCTCCTGCATATTTTATTTAATATGTAGAGAAGAACTTTGGCTGCTGCAAAACAGACATCAAACTATATCCCTGCTAATTCCTCAGAAGTTTTAATTGGTTTATCCCTTGACTGACGATGAGGATGTTTAAATTTAATGTGTGTCAGTGGAACAACAGGATAAGCATTATTGTTCATATACTGTCTTCAAAAATCTGTCAAGAGGTGCAAGAAATTCTGGATCCAGAATCTGTAGGGGGGACTTATAAAGTAAGATAATAATAATAATAATAATAATAATAATAATAATAATAATAATAATAATAATAATAATAATAATAATAATAATAATAGATGTGCTTTTAGGTCAAGCCACCAAGACTCATGGTGACTTTTTAAAGGGTCTTCTAGGCAAAGAATACACAAAAGGGGTTTACCATTCCCTTATTCTGTGGGTGCAGCTGGGACTGTGCAACTTGCCCAAGGGCACACAGACTGGGTCTAATCTCAGGAGGTACATTGGAGAATCTAACAGCCAACGTTTAAACCACTGAGCTATTACAGGTACAATGCCTACTTAAGTATTTTTTCTAACGCTTAACTGTCATGTAATGCCACACAGATTCTAGCCAGTGTCTTCCAACATTTATCCAATATGTTTTACAACCTATTTCTTACCAAACTGCAGTTCCCTCAGTTCATTTTTTTTTTAGGTTATATAAAACCCTTGGCCTTTCAAAAGCATTTCTTGAACATTATGACTTAACTGCAATTCCATGCAGCTAATTGAACTGAACTAAATTCTACTCACTATAAAACCAGTTGAGAATTAGGGCCATGGTAAAATTTTGATACATTTGATAGCCACAAAGAGATTGGGGAAATTGCATTTTGCACCTTGTAAGGTTTTGGTGAAATTGAGCCACATGCTTAATTCTAAATAAGATATTATTTGGCTGTATTTTAGACGTACAAATTCTGCCCATCTCAAATTTCACCATATAAAATAAAGCCTTACCTGTAATTTTTCTATTTATTTTTACTCCTTTATGATTAGCAAATCTTACAATACATTGGGCACTATTCTTTACACCTGTTCTATGTCATTTTTTAAATATCTGAAAAACAATATATACTAAATAATCATGTATACACTACTGTCTAATTTGCTCCCTCCCTCCCTCCCTCCCCCCTCTCTTTCTCATTAAAAAAACTGTACAACTGTTGGGGGAGAGAGAGAGAGAGAGAGAGATTGAGAGAGAGAGAGAGAGGAGAGTTTTGGTCAATCACTGTCTTCTGCCTTGAAAGCACAGCTGGATAAGCCATTATCTCTCAGCCTATCATGGTATAATCATGGTCAAGGTGAATAATATTGGCATTTTTGTTTGCATTACTGAGCTAATGAGATTCTGTAAGCAACTAAATGTGCCTTAAATGAACATTGTTTGTAAAATCTATATTTATTTATTTATTTATTTATTTATTTTTACAAACAATGTTCATTTAAGGCACATTTAGACATGGTCAGCACTAGACATGGTCATGACCAGAAAAAATGATGTTTCGAGTTTTCGTTTTTCGGAACGGGTCTGTTTTGGGTCGTTTCCGTTTGTCGCGAAATTTTTCAAAAATTTGTCATTTCTGTTTGTCGTTTGTCATTTCCACCGCGATTTAGCGCAATTTGAATTCCCAGAGCATGGGGGCGTCCCACAATCAGGGCCGGCACTAGGAGTTTTTGCGTCCTAGGTGGCGGGCAGGGCAGGGGGTGGGTGAGCGGGTGGGTGGCAGCCATGGGCGGGTGAGTGGGCGGGTGGCGGCATGGGCCGCAGGCGGGTGGCGGCGCGGACAGACAGGTGAGTGGGCAGTTAGGATATCACTTAGGATAGAGATTCTGTTCTTGGCTTGCACCCCAAATGTGTGTGTGTGCAAGCAAATTGAAGTTGGGAAAATAGAAAATAAACGGTACTATATAATATATTTTTAAAATATTTTTAAAAGAAATCCACACCTCCCACTCCCCCTTTATCCAATATCAGAAAAAAAAATCCTCACAAACTGCCAGAGAAGAAATGAAGAATAAACTGCTATTCCCTTCAGCAGACAAAGCTGCAGGGAATCAAAGAAATTATTTTCTAAATTCAATTCCCTCCCTGCTTGCCTAACTTAAATCCTAAAGCCTCCAGCCTCCCTCCTCAATCTCGATCGGATCACACCAGCACCAGCAGCCAGCCCTCCTCCCTCAACCACATCCATACACCCGACTGCGATTTCTGGAAGGTGCCTCGGCTTTTTATGCCCTCCAAGACATCCAGAAGTGTCAGTCAAAAACCTGGCAATGCCATTGGTGGAATGGTTCAAACAATTTGCATGGTCCTATCCCATGCCCAGCCCAAATGGGCAGGTCTAAAAAAATAAAAAATAAAATAAAATAAAATAAAATCAATACGACGTTTTATTGCTATAAAAAAACCACTGCTGCTACTATTAAAATTCAGGCATTTTAAATAAATACATTTCACATGTTTCTGTGGTGATTTGGTCTGTTTTTTGACCACAATTTCAAAAGAAAAATTGTGGTCGCCATTTTGGATCCCCCCCCACCGCATGGCATGGCGACTCAAGACGACGAGGATGACACCCCCCCCCCGGCCTGGTGCAAGCAGCCCAGGACAGGAGAAGAGGGCGGGAAAGGCCGGGGACCCCCCAGAAACCACCCATCTGGTAGGTGGCAAAGCCTCAGGAAGGCATATTTTCACCTGCTTTTTTGGCTGGGAGTTGGGTTTTTTTTTTTAAAAAAAAATTAAAAACTTTTTCTGTGCTTTGCATTGCGCAATCACCGCGATGCCACAAACGGAAACGAAAAATCCGACCAAATTTTTCTTTTTTCGGTTCGAGTTCGAGTTCTGACGGCTTAATTATCGTTACCGTTTCTGTTACGTAACGGAAACGATAACCGAAAACGGAAACAACAATTTCGCCGAGTCGTGCCCATGTCTATTCAGCACCCTGACCCATGATCTTATATATCTTTTATGGAATAAATATCTGTCCCCCGCCCACTTAATAAGTGTTATTTTGCACTGTTGGCAGGAACACAGTCATCAACAGATTAAACATTTTATCCCAAATTATATCACCTGACTTGGATAAAACTGAAGTATAAAATGAGCATTATAATCCTTGAGATTTTTTACATTTCTCAACACCTTTGGTGACTGGTTTTAACCACATGGCACTGGAGGTGAAGCATTTAAACACACATGCAGAAAAACTGGCTGACACTAGCTCTGAGCTTCTCTTAAGGAACTGGCAGGCTTTTGTCATTTTGGGAAATTCATTTATAATATTTCTGCACTTTCTATAAGATATTGGTCTACGCCTGAGGAAGTGAATTTCTTAAAAAATGTTGACATTGAATATGTGATTTTTCTTAGTATCATTAAAGGTATTGCCTCCCTGCCATTTGTATAGTTTCATGCCATAACTGTGCCAGGAGAGGTAATTCCCTCTTGCCATTACTATTGCTCATGCACTTGGACTACAAAAAGTAAGGATTAGGGATGAGTGATAATTATCTTTCAGTTCACAGATTTCATGTTCTGAGGTGAAGGTTTAAAATAAAACAAAGCATGAATGTGGGAGAAACCATACCAGGCAGATTTGTCCACCTTATCTGTGAGTGCTTAACTCTTTAGAAGTCTGAATTTGAATCCCTGTGTCTTCAAATATGTTACTGCTGAATTAGGATACTTAGTTTTTTTTAAAAACTACACAATCTTTTACACTTGTATGGCAGACATATTTAACACAGTTTTCCTTATGCTATGAGCAGCTGTACAATTTCAAGTTGATAGGTACTGATGGAGAGAATGTTATTTCAGTTTGATTTTTTTAGGAATGCTCTAACATTCAAAATTGTCTTTATATTTGAAATAGGTAAAATTGAAGATTTTTTTAAAAAGGAACATAGGCATATGTTGAGCTGTCAGACTTTCTCATCTCTAGTGGTGGTGCACTAGAACAAAATTGTGTGGAATGGAATCTTAGAAGCAGAGCCTGAAAATCACAGATAGTGGGTGGAAGGTGAAACGATAGGTAGGAAAATTTCCTCAATCTTCAAAATATGATGAGAACTGGGATGGGGGCAGAGCCCCCACTATTGTTCTTCAGACAGTTAAGCAGAGCTTGGTTGACTCATTAGGCTGATAAGTATCTTTGAAAGTCACATGTATATCTATTGGCATGTATAACAAATTACTGTATGTCGTTTTTAAAAAGCTGAGGGAACTGAGTGTGAATGGATTTTGTTTTGATAAACACAGGCCTGTCGTTTTGCAGCTAGTCTGTATTACCCATCATTACTGTTCTGTTCTGCTGTGTTGAGTTGTTAGCTCCTCATCCTGACTTGATGATAACAGCTGGCAGTGCTTGCATATTTAAGCTGCCAATCATTCAAAAAGCTGCATTTGTGGCCATTAAGTAAGCATCACTTATTAAAATTAAGTCCTTGATGTGCTGGGAAGTCTGTGTTTATGTTTAGATTACCAGAAAAGCTGTTTCACATGAGACTGATTTATGCTGTGTGTCTGTTCTTGGAATTACTATGAAGAGGTACTACTATAAAGCTCTTAGTCCTGGCAAGACTACCTTTGCTCTACCAGGCCTGCCCAAACTTTGGCCCTCCAGATGTTTTGGACCACAACTCCCACAGTCCTTTGCCATTGGCAATCTAAGCTTAGAATTCTGGGAGCTGTAGTCCAAAACATCTGGAGGGCTGAAGTTTGGGCAGGCCTGCTCTAAACAAAAAGTATTTCTATAAAACAGGCAAGGTTAGGTTACCTGAAGCCTTTTGTTTTTCATGCTATTCATGCCATTCAGCATTGAATAATTGAGGCAAGTGTGTATGTGTGTGTGCATGTGTCAGCATTTCATCCCACAGATATTATACTCTTTAGCTGAAACCTGCTTATATATTCTCTCTCTCTCTCTCTCATGCATGCATGCACACACAGAGAATCAAATCCAGGCTGGTGTGGGAATGATGATAAAAGGAGCAGGCTGGTAGTGTCCCTCTTGTCATCATCTGTAGTTTTGAAGGTTTCAAGCCACAGAGGTTTCCTGAATCATGCTGTTAAGGGGTAGAAACCTGATGAGTCTGCTTGTATGATGTGAACCCCAGCTCAGGTTGCAAAGTCAATTGGGAGTTGTGTTCTCAAGCATCTCCCTTGTCAGCATGGTTGAAATTTTCCATGAGCATAGACATTTGCCATGAATTTTGGGGACCATTATTGATGGCCTATATCTAAGCCTTCTTCCATTTATACAATTGACACAATCAAACAAACTTTATTGGTATTGTTGACTTCTTGTAATGATAGCATTGTTTGTTGATGCACAGCTGTGATGTCATTTCACCTCCATCCTTGTATCTGGCAGTCACGCACTCCTGCTTTTCATGGGCCAATCACTTCAGCTGGCTACATCCAGGTCTCTTTCTTCCTCATTGGTGGCTACACTTGGCAATCATCATTACTAGAGATGGGCACGACTTGAAAAAAAATTTTTTCGAGTTGTCGTTAGTCGGGTCGGTTCCGTTTCGGCTCGTTTCCGTTTTTCGCGAAAATTTGCAAAAATTAGTCGTTTGTTTTTTCGTTTTTTCGTTGTCGTTAGTACTGGTTTGGGGAGGGGGTAGCGGGCTCCTGGAGGGAGCTGCAGGAGTCAGCCAGAGCCACAAGTGACGGACTGGCAGACTCTTTGCACCCGCTGTGTCTCACGTACTTGCATGTAGTGCAATGCAAGTAGATCTGGCTTAGGGTTAAGACGGGTTAGCGGAACGGCTAGGGTTAGGCTAGTTATGGGTGAGGTTAGGGTGAGTATTGGGGTGCACCTCTGGGTGCCTCTCTGACCCACTTAGAAGGACAGTGTACTGGCGTATGGGTTAGGCTTAGGGTTCGGGTTTGGGCTACGATTAGTGGGCTGTTTATGCCCGATTGGCACATCCCAGAAGTCTCTGTGGTCAACCTGGCCAAGTGGCCATGCGATTGGTGGAAAATTTGCATGGTCTACTCCCATGGGCGAGCCCATCATTGCAAATGTGCAGGTGTAAAAAAATAAAATAAAATAAAATCAACGGAGACTTTTTTTTGCAAGAAAAACCCACTGCTGCTACTGTAAAAATTCAAGCATTTAAAATAGCCAATTTTCGCATCTTTCTGTGGTGCTTTGGTGGGGTTTTGGGCAACGATTTCAAAAAAAAATATTGCGGTTGCCATTTTGGATCCCCCCCACCGCATGGCAAATGGATGCGCCCTCCCAGCCTGGTACAGTCAGCAAAACCTGGCCATGCGATTGGTGGAATGGCTCCAAAACTTTGCATGGTCCACTCCCATGGGCGAGCCCATCATTGCGAATGCGCAGGTGTAAAAAAATAAAATAAAATAAAATAAAATAAAATCAACGGAGACTTTTTTTGCAAGAAAAACCCACTGCTGCTACTGTAAAAATTCAAGCATTTAAAATAGCTAATTTTCACATGTTTCTGTGGTGCTTTGGTGGGGTTTTGGGCAACGATTTCAAAAAAAATATTGCAGTCGCCATTTTGGATCCCCCGCACTGCATGGCAAATGGATGCGCCCTCCCAGCCTGATACAGTCAGCAAAACCTGGCCATGCGATTGGTGGAATGGCTCCAAAACTTTGCATGGTCCACTCCCATGGGCGAGCCCATCATTGCGAATGCGCAGGTGTAAAAAAATAAAATAAAATAAAATAAAATAAAATCAACAGAGACTTTTTTTGCAAGAAAAACCCACTGCTGCTACTGTAAAAATTCAAGCATTTAAAATAGCTAATTTTCGCATGTTTCTGTGGTGCTTTTTCAAAAAAAATATTGCGGTCGCCATTTTGGATCCCCCGCACTGCATGGCAAATGGATGCGCCCTCCCAGCCTGGTACCAGCAGCGCAGCAGTAGCAATAGCCAAGGAGAGGGGGGCGGGGAACCCCCCCAAATAAAAACACCCTTCTGGCCTGGTAGGTGCCCTCAGACAGTTTTCGCCTACTTTTAGGGCCGGGAATCGGTTTTTTTTTTAACTTTTAAAAACTTTTTTTCTGTGCCGCTTGGCATTGCGCGATGCAAGTAACGAGCACGACAAATCAGACCAAATTGTTCGTTCGTCGGTTCGAGCTCGAATTCTGGTGGAGTAATTCCCGTTTCCGTTTCCATAGAGTAACGGATACGAGTAACGGAAACGGAAACGGGAATACCGCTAAGTCGTGCCCATCTCTAATCATTACCACCGCCATCACCCATACTCCAGAGCTGCCCCAGCATCAAAGCAGGACCCTGGTAAGTCAGGGTACCATTTTTTCTGCACTGTCCATAAAAAAGTGATGCACAGCCAGGGGAAGTGGAATTTACCCAAAAGAGCTTGCAATTTGTGTGATTTTTCCCCAGTGGTTCAATAAGGTTTCCACTCTACCATTGTGTGATCCTGAACCCCATGGCCTTTTCCTTATCCTTTCCAAACATATATTAGGATGAACTTTTTGGGATTACAGTCTTCAGGGAGAGAACATGGGTTACACACGTGGATATATGCCTTGAGTGAAATATGCATGGTGTTAAAGAGGAAGGTATGAATACTGGTGTATAATTCCTAAGATGGTAACGCAATCAGTTTCCAGTAACATCTCAGTTCCTATGCAGTTGTCTTCAGGTGCCAGTCCCCTCTAGTCTTCTTGCAACAAACAAACAAACAAACAAACAAACAAACAAACAAACAAACAAACAACAACAACAACAACAGATTTCATGTCAGCCATTTTCAGAGTTTTCTAGGTAGAGAATCCTTAGAAGTGGTTGACTATTCCTTTCTTCTGAGGAATCCCAGGACTATGTTGCTTTCCCAAAGCCACACAGTCTAGTTATCCTCCCTTGAAGAACACTGGGAAATTGAACTCCCAACCTCTGGATCTGCAGCTAGATAACTAACTCAATGAGCTCTCCAGTTAGTTCTCTAAGTCTAAGTAGTCTGAAAACTACACCTGATAGCTTTAACTTCCTTGCTTCTTTCAATTTTTGATTCAGGCGGCATTCTAACCAAATTTTCAAACTAAGCAATATGTCCCATAGGTAGACTTACATCTGAGTAATAAGTATTTTTAAGCACATAAATGCTGATATGTATTTGCCAACCCAGCCCGGAGTAAAGAGGCAAGACACAGAGCTTGGATCAAAAATGGGCCACATTTTATTAACACTGCAATAAACCAAAACAAGGGGGTACCATCAGTTGGACAGAAAGCTGATCCATCTGAGGCCAGCCCCACCCCAAACAGACCCAGGTAGGAGATGGAATAAATTCTGGGAAATACTCAGCAGGTCGCGATCACCCAAGGCTCCCAGCTCTGTGTGATTGCTACCTGTGGGGCCCTGGCCCTTCCCCACCCCAGCATCAAGTCCTCAGGGCCTTCAGTGCTGAGAGGTGGGCCAGCTAACACCCTATCTCAGATGTCCCTTAACTCCTAACCTTACTTGGCTTCCACCACTACCTGCCAGTGTGACCAAAATAACACCATGCCAAACCCAGAAAAAACCCGTTAAGAATGGGATGGGCGAAAACACACCTGCTCCATTTCCAACCAAATAGGGGCAGGTAAAAAAATCCCATCTGGCCCCAAAGTGACCAGAAGAACTTGTTCTTAATACAAGGAGGGCAGTTGGGACAACGATTGACGATGGAGAGGCGCCACGACCATTAGGTGCTCCCTTTTATGGTAAGCTCCTTCTGGCCCAATCAGGCCACCATTGAGCTTCTCCATCATTGCCTCCCCTGGGTGGGTAGGCAAAATGGCTCCCGCAATGCATTTGCGATGCGGTAGAACATTATTTAATGTAAGTTGATTTTAATTAATGGAACTTAATTGCTATTGTCCAGTTATAGTGTTTTTCTCTGCTTCTTTTAAAAGTATCCTAATGTGAAGACATGTGTCTGTCAAACATGTGCAATATCAAATGTCCTGTGTAGCCTGAATCCTGTTGATCCCACCAGTTCCACGTAACTTACAGAGTCTTATTTGATATTGCCCAGCAGCATATTGTCTGTATGAATCAGCCACATGTGCATTTAAAAATGTGATGTTGATATTTTATTTTTGAGAAGACAACATTACTGATTCATTCATGATGGGGCAGACAAGGGCAGGGGGGCATTCCACTTTGAGGATCTATCATAAGCTTTTCTGCACAATATAATTGTTTAGTAACTAGTGTAGACAAAGTTAGTAATTGTTACAGAATGAATTTACTCACCTCATATTACATTACTATAGGAAGATTAGAAAAAAACAGTTATGTTTGTTCCAGCTTTGCTGTATTCCAGCTTCATCTTAACATACAGTATCTTAACATAGATACGGGCATGAGTTGCTTCATGGTGGGTCATAATGACTTTTCAGCACACGACTACAGTTGTCACATATTCCCTCTCATCACCCATCTCCAGCTGACTCTCCCACTCACCACTCAGTATGAGTCGTTTTCTCCTGCCCTTCACGTGATCATCCAGTCACAGTAGGAACATGGACTTCCTTTGCTCCCTTTCAGCAGCTCCCCAATCATGTGAAGAAGGGCAGGGATTCCTGCAGCACAGCCATTGAGTGGGAAGCTGCTGGAAGTGGTGAGGATGGCACATCCATATTCCTGCTATGACTAAATGATCGTAGAAAGAAAAGGAGAAAAGAAGCATGTGCCAACATGAGTGGGGGAGCTGACTTTGGATGGGGGAAGGGAATGTTTGGCACCTGTAGTGCTGCATTGATGGCTAACAATGATCCAGAACAAAGTGATTTTCTGCCCATCTCTAAACCCCGTTTCATTTTGCAGTATTTCCAGAACAATCTGTTTGAAATCAAGACATTTTTCTGCCACAGAAAGAATGCTAGATATCCCCTTCCCATGCCCTGTAGAGAAGGTAACAAGATTGGCAATAAGAACTATCCTTCACCACATGCCAGTTAAAACAGTAGATAACAGAGCTCAGGGTGATTTGTGTAAACATCATTTTGACTTTAACATTTCACTATTGGCTATATCTACTGTACCTGGTCAATAAATCAAAGTGTAGGCCCTAACGTGTGCTAAAGGCTGATTTTATCTTTGTACTGTTCTTCCTATCCCCACAGCCATTTCTTGTAAATGTCAATCCTGCCATTTGTATAAAAGGAAATTTTGCTTTACATAATTTCATTTGGAACAAATTGATTCCTTTATACAAGGTATTGTGGTCTTTCCTCAGAAAGAGATCAAGAAAATTGATATTCTCTCTCTCTCTCTCTCTCTCTCTCTCTCTCTCTCTCTCTCTCTCTCTCTCTCTCTCTCTCTCTCTCTTTCCTTCCTTCCTTCCCTCCCTCCCTCCCTCCCTCCCCCCTCTCTCTATCAGCTTTGTCACTGGGTATTTCTTGATGGCCAAAAAGGCTACTGTTCTGATAGCTATAAATATCTGGTTGCATCACCATTTCTAAGTTCTCAGATCTAAATTGGATAAAGTATAGGAGGAGCTCTTAAACATACTCTCTGTGAGATCTGGCCATCTGTCTGGTGTTATGAAGACTTTAAAAACCAGGAAATCAATTCATAGTGACCTACATGGCACCTTGGGTAGAGCAAAAGCATGGATAAGGAGGAAAGGAGGGAGGCAGCGTGTTTCTAAGTTTACATTTGCTGCTGCTTGATCCCTCTTGCGTGTCTGTCTTGACGATCCAATGCCCATCATGGAAATGTATAAAAAAATTGACTTTTTTCACAGAGTGTTTCCCTTTCACCTTTAGCATGCTTTACAAGGAGGATAAGAACCCTTGCAATTTTGGGGAGTCTGAAACATCTTTTTGGCAGCTCATAAGAGACCAAAATGCTTTTCAGGAAATATTGTAGATATTTTTCATAAAGCATATGTGTATGTGCACAAGGATAGAAAGAATAAATATTTGTAGCAATACATGTAAATGGTAGTAACTTAATTATTTCAATGGCTATCATTGCAACAGTTTAATGTGCATGGATTAAGAATTCTAACTGAATCAGTTATATGGTAGCATTTTCTATATGGTAGAAACATTCATAGAGTAAATATTCTTTAAAATCTTTTCAAGGTGGAAAATAAATACTTTCTCCCATTCACACAATAGTGACCGTTGTTTTCTTTGGCAAATATTTAGTTCTTTCTGATTACAATTTTTTCTAATTCATAGAGTGATGTGCAAAATTATAGTACATAGTTCCACTCTTTGTTTTATTTTTATTTTTATTTTAGTTTTGAGGACAATATCATTTACACTGAGAAATAATACAATATGTTTATGTCTTTCTTAAAATGGTAACATGTCCTTAGAACGGGAAAATATATCCATATGTTATACAGCTTATTCATATGCTTGTCTCAAAAGGATGAATAGATGACTGATTTTAATAAGGAAAACCACATTGTGCACACATTTCCATTATACACTACAGGTATATCATTGCACTACACCACATTTGCGGAATCATGTTTTATCCTTAAATTGAGAATTTGGGAAGTGTGGATGATGTTTTAATTGTTATGAGAACACTGGATAAAGTGTTCAGATCATCAGATATTTCATTTAAAAATAAATTAGTTGACTTTCTAAGTTCTTGACAGTTTAGATTATAACTCATTCCTTTATTTTTCCTCTATTTTAGGTTAAGGATATATGGAAGCAACATATATCCTTCCTGTTCTATTTCTATTCCTTTTCTATTCTTTTTTTAAAAAAAATATTACATCACTTCCATTATCAAGTTGTGACTCATGTTCTAAAGTCATGGTAAGATGAGAACTGATAGTGTGTCTAATAATTGGTCTGTACATCCATGCTGATTCCACCAGACAAGCAAACATACCCCATTTCTATCCGGCTGACCTACCTGTTCCCATTTACTAGCCTGAAGGATGTATCTCTGCCACTTATAGGACAAACACCATCGAAAGGAACTCTCCAATCCAAGATTAGCAACTCTCCTTATAAGAAATGGTTAAGATATCTCGGGGCTCTTTGTAAAACATCTGCAGACAATTGATGCTTACTGTATATGTATATCCAATTTGTTTTTCTAAATTCTGTTTGTAAAGTTGGCATTGAATTTTACAGCTTTTCAAAACTCAGTGACAAGTATATCTGAAAAAGGACCACTACTGCCTGTACCTTGTAGGATTCTGAGATGTTCTTCAGAGGCCTTGTCTGTATGATTTACTAAATGAATCTCTTACATTCCATAGAGAATTCTTTAGCCCTTAATAATGTGTTACCCCATTGGTACTTGAATGCTATTTATTCTTTGACAATGTTTCATCTGTTGTTTAACCGTATATAGCTTCCGGTCTCTATGAACTGTCAACCAGTCACAGAGGGTTGCACCTTTATTTCACCAGAATGAGAAATTTTCATGTCATTTTTTTGTTTCCACAATGATGTTGGCTACAATGTTCAGAAAGACCAAGGCTCAAGAGTATATGATACAATTTATTGGACAACTTAAAAATTAAACAAATAGCAAGCTTTCATTGATGAAATGCACTGCCTCAAGCTATGCACTCCTCCTTCATGGATAGTGCAGAAAATTGTAGTCCAAAAATTGATGTCACTTGTTTTTGAGATGATCCTGATCTTCTGTAGCTCTTGCCAAACTTGAAAATCAGACTTCAAGCTAGACCAACCTGGTTAGACCACAGGTGCTTGGTGTTGTGTGTTAGAGAGAATGCATTCCATGGCGCACCTCGGTACTAACTCAGTGGGACTTGCATCTCGATAGACACAGAGAATTTTGCTATTTGTGAACCCCAAAATTCAAGTGAAGACAACTTGTCAAAAACTGACTGTAATGCTCAAGAAAAAAAAGTCTGATCATTTTTTGAACTCGGTGCATTATCTGCTTTCATTATCAGAAAAGTATTGTATTTTTCGCCCTATAGGATGCACATTTTTCTCCATCAAAAGTAAGGGAAAATGTCTGTGGTGTTGAATACAGCCCCACCGGACACTTCCACAGGAGGCTCCTGCTGCAGCTCATGGCTCCTTCTACCACCGGGGGCCCTTCAGGTGCCCTTCTGAAATTCAGAGACGGCTACAGCAGGGTCCTTGGAGCTAGAAGGAAAGAACAGCAGCAGCAAATGCAAAAGCCGCTGCCGCCCCCAAACAAGGTGTGTGACGGAGCCCATGGCCAGAGTTTTCGTGCCTTCGGCACACCGGGCTGGAGGGCTGCATGGAGCCTCCCTTTCCTCCTGTGCTTTCAGGGCCATCAGGGGCTTGCCTTCATGCCACCTCCACCTTGTGTGAATGCTGCCACCACTGCACTGCTTCAGATGTTTCACCAAATTTTCTGCCACTGCATCCTCTTTTTCCTCCTCCCTCCAGTGTCTGCCTAGACCAGCTTAGCCTGCCCCTCCCATGTAACAGCAGCAGCAGCAGCAGCAGCAGCAGCAACAACAAACAACAACAACAACAACAACAACAACAACAACAACAACAACAACAACAACAACAACAACAACAACAACAACAACATAGAGGGGAGAGTTCTCTTGGAAGGGGAACTGGAGAAGAGGAGGAGCCTGGCAGGAAAAGGGGAGGAAGGCCAATGCAAAACAAATCTCAGCTCAGAAGCCTCACTGGAAACACAGCAGCTGCCTTCCCAAACAACAAGCCAAGAATTGCAAGGCACTTGAGAGAGAGAGAGAGAGAGAGAGAGAGAGAGAGAGAGAGAGAGAGAGAGAGAGAGAGAGAGAGAGAGAGAGAGAGAGAGAGAGAGAGAGAGCAAGAAGAAGTGGCCATCGGGAACAGACTGTGTTTCTTTAGATGCAGAAAGAGTGGCACGAAGTTACTGTAGTTGGCAGAGAAGCACATGGATATCCAGTATGTGAGAGAGTACTGTCGAAGTGGAAGGTGCCCCAGGGATCCCTTTCAGCCCCTGTCAGGAAGACACAGTGGGGAATCAAACTCCCAACTTCTGGCTAGATGTATGATTTAATAATTACCGCAACACTTTTGTGAAAAGATGATGATGATGATGATTAGCTTCCTGATTAACATTAGCTAGTCTCTCTTTTGTTAATGACCGTGATGATGGTTCTTAATGCCACTGTTGACTGCTGTTAACTTGATAAGGTTGAAATACATCATTACTGTATTGTGTTATAGCTTATTAAATATGGTAGTTTAGTAAACCATTTGATTCAGAACATTTTTCTTGTTTTCCTCCTCTAAAAACTAGGTGCATCTTATGTTCAGGTGCATCTTATAGGGCAAAAAATATGTGTATATCATTGAAAATAGATGTCTAGTCATATAATGACACTGGTGTGTTCTGGTGGAGGAGGATGGAAAATGTGAGGACCTTGGACTTAGCTCACATCTTACCAAAGAACAGGGTTGATTTCCTGCAGGAATCCACAGGCTTCTTGTACAAGAAAGGGTTCAGCAGGGCAGCTGAGGACAGAACATTTTGGAGATCACTCATTCATAAAGTTACCATAAGTGGGGGATGATATGATAGCGCATAACAACAACATACCAAAGGAGATTAATCAGTAGTATCCATAGGTACAAAAGACAAAGAGGAGAGAAAACTATATGCTTTTTAAATGAACAGTTCTAAATGTTCCCTCTTTGTGGCTATTCTCTGTAGAAATACAACAACCACAAACTGTGACCTCTGATTGTGTGCATTTGTGTTTGTGTGTGTATATATGTATGTGTTCTCTTTTGAGGCTCTTTTTTAGATTTAATGTCTTGGAGGAAAAAAAAGTCTTAAGGTGCTAGAGGATATTTAATGAAGAATTGCCAACAGTTGAATTGCATATCAATCATTCTGCTGTGTTCTTAATTAAATACTTTACTTTTAAAATCATGCACTAATGTGCTCATTCTATAAAGCATTATGAATGATCAAGGCATGCTTAATGTAATTGAAGCATCAAATACTAAAGATAACTAAAGCAACTAAAGCTGTGTGTTATCCTCATTCACTTACCTGGGTGTAGAGTCCTGTGTATACATTCTCTGAATCATACAGTGAACATGGAAACCATTTTAATCCCACAACATTCCATCATCACTATCATCTTCTTTCTGACATGAATAATGATGCCCCAGAGATGAAAATCTCCTTAATTCATTAAGGCCATTTGCATCATCCAAATATTCTAAGTTTGTAGCTTCTTCTGCAATTCCCCATTACTCTTCTCCTGGGGAGAATGGCAGAAGAATGATGGAGTACAGCATTTTCTCCCTTCCGCTCTCAAATGCACTTAATATAAAAACATGTGCTTAGAGTTAAAATCTTAGTAGACTGTGAGATTTAACAGCAAGAGAAATGAGAATTCACTCACATTCACTTTCTGGGAAGTCACACTAGGGAATTTGGGTCTGTTTAAGTAGCCATGGGGGGAATACAAGACAAAAGACATGTTTACTTCTTGCTTGCAGCTCTAATAAAGCCCTATAGGGGATGTGGCTGTACAAGCTGTAACAAGAGTTCTCCCTTCTGGCTTCCTCATCTTGTTAGGTTGCATTTTTTTCAATGAAAACATAGATGGAAAGGAACTCTGCTCTTATGGCATTTTTAAAGTGAAGTCCTCCAACAGAGAGACAAACATGGGAAAGAGAGTTAAAAGAAAAGTCCTGCCCATGAAGAAATTTTTGCTGGACTATGCTGGCATGGTCAGTTTTCTGGTGTGTGTGTGTGTGTGTGTGTGTGTGTGTGTGTGTGTGTGTGTGTGTGTGTGTGTGTGTGTGTGTGTGTGTGTGTGTGTGTGTGTGTGTGTGTTTCCTTCTGTTCCATCTTATCTCCTAAAGGGCACAGATGTTGATTTTGCTGCTGTTTGAGTACAGCTGCAAGTTCAGTTGCTCTTCCAACCAGTGCGCCAATATTGATGGTTTTGACATGGACTTGGATCCACTTACATGTGCCTTGATGCCATCTTTGCATCAAGAACCTTTTCCCATTTTTCACCCAGGCTGGGCATGTCATTTCTGAAGTACAATATAGCAGTGGACAGGTCCACTGTTTGATGTAAGTAAAGGTAAAGGTTCCCCCTGCACATGCATGATAGTCATGTCTGAAAAGCCAGTGTTGTGCAAGTCTATGGCCACATGGCTGGCATGGTTGCAAGGAAACACTGTTTACCTTCCTGCTTTTTATGGTGGTACCTATTTATCTACTTGCATTTACACGCTTTCAAACTGCTAGGTTGGCAGGAGCTGGGGTTAACAGCGGGAGCTCATATATATATTATATATATTATATATATATAATTCTAGGAAGGAGGGGGAGCTTTTTCTTATATTCTTTGTTTCCAAGATACTGTAAATGGTTCAGAGGGAGGATGAAACCAGCATGTGTCTTAAGGTGGTAGTTTGGGTCTCAATGACTGAAAAGTTTCAACTGATCACTAAGGTTATCAAAATATGTTGCTCCTTAGTAAATACTTAATTCCAGTCAAAGATAGGAGAGCAGCTGCACAATTGTGCATTCATTTGCAGGGTAATTATTTTCATGTTTAAGCAAAATACTTGCCAGACATAATATCTAGTCCAAAGAGGAACAGAGGAGCAGAGAGAGATTGCTATTGTTCAGTCTGCATTCTTGTGTTCTTCCACAGTGACTGCTTCTATTTATTCTTGATACAGCCTTTAGCTAAAGCTGCACAGAAGGCAAGCCCACAGGAGAAAGCAATGTTTTACACAAAAATTAAATGAATGATAAGAAATGTAATGAGTTAGTAAGCAAACAGTTGGATATTATGGAATGCTGTGATGAGTTGAAGCAAAGTGAGTTCTGTAAATATAGCTCAGAGCTTAAGCCTTGACCTCTAACTATAATATGATCAACATGTCAAAGGTTCAGATATTCCAGTTTCATGCTCTCCCTTTTTGATAAAGATGTTGTTCTTGGCTTTTTTTGGGGGGGGGGGGCTCCTGTTGCTGCTGTCTTTTGCCCTGGAATATCTTCATTATAATGTACTCATGATTCACAGAAAATATTGCTGTACTGTGCTTTGTTTTGTTGTTGTTCAATCATTCAATCATTTCTGACTCTTTCTGACTCTTCCTGACCCCATGGACCAGAGCTCGCCAAGCCTTCCTGTCCTCCACTGCCTCCCGGAGTTTGGTCAAATCCATATTGGTTGCATCGATGACACCATCCAACCATCTCATTCTCTGCCATCCCCTTTTCCTTTTGCCTTCCATCTTTCCCAACATCAGGGACTTTTCCAAGTAGTCCTTTCTCCTCATGAGGTGGCCAAAGTACTTGACCCTCAGCTTCAAAATCTGTCCTTCCAGTGAACATTCGGGGTTGATTTCTTTCAGGATGAATAGCTTTGTTTTGAGTTCTGCCAAAGTCATCAGATATTTAGTCTTATAAAATCAATCCTTAAAGCTGATAATTTTAGTTGATCTAAAGTTTAGAACATCACAAAAACAAAATTGTGATTTTGTGAGAAATGAGAAAATATTTAGGGGAAAGTCTGTTTTCTGACCCCAAAATGAAAATTCAGCTCTTCAAAAAGCCCTCTGGTTTATAAATGTGGGCCATTATGTTTCTGTATCTATACTATCTATGCCAGGTAATTGTCCAATATTGCTGCACATGTTGCCAGAAGGAAAAAGTGTGCCAAACTTTATATAGCAAAGAACAGTCTGAATGTTGACAGCACCAATGTCAGCAGTGCAGATGCTTTACAGGATACCCTCTTCTGCTTATACCCATTCACAAAGAAACATCAAACAAGGGATGCTGACTCCCCCACACACATACACACAATTAATCATTTCTCACCCAAACAGAAAGCAATTGTGATGACTGTTTTTCAACAAGTATGAATAGTAGAGCTACAAATGTAGCACTGAACAATCTTTTACTGGACCCTTTTATAACAAACAGTTTGTATAACATAAAATCTGTACAACATAAAAAATCCGGAGATAGGGGAAAATTGCTTAACATAATCGCCTATGGGGAGAATCCGTAGAACATAAAATGGGATTACTCTGTTTTCAATTCATTCCTATGGAAATTTGTATGAAGGAAGATTTGCTTAACATAATTTCTTTTGGAACATATTAATTCCTTTATACAAGTTACCACTGTATTTATGACTGACTAGGTGTGAATTTATCTTTAAATTATTTGTATTTAAATTAGTATGAATAAATTTAAATTATTTAAAATTATTTGTACTAGAGATGGGCATGGATTTAAAAACGAATTGCAAAATTTGTTCAAAAATCATTAATTCACTGATTCATATTTGTACAGACGGATAACACCCAATAAGTATGAACTGACACATTTTAGTGATTTTTATTCATACATTCATTGGGCTATAAAATACCTCAGAAGGTATCTAGAGACACAAAAACTTCAGGGAAACTCTCTCTGACTGCCCTCTCCATCCTTCCAAGTTTGGTGAAGATTGGGATACTGAAAGCCAGTGGCTAAAGGACACTACAGGGGGCTCATTTGTGGATGTATACCATGGATGTCTGAAATACAATCTTCACTAAATTTGGAGGACTTGTAGAGGAGAAATGGGACAGGCTTTTCCACAATTTTAGTGTCTCTAGATGCCTGATGCATACTTTCCTTGGTGGCTGTAGAGGTCAGCCTTTCAGAGTGTGGCCGGGTTACCAAACTCCCCTCACTACAGAGTATTAAAAGGCCCAACCTCACTATAGCTCAGGTTCTCAGTCATATGATGGACCATTGGTCTGTACCAATTTAATCTCAGGTATTGCTGCCACCAGTCAGGGATCCCAGTTCAATAGCTGAGTCCCAGATTAGATGTAATATAGAAACAACAACAACAACATAGGTTTATTGAATACGATAAAAATATCTTTTTTCCCCCCCTTATATTATTTTTTTTCCCGCCATCGTATCGTGAATTACCATTACTGTTAGGTTTTAATGATCCGTTGAGATGCCTCTAGGTTTTCTTTATATGTACTGTTGTATTATCTGTTTTAATTGCATACTGCATTTTGTTTGTAATACTTGTACCCCATTGTTGTAAGCCGCTTAGAGTTCAGAACTGAAGATAAGCGGGATATAAATGCAATAATAAATAAATAAATAAATACAGTTCACTTGTGTTCAGTTAGAAAGTTTCTCAAAGCAGTTCACTCAAATACTGATCTAATTCCCTCACTCAAACTTGACAGTTCCCTAACTGCCCTGTCTCTTCTTCAGTGCCTGTCAGTTTCCCTATCTTAGCCCTATCTGATTCTAACTACCTCAAGCGGAGCTACTTAAGCACTAAGGCTCTGCCTCCACATTCCGTATTTGGGCATAAACATTAACCCATTATCCACAGAAAAAGGTGAATGCTACAGTGGTACTCTTTGGGGGTGTATAATTTTGGCATCCTGAACCCAAACTTTGCAAACTTGCAGGGCTCCCTGTAAGGTTGGTGACTTGGGGAACATTTTATAGGAATTTAAATGGAAACACAATATTAAAATAATAATCAACCTTGATAAATCTTGAATTGCAATGAATTACCATTTTTATTTATTCCCCTCTCCAATTTATAACTCTGATCAAAGTATATTTTCTTGCTTTAGCCCAAATATCTTCACACAGGGATCTGAACTACAAAGAACACACACACATGTGCACACACACACACACACACACACACACACACACACACACACACACACACACACACAAAATGGGGGGGTAAGACCACACCCACATGCAGCCACATAATAATGGCACATGAACAACATGGAATGTTTCCATCTCCTTTTAGACAAATGTATTGCATGCACCAATTGCAGTTCAAAATTTCTCTTTAGACTAACACTGAATAGGGTCACCTTGTCATCAGCTTTCCATTTAGATTTCAGGGATCAAAATACAAAACTGGAACATACCCTTTTATGACATAGGTTTGCATCTTTGTGATGTTAAGGAAGGTTAGCCTTGTGTAACAACTCCATAATAATATGTGGGCCTCTGTGAATGTAACAGAGAGCTACAGGTTCACTTTTCAAAGATCTTCAAAGGAGATTGGTCTTCCCTTGCCAGGCTAGTCAGTAATAACGAGTCGACACACGTTTGGCTTGGTTTAAACAGGGCCACAATTTATTGATTACAGGAACAAGTTATTAACTTTATTAACTCAACAGTAACTTTATAGGAGGGTCTGTTAAGTAGCGCAATAACGGCAATGGATTGGATTTATAAGGTCCACTCGCTGAAAGGAATTTATTGCAGCCAGTTATGCCGCAAGGAGGATGCCAGAGTAGTTTTGGGCATCCCCCGTAACCAATTACTTGGCAGTCCACTTGATCATGTTGGGGTTGTTATTACTTAATCCCTATCTGCTACCTAATCTAATTTATTACAATAGGACTGCCGAGGACCTTGACAATTTTATTTGAATATGGATCTGATGTTTAATATTATATTGCGCTACCCGCCACTAAGAGACGCACCGCTGTCTCTTACCCCATCCGGCCACACAGGTCGGCAGACAGACCCTCCCGAATATCGTCAATAAAAATTTTGAGGCCCTTATCGGACAAATGCACCCCGTCGGGCCGAAACAGACTCAAATCACGGGCAGTGATGGTGGGATGCCAAATAACGGAACCCATCTCCGCCTTAACGAAACGAGCGACCTCCCGGTTAACACCTTTACGGGCTTTGTGCATCTTTTGGGGGTGATGGTGCGCACCTCAATCCAATCTGGGAACGATCGCCGACCAAATAATCCATGTATTGGGCTGCTGGTTTATAAAAACTCTCAGGTCATCGGTGATCTTGAGAATCAGAGACTTGCCCGACATCCGGGTCAAGTCATTGCCTCCAAGGTGAATTACCACTATGGAGGGAAAGGGGTCGGGGGGTTCACTGAGTGCCGTCGCTAGAAAGGCATTCCAACGCATGCCCCGTTTCCCCTTCCACACCAGGTCGGCCCGTTGTTCCAGGCCGAGATCACGGCCACGTCCAGATTTTATGGCAAACTTGGCGGCCCAGTAAACAAAACTGTGGCCATAGATGGTTATTCGGGCACGCCGGCCGTCGGCTAAACCTGCAACAGAAACAAGAAAACAACTGGCCCGCCTTTACGGGTCCGTTAGTGGACGTACGTATGCCTTGAACTGATGAGACTTCCATCTCCCTATACGCTGGATTCTAGCAGGCTCTACGCCTAGAGCCGCCGCGGTGGACACCGTGCCAATGCGAAAGGAATGCGTACCAAAACGCAAGTGGGGTACGCCAGCGACCTAGAGAGCCTTCAATGCAACATTCCAAAATTGGTAACGGGTCAAGGGGACCCGTCCCTGTGCTGAAACAAATAGCCCCATCAATTGACAATCAATTGTGCGTAGTTGTGAAGGGCTAGAATAGGGCAAATTTGCGGCACTGAACACCTACGGAGGTGTATCGTGCAGCCCCTGCCCTGCTGGTCCATCTTTGATCTGCGAATGCGCAGAGAAACTTGTTCATTATCCAGGGCCACGTCGGACCATAACAGGGCTGTGGCCGAATTGTCAGTTTTAGAAAAGGCCACCAGCTTGCTGACCCGCAAGGCAGCAAAGAAAGCCACCAGTGAAGCGGTGTTAAACAGTTCAACTTCAAAAACATCAACACAAACTTGGGGCCACGCCTGCGTGAGCCTGACTAACATTAACGGGGAAATGGGTGTGCGGGTGTCACGTGGCTTCCCCCTCTCCCTGGTCCAGCCCTCTACCATCTTGGCAATTCGGAACTGACAATCAGGGATCCCCAAGCCTTGAGCCTTGGCGTAGTAATAGAGTGCAGACATCTTTCCCTGGATGGTACGTGCGGCAAGGCCCTTAAAGTGTAAATATACAGCAAACTGCACTAGTTGGTCTGCCGTGGCTGGCCAAAGTCAGGGTAACCCCTCCCTGGCACAAAATCTAGCATACTCCGCACATGCTGCGGAATATGCCCGACGAGTGCTGGGTGCCAGAGCCAAACCCATGGCCCTATTGGCCTCTACCCGCCAAGCCTCCATACCTCAGGTGGGAGTCGGTCGGGTTCCTTCATAGCATGGGGGGCTAGGGCTCTGAACCGCTCCATCTGTTGGCGGGACAGAGCATCAGGCAAATCATTCTGCACACCCGGAATGTGGGATGCACGAAATAGAATATTGAACTGTAAACAACGAAGCGTAAGGGCCCGGACCAGGCGCATCACCCTCTTAGATTTGGACGTTAAGTTGTTAATAATGTGAACAACCGCTAAGTTGTCACAATGGAATTTAACCGCCGAATCAGCCCACAGCTCCGCCCATAGGTAAAGTGCTCCAACGATGAGGAACAACTCAAGGAAGGTGAGGTCCCGTGTCAAGCCTGACTGGTGCCATTCCTGAGGCCACAAGCCGGCGCACCAACGGCCCTTAAAGAATAGTCCGAAGCCCAGAGACCCTGACGCGTCAGTCTGGACCTGAAAGTCAGCTGCAGCGACGGCCTCAGCACGCCAAAAGTAAACCCTGTTAAATTCAGATAGGAATTTGATCCACAGGTCAAGGTCGTCCCTAATTGCAGCAGAAAGGCGTCGCCTGTGGTGTGGGCTACGGAGACCCATGGTTGCGTCATACAGCCTACGAAAAAAGGCCTCCCTGGGGCGATTACGTGACAGGCGAAATTTAAATGGCCGATCAACTGCTGTAATTCTCGGAGCGTGACTTTTTTACAAGACCTGTTCAGTGTGATGCGCCGAAACAGGTCCTGCAATTTTTGGTGGGGTAGGCGACAAGTCTGTGCTACTGTGTCCAATTCGATGCCTAGAAAAGTTAGTACTCTGGCCGGGCCCTCAGTTTTGTCCTCGGCCAAGGGTAGGCCGAGTTCAGCCGCCATGCTCCGAAAAGTGGACATAAGGTGAGTGCACTGGCCGGTACCCGCTAAACCCGCAAACAAAAAGTCGTCAAGGTAATGGATCACATGGGAGCTACGTGCTCGTTGTCGGAGCACCCATTCAATGAAGGTGCTAAAACGTTCAAATGCTGCACAAGATATGGAACAGCCAAAAGGCATGGCTCTGTCCATGTAAAAAGCCCCGTCGAATGCGAAGCCCAATAGCTCGCAATCATCGGGGTGCACGGGCAGCAAACGGAAGGCCGACTTCACATCACACTTTCCAAGCTCTGCACCAACCCCACAGCCACATACCATCCTAACTGCCTCATCAAAGGACGTGTAATGAACAGAGGCCAGCTCCTGCGGAATACTGTCATTCACTGAGTGTCCAGCCGGGTACGAAAGGTGGTGAATTAATCGATACTCGCCCGGCGTCTTCTTGGGCACAACTCCCAATGGGGACACTCGGAAGTTAGGAGTAAG
The DNA here is from genome assembly GCA_037367245.1 of Phrynocephalus guinanensis. Lineage (NCBI taxonomy): Eukaryota > Metazoa > Chordata > Lepidosauria > Squamata > Agamidae > Phrynocephalus > Phrynocephalus guinanensis. The sequence goes on along the minus strand of CM074741.1, from coordinate 41,153,146 downwards.
TGGCTGGGTGAAGGGGCCTAATACCCTGCCAGCCTCAAGTTTGGCCGAAATTTTCTGCCTAACTATGTCTTCCATGCCCCTCACAGATTTGAGGTTGGGGGCCATGTATGGCCGCCGTTGACCTAAAGCCGGAATTCGGAAGCCGTACTGGAACCCATCAACAAGATAACGAGCATCAGCTTGGGAGGGGTAACTACGTAGCCACGCCCTCAAGGTCCCTATCCGGATTGGGCTAGGTCCCCTTTGGGGGCGGATTGGTGCCGGGCTGGGTCCGTTTTCCACCCTGGTCCCGAACGCCCTCACCCCCTGGTCTACCATGGGAGCAGGTGGAAGCTGGGTGGTTGGCCCCACAGGTGGAACAGATATGTCGGAATTTGCACTGCCGACGCCCACAGGAGCCCCTGCTGTTGTAATCGAAGCAGACCAGCCGTGGTTGAACAGGCTGGCCCGCAGCAGCGCGGGGATTTCCAGGGGCGCCAGACCGCAAAACGGGCTGGCCGCTATCGAATCGCTCATTGGCCCGATTAGATCCAATTACTCTCAACCAGAGATAACTGTGGGGCCTGTCCCAGCGTAGGGTAGGATCCTTAGAGATCCTCCGGCGGAACCCCTCATCGTACATGAGCCAGGCCATGGAGGGGAAATCAAGTCGCACCCTGATAATGAGGTCCAAATAGTGCCACAGATCAGCGCCCTTTTGAGGGTTTGCTTTAGAATAAATGCCCGCGTAGATAACGAAGGCATTCAGCCAATTATTCCAGGAACGATCAGGCTTGCGTTTCCGGATCCGCTCCTTCTCTTTATCATCTAATTTTTCCAATTCCTTAACATCAATTTCCCTATTGAGCAATTCAAAGATATCAATGTACTTGCCCGCCACTGTTTTCTCCACCATGCCCTCCGACAGGTGGTCCCCCAATGGCAATGACTCATCCCCTTTGGGGAGATCATCACTCCCTGGTGCAACAAGGTTGGGTTCCTTGGCAGATGCTGCTGCAGGTGGCACTGGCGATGGTGCAGCCGCGCCGGTCGCCTTTGCTGAGGGAGTGGCAACAGATAAATCAAGTATGGGCTCAGTTTGTGCGGCCGCCTCCGCCCGAAAGGGGGGTGAGTGGTCATTGATGGGCCTGTACCCTGGAACAGCCGGCTGTGTGGGAAATGCCACCTCACCTTGCGCCCGGGTGTTGGGCGTGCTCTCGGGCCAGGGCCAAGTGACTTGCCTAGGTGTAGTGGTGTAGAGTGATGTTGACTCACCCCACTCTGGACGGGTAGGAGGCGCCCCCAGCAGTGGGGCCGCGGCTCCGGTAGCGCAGGACAAATCGATGGCGTGCTGTTGGATCTCGTCTGTGGAAGCCAGAGGCGGAGAGGGTAGGGCTGGCAGCTGGACAGGCCGGAGGTGGTGTGGTGGCTCCTGCAGGCAAGGTGAATCATCCATATTCCTGGGAGCAGAAGATGCTGCAGTCTGACCCGAAGGTCCGTCCAGAGAAGATTCGAGAGATGTGATGCGAGACCACATTAGGTCGGTTACAATCTTTAAGGCTGATGTACTATGGCCTTGACCCTCACCCGGTGCCTGCCCCCCCATAAGATGCTGCCATCCCCCGCTTCTGGGCATTCTCGCGTTCCGAGAAAGTTTCTTCCAAGCGGCCGCTAGACGTGGCCACTCATCATCAGAAGATGATGGAGACTCAGGGGTGGATTGGGGCAGAGGTCTCTTTTGTGGTGGGGCCTTGCCTTTTCCTTTCCCAGGTACCTTCTTGGGCGCCATGTCAAGTCAATCAGAAGGTGGAAATCAAAGGTTTATAAGATTGGTGGGGCGATGGATGGTTGCGCCCTTGAAAGTGCTGTCGCGTTATGGCGCACCAGGGGCAGATGCCCACAGATAGGATTTCTTGACTCGCCAGAGCAGCTATCTAGGAGCCACAAAATGGCCGCCGGTGGTAGCAAGTAGAGGCCTAAAGCAACCTAGCTGGGCGACCCCAAAAATATTGCACCCCCCAGGTAGTACCCTGTAATGGGGTTCGAGGTAGTGACAACCCGAACCCGGATGACCAAGCAAAGGGGGGAGATAAGAATGGATGGGGGGAATTAACCTCCCTCAAATGGCCGCCGTCCGCAGGCCTAGCTGTAGGCCCCAAGGCGGATCACCCAAATTAGGCCGCTGAGCAGGCCGAATAACAAGGGGGGGTTGAGAGCGGAGGTCCCGCTGCCTGAAAGGTTGTATGTAGCCATCAGCGCCAAGCGCTACCACCCCCACCCCCAAATCCTACCCCCCTTTGACTGTCCGATGGACTAAGAGCAGGGGTTTTATATATAAATATATAATATGTGCAGGCAACGGGCCTGCCTCCGCGCGTCCGCCGGCCTTGCCGACGCGATTACGCGCGCCGGCGCGTGCCCGGCGGCTCGCCCGTGCGGCTCGTCAGCGCCGCAGTGCCAGCCGCGCCACCGCAAGCAATCCCCCTGACGCTGTCCCGGTAAGTGGGGTTGAAAGTGGGGTATTTCCCCGAGGAGGGGGCTATGATCCCTGTCCCCTACACCGGGACAGTCCTCCCTCGCAGGATCGATCGTCCCGGGTCCCCTACCCCCTCCCTCAAAGCCCTGCGAGCTCGCAGGAGCTCGGCAAGTCTCCCTCCCGCCTCCCTTCCCGGCCGATCGAGAAACGCTTAGCTGGATGCTCAATGGAGCTGGCGATGTGCGTCCTTCTCCGTCTGCGAGGATCCGAAAACTGGGCAGGCAGGCGGTGGAAGGGGCGCGGCCATGCTTTATATGGCCGCGCGATCGGCGTAGGCTACGCCGGTTGCGCAGCCCAACCACCGCCTGCCTCCTGACAGCTGGAAAAGCCTCCCCTGCGCCTCACAAGGAGACGCGGAGAAGCCATTCTCAATAACTTTACTAGGTTCCTTGCTTTAAATAGTACAAGCAGCAGCAGCCTATTGGGTCAACTGGTTTATAATTAATTATTGATTAGATATTACAATCCTGTACTGAGTCTCATTTGAAAGCCAGTCTGCTTCTTTGGCACACATACTAGCATTTATTAAATATGCATTATTAATCTGAGTTATGTTGTGTTCAAATATAAGCCCTTAGAGCGAAGATAATGATTGTGGCATTAGTATTTCTAAAACAGAATTGATTTTCCAACTTTACCAAATTAGTTGAAAGATGGGGGTGGACTGATCATATTGACAAATGAATGCTTTAGGCTAAAGCAGTCAGGTAATGTTTACCACACAATTCCCAGCATAGCAGATTTAAAAAACAATTTCTATTTGCGCCAGGTATCATTCTTTCTCTCTCCCTCAGATATTTTCAGAAATGAATATGTATATACTTCACTCATGCAATATGGAAAGGTTTATTTATTTATTTATTTATTTAAGCAAACAGATACCACCACTCTTTACCATTTTAAAATAGGTAACAGGTTAATGTTTCAAATAAGTATCAGATTATCCCCTGGACTTTTAAGCAGCAAAGTCACTCCTTCTTGTAACTTTATTGTTTGTTTTTAGAAAAACATATTAAAAATTAAGAAAATGCCATAGCAATTGAAAAAGTTATTTTTGCACCTTTACGGAATCTATAAAAGTGATGAATAAGCATTTCACATGGATCAAAAAAGTAACAATGTTATCATCTCTTATATTAAAGGAAATGTTATTATCCAACATATTGTCCAAATGCAATAGCACACGTTGTATTTATCTATATGTCCATCTTTTCTGTTCCTCTGATACAATATATTTCACTCTCATTTGCACATGGTCAGAATGAAGTGCAAGTCAAGGAATAAGTGAGGAGGTGGATATTCAGGAGGATAAAAACATCTAGATGATAAGAAATTAATGCAAGTTCTCAGCAGGCAAATACAGTCAGATGCTATAGAAATGTGGCTAAACACGATTAGAGAAGTGGCCAAAGTCTTTGTTAAGGCACATAAATAATCATTCATACCAAGTTATGCCTTTCTTAAACAAAATGGGTACGTCAGGCTATCAAATTGCTCTAGAGCACTTGTTTAAAAAAAATAAAAGCAATCTGTGAACAGGTCTGATATTCAATTACATATGCATAATTGCAAAAAGAGAGGAAAGCATTTTTATGAGTGTATTTCTGGTAAGAGGAAGGGCCAGACCATATCACGCTACATTTTAAAATGCTAACATCTGTCTGCAAAAGGTTTATTCCCACTGTTGTGATGATAAAGTACTACTGCCCCTTGCCAGTTTTGCGTGCCGGCAGGATTAAAAGAATAATAATAATAATAATGAATAACGAATCAAAATGAACCAACAAAACAAATATTTCCAAAAAAATCATTACAAATGTAACAAAATGAAACGAACCTTAAAACGAACCAAACCAAACTGAATCACCATTTTTTTTGGTTCATGCACACACACACACACACACACACACACACACACACACACACACACACACACACACACACACAATGGGTACCTAGATGCCCAGAGTACATCTGCTCTATCCTGATCTCAGAAGCTAAGCAGGTTCAGTCCTGACTAGTACTTGGATGGGTGACCAGCAGGGAATACCAGTTCCTGTAGGCACCTCTAGTAGTAACTGTCAAGCCACTCTAGTATTCCTACCAAGATGTGTGGAGGTATGTGACTCAAAGGAGTAGAAGGCCAAGGGATCACTCAGAGAGTCTCATATTGCACAATCAAATTGAGGCTCTTTCCCTCATCACACCTCATGAGGTATGCACAGAGGAACAACTGGTTCCACCTGAGGATCTCTCCCTCATCACAACTGATGAGATACAGGATCAGGTACATGTAGATGAACAGGCGGCAGGAGAGAAGCTCCTTCTGCTAGGGGATTCTATAATTAGAAATACAGAGGGATGGATTTGTGATGAGCATGATAACCGTATGGTCACTTACCTGCCAGGTGCAAAGGTTGCAGACATCACAAGAAATCTAGATAGCTTGTTAGAGAGAACTGGGAAGGAGCCAGTGGTCATGGTACACGTTGGTACCAATGATGTTGGGAAGGCCAAGCAGTCAGTCTTGGAAGCCAAATTCAGGTTGTTAGGTAGAAGATTGAAGTCCCGGACTTCCAAAGTTGCATTTTCAGAAGTGCTACCTGTTCCTCGTGCAGGACGCGCCAGGCAGGCAGAACTCAGAAGCCTCAATGCATGGATGAGGCGATGGTGTCGAGAGGAGGGCTTTAGGTTTGTCAGGAACTGGAGAACATTTTTGGACAAGCCAAAACTGTTCAGGAGGGATGGGTTGCACTTGAATCATGATGGGATCAGATTCCTGGCACTCAACCTCAAAAAGGCTGCAGAGCAGCTTTTAAACTGATAACTGGGGAAAGCCGACAGGAGCTGAATGGCATCCGGTTCGGAACACCTCATCCTTGGGGAATGAGGTTGGAGAGGGTAGAGAATCACATAGAGATGACATAGCAGGTATTAGCACTGGGAGAATAATGGAATGTGATAGTTTGTCTACTGAAAATAAAAGCTGTGGGGGGGGGGAGAGAACAAGGCAGCAGCTGTTGTTGCGGGACCCACTGTACAGGTGCTTCTACGCCAATGCTCGAAGCCTCCGAGCAAAGATGGGAGAATTTGAACATTTGGCAGCTAGGGATAAAATTGATATAATAGCCATAACAGAAACCTGGTGGAATGTGGAGAAGCAGTGGGATACAGCAATCCCAGGCTATAAACTCGATAGAAGGGATAGAGAGGGGCGGGTTGGAGGAGGAGAGGCAATCTATGTCAAAGAAGGGGTAAAATCCAGCAGAATGGAGAATAACAGAGGGTCTGACTCCACCATAGAATCACTGTGGGTTAAACTACCAGGTCCAAGGAGTGATGTGATAGTTGGGGTATTCTATTGTCCACCAGATCAAAAACTTGAGGGGGACCTTGAAATGAGGAGAGAAATCATGGAGGTGGCTAAGAGGGATAAGATAGTAATCATGGGGAACTTCAATTATCCCCACATTGACTGGGCCAATGCGAGCTCTGGGCAAGAAAGAGAAACTGGGTTTCTCGACTTGCTGAATGATTGTGCCTTAGAGCAACTTGTCATGGAGCCCACCTGAGAACAGGCAACTCTGGATCTAATACTGTGTGATACTCAGGACCTGGTCAGGGACATGAATGTCACTGAGCCTCTGGGGAACAGTGACCATGTTGCAATTTCCTCTGCCATGCATGTTGGAGGAAGAGTGTCAGCCAAATCAGACATAAAAACCCTTGATTTTCGAAGGGCAAACTTCCCTCAGATGAGGAAACTAGTTAGAGAGAAATTGAAGGGGAAGGTTAGAAGAATCCAATCTCTTCAGAGTGCATGGAGCCTGTTTAAAACAACGGTAATAGAGGCCCAGCACAAGTGCATACCACAAAGAAAGAAGAGCTCATTTAAGTCCAAGAGGACACCGGCATGGTTAACGAGTGGAGTTAGAGAGGCTCTAAAGTGCAAGGAGAGGTCTTTCTGTAAATGGAAATCCTCCCCAAATGAGGAAAATAAAAAGGAACACAAACCCTGGCAAAAGAAATGTAAGAAGATGATAAGAGAGGCAAAGAAAGATTTTGAGGAACGCATGGCTAGCAATATAAAGGGTAATAATAAAAGCTTCTTTAAATATGTTAGAAGTAGAAAACCTGCCAGAGAACCATTTGGCCCTCTGGATTGTGAGGGAGGAAAATGGGAGGTTAAGGAGGACTTGGAAATTGCAGAGAAATTAAATGAGTTCTTTGCATCTGTCTTGACAGAAGACCTCGAGCAGATTCCGCTGCCTGAACGGCCCCTCTTGACTAATCAATTAAATTAAATACAGGTTAAAAGAGAGAATGTTTTAGGACTAATTGATAAATTGAAGATTAACAAGTCACCGGGCCCAGATGGCATCCACCCAAGGGTTATTAGGGAACTGAGAAATGAAATTGCAGATCTCTTAAAGGTTCTATGCAACTTGTCTCTTAAAATGGCCACAGTGCCGGAGGACTACAGGATAGCATATATCACACCAATTTTTTAAAAAGGAAGGAGGGGGGACCCAGGAAACTACAGGCCAGTTAGCCTTACATCTGTCCCAGGGAAGATGGTGTAAAGCCTCATCCAAGAGAAAATCTTAAAATACATAGAAGAACAAACCTTGCTGAGAGAAAATCAGCATGGCTTCTGTAAGGTAAATCTTGTCTGACAAATCTTTTAGAATTTTTTGAAAAGGTCTACAGGCATGTGGATTTGGGTGAACCGGTGGATATAGTCTATCTGGATTTTCAAAAGGCTTTTGACACAGTCCCTCATTAAAGGCTGCTGAGAAAATTGCACAGTCAGGGGATAAGAGGGCAGGTCCTCGTATGGATTGAGAACTGGTTGAGATCCAGGAAACAAAGAGTAGGTGTCAATGGGAAATTTTCACAATAGAGTTAAGTGAAAAGCGGTGTGCCCCAGGGCTCGGTGCTGGGACCAGTGCTTTTCCATCTGTTCATAAATGACCTGGAGACATGGATAAACAGTGAGGTGGCCAAGTTTGTGGATGACACAAAATTTTTCTGTGTGGTAAAAACCAGAAAAGATTGTGAAGAGCTCCAGAAGGATCTCTCCAAACTGGGGGAATGGGCTGAGAAATGTCAAATGTGTTTTAATGTAGCCACATGTAAAGTAATGCACATTGGGGCAAAAAATCCAAACTTTATCTATCAACTCATGGGCTCTGAGTTATCCGTGACGGATCAGGAAAAAGATCTTGGTGTGTTGGTGGACAGCTCCATGAAGGTGTCTCCCCAATGTGTGGCAGCAGTGAAGAAGGCCAATTCCATGCTAGGGATTATCAAAAAGGGGATTGAAAATAAAACAGCCAACATTATAATGCCGTTATACAAAACAATAGTAAGGCCGCACCTGGAGTATTGTGTACAATTCTGGTCACTGCATCTCAAGAAAGACATAGTGGAACTGGAAAAGGTGCAGAAGAGAGCGACTAAAATGATTACTGGGCTGGGGCACCTCCCTTATGAGAAAAGGCTAAAACATTTGGGCCTCTTTAGTCTGGAAAAAAGGCACCTGAGTGGGGATATGATTGAGACATACAAAATAATGCAGGGCATGAGTAAAGTGGATAGAGGGAAGCTTTTCTCCCTCTCCCAATATACCAGAGCTAGGGAACATACACTCAGATCGAGGGCTGGGAGAGTAAGAACAGAGAAAAGAAAATATTTTTTCACCCAGGATGTTGTTAGTCTATGGAACTCCCTGCCACAGGATGTGGTGATGACATCTGGCCTGGAAGCCTTCAAAAGGGGATTGGACAGATTCCTGGTGGAAAACTCCATCCATGATGGAGATGTGTAATCTCCAGCCTTAAAACCAGGGTACTTCAAGGGCCAGATGCAGGGGAGTAGCATCAGGAGACAGATATCTCGTCTCATGTGCTCCCAAACGCATCTGGTGGGGCCGTTGTGAGATACAGGAAGCTGGACTAGATGGGCCTTTGGCCTGATCCAGCATGGCTCTTCTTATGTTCTTATGTTCTTATGTTCTTAAGAAAACTGCATGGACATGGAGTCAAGTATAACTAAGCAGAGGTAAGGGATAGTGCTATTTCACAGATGCTTGAATAAGAGCATGCAAAAAAATGTTATAACTAGTAGTGTAGCTACACATTCAGAAGTAATGGAGTCCTTCCACAATAATTGTATACATGCATACCTTCTTCCTTGAGTGTGGTACCAATAATGACTCTGATGCAAATACTGGTTGGGGGAGGCTGGAATCCATGGGGAAGAGAGGGAGAAGGTGTTGTCCAGACACCAGATACCTTCACCACATTCTTCTTGCGTGGCTGGTGGAATTCACCATACTGTCCCTCTACCTTATTCCAATCTTAGCAAAAATACATAAATAAATAAAAAACCACTGCAAAACAACAACACAGGTGGAGTTGAATGAGGCGGGAGGAAAGAAGCAAAGTTTTCCAAGTAGTCCAAGGAATGAGTTACAGGTTGACTCCTTTTCTGGGTTTTGGTTGATACCTTGTGTTGAAAATGATTGGGGTACAGAAAACAAAGCAATACTGATGGCATCCTAAAGCAAAGCAAAGCAAAGTGTTCTGCTTATATATAACCCCATACCACTTCAGGTAGTCTCTGGGTGGTTAACAGTTTGGTTACAGAATGCAGGCTACAAATTGCCCCCCCCCCACAAGCTGGGTACTCATTTTACCGACCTCGGAAGAATGGAAGGCTGTGTCAACCATGAGCCTGCTTCCTGGGATTGAACCCCAGGTCAAAATCAGCACAACAAAAATGTAGGCCAGCAAATTAGAGGGAAAGCTGACTTCTTCCACATCAGACAAATTGCAAGGCAGGACAAGATTCACCTACTCATGCACCCATCCAAAAGGGAAAGTGGTCTGAAAGAAAGGGAACAGATGTAGATAGGCAAACAGGCAGGCAGACAGATACTGGCTCCCCCCCCCCAAAAAAAGTGCTTTTGAAGGACATCCTTTAATTTTGAGAAATGTAAGACGGCAGCTACTGGAGGATAGGGATGATCTGACAGTCAATTGAGAGGGACCCAGGAAAACTGTATCTACAAAAAGGGGGCCCATTATTTGATTCCCTGATGTGGTACAATGACCATTGGCTATAACAATGGCAGTCCCCATTGTTTCATGTCTGAAAGAAGTTGCATTCGTAAAATAATTTGCACTAGCACTTTAGAATTTTTTTTGGGGGGAAATCCTATTACGTTGGTATAACTTTTTGGTCTAATGGTCTATTTTAAGTTCAGAAAATTGCTTTTAAATCTTTTTTCCACTTGTTGGGTAGCAGCCATAGGAAAACATTGGCTCTGAGATCTGCTAGTAGGATTAGCAAGTCAATGGGTGGGCACTCTTGAATCTTAGGGCATTTATACACGACCCCTAAACTCCGGGGCAAATGGCTCCCAGCTCCGGAGCTTAAAAATGTTTCCCCACCAGCTCCGGAGTTTACAGGAAATTAAGTGTGGCCACGCCCACTTTAGCGCGTCCCAGCACACCTTTCAAGTACCTGCTCTTCCGGGGTGAAAATTGCTTGATGAGGTGTAACGATAGTGAGTGCGGGGCTCTCCTCGCTTCTGTTTGTTGTTGTTTTGGCTCCCGCCCCTTTAAGAGCTACTTTACAGAGACAGGAATGTTGCCACCGCAAGAACGGAGGCAAAACGGAGGTGAGCCACAATCTTTTCTTCCTTTTTTTTCTTAAGTGGCCAGCGGATCTTAGGTGTCGTGTAAAAGCGCCCTTAGATGGTCCTTGGCTGAACCTAGTTGGATTCTTCTTATTTAACTTTGAATACAACACATACATTGTTTTCGAATTTGACAATATGTGATAGTCCCATCTTACATCCTAACAATTTGCTACCTTTTAACGCCTCCATTCTTCAGACATTTGGAATGAACAGCAATCTTGAAAATTTAGCCTTGGGCAAAATGGGTGTCAACTCTATTATTCTAACTCTTTATACAAGTTTCTATATATTATTACTGAAAATCAAATTTAAGATTTAACAGCCTGGAGGGTACCGTTGTACTGTTGAATGAACTGGTAGACAAGTTTCAGCTTTTGTTTTTGTCTGATGGTTAATCTTACAAAGCATCACTGCAAAGATCTCTGATTCTAACAGAATCAGGTAACTGTTACTAATGCAAGCATCAAGCTAGAAAACCTGACAAATATAAACAAGCAGAGTCATCCAGAAACAATATAGGACAGTGTCATCTTCTTGTTTCAGAACCTCATCTCTCAGGAGATTTAAGGGTTATTTCAATTTGAAAGAAGAAACATTAAGGCGGGATAAAGACTAAAGAAGCTAATGGATAACTTACCACGATCTGGCATACATTTATAAATTCAAAAACAAACAAACAAAAACAGGAGGGGAGATAAAATATAATGTTCAAATGCTCCTAAATATGTCATTGTTGGAAAATTTAAATATCTTAATGGAAACAAATTGTGAAAACATATCTGCATTACCCAATGTTCAAAATATTTTCTGATGTATTCTCATTAAGGGTGTGACATACTAAATAGATAGATAGATAGATAGATAGATAGATAGATAGATAGATAGATAGATAGATAGATAGATAGATAGATAGATAGATAGATAGATAGATAGATAGATGATGTTGTTGTGAATTGAAGGCTACAATTCTACATACAACCAGTTTCATCTAACAGTAGTCCTTGTCTAGTCAGGTCATCATCATTCCAAGTTAAATGCAAATGGTACATGTAAGACATGATGAAATAAAATAAACAAAATGGGGGGGCAACCAAAGCATTCATAGTTGAGAGTACAAATCTCTGGACAACCTATGTATGCTGAGCCTACTTTCCAGGCTTCTTTTTATACAAACAAAATGCAGTTTTGTCATTTTGTTATGTAACAAATTGTTTCATTACATAACGAAATGTTAGAAACCCTTTCATGGTGAAACAAAACAAGCTGCCTTTTCTTTGTTTGGGAAATGAATCAGGAGAGCTTCCTCATACTCTTCCCTATAAGCCCCCCAAATTTGGGGAGGTTTGGGGTTCAGGGGCCAGATTTTTCAACTGAAAAGAGGGTCACCCCAGCAGTAATTGGAAGTGCTTTGCATGTGCTGCCCCTGCAATAGGTCAATTTATTACTTCCCTTTCTTTAACCCTTATATTGCTGGCATGCTCTGTAAACTTCTGCAATTAGCTAGTGGGACCCTCTTTGTATTTGAATAACTTGGCTGATAAACCCCCAAAATCTCTAAATTTGGGGGTGGGGCTTAAAGGGAAGAGCTTGAGGAAGCTCCCCCTATGATTACCATGCTGCTACATGCCTTTGGTCATTATTTCCGAGTACATAAATTTATGTACTCAAAAACAGAGATTGCAGTCATGCAGTAGCATGGATATTGCAGGGGAGCTTCTTTGGACTCTTTCATTCCCCCCAAAAAATTTTTTGGAGAGGCTTGGAGTTCGGGGGTTGAGTTATTACACTCCAAAGGGGGTCCACCTAGGAGAAAATCATTTGTAATTAAGGGAACTGCTTGAGGAAGCTCCCTCCGCGGGAGCTACAATGGCTTCTTCTTTCAATTGGAATGGTTTTCCTCCTAGTGGACCACTTTTGGAGTTTAGTAGCATGGAAATCACAGGGGAGCTTACTCAAGCTTTTTCCAGTAAACACCCCAAATTTGTAGATGTTTGGGGTTCAGGGGACTGAGCTATTCAAGTACAAATAGGGTCCCTCTAGTTAGCTAAGTATGTACAGCATGCACTGGCAATTTAAGGGTTAAGTTGTTTAAGTTAACCATCCATAACCCCTATATTGCTGGCGTGCATTGTACACACTTCTGCATTTAGCTAGGGGGACCCTCTTTGATGCTGAATAACTTGGCCCCCTGAAACCCAAACCTCTCCAAATTTGGGGGGGGGGGCTTACAGGAAAGAGCTTGAGGAAGCTCCACTGTGATTTCCATGTTGCTGCATGCCTGTGATCTAGTTTCAAGTGTATATTTTATGTACTCAAAAATAGAGATTGCAGACATGTAGTAGTGTGGAAATCACAGGGGAACTTATTTGGACACTTCCCTGTAATTGAGCGGGAACCACTCCATGGGGGGGAGGCTTCCTTCCCTTAATTACAAATGATTTTCTCCTGGAGGGACTCCCTTTGGAGTTTAATAACTCAGCCCCCTGAAACCCAAACCTCTCCAAATTTGAGGGGCATACAGGGCAAAGTCCAGAGAAGCTACCTCCAAATTTGGTGCCTCTGGGACCCAGGGGAGCCACTATAAAGAATAGTGGATCATTTTGTTTCATTTTGTTTCATTTCAAAAATTCTTTTAAAATGGTTGGTAATGAAATGAAACAAAACAAAAAAAGAAATGAAACGAAATGAAATGAAACACTATATTTTCATTTTGTGCTCAACTCTAATGATTACCATGATGCATGTTTATTCAAGAGTATGTTCCACTATGTTTAATACTTGGCACCTAGATAAGTGTGCATTAGAATCCAGCCACCATTGTAAACTGCAAAGAAAAAAGAGGCAGTGTGAAACTTTGCCAAAAGACTGAACACTTAATTCAGAAGCTCATATAACCCAAAGTAAAATTTAAGCCCTAAACCTTAGCACATATAAAAGAAAAGAAGATAAAAATTGTAAGGAATTATACAATAAAAATATCTAGTATTAAGAAATAATTAAAATTTTGAAAATAAATTATGTTGAGGATAAAACCACTTAGCAAAAAAATGTGACTTCAAGAGAAACTTGTTTTTGACTTTGCTTTCAAAAACTTAACTGTGGCTTTGTACCTCTGTCAACATACTATATTTCTTGTACAGGTGTAAAAATACCTGTCCTAGGATTTTTCTTCTACCTGACATTAATAGTTCTGTCTGAAATACAGATAGACATCACAAGTGAATAACTACACTACATAGAAGTAATTAATACATAAAATGCTTCCTGCTCTAGTAGTATACAGGGGAAAAACACTTTTAACCACCTCTGTATTAGGTTTTCATAATTCAGATGTAATATCTTGCATTAATGTTCATACAATTTATATTTCCATATGGATACTTGTTGCCCCTTTGTGATAACTCTTAATAAATTAATATATTATTTCCACCACTTACAGTAAGAGAGTGGAATTAAAAAACCTTAGAAAAAAGCTGTGTGCTTCTTTGGCATGGCATGGGAGAAAACTGCAGCATTCATGGTAGGAGGTGGGGAAAGACTTCAGAACCCATATAATGTAACAAAGGCACCAGTTGTGTGGTTGCACTACTAGACAAAAGCCATACTCCTCTGCCAAATGCACATCTAGCACGTGTGCTATGTGTCTTAATTCATTTACCACTATGGATATGATGTTTTTTCATGCAAGGGAAAAATTGAGGCCTGTCATCATGGATTCACATTCTTATGAGTACAGGACCAGAGAGTTCATGTGAACAAGCTAAACAATACATTATTTAGCCTTGGTGTACCTAGGTGAGCTTTACAGGTAAAATCATAGAATCATAGAATAATGAAGTTGGAAAGTCCCTATAAGGTCATCCATCTGACCACCTGTTCAGTGCAAGAATATGAATCAAAGATACCTACGAGGTGGTGGTTTACATTTATCCTGACTGCCAACAGCGTTGGAGCACTCACCACCTATCGAGATACTGGTTCCACTGTCATAGTGCCATAACACTTCGGAAGATTTTTCCTGATATTCAATAGGAATCTGGCTTCCTGTAACTTGATGCTGCTGTTTTGTGTCTGCTGGCTCCCCTAATCATCATTGTTGCCCTCCCCTGAACTTGTTCCAGTTTGCCAGCATTCTTCTTCATGTGCACTGTCCAGAATTAGACACAGTACTTGAGAGGAGGCCTAACGAGTGACAAATAGACGGGAACTAGTAGATTGTCAGATTTGGAGACTATGTTTCTATTAAAGCAGGATAAAATAGCATTTTGTGCTGTTAAGTCATATTCAGCTGTTGACTCATATGCAATCTATGATTCCAAGATCGTTCTCATTCACTGTATTGCTGAGCCAGTTATCCCCCATCTTTTAACTGTGTGTTTGGTTTCTTTTTTCTAGGTGAAGTACTTTGCATTTATCCCCATTGAATTTCATTGTTATTATCAGCCCAGTGCTGAAGTCTATTTAGATTATTTTCATTTTTGTCTGTCCTCCAGAGTACTAGCTATTCCACCCAATTTTGTGTCATCTACATATTTGATTAGCATTCCTGTACCCCCTTATCCAGGTCCTTAATTAAAATGTGGAAGAGCACTGAGCCCAGGACTGAGCCTTTGGCCACCCCACTTGCTCCCTATTCCGAGTTTGAAAAGGAGCCACTAATCATCACCCTTTGAATAAAATGATGTAGCCAGCTATGTTTCTACCTGACAGTTGTCCCATCCCCTCCACACCTAATTAGCTTGCTAAGCAGCGCACTATGAGGCACTTTGTCAGACGTTTTTCTGAAGTCAAGATATACTATGTCAACAGCATTCCCCCTGTCTATCAGGAAGGTTACCTGGTCTGAAAAGAATTTAATAAAGGATAGCTAATCCTCTAGTTTCTTTCTCCACTTTTTATAGAAGAAAACACATAAGTTAGGAACTACTTTGCAGAATTTGCCAAGTAGTTTCACCTTCTGAGGGTGTTTGATGCAGAGCCCTGTACGGAAGCAAAGCCTCTGCTAACAACCTGAGTTAGATCCCTATGGATTCAGGTAGATGGTTTAAAGTTGTCTCAGCTTTTTATGCTTCCAAGGTCAGTAAAATGAGGACCCAGCTCACTAGGGGCCAATATATTGTTTGCATAGTTATGTTGCAAACCACCCATATAGTGCTTTAATACTATGGGATGGTATCCAGTAAACAACAACAAATATCTGCATTATTCTTAGTAGACTTGTGAAGAAATTTTGTGATTGGTGAAATCCTAATGAGAGGTTGATTGATCGTCTTGTAATCCTCAGCTTGAAAGGGAATGGTTTCAGGGGGCAGTCGCCTTAGCCCCCCATGTGAGTAAACCCCACTTTGCACAAAATAGCTCTCTCTTTTTCATTTGTTCAGCTAAGCAAACATAGCAAATTCAAAAGGACACACTGATTCATCACAAAGTCACAAAGATTACCATCTATTGCTTTGGTAGTTCATGCAACAATACAGAGGTATTCATATTTTTCTTCAATTGCTATACTTTACAAAAATGTGCAACTCTCCCACAGACAAGACACTAAAAAAGGGGGAAATGATTCAATCTTGCAATAAGTAGAAATTTGTCTTGCATTATTATATTTAATGAGCAAGGGAAAATGAAGAGTAAGATCTCTAGTTTGTAGAGAGTTTTGTGTGATCAGTTTGCAACAGCCATGTGTGAAAAGCAAATGAACCAATAAAAAAAGAATTGTAATGATGTATTTATAATAGATACTGATCTTACGCATACTTACTAATGAATATAGTAGAACTTATCTCTGCCTATGTATGTATAGATTTAGGCTGCCAATGAATTTTTTACAATGTGCCAATATATGAAATTCAATCATTTGTCCTCTTTTTCTGCAGGCAAAGATTGTTAAAAAGTCATATGTCATAACTCTGAGATAATGGCTGAAATCTTTCCTATGATGTAAAGTTACACCATTGTCAACCTGTTGGATGTTATGCCCAGGACATCCAGATATCCTAATTAGATGTGCAATTTACTGCATGACTCTAATTTAGCCTGTTTCATGGCATACATGTAGACAGACTTTGAGAACAGCTCTTCCACCCTTCCCCAATTTTCAGTATTACTTTGTGCTGCCTATGTAAAATTGTGTAACAGAATTTCAGCCAGAGTTTAAAGCTACAGTATGAATCAAGCTGAAGCAACCAGTTTCAGCTATTGCAACTAAAGTGTGGCAGATATAC
Organism: Phrynocephalus guinanensis; assembly: GCA_037367245.1. Classification (NCBI taxonomy): domain Eukaryota; kingdom Metazoa; phylum Chordata; class Lepidosauria; order Squamata; family Agamidae; genus Phrynocephalus; species Phrynocephalus guinanensis. The sequence continues at coordinate 41,136,699 of CM074741.1, read as the reverse complement.
AGCAACAGGTACTGGTGCCTGTGTAGTGCAGCAACACTATAGGATTTGCATCGGTTCTCCTTGAACAATAGGAATTGTTCCAAATTCTGTTAGACAGAAAGCAATGTGTTGTCTCTACAGCAAATACAGCTCACCAAAAGGTATAGTGGCAACTGTGATCTGCAGTGTGGTCACCTCCACTTCTTTTGAAGGCAGTGACAAGGTTTGTAAATGTCACACACCTCATTTTGTAATCTCTGATCTGTGAAGTCAGAGAGAGGAAGGCAGCTACAGATGTGCCTGCTGACCAGTGGAAGCTGGTGATTCTGATTTTGTGGCTGCAATGGATCTGATTTGGGAGTTCATCTGAAATTTATAAGCACTGTCCAAGGTGCTGAACCTTATATAATTGTGTACAGTATATCAGATAGCTCCTGTAAAGTTCAGACTGAAGCACGGGATGGATTCATCACTCTTGCAAAATTAGAGTAACCTACCTCTGGTACTGCTAACTCAATAGAAAACAGAAGGCTATACAGTATGCTCTGACCAGAGAAAAGGCCTGAGTATAGAACTTTACCTGAGGGAGCTGTCTAATTTATCATTAGTATAGTTCTTGTTAGGAATGTGATGAGTACTTAACAAAAGTTTTTATTCTGGGCAGGTTTTCAAGTTTTGCCCATAAATAGCGAGGTTTTCTGCAAAAAAGGACTCTGGTATTGCCCCATTCCCACTGCTTACTCATTGTTCTGTGCAGGAAATGTCTAAATTCTGTGTACTTTACTTACCTTTCTGGAAAATTCTGCTTGGGACAGAGGTCATTGTGACAAGGAGCGGTATCAGTCCTGCACAACTTGGTGCTTCTCCACAGCATGCTGTTTCTTGTGCTCTGAAGAGGAAATATATTATGCTGCCCAGGAATTGCAATCATCCTACAGAGAAAAAAATAATGACCCATGAAAAATTTGAGAAATTGTTCAAGCACTGGTGTGAGATTCCATAGGGAGGAAAACATCCAATTAAAAAATTACAATGAGAAAAGGATTGTCTCAGAAAAGGAGGAATTGGAAGATTGTCATCCCTAGTTTTCATATCTGCTCCAGTCTACTGCATGGCTTAGAGAGAGTACTATCAAACAAAGTGGAATTTTGGAGTCATTTCAGGGAACTTCAGGGGGAATCAGAAGTCCCACAGCTCTTGAATTCTCAACTGCCAAACAGCTGAGCCATGAGATAGCTCCAGTTTTGCAGGCAAATAAAAACAAATGAAAACAATGAAGAAAAGCTAAAATGGCAGGACCAATAATTCGGTCTTGCAAATGAAATTCTCTCCTGTATTGAGAAATGTCCCAAGCTCTTAAATGTGATCAAATGGCTTATCTGTCAGCTTTGGTCAGATGTCTGGGGGTGAGCCTTAAAAGTGATGAGATAGCAAAGAGTGTGACTGAGGTATAGGTGATAATGCGAAACCAGATGAGCATCATATGGTTATGTTCAAGTGTTCTTTGATTCTGCTCTTAAGTTCAAAACACCAACTCTCTGTTATAAGTTCCTTTTGTGACTCCTACAGCAGTACTATGCCTGCTAGAAGCCCAAAATTTCTATTAGTACCCTCAGGAAATTGAGAGGAAATGTAAGGAAAAATTCACTTATAGCAGCTTCTACACTGGCATATAGTTATGAAATATGGTTCACCAGTAGCACTGTTTGGTAAAGGGGGAAAAAAGACCTTGCATGGTTGTGTTTTGACTTAAAATGATCCATATTTTCCCTTTAAGAGCTGACCGGTATCTTTCTGGTACCAGGTTAGGCTGATCCAAAACAGCTCTTTGTTCTGCAATCCCAAACAGGTACCAACAGATGAATTATTTGCCCTAAAGATAAGGACCTTTTAACCACCATCTGGATTACACCAAATGTGGGCAGGCCCATTAGATACAGTTTAAAACATATATTAAAGTCTAACCAGGAAGAAAGGATAGATTGCAAGAAGAGAGATTAGCCCTATTTACTGTAGGGTGTGCAGTATGAAGTATCTTCAACATGCTTAGAGGGGAACTGCTAGTCTGACATTCTCTATTACTGCTATCCTTCACAGAAACAAACAAACAAACAAACAAAACAATAGGAAGATGAGTGGTTTCCACTCATCAGTAAAATTTCCACGCAAGGAAACATCTTGGAAAATTGAGTTCTCATTCATTTGGAAAGACAATATATGAAACCTCTGCTCTTCAGATGTGTCATTGCCTGAACAGAGCTCATGTGACGATGCCTGCCAACAGTCTCTCCCTGCTTCCCTTAACACTGAATGTTGTGTGATTGGTGCCCGCAAATCTTCCTGACATTTAACATCAGGAAAGCAAGGCAGGACTGAGGAATGAGGTTTCTTGCTGAGTGCCTGGGTGCAAAGTACTAAATGAAGGAAGGCCGTTTCTATTTATTTCTAGCAATACTGACTAGCAAGAGATTTTTTTTTAAAAAAAATAAGAAATTGATGTTTGCAATTTTATTTACCTCCTAAACTAAAATTACTTGATTTACACCTCTGTGATGTGCATGAATGAGAACTGTTCACCAGGTTTTTATCTACTTCTCCAAATGCAAGGAATTACTGGCAGGTGTAGGTAGAGCATGCATATCAAAGATGCATTTTAAATAAGTTATGTTAAAAGAAGGAACACTTCATATATATATATATGAAATATATATGGACTGAAAAAATGATAGATTTGTCCATCCTCACCCATGGTGCAAGAGGAAAGCAGCACTGCTTCCAATACTGTTAGACAAATAGCCTGCTACGAATTTTAGTAAAGCATCAGTTCTAAATCCTCTTACCTGGGGATAATCTATGTTGGGCTCAGTGGAGTTTTGTTTCTGAATATACATATTCAAGATTATTCTGTACCCCTTGCTAAATCAAATTCTGTGATATATTAGTAGTTGGATGCAAGTGGTCTTAAGTCAAGGTATTACCGCTGAAGAAACCAATCTCCTTACAGCTTTATGTGGACCTTTGGTATCATCTTTCTATTGTTTTTCTCACATTTGCTTAGATCTTGATTGCTTTTATTTAGGTCACAAGTCTGTTAGGTCCAGACTACAAGAGTTTCAGATATAGAAGATATGAATTTCTATTCTTTGTATTTGGCAGACCCACCAGGTAAAGTTTCTGAGGTAAAGATGCCTACTCCTTGTTTCTTTTACTTCTCACACTTTAAGATAACATCGGCTGGCGTGAGCCATAAAACCATAAATTATACAGCTCTAACTCACCATTTAATGTTCTCACCAGTTCTACTAATTAACTGTCCCTCCTCTTCTCCCCCTCCTCCTCCCTCCCCTCACCTATACACCCCCCACCTCTATTTGCTACAGCCTATCATATCTAGGCCACAACCCATGAATATCTGCTATGAAATGTATATCTCAGCTTATATTATATCTTATACCTCATTCTGCTGCTATATATGTCTGAAGAAGTGCACATGTGCACGAAACGTCACATTAAAATATGAAAGTTAGTCTTTAAGGTGCCACATGTTTGTGTCTTTTGTTTTGTTTTGTTTTGTTTTGTTTTTCTTTGAATTTTGCCTGAAATTCTTGAAAAGACTAACACGGCTACCCTCTCTGAAGTTTCTTTTACTGTATCTGCCATCTAGCTCAGGGGAACAGTTGTGATGAGTGGAATTGTGACTGGTCACCATCCCCTTTTCATGAAAAAAGAAGTAGAAATAGATCAGACTGTTACACAAATACGGTGGTAGGATTCCCATTAGGTCACACCTTTAACTACACTGAGCTTCAGGATGGAGTGGGACACCAAGTGGAACAACCAATGCATTTACTTCATTCATCTAATTTTAAGGGATTAAAATGGTTCCAGAACTGGTAGCAATAATGAGAGGGAGAGCACTCTAGGGGGTGGTTTCTTCCAGGAAGGACCATGTCCAAATATGAATTCTTTCCATTATGGAACTACCAGTAAGGCCTCAGCTGAATAACCTTTGGGTTGACACATATAGGGGAAGGTGATCTGCTCTGCTCGGTATTAACAACCTATCCTAATGAATCTCTTACTTGTCTTGCATTTTGTTACATTGTTCTTTCTGCACAGATTAATTCACATATAGACACCTAAAATGTGTGTGTGGGGGGGGACTCTTTCTAACAGCTGCTTTCAAGCAAGAAACTTATTTTGGCCAATGCATGTTTTAAATTGCCTAGGATGCAATTTCATTTATGAATAATGTTGGTACAGCTGGCTTTTTGACTAAGCAAGTTTCCCTCATAGCTTAAATGATGTGTGTCTTATGAAATATGGGAAACCATGTGTCAAGTTACAATCAGATTAAAGGGGGATGTTATAAATTTTCATGTCAGTTAAGCAAATGGCTTTGTTTATACTTTTCAATAAATATGGAAAAAACACAATAGAAAATGTAAGTTTATGAAAAGTTCTATCACTTAGATTCTATCCTTCCTCAGAAAAGTATTACAATTACTGATAATATGCATGGATACCATTGAAACACTATGGTCTTTATGTTTGTAGCAAAGCTATCAGTTGATCTGCTTTTGACCTTGCTTTTTCTTTCTTTCAGAGGATTGTAGACATGACTTGAGAACAGAACTGATTATGACAGCTGGAATCAAAACCTCTAAATCCACTAGTACTGTAGTGTCAATGGTTGGTAATTTAGAGTAAGAGATCAATCAGTCAATAGACAGCTAGATAGCTAGATAGCTAGACAGAATCCTTCCTTCCTTTTTCAAATTTGATTACCTTTAACCCATTTCTCACAAGTATCTTGACCCATGTCCTGGAATGGGCAGCCCTAGAGGAGTAATGGGAGAGGACTTTTTTATTGATTGATTAAATAACAATTTGCACAAATGTCTTAAAAAATCAGTGTGTGGGAGATCTCAAAAATAATTGACTTATTCACCCCAGCAGAGATGCATGCCTTGACTGATTAGATCTTAGAGAATCTGAGTTCACATTTCTTTGTTCAACCATGTTTATAGTGTCGAGTTACTATCTTATTTTTCAGAGAGCCTCTTGCTCTTAGACAACAGAATATATGGAAGAGCACTACAACAAGGCCTTGGCAATAATAGGAGTAGCTATATTTGGTTTGTACAGAGGTCTTAGAATTTATTCCAGTTCATATATGTATTACTTATTTCATATATTTTTATCCCTCCTTTTTCCTTAAAAGGACCCAAGCCAGTTTACATCATTAAGAACAATATTAAAAACCTAAAAAGAGCAAGAATACAAATATTTAAAAAGAATTAAACAAATTGTATATTAACATTGTAAATAAACTCATTATGAAAACACATTTAAAATAACAGAGAAGAGTCATCACACTTGGCCAAAACAAGCCACATTCAAGACAAATATAACCAGCCATTCTGGGTGGGGTGAGGGGATAGATCTTTCCCCTAAAACTTCAGTGTTCACCACTAAGCATCAACACATCCTAGGTATACATAACTTTATGCCTAACATGGTTAATGGACTTGACTCTTGGAGAGGTTCTTACTGTACTTAAGGAGATGTCCATATGCCCTTTGTCTGTATGCTGATTTCTTTGAGAAATTGTATTTATCAATTTATTTATTTAAAACATTTTTACCCAGGCTTTCTCCTTAAAAGAACCCAAGGTGGCCTATAGAAATGGTAGAGAGGCCAGACTCACCAAAAGCTGCAGTCCAACTTCTCTTGTCTGGGTACTTATATTTATAAATGTGTTGCAAGAGCAATAGCCAGAGAAGATAGAACCAGCTTTTTTTCTGACATCACATGCCTAAATATTTAAACTTGTTGCATTAGAAGATTTCTTTTCTTGCATTGTCTTGTTCCTGTGGCTGCTGGCAGCAACACATTCTGTTCTAAAGCTTTAACAATTTGAAAAGGCTGTTGATCAAAAACACGTCAAAATGGTGAAATTTTAATGAAAATAATAAAGTGAATTCTTAACACATTTTTTATGGTAGGCAGTTTTAAATATTTGATTGGTAAAGCGAAGTTGAAAGAAAAACACTGCTACCTGTTTATTTCTTCTTTTCTTTCATTTGGTCTTTTATTTTCAATCCCCTGACTTAAATAGGTATGTTGGTTTTGAAAGTTTCTGAACAATAGTCCAGGGATATTGGATTTTTTTTTAAAAAAATAAGGGACAGGTATTTAGTACATTGCTTGTGCACTTCTTCAACACACCAAGAAATCCATTACAGATGAAGCTTACCCAAGGTTTTGCCTCTCATCGACATCTGGTACCAAGCTGTGGTATAAAGGCAAGTGCCAAGCTTAGCCCTAGAATCACTGTAGCCTTGACAGCATCATAAGTAATACAGCTCATCTAGACGGGGAATGGTGTGAGAAACAAACTCAGGTTTTCATGAAGAGTGAACAGCTGTACATATACCAAAATGCAAGTGCACTACAATATCTATAAAGCAGTATCTCAAAGTTTATAACTCAAGTTTGACATAAGGATATGAATGATGCTCACTAAACTCTTCATTCTCACTGCTCTAGGCTGTTTCAATTTGGCATGCCAACAAGAATGTGAGTTTCTTCACCTCCAGGTACAAACAAGATGATATTTTTCCCAATGAAAATGTGTTTAATATGCATAAATTGTCTCTCTGCACAACTGGTGTCTTTTCCTTTTAAGGAGCAAAGTATGCACATACAATGAGTTCTGTGTAGTTCTTCCTGGTTCTTGATACTTTGATGTTAGATATCTCAATGAAGACTCTCCAAGCCCTCTGAGATTTTCTCACCTCCAGATGACAGCAAGAGAAATAACTCTTTTCTAATTATTTTCCCATTTCTGCAATTTGTGCATACAATGCATGTAGTGCCCATTCCCTTTGAGAAATGTAGCCCACAAGAACCCAGAGTGAGCAACAAAACCGTGGTTGCCTGTCCCTTGATGACTAACAAAGTTACCAACCATCCTCCTTGTTGCACCTAATTCTTAAATAAAATAGAATAACCCCCGCCCTTTCGTGTTCATATTCTGTGGTCCCGGTATATGAAAAAAGCCCCCCTGGGGTAAGTCGGAAAGGCCTGATTCAGGCCTCCTGTACTTACCCCAGGCCTCACACTGCCCAGTGTTGTACTTCTCTATAGAAATGTATAAATGTAGAGGAAGAAATTCTGCAACAGGTAGAAAAGAGATAAGAGCTCTATTTTTTTTACCAGTTTAAAGTCAGCCTAGCTGACTTGACCTTCTCTACTGAACTCAGTGGATGCCCATAGGTGACATATACAACTCCAGATGAAAAGGTCAGGTAAGCTGCTGGCACACTATTCCTGCTGAGACACCTGTAGGAAGCAGATGAATACATTTATTTTGTCAGGAGTCAAATGCACTTGTGGCACGTGGGACCTCACTGAAAGAGAGAGGGTGTTTTGAAATCTCTAATATGTGTCACTTCTGAATCGATCAAGAAGTGGGGGCAGTGAAAATTTCCTTATGGGAACTGGAATTAAAGAAACTTGCTCTGTTCTTCAAGCCAAGGCTCAGGAAGCTTTTTGCAGGTTTCTAGCTGCGATGAATTTCAGAACACATCACTGCCAATCTACTCAATTTTCCCAACACATTTTTGAGGACAGACCTGAAAAAGTCACAAACTTTTACAAAATAGTTTTTGGATTTTATGTGTCACATTTTGTTGTGATCCATAAAGTCCATTAAGACATTTTTATGGATGGAAACACACACATACACACACACACACAGAGAAAAGCAGACATACAGGCTGAGGGAATTTAAACTAAAGAAAAGCTGGTCTCCAAAGAAAATTTACTTTAGATAACATAGTTTTATATTTTGATCAGGCAATTTCAATAATGTGCTTTGCATTTTTTTTGGGGGGGGTGATGAGTACTAAGCCACAGTGAGATTAAGACATGTCTGAAACAATGTGGTATACTAGAGCAGTCCTGCACAGCAGGTAGTCCGTGAAGTGTTCAAAAGTAGCCCGCCAGCCATCTATTAAAAAAGTGAGGTGATAAGTTCTCCACCCCTCCCTCCCCCATCCCAAGGACCACCACTGCCTTAGCAAAGTCCTGGGTCTGCTAACCCACTGTCTCAACTGCCCCCTGCTCCCCCCCACCAGCCAGATGATCGGTATACCACTGTCTCATGACCAGCTGAGTCAATGGTGCAGAGGGGAGGGGACAGCAAGAGGTGGGTTTGCGGGTGTGCCAACCTCCTTTGTGTAGTGACTTCTCCCCTCTTCTTCCCCCCTGGGAGAATTCCTTCCTCCCACCCTTCCCTTCCTCCTCCTCCTTCTCCCCTGCCCATGACTGCTTCACAGACACCCCCCGTCACCGACGCTCCTCCTGATCCCTTTCTGAACCATTCCCTCCTCCTTACACTGCTGTGGCAATGTGATTGCCCCATGGCTGGCTCAGCCTGCCCCAGCTGTGTGGAGGACATAGTGGAGGTGAGTGAGAGTTGTGCGCGGCGGCAGCGGCAGTGGTGGCAGTGGCAGCAGTGGCAGCAGCAGCAGAGCAGTGGAAAGAAGAAAGGAGAAAGGAGGAGGAGGAGGCTGGAGGGGGAGGAGAGTCAAGTCAGGTCCCGGGGTGGGTTGGGAGGGAAACTGCACCTTTTAAAAAAAGTATTCCAGCAGGCCGGGCAAGTGGCGGTGGCAGATCCAGTTTGCTCTCAAGCATGCACATGCCTCCCTTGCCCCATTCGAGCTGGGTGCAAGGGAGGCATGTGCATGGTCATGTGGGTTGTCCCTTGGAAGGGGCAATCTGCACAAGCATGCACATGCCCCCCTTGCACCCACCCATACCGGCTCAAGCAAGTGCAAGGGTAGCGTGTGCACAATCAGCCTTTCCGTAGGAATGCATTGAAATATGTTCCTCCAGAACGGATTAATTGATTTTAAATGCATTCCTATGGGAAACCCTGCTGTACTTACAAATTTTGTACTTATGAGCATGTGCTCAGAATGGATAAAATTCATAAGTAGAGGTTTTAGTGTAGTAGCCCTCAGGTACTTTGAGCTGGAAAAAGTAGACCTCAGCCTGTTCAAAGTTGGACAGCCCTGTTCTAGAGCAATATGCAAGATTATTATAATTTGGATAATGTGAACTAGATCAAGTGTATCTCCAAAAATTGAAGCACACTTCCCAAAACATACAAGGTAGAATATACCGTATGGGTAGATAGAAGAGAAAAAAACATGAGGAGATATGGTTTCATAACTGATTGCCTTCATTCAGGGTGAATGATTTCACCTGGACTCTCTCATCCCAGCACTTTGAGGAAAGGATACTGAAATAATATAGCAGGACTAATCCAGTGTTCAGGGCTTTTTGCTGGTTCTATGTCCCTCAGAAGAGGCAGCCGCTCCTAGAAATATCAGTTTAGTGCTTCCAGAAACAAATTATCATCCTCTATAGCAATAATGATGCACTCTTCTCAATTTTGATCAATTGTTGTAAAGGAATGCCACTTGAAAGAAAGACTGAACAACACACACTTTATCTTAAATTATTATAGGAAACAATAGGTGGACTCATATTTACTATTTTATATATACTTTGCTTTACCCTACCATTTTGAGCACTGATTTGATAAATATTTAGCTAATTTGACCCACACAAATCTTCTCAAATAATTTCCACAAAGGCAGTAAGCAAACGTTACAATTTATATTTTCATTTCTATGGGCAATAATAATAATCACATGCCTTCAAGCCAATTCTAACTTGCAGGATTTTCCAGGTTCAGCATACTCAGAAATTGCTTACCATTCCCTTTTTCTTTTCCATGGGACTTTGCAGCTTGCCCAAAGCAACACAGACTGGCCCTACTTATAGGAGACACAGTGTGGAACCTCAGGATCCACAGGCAGATACCTACTGTAAATTATTGAGCTATCATTCAATTTCTATGGGTCATAAATTTTCTATTATGATGGTACCTTCAATTACAAAATTAACCAGTTTCAATTGCATTTTCTTAACTTCAAATTTTCATTTCCTGAAACTGGGTTTCCCATTTAAATACACTGGAAATGGATTGATTTGTTCCAAGTGGGAAATCACCCCCCCCCAGAATTCAAAAAGCACAATAATAGGCATGCAAATGACAGAAGCTTAGCACCCTCCCTTTAAAGCCCCCCAAAAAGTGCCAAATGGCTCCTTTTTCTTTCCAATTGCAGCACTATAGTCAGGGTGGCCACAAGATGGCAGTATGGCTATTGCAAAAAAGCAGGAGCCATTTTGAAAAGGAATCTTGTACTTTCTGTTTCTCTTTTCTAATCAGAAAAAACAGAGCTAAATTTTTCTTATCTTGAAGCATCCCCATTCCCATGGGTTTCTCTTTATAAATCTTTTTTTCTGCAATTAGGGTCATTTGTAACTTGAGGTACCACTGTATTGGTAATTATGAATTAACAAAAATTAGAAATGAGTAGGAACTGTGCATTTCAATATGCCAACTGCATATTCTCAATCTGAACTGTTTCTAGCTGAAACCTTGATTAAAGTCCAAAAAAGACAACAGTGATAAATCAAATTTCATTCATTCCCTAATCAATTTACCTTGATAGGCTCTTCTTCAGTCTATACTGATGTCAAAATATTAATGCACTTTAGTGGGGCAGAATCATTTTAAGCTAAATTTCTGAAGAGTATCTCTGTTATATTTGCACTTCTGCTGCTACTGGGGTGAACTTTTACTGGCATAGAAATACCAGCACATTAATCAGGACACCAGCCAAATTTAGGGACAGTAAGAAAACACCACCGTCTTTACTTCAGTTTAAAACTATCTTTGATGTTCTATAGTTTCCAAATCTGGAAGCCAAATTCTCAACCACAACATAGCTTACTTCTGTGGAACATATGGTCAGAAATAATAAAGTCAATAATAATTAGAAAACATGAGCCTGTCCAGAAGGTTTTTTAACTATTGAGAAACAAAACTCAGCATACTTGAACTCCTTGCCAGTAGTTAGTGATATAACTTCCTTGTGAGGAGCAGCCAACCAACACTTAGAGATAAGTATGTCCTGCAAAAGTTGTGCAGTCTATGTGCCACACTTATAAAACATTGCTCCCTACTGAGCTGAAAGCAAAACATAGCATTCTGTTCAAAATAATTTTTAAAACCTGTTTGGCTCCTATCTAGGAAATGAGGCATGCAGCATGGAACAGATCATTATGTACAATTTATTTTCAAGAAATAAATGTTTGTACAAGCAGAAGAGGGAGGGTAAAATCCCATGTTTCATAAGTACAGATGCACCAAAATCCAGTCACATATTCTCATAGCTGTTCTCAGTATTAGTCAAAACTAGGTGGTGGTGGTGGTGGTGGTGGTGGTGGTGGTGGTGGTGGTGGTGGTGGTGGTGGTGGTGGTGTGTGTGTGTGTGTGTGTGTGTGTGTGTGTGTGTGTGTGTGTGTGTGTGTGTGTGTGTGTGTGTGTGTGTGTGTGTGTGTTGAGGGCCGGAGTGCTTCCTTGAGTGTTGAAAGCTACCTGCTTGTCATTGCATGCAATTTTTTATACCTATATATCATGTATACTTTGTTTTGTGAATGGCCAGAAAGGACAGGCTTGATCCATAAGTCTTGCTGAAGCATGTACATCTTAGGAAATCCATCTGAGTGAAAGGAAACAGGCAAATAGCCAGGGATAATTTTTCCCTTTAGCTTCTAGTTTTGTGTCCAATTCATACCTGAACCTGGGTATCCAAATATCAGCAGTTGTCAGCAACGTGTTTGTGCAGTTAATATTACTGCATCAACTTTGCCTGTTCCAGAACTTTGGAAAAATAGTTTGTCCAAAATGTTGTGTTCTGATTGGAGATTGGAGTCTGTTACAGATAGCACAGTGTTCCCTTGTTGCATCAGCATTATTGGATGTTTGTTTCTGAACACAATTCATATGGCTGGGTATGCCCATGAAGCCCTGTGCATCTAGAATGTAGGCTACTGAAGGACCATGTTCTCCTACATGAGTTTGATGGGGCTTTAAGATCTTTGGAGTAAGCCTTTCTCACTCCCATCAATCTCAGGCATGTTTGATGCAGCAGAAAAAGGGGTTTCTAGGTGACTTCTCCATAGGCTGTGGAACCCCTTGGTAAGAAAGGCTGAGTTGGGCCTATCCCTATTATTCTTTTCCCCACAAATTAAGACCTCTATTCAGCTGGGCTGTTGCCAGCTGACAGTCCGGAAAGGAAGAAGATAATAATGCTTGACTTTTAAAATGTGTTCTCGTTTTTGTGGTTAATTCGTCTGTGTTGCAATATGATATGGAAGCTCATTGAAGACTCTGAAGTCCAGTGTATTACAATAGTTAAGATATAATGGCGTTGTAGCATTTATCCAACAGAACCTATGGAGGAGATGACTCACCAAATTCTAACGGATTGGGCATGCTCTAGTTGTAAATTACTAGGATAAACAACAGAAACCCACCCATTGTGTTTTACACATGATCATTCATTCCACTATATTTCAATATTAAAATCTTATATTATTATGAACCACCTTGTGTCCAATTTTGGAAGAAGGTGGGATGCAAACCCAATCTAATCAAACAATCAAATATTACCTGAATTGTCAGGTTCCCAATGTGCCGATATTGATATTTAATGGTAGATAACTCATGTCCTTAAAGGCTATGCATTATCAATCTCTAAACAAGCTTTAGTTTGAAAACAATAGTGATATAAACATTATTTGGAAGATGAGTCATGGCAACTGGACTTCTTTTCTTGAGAGACTGAAACGTTTCACTGCTCACCCAAGCAGCTTTATCAGACTGACGAAGCTGCTTGGATGAGCAGCGACACATTTCTATCTCTCAAGAAAAGAAGTCCAGTTCCAGTTGCCATGACTCATCTTCCAGATAAACTCATCTGGATGACTGAGAATCTTCAGAGGCATACTGATATAAACATTGCATTTCAGTTTAGACCTACATAGGCTGGGTATATTATACAAACTACAAGACCAATGAACTTTATTAAAGAAAGAAATCATATTGCACTAGCATGCTTTAAAAAATAGAATGTTAACAATCTGTGTTTCTTTGTTAGAAAGTCTCTAAAATAATAAGGGCTTGGATTTAATGATCACATTGAGCTAAGATTTGTTTCCATGCTTTCTTCCATCACTATAATGAAATACTCTGCCAAAATTAATTGTATAAAAAATTAATAACTAATAAATTTTACTCTTGTTTGTTACCATTGTGACAATTCCATATTTCATTCACTGGCAATTTAATTTAAAATATTGAATTGACATAATTGTTTTGAAACAGAATGACTTTGCATACAGGATGGTGTGCTAAATTATATTCTGTCAGTAGCATTTGCTGGTGTCAAAGCTTCTAGCGGGAAATTTATAACAAAAAACGTTTGTGCGATCCCACAAAGTATCAACAGAATTGAAATACAACACTTAAGAAAGAAAGAAAGAAAGAAAGAAAGAAAGAAAGAAAGAAAGTCACCCAGTCTCTGTTTGTGCATTTGCTCTGCCTCATTCAAGAACTGAATCTGGCCATTTCACTTCATTTTTGACCACTGTCCACATCAGAATTATTTAGTTAGTAGCTTGAGGATTGCCCTATACGTCTGGTCCACAGACATATAGAATCTAATGTAGGTCTGCACAGATAAATTGAAATGGAAAGAAATAGAGACATTCTTTTCATTGAATGCATTTGATTTGGTGTAGACCATTCACCCATGCCCCTATTTATTTATTTATTTAAAATTAAGATGTCTTGCCTTGAGAAAACTCCATGATTTGTGATTTTTTCACACTATTTATCTGAAAAATGCAAGAGGCTAAAAGGACACAAATGGTTCTCTCCACCAGCCAGGAGAGTCCTCTTCCACTTTAAACCCCTTGCATTTATACTGGAACGTGCATTTTTCTAGAGCCACCTCTCCTTATTTTTATAAGCTATGTGAAATGAAAGCCTGCTGTTTTGAACTGGAAACCCACTAAAAGCAGATGCACTAGAGCACCATCCGTCCTAAACCTCTGCCATGTTGCAATATTTGATTTGTGTGCTGAAGCATTCTGCTGACTAACTCACTGCACATTCTCTTCCATAAGGAGGCTTCCTCTGGCACTGCAGTCACCCATCACTGAAGAAAATTACTATTTTCGCATCTGAAGCAAGCAGGAAGGAAGAAAATGGGAGGAGAAAGCCGCAGTATGCTTTCGTTGCACTTGCATGGGCCTGGTTTTGATTTGTGAATGCTTTTCAAAATGTATTTTAGGTTTTAGGGCCTCATGAAGATATATATAAATGAGACTTGAAATAGGTAACCGGGGCCACTCAGCACTTTTAATGTCTCTGCATGCAGGTCTATTGACATTCTTGTTTGTTATTTTATACATTGTCCTTTTACTTACAAATTTGTTTTCCCTTTATTACAAAGGCATACGTATAGCAATAAACAAAGTCTAGTGATTTGTCACTGGCTGAAGCAATAGATATATTTCTGGGCCATAGTGTGTGATGTGCAATTTAATCCCTGTTCCATTTCACTCCTACAACTAGAAAACAGGCCAAAAGTTTACAGTAAATCATGATGGAATTCTTAACAATTGCTTTTTTTCTTTCTTCACATTTACTACATTTAATTATTTTTCCTAGTTGCACTCCTTCCAGTAAAGACAAAATCAATACTTTTAAAGTATAAAATGCCATCTGTTGAACTAATTTCAACGCAACATAGTTACTTTTTGCAGAAAGAAAGCATAGAAACATTTATGTGTGTGTGTTGTGTTGCTACAGTCGTGACCGACTCTATTGAGTTTTCTCTGCAGGAATATTGGAGTGGGTTGCCAGTTCGTACTCCAGGCACCTACAGCACCTGGTATTCCCTGGTGGTCTCCCATTCAAGTACTAACCAGGCCTGACCCTGCTTAGCTTCTGAAATCAGGCGATATTGGATGCCATTTATATATATGTATAATAATGCATAAGATTATGGTAGAAAGAAAGGAAAAGTGTGTGTGTGTGTGTGTGTGTGTGTGTGTGTGTGTGTGTGTGTGTGTGTGTGTGTGTGTGTGTTAACAGAGAGAGAGAGAGAGAGAGAGAGAGAGAGAACTTGATGTAAAAAAATCCATGTCTTTTTCACCAAAGTGCTGCTAGTCTATTTTTCTCCTTGATGTCCAAATGGAAGGACTGTATGTATTTGCTTATTTTTGAAAAAGAGATTATCCAGTAACCTGAATCTCTTGTCATAAATCCATCTTGAATACAAATTGCTCCAGAATGCCCTGAATGGTTTACAAATAGAGGACAGAGCTATACAATATAAGAATATAATAAGACATAGAGTTGCCAGGTCAACAAAATTCCATTCTCTGACATTTTAGGGCTCAAAGGCATGTCCTTGTATGGTCACAGTGTGGACCTTTGAGGCACCACAGTGTCAGCATCTTAGGAAGAACCGCAAAAATTAGGTGTCTGACAAGCAGACAATGTAGAGGATCCATGATCAATACTAATATGTGGATTTCAGCAGTGGTAGCTCCAGGGCATGCAAGATAATGAAAAACAAAATTGTACTTGTGAGCTCGTCTAAATGGCATGTTCTGAAGTCATAAGAATGAATCCCAGCAGCTGGGCTGTCATGTTGACAGCATCTGACTCCCTGAGATTTAAGGTCTAATGTCTAAAACCTGGAGAATGATGTTAGCCTAAAACCTGAAGAATACAGGAGTTTTGGGGGCATAGTAGAACATAGACAGAGGCCACTGATAACCAAATTAAAGATGCACACCATTTTCATATGTAGGGGCAAAGGTCACAGCACCTCCATCAAGTTTCTTTGTATTCTTTTCACCTCCTGTTTTTACTTTAACCTGCTGCTGTTGACTGCTCAATCCTGCCAGTGACACTCTGTCAAGAAGTTCCTAATTGCTATATTATTCTATGGAAAACTGGTGCCATGTTTGGGGACTTTTGACTGTAAAAACAGCTGCAGTACTTTCAGCTAGACATGGGCACAACTTGGCGAAATTGTCGTTTCCGTTTTTGGTTATTTTTTCCGTTACGTAACGGAAACAGTAACGATAATTAAGCCGTCAGAACTCAAACTCGAACTGAAAAAAGAAAAATTTGGTCGGGTTTTCCGTTTCCGTTTGTGGCATCGTGGCGATCGCTCAATGCGAAGCACAGAAAAAGTTTTAAAAGTTTTTTTAAAAAACCCGACTCCCGGCCAAAAAAGCAGGCGAAAATATACCTGCCTGAGGCTTTGCCACCTACCAGAGGGCTGATTTCTGGGGGGTCCCCGGCCTTTCCCCCCCTCTTCTCCTGTCCTGGGCTGCTTGCACCAGGCTGGGGGGGGGTCATCCTCATCGTCTGTCTCACTGCATGCCATGCAGTGGGGGGGATTCAAAATGGCGACCACAATTTTTATTTTGAAATCTTGGTCAAAAAACACACCAAATCACCACAGAAACATGTGAAATTTATTTATTTTAAATGCCTGAATTTTTATAGTAGCAGCCGTGGGTTTTTTATAGCAATAAAACGTCGTATTGATTTTATTTTATTTTATTTTATTTTTATTTTTTTAGACCTGCCCATTTGGGCTGGGCATGGGATAGGACCATGCAATTTTTTTGAACCATTCCACCAATGGCATCGCCAGGTTTTTGACTGACACTTCTGGATGCCGAGGTACCTTCCAGAAATCACAGTCAGGTGTATGGATGTGGTTGAGGGAGGAGGGCTGGCTGCTGGTGCTGGTGTGATCCGATCGAGATTGAGGAGGGAGGCTGGAGGCTTTAGGATTTAAGTTAGGCAGGCAGGGAGAAAATTGAATTTAGAAAATAATTTGATTCCCTGCAGCTTTGTTTGCTGAAGGGAATAGCAGTTAATTCTTTATTTCTTCTCTGGCAGTTTGAAGATTTTTTTTCTGATATTGGATAAAGGGGGAGGTTCGACTGGGAGTGGGAGGTGTGGATTTATTTTAAAAATATATTATATACTACCATTTATTTTCTATTTTCCCAACTTCAATTTGCTTGCACACACACACACATTTGGGGTGCAAGCCAAGAACAGAACCTCTATCCTTCCTAAGTGATATCCTAACTGCCCACTCGCCCGCCCGTCCGCCCACGCCGCCGCCCGCCCACTCGCCCGCCCGTGGCCGCTGCCCACCCATGCCCACCGCCACCACCCACCGCCACCGCCCCCCGCCCGCACCTCCCCGCCCCCGCCCCGCCCCCCACCTAGGGCGCAAAAACACCTAGTGCTGGCCCTGATTGTGGGACGCCCCTATGCTCTGGGAAGTCAAATCGTGCTAAATCGTGGTGGAAACGACAAATGACAAATGGAAACGACAAATTTTTGAAAATTTTTGCGACAAATGGAAACGAGCCGAAACGGACCTGTTCCGACAATCGAAAACTCGAAACCTCATTTTTTCTGGTCATGCCCATGTCTACTCTGTAAGTTACATGGAACTGGTGTGATCAAACCGATTCAGGCTACAGAAGACATGAGAGCTAATAGCTTTCCCAAATAAAACAGGCTGCTCATTCCAGTTCAAACATGCTTCTCATTGGTTTATGCAATTTTTGCACCCATCAGTCCCTTCTAGGTAGACATGTCAGCCTTAACGTCTTTTGTCCTCCGATAGTAAACAGAAGAATCCAAACACTTCTCTCCTTGCCATAAGATGGCAAGAGTTCTTGTGGTGCAGTAGTAAAGCCAGAACTGTGTATATGACCTGGTGTTCAGTCCCGTGTATGACTCAGCCTTCCATCCTTCCAAAGTTGGCATAATGAGTAGCCACTCACTGGATTGGGGGGGGGGCAACGTATAGTATACATAATTAAATTCAGACCCCCTAGAGAGTGCTTTAAGCACTTTGGGATGGTATATAAGCAGCACTTTTCCTTACTTCTTTTGTCTGGCTCAGAGAGATCTGCATATTTTAGACCCCTCATACATTAGTGAAATTTAAAATAGTAATAGTTGTCAACCTGTAAAAGGCACTCCTAAAAGCAGACACATTTGTGATTCGCCAATTTTTCCATTTGTGATGTTTCTCATTGGATGAGTCCTTTTGTGGTGGTGGCTGTGTCTGTTTGTGCTCAACTTCACAAAGGAAAAAACACCCATTTTTGTCTGGAGGCATTGTTGAGAAAAAGTGTGGGAAAATGAAGAAAACACTTGTTTGATGCCTCCGTCTTGCACTGAAAATAAGGTCTCTCATGGGGAATTGAGAAATTCTCAACAGACCAATTCAATGTGTCAAGGCAGAACTTGTCCTCTAGATCCACCCCCTCAATTTCTCTTGTAAGTAGTGAGAAACTCATGCCACGTTCATATAAGTAGATCTGTGCGGATTATACTTCATTATTTCTGACAAACTACATTTTTGCTCCAGTGATATATGACCTGTATTTGCACATATTGTTGGCCTGGCTGGCCTTCAAGGTAGATTTTTTTTCTCCTTTGAAGTTCAGGGCCAACTAATGGGTTCAAGGAAGAACCTCAAAAGTGTTTCGAGAATGACTGGACTGATTAAAGTATTCCAATTTACACTACATAGAGTGTGAGCCGGACGTTGCTTGGTACTCTGTACCCAGGATCAGAGTCAAGCCCATTAGAATATCAGCTTGAATGCATCTTCCTAGCATTTTATACCATCCAATTTGCATCTATTTGATGGGATAGCCTCAGTATGCTTAATCTAACCTGATTTATGAATTACATGCTACATACAGGACGTATCAAAAAGAAGAATCAGGCCGGTTCTGCAGAAGTTTTGCATTTCTGCTAGATGTATGCTCCTCCACCATGCCAAATGATTGCTAATGTAGTTGCAGGTGATCAATTCCACTGGTACATCTTGTGTTTTAATTCTCAGGACCTTATCTCAGACTTCTAAAGGGGAAATTTCCTGCCAGTATTTTCACAGGTGACTAAAATGCATGGGTTTCCCTATCAATCACAAAAGGAGGTAGTGTTACACATGAGCTGGTGTTATGTCAATGTCACCAGAAGAGATAGACCGAAATGTTAACCTTGTTTCCTGCTAGATAAACACAGTATAAGTGGTGATTGACAACTGAACATAATGAGCTTGATGCCTGAACACTTGTCCACCTCCCATCTAACCAAGTAAACTACAGGGAGGGGAAAAACTTTAAAATATTGTCAAGCTAATAAAAATGAAAATACTTTGCAGGTGTTGTGCATAAAAGGCACTGTGAACGACAGTCATCCAAGCAGTCTAATTCAAAGCAAAGCACTCTCCCACTCATTCTGAACAAAAAGGAGAAAAATCTGACAGTGACTCAGAATGAAGTGGGAGGGTGCCTTAAATGAAGCTGAAAGCTAGGAGAGGAAATGTTGAAAGGAAGATTAGTTGATCGTTTGAACATCTTTTTGATGAAATGTATTGCTGATTTTTTTTAACCTGACTTTTTAGATGTCGTGTGAGATACACCTGTGTGCCAGCCAGGAAATGGATGGGTCTCATTTTGCATTGATATTTCACACCAGACACATTAATTTGAACAATATGGAATCACCAGACAATTTATTGATCAGGAAGATTTACCATGCAGAGAAACTGTGTTCTCATTTTAAGTATTCATTGCTAACATAATAAGGCATATTTCTACTTTTTAAAATTCCTTATATATTGATTTTTCTGACAGATCAACCCTTTACGCTCCATATTGCTACAAGGGGAGGTAACCCACTTGGTTATGGATTAGAGATGGGCACAAAATGGAAAAATAGTGTTTTGTTTCATTTCTTTAGTAGTTTCATTTTGTTTCATTTGTAACATTTTTAAAAGTAGTTTCATTATGAAATGAAATGAAATGCTCCCCTGGGCCCTAAAGGGTCTAAAATGTGGGTTTACAGGGAAGAGATTCCTCAATCTTTTCCCTGTAAGTGCCCCCCCCCAAAAAAAAATTTTTTTTGGAAAGGTTTGGGGGTCAGTGGGCTGAATTATGAAGATCCAAAAGGAGTGCCCTTGTGAAAAAAATCTTTCTATTGGAATCAGAACTTATGAAGCCAAGTGTAGAACCACCATGGCTTGGCTTCTGAATCCATTTTTTCCAGTGCAAAAATATGCACTCGAAAACACTGATCCGAGGCACATGTCAGCACTAAGTTGCAAGGTTCCTAGGGGCACCCATTTTGGAGCTTCATAACTCAGCCCCCTGAACCCCAAAACTCCAAATTTTGGGTGCTTACCTAGAATCACTTTAGGAAGCTCACCCTGCCACTTTGGTCCTGTTTAAGTGATGGGCTGTTTAAGAACAACAGCAGGTTCTCAGGTATGAACTCACCAAAATTAATCAGAGCCTTAAAATCAATGTGATACAGGCCATGTTTACTTGTACTATGGAAGGCCCCCTCTTTTTATTTTCAGTTTTAAAAAAGATTTAATAAAGTTGTGTCCCAATTTAAATGCCAAAACTTTTTGTGTTGTCTCTTTATTGTGGGTCTGGGACTGCACTGTGGTAATCTGTGTTGTGTTGCCACAAAACCAGTGAAGAGAGATAAAATAATACCACATTTTGTTCATTAAATTCATTTGTGAACTGAGGCCTACTTGTCCCAATGCACAGAGTATATCCTAATTTGAAGAGATGGGCTGCACTCCATACTCCCATTTGTAAATAGCATATTTCCCTGCTCAGGGACTAATCCCCCCCCCACACACAGGGCAGCCAGAAACCAATTTAATCACAACCTGTTTTTTTATTACAACTCAACTAATGCCAACTTGAACTATTAACCTTATCTTAAAAGGCTGCCCCTTTTTCTTACTGGGACAATTAGTATGAACTCACCTACAACCCAAATTCTTGCACTACCTGCCATGGCAAAGGGGCTACAAGGTGTGTTCCCTGCCCCCCACTAAGCCACTAATTTCAGCCTGGAGGCCCCCCTTTTGGTCCCACAAGAATATATTGATGCCAGCATCAGAAAGATGAACACCATCGGCCCAATATAACTCCAAACACTGTCCCATAATCTCAGAGTGTGTAATCACTGAACCTAATCCTTCTCTCATAGCTATGCTGACCTCTCTGTTGTTTTATTTATTTATGTTGAATATTTTTACCCCACCTTTCTCCTTGGAAAAGGACCCAAGGTGGCTTTAATAAGGGAGAATATACATCCCAGAACATTTGAGACATATTCAAGTTAAGAACAGGGAATAAGAAGAGGCATCTTACAACATTAAAAGGTAACATTAAAGCTACCAAGGACACACACAAAAGAAAAGAATTCCATTATAAGGGATGGAAACTAGCATGGAAAACACTGGTGTTCATATGAAATCAGTCAATGCAATAATACATGGTAATCTATCTAAAAGTCACATATTAGGCAGTCCATCATTCAGGGAAAGCTTGCTTGAAGAGGAAGGTCTTTGGGCAGTCCTGGCCTCCAAAGTCTGGGAGCAGTAACAGAGAAGGCCCTTTCATGTCTTCTTATGAGATACACCTGTGAAGGTGGCAGGATGGAGAGAAAGGCCTCTCCTGATGATTTTAGCACCCAAACCTGTTCATACTACGAGATTTGATCTTGGAGATAGCTTGGATCCAGGCCATTTTGTGCTTTGTAATTTAAAACCAGCACTATGAATTGTGCCCGATAGCTGATAGGAAGCCAGTGGAGCTGCTTTAGTAGGGGTGTAATGTGATCTCTCTAACCGCCCCAGTTAGCAATCTGCCTGCTGCATTTTGGACCTGTTGAAGTTTCCTGAGACTTTCGATCCACAGCCCCACATAGAGTGCATTACAGTAGTCCAGTTGCGATGTTACTAGGGCATGTGTCACAGTGGCCAGAGCAGGTTTCCGGGCATCCCATGAGACCATATCACTGGAGTACCTGGGAACTGGGCCTTACATTTCCTCATGTCAGCAATGACTTTAAGGATCAGGGCTTTTCCTGGTACCTGTGTCAAATCATTGCCACCCAGATGGACAAGCAATATATCAACGTGTACTTTGAACTTGCCACCAATTCACTAATGTGCAATGCTCCAAAGAAAGTGATTGAGGTTGCCACTCTAAACAAGCACACCTCAAATTCATCCCTACATAGTAAAGGCCATATGCTGTAGAAGCAGGGTAAAATGTCAGGGATTATGGGCACCTTAGTATCCTTACTTAGCCTTGTCTCTTTAGTCCACTGCTCTAACATATTTTGAATTCTAAATTCATTGGATGGGTGAGGAAATCCCTGGGCATTTGGTAGAAAGCCAATGCAGATAATTTACCATGAAGCCAAACCTTTGTGATGAAGAAAAATGTATATTTATTATTTTATTTTATTTATTTATTGGATTTCTATACCGTCCATCTGGCAGCGAGGTCACTTTATACTGGACTAGTTGATCAACTGAAACTGGCTAATAAAAAATTAATGATACTCTGTGCAGGCTGCCACATAAGCATGCCTAGTACCTGGAGCCAATGCCAAACTCATAGCTCTGATCGCTTCAACCCTCCAAGTCTCCAAATTTTATATGGCAGAACTTCCTGCTCCAGCTTGGCCCAAGGTGTCATTGCCTTGAAACAATGGGGTAGGCTATCAGCAATCTTGTTTTGAGCCCCTGGTACATGTTTAGCATGAAAAGCTATGTTGAATCTTAAACAGCGTAGGGTAAATGCTTTAATAAGATTCATGACTCTACCTGACTTTGATGTTAATGAATTTACAACGTTAACTACTGCCAGATTGTCACACCGAATCACCACAGCTGAATTAGGCCAGAGGTGAGATGATAGCCCTAAGCCCCCCACAATTGGAAAAAGAAGTAAGGTCTCAGGTATACCAGTGGCAATCCGTTCACAGGGCCATTGACTGGCATACCATCTCTTTGGGAAAATTATGCCAAATCCAAGATTACCAGATGACTACATATGCACTTGCAACTCTGCACCTAGCATGAATTCCATCCTCCAAAAGGAGATACCATTAAAATAATTCAAAAATATTAGCCACACTGCCAGGTCTTTTTTCATAGCAGACAAAGCATGTCATTTATTATGTGGCTTTTTCAAACCGGTCATTGCACTGTAAAATTGCCTCAAAAATTCTTTGCCATATGCAATGACCCTTCAGGCAAAATTTAGGTGACCTACTAACTCTTAAAGTCCTCTAAGGGATACCTTATTTTTGTCCATCATTTCCTACAGACATAGTCTAAGGTCAACTAATTTTTCCTGAGGGAGATGGCTGGACTGGGCTATTGTAGCCAGCTCTATACCTAAAAATGTTAGCACTGTAGTGGGGCCGTCTGTCTTCTGCTGCCAAAGGAATATCCAATTCCTTTATCAGAGAGCACTAAAATGAGACATTACCACCTGACATTGGTTGGTACCCACCTTACCACATAAAATAATCATCCAGTCAACGGACCACCATATTATACCCTGATCGTTTCCTTAATGCCCAATCTAAGAAAGTACTGAAGCACTCAAATGCTGCACATGATATAGAACACCCAGTCCATTAAAAAAATCTTCACATGTGAAACCCAGCAGTTGAAAATCTGCTGAGAGGAAACCCAGCAGTTGAAAATACTGTGCTTCGGTATCTATTATTCAGAAGGGACTCCCTTACAGACACATTGGGGAGGAGATCCTTTCCTGGAACCAGTTAAACCTGTTTAGGCTCCAGAAAGGGACTGTTTTGCTTTGGTTTTTTTTAATTTATTTGTTTATTTATTTTGGTGGAGCCAGTGTATTTATTTTTGTGGAGTCAGGGCTGGTTCCCTTTCTCAAGCATGTGCCTCTCAGCAATGAAGTGGGCACATGTGCAGAGGGATCCAGCTAGGAACTTAGGTGAAAAGTTTTGGTGGTTCGTCCCCATCTCTATAAACCACTTCTTACCAAAATACAAAGCAATTGTCAGAGCTGCTTTTGAAATGGTAGTAAGCTTTCACTGTAAATTAAAAGTGTGTGAACAGCAGTCGCATTTCTATCAAAAAATTGCCATATAACTTGGGATTAACTTGACAAAAATGTGATTTCGAGGTGATGCAGGCTCATTTGTTCTCAAGATTCTGTCAATATTTGTATATATTTTTGTTTCTAATTGAGGAGATAAAATTCTGAAAACAGGGATAATCAATGAATGTCACCTGGTGTGAGGACACTGCACAGTGTCATCAACTTTGGGAATGTGGTGGACCTTCAGCCTTCAAGCAAATTTTTTTACCAGATTGCTTGATTGCTGACTGGCTACCCAGTCAGTAGCCTGGCTTACCAAAGTATGCTGAAATTTGACACCTATCCACTCTAGAACATGCACAGGTACACATAGTAATTTTTAAAATAGGGGCTCTTTAAATAAAGACCAGCAATTAGCATTTTAAAACTGTGATCTCCTGAGCTAGGGGCTTCACTTTATTTTAATTTTGCTTCTTCTTTTCTTCCAGTTGCCCGAGAAATGCCCCGTTGGCTTCCCAAGAAGACAGCAAATTGGGGATTTTAAAAGGGCAACAAGTATTGGCCTCTTTCTTTCCTTTTATAAAGGGAAATGCAGGAAGCCTACTATTTCTAAATGTTATCTTTCCACTCTTCCTGTTTCTGGATCTGAAGTTAGTAGTACTGCAGCCACAGGCTTTGATAATTAAATCAATCACTTTGCAGTGAGGAAAGCAAGAAAATTTCCTTTCTAAGGCAAACAGCTGACTTCCCTACATATGCTATGTCTCTAGTGCCAACAACTTAGTATTGTCCTTCTGTCCCCTACGCCCCACACCACATACACACCTCAGTTTCTTTACTTCTAACTGTGACACACATGCGCCAGATTTAATGTGCAAGATCCATGGGTATGTCTTGCTAATGAAGAAATCCCGTTGATCAGGGTTTTTTTTTTACAAATTTGTCCAGAGACAACACACATTCTTATTGTGTACCACCTTAGATGTCAAAGATGGGAAACGTTATGGACAATAAATTATACAAAAAATAGTTGACTGCATGGACAGGGATGATTCAGAGAAGGGAAAGAGAGGGATTGTGGAAAGCTAGTGACATATCATCCAACTGGCAAGAAAACTAAGCATTCAGCATCTGTTACTGGGAATTGGTTTCTCTTCTTCTGAGAGGAAAACCAGCTTGGTCTATCTACTGTAGCTGCAAACTGAAGCAAAGTAAAAATAACTTATCATGCTTCAAGTTATAGAAGACAGTCACTCAAGTGACTGAAGGCCTCAGGCAAAAATGAATCCATTGTGCTGGATGAAATGCACATAAGGCCACAATGTACTGTCAAATTATTTCAGATTCTTAAAGAAATAGCAAATCCATCTTTACAGAGCAGGAGAATAAATTGGGAATGTATCCATACTTACTTTCTTCTTAAGTTATTCTCCTGGTAGGACTTATTGGTTACATGGGAAACAGTAAGAGCTTTAGCTGGCCTGATTCACATTTTCCCCATTGATCAACATGATGCAGTGGAAAATGTGAATCAGCCTGGAGCCTCACACTCCAATGCAAACTTTTCTCTTGCTAATAGAGACCCTTCTACTTTTTAAAAGTTAAATCCTTTTGCTTTGATTCAATGTGTGCAGTTGCTTTGAATTAGAGATGGGCACAAAGTCCAAAATCAACCAGGAACTTCATCAAAAGATGCTGGCTTGTTGATTCGGGTCAGTTCGGGCTCATCAAAAACAAAACAAAACAACAAACTTTTAACAGACTTTGGATTCAATCACCAGCTGATAGATCTGCACAGGCTCAGAGACTGCTGACCCAGCTTCCAGAAGAGAAGCTGGCAACTGTCTCTGAGGATGGCAATGGTGGAGGAGAGGTGGTAGCAGTGCGATGTAGGGATGTGAAGGCAGCAGGGAGAAGGGGCCAGGCATGTGGCAGAGAGGATGGGGGGTTAGTTCCTCTCGCTGCAGCCATGGACTAAAAAAAGTTCATGGTTCATTTTTTTAAAAAAAAATTTTTTTTAGAAAGATTGTAATTTGTGGGTAGCCACAAACCACAAACTTCCAGAAACTGTTATATTTCTACTTTTGTCTTACCCCCCCCCAAATGCCAAAATGATCAAGTGAGATAAGGTTTTGGGTATAAACTCTGAGCCACACTTTATTAACTTTGCAACTGGAATTCAACAAACACAACTCCAACTAGGGGCCTGCCGTAGTGCAGTTTAAAGTTGGTACCTCAGGGTCTCCTGGGACCCCGCCAACAGGCAACATATTTGGGCAAGTCAACAACCCCAAGTGTGCCCTGTCTATTGACAGGACAAACTTGGTCGGCAAATCCCCTTACCCCATCCTGGGCTGGCGAGGCCTGCTAGTTGTGCCTCCCAGCCCGGTAGCCCCCCCCCCGGGCTCATTCTTCCCCCCAGCGTTGTAATCTCTGGATCTTCAATGCCATGAGGTTCGCTGTACCCGGAGGGAATTTGGGATTTGACTCACCTGCTGCCTTACCACTCTCCACACTACCACCCGTGTGGCCAAACCATTAACCTAACCATCCCACTGCCCTGCACCAGTATGGGATCGGCAAAAAATCCCCAGGCACCAAGCCAATTTGGACCCATGTCAAAAATTCCTATCCAGCCCACCTGGTGACCAATCAGACTCATACTACTAGTACTAATAATAACCTAGTGCTTCATACTAATGATAACTATTATAATTATTATACAGTGGACCCTTGTATAACAAACAGCTTGTATAACATAAAATTTGTACAACATAAAAAATTCCGGAGATAGGGGAAATTTGCTTAACATAATCGCCTATGGGGTGAATCTGTACAACATAAAAATGGGATTACTCTGTTTTCAATGCATTCCTATGGGAATTTGTATAAAGGAAAATTTGCTTAACATAATTTCATTTGGAACGAATTAATTCCTTTATACAAGGTACCACTGTACTAATAATAACTAGTGATTTAAAGTGGTGGGTGGATGGGGAAAGCCAGCTGAAGAAAGAGGCCAGAGCTATGTGGAGCCTCCTATTTAAGGTAGGCTCCGCTCTCAGGATGCGAGACCCTGCCAGAGGTCTCCCGTTCATTCGGCGGGGGAGGGCGGCATGATGGCTCCGTGTTCCGGAATCCCGGCACGGAGCCCAGCAATCTTTACTTAGAACCAGTGCACAAAGGAAGGCCCAGTTTAGTTCATGCACCTACACACACAAACCAACTTTCCACTTGTGTCTTGCTTCATGCCCCCCACAAAAGCAGCAAAGACAGGGAGAAAGCAAAGCCTCTTTCTGAAGAACTTACCCCCGCCATCCCCCTTACTGTTCTGAGTCACTGCATAGACCTGAATTTCCTGGTGTGACTTCATAGAGAATGCTACTGAATTCACATTTCCCTTGCTGTGTAGCCACACCCTGAATTGGGAATTATAGCTCCCTACTTCTCTGATATCCTTAAAATGATATGTTTTCAGGTGGAAATAAAGTGAACATCAGCCCTCTGTATGCTGTGGTACTTTGGACAGAGGTGCATTTGCAACTTGTCTAAGCAGCTTACATATGAATCACATCTCACTGCATAAAAGCATGAGCTTAAGGAGAAAGCTGGGGTTGCTAACCTGATGTTTTCAAATTGTATGTCTCATGAAATGCAATGGGTCTAAAGCCAAGGACAACTTTAATCAATTTCTGTTCTACTCTTTGATTCTAAGACAGTGGTGTAAGGAAAACTTCCACGGGCTCACATTTGACAGCTTTGCTGTGCTTGATGCACCAATGGACTTGAAATGATAATAAATAAATACAATATTCATGCAAAGTCACCTGTCAACACAATATCAGAAAGCCAAACTTACTCAGACATATCTCCCTAGCAAACCAGGTTGTGCTGATATTTATCATGGTACTGTAGTGGGGAAATTAGAAAAGTTTCAGACTCTGGTTCAGGCTGAACCCATTTATGTGCTAATAGTTGAAGTAAGTCATGCCCATTCTTTTATGTGATGGGACTAAAATTGTAAGAAGATGAGAAGAACTCTGATAGATTGGGCTTGTTAAACATCCAAGAAAGAATCAACACCATCAATCTAGGACAGGTTGGGGAAAGCAGTAAATCACCAATATGAATTCAGTCTCCTCTCCTTGGTAGGCACTTGGAAATCCTTCTCATTTTTTTCTGTTTCCCAGTCATGGATGGTTAAAGAAGCAAGGTAGAATAACTGGTTGATTCTTGAAGAACAAAATAGGCAGCTGGTAATTTTGGTGGCTCAGGGTTATGCAGGCATTAGCAAAGATCTAGGGCCAGAGAGGAGAAGATAACCCTATGGTTGATCATTTCTTGGGTTGGAAACTAAGCTACTTAATGCAAATTCTAATCAGAATATAAACACACACATGGTAGTTTATATTAACATGGCTTAGGGAGACAATGTTACATTTTACCTTCTTGATAAATGTGCTTGGTTTTATCAAATGAAATATGTATGAGAAATTCTCATGGGACACTGATCTCCCTAATGTTACTTAGGGCAGGTGGAGAGAGCATGAAAGAAGACTGACTAAAATTTTAAAACCATCTAATTTGTCTCCCTTGAAAGACCTCTGCAAACTGTTTTAAATAAATCACTAGTCTCCTCAGTATTCTTGTCTTTAAAGGGCCATCAGTATAACCAACATACCAGAAGGAGGTTCCCAGCACAAGAGGGTAGTGAAATGGCACCTTGGAGAGAGCAAATTCCCATCTGTTCAGATAAAAATTCTGGGAACAGGTATTTTATCAAGCATTTATTGATGATAATTATGTGTTATTTACAATTCAAAAACAATGCATATAGTGCTCTCTCAGTATGAAACTTTAATGAGCAGCATGTTTTGTTGGAAGTGTCATAAAACTTTCATCAAAGTTCAGCATATTCCCATGCAAACAGCTCTCTCTTTGACAAGAAGATCAGAACTTTGCAGTTCAGATCAAACAGTAAGACGGGGAAGAGAAATGTCGTCTGTTATAATTATTAGGATACAATAATTATACCCTTACAAGCTCAGAAAACTTTCAATGAGGCATTTTGGTTGGGACGTTTCCACTGCTGTTTCTGAAAAATACACTATAAAACTGTAGGAATATTAACAGCACCATAGACATTGTTAGACTGGTATGAAGTGTGAGGTGCTTGCAAAAAGGCATGGTGAAATTTCTTCATTGTTCAAGCAGCTGATCTTCAGAGCATCACAAAGGCTATTTAAGTCTCATATCAAAATACTTCTTAATTGATTCATTATGGATAATTGAATGGATCATTCTACCCCCAGCTACAGTAGCCCTGCATGCTTCCATCTTCTGTCTCCTCTGTGTGATTGCCTATTCATTGGTGGTAGCATACTGCCTTCTCTAATCTCCTCTGCATCATCACACACTCATCAATTCCGGAGCACTTCCTTCCTTTGGTGACTCCCCAGGATCACACATTCATCAGCAGCAGTATGTTCCCCTCCTCCACCTCCAATGCACAACTGACCACTCACTAGCCAGCAGCGTACTTGCCTCTTCCATTTAATAGTCCACTCAGCAGCAGTACTATCAGCTTTACTGCCCCACCTCCTCATCTGAGTGGAAAGCCACCAGAGGAGACAGAGGAGGGAAGCTTGTGCTGCCACCAATGTGATTGCATGGAGGAGCTGTGGGGAGGAATGTGTGTCTGGCATCCACAAAACATCTGTGTGGGCACCACTTCATACTGCCAAACTACAGTCTCTAGTCAGCACCTAAGTAAATCATTGATATACTGTAGTGCTATGCTATGGCTGGACTTAGGCTTAAATGTTTTAGGGTTGTTGTGTTTTTTACAAATAATGTTTTAGAATGTTGGATTTATGATACACACACCAACATTCTTTTTAAAGGAAATGTGGAATGTGTATTTTTAATGGCAAATACAGTAGAAAGGCAGGATCCAGAGCAAGTTCATAACATTTGAAATTAGTGTGAAAGCATAACTTTAGTATGTCATAAGTGCTAGTAACTTGTTTGAGTGCTGCATGACATTCTGAGGTAGGAGGATAGGTACCATGCTTTGGTTTGGTTTTGGGAACCTCCACCTCTGCAATACAGTTGATAAATATTTCTAACTTCTAAATATCACTTGTGAGAATTTCATAAAATTTGCAGAACTCAAGGCTCCTATCCTATTCATTAGGCCTTCCTGTTTTGGGCCAGTTATATGGTTCATTATACAGCATATACTGCCTGGTTCGTTTGTAACCCTTTCACCATAGAACGGAAGCCTATTACTGCTACCTTATGATTCCCATATTATTATATTATATATACTTCTTCCTCTAGATAACCCTTTTCTTTGGTCTGTTCTTTGGTTTTTTTTTTGTCAAAGCTCTCATTATATGAGGAGTAAAAATATGATCTAGATTGCAGATGAGGTGATGAACCCCAGTTTCTCACTGAGAACCTGGTAAAACACTGAAAATGCTTTCAGTATGAAAGTGGTTGTAGAAAAGTCTTTGTTGGTGAAAAAGATATGAAAAGCTGGTTTTCTGGTTTCCAGCCACCTCAGGCCTGCTGGCTTCTGAACAATATTCACAGAATGCAGTTGAAAAACTCTACAAGGAAGCAAAACTCAGTGTGAGAGTTAATGATCTGAATCTTTCTCATTACAAAAGGGCACCTGGCAGGGGTGTCCTCTTCCCTCTATTATTTCCTATGATGACTGAATTACTGGCAGTAATTATTAGAGGTGAAGCCAATATCAAAGGTTCTATGATAGATTTCTACAGTAAATACAATTTCATTATGCATTGCCAGTGTGTAACTACAGTGCATTTATTCTAACACTGCCAGATGTTTCTTGCTCTGACCTGTCCTCACCCCCTCTCTGTCATGGCTCCTCTGCTGTCATACTTCTTTTTCATCACCTCCTGCCTTCCCTGTACATTTTATTTATTTATTTATTTATTTATTTATTGGGCTTATATACCGCCCGTCTTCCCGAAGGAACTCCAGGCGGTTTACAACAAAGGCAATATAACAGTGGCAACAATTAAAATAAAACAATTAAACCAAGTAACAGAAACTAAAGGACAGTAAATGGCAGATGGCGGGGGAAAAACAAAAAACAACAACCTTTTATTTATGAGTCTCAGCAAACACAAGGGGGGGGGATCACCCATAATTTTCAACCATCTCTCTAGGCCAGACATCACTCCCATGCTTTAGAGTGTATGTCTCAACATGCAGTTTTCTACTTCCCTGATTTTAGATATGCATATAACATTTTTTTTTGTTATGTTAATGTTTTTGCTTATTAACATAACCATGCATTGGATAAAATCATTTCACCTAACTTTGGTCAGGCATAACCCAGATTGGGTGCTGGAAGTATTTAATTTAAACCAATGGAAAGCTTTTGCTCTTCTACTTTCAGGTTCTGAAGCTCCCTATCATTCATTTTTGCCTTGGGGAAGTCTTTGGAGCCTTGGGGAGGTAAAAGTGTTTAATAAGTAACATTTCTCACTGGGTCACTGCTAGTGGGGTCAAAATTGCCAACAGTTGTCCAGCAGTAAGAGAAATATCAATCCTCCAGACCTGTCTTAAGGCCCCCAAAAGCTCCCCTTGGGCAAAAATGAAACCTAGGGACCCTCTGAATCTGAAAGGGGGTGATAAGATGCTTTCTATGAATTTAAATTGAATGTTTCTCATGAATGAGCTGGGTTACATCAAGGCAAAGTTACACTAATACAATTTTCCCATTGAATGATAACACTTTAGGGCTAGAAAGAATTTAATGTCTCTACCTCCTGTTCTTGAAGGGGAAAAATGAATCTGTGTGACTTTAGGTAGCAAATTACATTGATAGTTTACTTCAGCCCTTTGAAACTTCCCTAAAAACAAGCCCTTGCCTCTTGATCCACCATCTTTGACTTTTCATCCCAACTCACCATCTTCTTCTTTTTGAAAATTGGGGTTCACATGTGGATGGAAACAGAGAAATGTGGCAAATCCCTAGCAGAGATAATTAGTGGATGCCAATGCCAGCTACAGGATAGCATGGGAGAATGTGGCTTTTTGGCTGGGTATATGTAGACCTATAACTTAATTAACACTCTCAGTGGAAACATCTCCCCTAATTAGTAGCTTTTTAATCTTCCTATTTGACCTTGTTTCTCTGCCTAAACATCATTGCTGCATTGACCCTATTCAGTTTCCACATGGTTTATTCCATTTTTTCTATACCATATAGATTGCAGATTGCACAGCTTTCAAGTATGTATATTTCAGCATATTCACAAACACAGTACTGGAACAGGAAACTGTGACAATTCCTCAGGAGGTATGCACATCACTTGCAGCAAAGAAAAAGGCCTGCAGAGATTAATTCTTGGTACCAATTAACATATTGAGCTTCATGTTTTACAAAAGGCAATGGAAGCTGTAGTTAAGTCCTGCTGTCCTTGAGGGCAGAGGATGTTCTGTGAAGGGTCATCATTAGAGATGGGCACGAATAGGAAAAAATGACATTTCGGTTTTTCGTTTCCGTTACCGGACCCGATTTGGTTAGTTTCCGTTTGTCGTGACATTTTTCAAAAAACTTTGTTCCGTTTGTTCATTTATTCATTCTTTGTTTTGTGTGTAGTGTAGTGTGTGTGTGTGTGTGTGTGTGTGTTGCTTGTGCAACTGTGGCTGGGGGAAACAGTGGGCTTAATCTTCCTTCCAGCCACTGTGGGGTGGGGGAAAGAGCTCCCCCAGCAAGCGCCTCTCAGCTGCTCTGTGCTGGCCCCAAGCCAGCGCCTCTCTGGTGCTCAGCTGGCTTCCCTGCACCCCTGGAAAGGAGGTGCAGGAAGCCAGTGAGGAGCAGCTGAGAGGTGGGTTGGGTGGGGAACATAAGATTCCCATAGGAGAGGGGAATAATAGTTTAAAATGTCTCCTACCTGGTGCTGGTCTGGGTAGCGCTTGATCGCAGTAAAAAAAAAAAAAAAACAGCCAATGACAGTAGCCCTTGGTCGGCAATAAAAATAAAATAAAAATAAAAATAAAAGGAGCACCAAGAGGGCGCCAGGGGTGGTCTGGTTGGCACCCTAATATCTTTAAAAACATAATAAAAAATCCCCAGCTCTGACGAAGCCGCAGGGGCCCTGCAGTGGGCGATGAAAGAAAATAAAAAACAAACAAAAAAGCCCCACACTACAGAAACCCGGAAATGAAAGAAGGGCCCACCCAGCTGCCCAGGGGATATACAGTGGGTGCCTGAAAAAATAAAAATTATGGGGCCCCAGGTGTGCCCTGGTCAGCACCCTAAAATCATAAAATAAATAAATAAATAAAACCAAGCCTGGATGGGGCCCCAAGGAAGGAGCAGTTGCTTTTAAGAAAAACACACCCGCACTACAGCTGTAGTGCGGGCCAGGAACCCGGAAGAAAATGGGTCATCAGGAGGGGGGAAGAAAAGTTACAGGGATCCCTCTTTCCCCCCACCCCTGGGGAGGGGGAAGAGAGGGTTCTTTAAACTAATCTGCTCCCGATCACAGTGCTGAGCGCCCGCTTGGTGCTGTCATAAGGAGGGGGAAAGAAGATTGGTTTAAAGAGCTCCCTTATCCACCCCACCCATTGGGAAGGGGAAAGGGGGGGCACTTTAAGCATTTTTCCCGGTCCTGGTGGCAGCGCCCCCTCTTTCCCCCCCCACCCCATGGGGAGCAGGGAAAGGGGATCTTTAAACTAATCTCCCCCCTCCCGATGGGAAACCTATTTTTCCCACCCCACCTCTCAGCTGCGGAGCTCTCTCCTTGCCACGGGGCCATTTTCAGAGAGGTCCTACTGTCCTGCCATGGGCTGGACCCCTTCAAAAATGGCCCACTTGGCACAAGGGGGTTCCCCTTAGTGCCAGGTGGGTCATTTTTGAAGGGGTCCAGCCGATGACAGCTCGGCAGGATCCCACTGAAAATGGCCCCGTTGCCCGTGCGGAGCTCCTGTATTGGCCACAGGGCCATATTCAGAGAGGGAAATGGGATGAGAGGGGAGAGGGGGCTCCAATCCAGCCTCCACCGGAGGAGATTGGATCTCACCCCCTTCCTTCCCAACTCCCCCATGGAGCCTGACAGCCCTGCGCCGGGGGGCTGTCAAGCTCCATGGTGGAAGAGGGTGGCTAGAGGGGCTGGGATCCAGTCTCTGTGCGCAGAGACCGGATCTCAGCTCGTTCTCAACTCCGCCCCCGAATCCGGAAGCTGGAAGACTGGACCAGGAAGGCCAGCAGCTGCACCGGCAGCAGGTAGGAGCGGAGGACTTATCGGGTGGCCAGGCCAGTAAGGGAAGCGAACAGAACCAAGAAAATTTTATTGGTTCTTTTCGGTTCGAGCCTGGCCCGTCCAAATGGTTGTTATGCGTAACGTTACGTAACGGTAATGGATAACGGTAACGACAAATTGCTCATTTCATGTCCATCTCTAGTAATTATTAGACATCGGCACGACCAGAAAAAATGACGTTTCGAGTTTTCATTTGTCGGAACGGGTCCGTTTCAGGTCGTTTCCATTTGTCACGAAATTTTTCAAAAATTTGTCATTTCGTTTGTTGTTTGTTGTTTGTCGTTTCCACCACAATTTAGCACAATTTGACTTCCCAGAGCATAGGGGCGTCCCGCAATCAAGGCCGGCGCTAGGTGTTTTTGCGCCCTGGGCTGCAGGCAGTGGGGTGGCGGGGGAGGTGCAGGCGGGCGGTGGCGTGGGCCGCAGGCGGGTGGCGGCGCAGGCAGACGGGTGAGTGGGCAGTTAGGATATCACTTAGGATAGAGGTTCTGTTCTTGGCTTGCACCCCAAATGTGTGTGTGTGTGTGCAAGCAAACTGAAGTTGGGAAAATAGAAAATAAACGGTACTATATAATATATTTTTAAAATAAATCCACACCTCCCACTCCCAGTCGAACCTCCCCCTTTATCCAATATCAGAAAAAAATCCTCACAAACTGCCAGAGAAGAAATAAAGAATAAACTGCTATTCCCTTCAGCAGACAAAGCTGCAGGGAATCAAAGAAATTATTTTCTAAATTCAATTCCCTCCCTGCCTGCCTAAATTAAATCCTAAAGCCTCCAGCCTCCCTCCTCAATCTCGATCAGATCACAGCAGCACCAGCAGCCAGCCCTCCTCCCTCAACCACATCGATACACCCGACTGCGATTTCTGGAAGGTGCCTCGGCTTTTTATGCCCTCCGAGACATCCAGAAGTGTCAGTCAAAAACCTGGCGATGCCATTGGTGGAATGGGTCAAACAATTTGCATGGTCCCATCCCATGCCCAGCCCAAATGGGCAGGTCTAAAAAAAATAAAAAATAAAATAAAATAAAATAAAATCAATACGACGTTTTATTGCTATAAAAAAAACCCACTGCTGCTACTATAAAAATTCAGGCATTTAAAATAAATAAATTTCACAGGTCGCCATTTTGGATCCCCCCCACCGCATGGCATGGCGAGACAACGAGGATACCCCCCCCAGCCTGATGCAACAGCCCAGGACAGGAGAAGAGGGGGGAGGCCGGGGACCCCCCAGAAACCACCCCTCTGGTAGGTGGCAAAGCCTCAGGCCGTGATGCCACAAACGGAAATGAAAAACCCGACCAAATTTTTCTTTTTTCAGTTCGAGTTCGAGTTCTGACGGCTTAATTATCGTTACCGTTTCCGTTACATAACGGAAACGATAACCGAAAATGGAAACAACAATTTCGCTGAGTCGTGCCCATGTCTAGTCATTATCGTTTTTGCTAACTGCTGTATTGTTTCTCAATAAAATGTCTTATGTCTTTTTGCCTGAGGGTCCCAGGAATGGAGTATATGTTCCACCTCTCATCTTAGGATGCATTCTCTTCTCAGGAGAAGCCAGAAAGATGATAAACAGCTTTACACAAAGGCTCAGAGCAAGTTATAATTACAATAAAAAATAAACTCTTAAAACAAGACTATTAAACAACCAGAGTACTGAATAACTATATGCAGAAAATTAAAATGTAGACAGCAAAATGTGAAATGGCACATGAGCAATGTGCAAAGGACTTAAACATTTTAAAGGCCTTTGCCTTGGATCATTGACTTAGGTGTCAGGTAAGCCTCCCTAGAGAGAGCATTCCATGACTATCCCCTCACCACAGAGTAGATATTTTCTCACTAGCCATTCCCTGCACTAACATGTCTAGATTTGTAAAGCCTGGTTGAAGAATAAAATACACTTTCCAGTAAATATAATTAAAAGTCAAGCAGTCATCTGAGGTATAGGTTTTAAGGTGATAGCAGAAGGGACAGGGTATATTGAGCATATAAATGGAAAGACCTCTGTATCTTCTTTTGTAGGGTTTCTACACTGCCATACAAATCCTTCCTTCTAACAAAATTTGATCATTGTTTCATACTATATTATTTACGATCATCCTCTTGCTCTACTCACTGTGGGATGGGGCTACAAATTGCAAAGGTATACATGAAATACATCAAAAATTAGATATTAGCCACTATAAGCAGGTAATTGCATTCAGGTTTTGGAACTGGTATTTGCCACTGGGGGAGTAATATGTTAGTTTGCTCTAGGAATAATTTAAAACTGGATTGGGCAAAATGTTAGGCAAGGATGTGTAGGCACAGATCTTGCAATTTATAAGATAAAAGAGCTTAAGAGCTTTTTCCATTTATGGGGTTCAATGATAATTTCACACATCATTGTGAAACATCAGCACTTACTGTATAAAGTCATGCCGCATCTCTGTGAGAAAAAATTACTCCTTAAAATCATTAAATTGTCAAGTACATTACTTGAAAGGAAAATTGTCTAACACATGGTTACGAAGAGCTTTTTTTTTGTGTGTGTGTGTGTGTGTGATAAAATAAGGTTGTATTGGCTTAGGGTTTATGGGATAAGTGTATACTTTCAGGGCTATTTTACACCTGAACTTTTTATGGCCTTACTTAGAATACTTTAATGCATTCCATGTGTAGCTGACAACTTAAATTGGCCTGAATCTTGCAAGTAAAGCACGATTCAACTAGCAAGTCTTTGACCAAGAGAGCTTGTGGGAACATATCTCACAATCTCCTCAGATTTCAAAGTGTGAACCAAAAGTAAATCTTTGCAGGATCCTAGGACCTTGTTCACCACCCAGAGTACCTTTGGGAAAATTGGGTGGTATATAAATGGAAATAACTAACTAACTAACTAACTAAACAAATAAATAAATACCCTTTGTTACATGATAGGAGCTGAACGAATAGCACAGTAATGTATTATCATGGCATGGGAGGAAAAATTTACAAGGCAATTCTAAAAATGAGGGCACCCCAAACAAAATATTATAACTTTGAAACGTAGCTTTGGATCAGATCAGCACCAGATCTGGTGCAATAGGAGAACACAGTGTGATGTTGCTCTGTGCCAAAATTGGTAATGTTTGTTCAGTGTTAAAGTTATGATTTTTAAAGTATATTCATGATGTACTCACTGTTGCAGTCCGGACGGGGTTTTAGATGATCCTGCCAGCAGGTATCACCCAAGAAGGAGATGGGAACAGCTGTTGGTGCAAATCTGGGAGAGCTCTGATGAAGCCAGAGGGCTGACTTACTCTCGGCCCCCACCAGCGCTTTATTTATGCATAGTAACAATACATCCCATCACCTACACAAAACTCCTACATAACTGTTTCTCTACGCATGTATCGGGCTAAACCAATCATCTGTGGATACTTGTCAGTATCTGATTACTGCTATGAAGTGCGCATGTCTACTGTTAAGCGGAAGAATCATTGTTGCGGCTGTGCCATCCTTATCTTTTCCCTATCTTCTGACGCTACATTGTATCCTGGCCAGGTAGGCAGGTGCAGTGTGGGTATTGAGGCTTGATGTAAAGGTCTAGCTAGACATTAACTAGCTGTAGGCTTTTACAAAACATAGCTGCATCTCAACTAGATTCCTTCGCCTACGGAGCATAATTACATATTAACTAAATGTAGGCTTCCTGCAGAACACAGCTGCATATTAAGTATGTGTCTTTGCTATAATTGTCCTATGATAGTAGGCTGGCTAGATGTTTGCCAAGGCCTTTGAAAGCACCCCCACATGTCCCCTTTCTAAATTATTCATTTTTGATTTGATTTAGATTAGGTTCAGCATGAGGCAAAACATAAGCAACAGGTCGATAGACAACATGAAGATTAGAGTTATTTGGATTCAAGTCCAGAGAAGCTTCATCAGGATCCGTTCTACTGACGGGAAGATATCGTGTTGACACGGAGACCGCAAGGGCGCTGCGGTTTGACTCTACTCTTGACACGCAGGATCTCAATGTGGCAATGAGGGAGGGGATGCATTGAACAAAACAACACAAGCTAACACAAAACAGATCCTTAATGACCCACTTACTATAGATAGACCCAGTTAAGGATGTATAATCAGGACTAAACATGGGTAGTTCATGATATATGTCCTTAATGAGTAGAATTTACAAAAGCATTACTAAAAGAGTAGGTAGAATTCCTATTACCATAAAGGAAGAAATAATCATTTTCCGAAAAGGGATAGCTTCGGGGCTAGTTGTTTTAATTCCCTCAAAAAGGGTTAGATTGGTGTATGTTTTGTAGCTGAGCTACTACCAAATCAGGAACACTAAGAGGCGTGGGCAAAAATGACATAGAGGCTACTGATATGGGAGGCTCATGGGTGAGAGAAACTTGCTTCCCATGAAATTCAAACATATATTGTGCATGTTTAAGCCATGTGTTAGGCAGTGAAAATTCCTGCATAGTCTCTATTGTGCCTGCATTTGTGATATTATGATCTGCCGATGCTATCACTATGCCCAAGAAAAAAAAAAAAACGGAGGAAACCCAGCATGCTGAATTTGAATCGTCAGCAGGTGCAGGTTCAGGTTCAGGTGGTGTTAGTGTCTTACGCCAAGGTCTGACACAACGGGTCGGAATCCAACTGCTCTTGAGATCTGAAATGAAACTCAACAAGAGTGGGTGAGGAATCTTTGAGAAAACTCAAATGATTAATAGTAAATAAAACCTTAGAAATAACAACAGGTATATCTGTTGGAGGGACCCCCTTCCCTTCCATTTGTTTAGCAAGCAGCTGTCAACAAAGTAAGGTACCGTTCGGGTCTGAAGAGCTTCCTGCAACTGAAGGAAAAGAGACATTAGATCTTGTACATCAGGAAACTGAAACAAAAGGCGATACACATACTGTGTATCAACAATGAGATTAAAGGGAGTGTCAGAAAAAATGTTGAAAGGCCAAAATCACTGCAGCAAGTTCCACACGTCGAGCAGAGCATTGGTCGGTCGTAAAAACCGGATGCCAATCCCCATTCTGGTCCTGATACGTGAGAACTCTTTTTGTTTTAGTGCCATCTGTAAAAATAGTGGGAGCATCTGAAGGAGGGTGAAGACGTCTTGTTAAAGCAATAGTCGCCGAAGGAATTGTAGCAAGAAGAGTGAGGCGTGGATCCTTTGGAGGGTTGAAAATGTATTTGCCAGAGAAGCCATCCAATGCCACTTGAAAGTCCTATGAGGTGGCATGTACATGCTCTAGTTGGTCCCGTGTAAGAGAAGTGTAGAGAGCCTGTGTTGGAAATGATCAGGAGAGTCGCAGCGGAAGCATCGAGAGGGGTTTGCCCCTGTTCGAGCCTATGCACCTTTTGGTGGTCCGGCAAAGCCGCGGGAACGGATTGAATTGATTACATTAGGCTCTAACTCCGCCGCTGCTGACATCACCTGAAGCTTATGCTCAAGGGTGCCAACATTTTGACAAATGCGGAGCATTTCTGAAAGGGGTGTCTTGTCCCTTTTGTAAATGGGTGTCAAAGCCCTTTTACAATCTGCATTAGCATTCTCAAAAGCCAACTGCCCTATTACAAGAGAGCGCGCTTCCAGATTCTCAATTTGCCGTTCAGCTGCAGTAAGAAGACGGCTAACAAAGGTTGCATGATCTTCCTTAGCCCCCTGCCTGATGGCTGAGAATGCTCCATCCTGATCTTGTCTGCTAGGCACCCGAATCAGAGCCTTGAATGCCAGGTTCCCAACTTCTCTTAAAACTGCATCACTCAGGGTCAGCTGTTTATCCAGAGTCTGATAGTCACCTGTGCCAGCATACTGCTCTGCAGAAATGGGATCTGGGGGTCTCTCTGCCCCTTCAGCAAGGTTGATGAGAGCAGTCGCATGAGCTTGCTTATTGCGAGCGCTCAACTGTGCAGCCAAATCCTTAAAATTTTGAGCCCATATTTGATAATCTGCTGGAGTAAGCACAGCCTGACACATCAAATGCCAATCATAAGGGAGTAAACCAGCTTCCACAATAGTATGTAAAAGAGTTCTTGTATAGGGAGCATGCAACCCATTCATCTTCACACTTTCCATTAACTGCTTCACTATTTTCATATCAACTGGCTGATATTTTGGCCGAGCTCCCTCCAGACGTAACACAGGAAATGCCAAAACAGGGTGGGTGACACACAATTCAGGGTTGGATGCTATTGCTTCTGAAACAGGGGAGCAATACTGGCGTGTTGCATCCTCAGCAGAAGGCAAAACCGTGGGGGGTGGATTGGCAACTGCAGAGGCTGCTACTGTACAACACAGCGGTGCTGGAGATGAGACTTGGGGGGTCTCAGCTTCAAGCTCCTTTTCCTTGTTTAACAGCAACCCTTTCTCCTGCTCATATGCCGGTGGTGCCGTGGCGGGCAGCGGTGGATAAATCACCGGGGCAGGCGGAGGCAAAATTTGTGGCAAAGGATATGAGAGAGTTTGCTGGGCAAATAGAATGTTAGCCGGTGTGAGTCCCTTTAAAGCAGCACGAACCTTACACCATGCATAAAGAGTAGACAGAGGGACTCTCGGGTGACCCTGAAAGCAAGTCCCAATCTTCACCCAGTCTTGCAAAGAAAAGGTGCCCTGTTCTGGAACCCAGGGGCAGACGTCCTGGATTGCTAATACCAATTCAGCGACATCATCTTTTGAAATGGAATGCCCCTCCTTTGTTACTAGTTCATAGAGTTCGTCAGCATAACGCTGCTGAGGTGCCGAGAGCTTAGAGCCCATAATTAGTTGGTTCAACCGGGCTTAAGGCAAGGGAGAACGCTCACCTGGTGAGGCTGCAGCTAGGGGACCAAACGGTCGGGTGAGGTTCTGTCGTGTCTTCACAGGAATCACGTCGGGGTCACCACATGTTGCAGTCCGGACGGGGTTTTAGATGATCCTGCCAGCAGGTATCACCCAAGAAGGAGATGGGAACAGCTGTTGGTGCAAATCTGGGAGAGCTCTGATGAAGCCAGAGGGCTGACTTACTCTCGGCCCCCACCAGCGCTTTATTTATGCATAGTAACAATACATCCCATCACCTACACAAAACTCCTACATAACTGTTTCTCTACGCATGTATCGGGCTAAACCAATCATCTGTGGATACTTGTCAGTATCTGATTACTGCTATGAAGTGCGCATGTCTACTGTTAAGCGGAAGAATCATTGTTGCGGCTGTGCCATCCTTATCTTTTCCCTATCTTCTGACGCTACATTGTATCCTGGCCAGGTAGGCAGGTGCAGTGTGGGTATTGAGGCTTGATGTAAAGGTCTAGCTAGACATTAACTAGCTGTAGGCTTTTACAAAACATAGCTGCATCTCAACTAGATTCCTTCGCCTACGGAGCATAATTACATATTAACTAAATGTAGGCTTCCTGCAGAACACAGCTGCATATTAAGTATGTGTCTTTGCTATAATTGTCTTTGCTATAAACCACATGTTGCAGTCCGGACGGGGTTTTAGATGATCCTGCCAGCAGGCATCATCCAAGGAAGAGACGGGAACAGCTGTTGGTGCAAATCTGGGAGAGCTCTGATGAAGCCAGAGGGCTGACTTACTCTCGGCCCCCACCAGCGCTTTATTTATGCATAGTAACAATACATCCCATCACCTACACAAAACTCCTACATAACTGTTTCTCTACGCATGTATCGGGCTAAACCAATCATCTGTGGATACTTGTCAGTATCTGATTACTGCTATGAAGTGCGCATGTCTACTGTTAAGCGGAAGAATCATTGTTGCGGCTGTGCCATCCTTATCTTTTCCCTATCTTCTGACGCTACATTGTATCCTGGCCAGGTAGGCAGGTGCAGTGTGGGTATTGAGGCTTGATGTAAAGGTCTAGCTAGACATTAACTAGCTGTAGGCTTTTACAAAACATAGCTGCATCTCAACTAGATTCCTTCGCCTACGGAGCATAATTACATATTAACTAAATGTAGGCTTCCTGCAGAAC
The DNA here is from genome assembly GCA_037367245.1 of Phrynocephalus guinanensis. Taxonomy (NCBI): domain Eukaryota; kingdom Metazoa; phylum Chordata; class Lepidosauria; order Squamata; family Agamidae; genus Phrynocephalus; species Phrynocephalus guinanensis. Next base: position 41,094,455 of record CM074741.1, on the reverse strand, counting down.
ACAGCTGCATATTAAGTATGTGTCTTTGCTATAATTGTCCTATGATAGTAGGCTGGCTAGATGTTTGCCAAGGCCTTTGAAAGCACCCCCACAACTCACACCTGCATCCTGACACCTGCAACCTTTTGTTTGTCAGCAGTGTTATAAGGAGTATTAAAAATCATAAAGAGGTCATGGAGTGTCATACATTTGACCTGGATGACACATGAGGACCTGGTGAAACAGCAATTTCTTGAGACTTCAAGGAGGGACACGCATCTCTATTGATTAATTCCATAATCCATCAAGGCTCACTAGCTCAGTATAAAGGTGTCCTTTCTGAGTATTTTGCACTTGCAATCCATGGTTCTCAGGCAGAACAACAATATTGCTATTGTACACTAGATGTGTAAAATTGGGAAATGGGAAAAACTGAATCACATTTGGCTGATTTGTCAAAACTCATGTATTAATTCATGATGAAGTGACTTCCCCAACAAATACAAATTGACTTCTTTTAGCATAGGCACTTAGAAACACCAACAATGGATGACACATCCCTTGACTCTCTTCTAGAAACCCTACAAATTTGGTGGCAATTGGATTTCTGGAGTCTGAGTTATCCACCCGCAGGAAAGCTCTCTCCAGGCACCTAGAGACTAGACATGGGCACGACTCAGCGAAATTGTCATTTCCGTTTTCGGTTATCGTTTCCATTACGTAACGGAAATGGTAACGATAATTAAGCCGTCAGAACTCGAACTCTAACCGAAAAAAGAAAAATTTGGTCGGGTTTTTCATTTCCGTTTGTGGCATCGTGGCGATCGCGCAATGCGAAGCACATAAAAACTTTTTAAAAGTTTTTTTAAAAAACCCCGACTCCCAGCTAAAAAAGCAGGCGAAAATATGCCTGCCTGAGGCTTTGCCACCTACCAGAGGGGTGGTTTCTGGGGGGTCCCCGGCCTTTCCCCCCCTCTTCTCCTGTCCTGGGCTGCTTGCACCAGGCTGGGGGGGCATCTTCGTCATCTCGCCATGCCATGCGGTGGGGGGATCCAAAATGGCGACCACAATTTTTCTTTGGAAATCGTGGTCAAAAAACACACCAAATCACCACAGAAACTTGTGAAATTTATTTATTTTAAATGCCTGATTTTTAATAGTAGCAGCAGTGGGGTTATTTATACCAATAAAACGTCATATTGATTTTAAAGTAGTACCTTGTATAACGTAATTAATTTGTTCCAAATTAAATTACGTTATACAAATTTTCTGTTGTACAAATTGAAATTTCCCATAGGAGTGCATTGAAAACAGATTTAATCTGTTCCAATGCATTTCTGAAAGAAAGCCAACAAAGATGGTGTCCCTTCCCCCCCACCACCACCCGGTCCTCTCTCTGGAGCTTTACCTGCCATCCTTGCTCAGCCCCTTCTCTCGCCTCCTGGTCAGGGGGTTTCCTGGAGGCGGCGTGTTTTGTGGCCCCAAGTTTGTGGCCTTGCTGTTTTTTTTCTGTCGCCCGGTGGGTTTGCCTTGGGGGCCGCCGCTGCCCTGCGACCTTCCTGCGGCCCGTTGGTGGGCTTGCTTTGGGGTGCCCGTCGCTGCCGCTGCCGCTTGTCCATGGTTAGCCGGCCCCGTTGCCGCCGCGGGCCGGTTTGGGGGACCGCCGCCACCACTATTCAGGTCTGCGGCCCAACCGCCTGTGCCACCGCCGCTGCTTCTCCACCGGCTCGCCTCTCTCCACCGTTGGCTCGGGGGCCTGCCGCCGCCGCTGCTCTGCCTTGCGTTCCGCCGCAAATGACTGCCACGGCCCCCACGGCAGACCCACCACGGGAAGCCCGAACAGCGGGCTGCCGAGGAGTAACGATGGTGGCGGCCTCCAGGACAGGCCCGCCGCAACGGTGGAGAGCAGCAGGCCATGAGGAAGTGGCGGCGGCGGGAGCCACAGGCGGCGGGCCACAGAGCACAGCAGCGGAGGCGGCAGGCTCCTGAGCCAATGGTGGAGAGCGGCAGGCCGGCGGAGAGGCGGCGGCAGCGGCGGCAAGGCTGCAGAACAGAATGATGGCGGCGCCCCCCCGAGTCAACAATGGGGAGCGGCGGGCCAGTGGAGAAGCGGCGGCAGCGGCAGCGGCGCCGGGTTGCGGTGGTGGAGGAGGAGGATGAGGAGGGAGCGGAAGACACGCCGCCATCCCACCTCTTGCTCGCTCGTGCCCGCTCTCCCTCCTTGCCTCCCTCCCACAGGAGGGGGGGTTACGTGATGTTTTCGCCATGGTGCCGCCGCCGCCGAGGAGGCTGCCTCGCTGTGTGAGGTGAGCGAGCGAGCGAGTGAGGCAGCTGTCCGGGGGGGGAATGCTGTTGCCGCTGCTGCTCCTGGCAGCCCGCTGCCGAGGGCTGCTGCGGCGGACTCGCCGTGGGGGCCATCAGCACCACCACCTTGTGGCCCCCTCCTCCTCTCCAGTCTGGTTCCCCTCCCCAGCCTGGTTGGGGTTGAAGGTAAGGGGACTGGTGTGGGGGGGAAACAAGCTGAAAGCCTAGTAGGGAACAGGAAGGGTAGGTATTTGGCAACTGCGGAGGAAGAGCAAGTGCCAGCAAGATTGGCGGATGAGGTGGCACTAATTCCCTACCTCCGGAATTTTTTTCGTTGTACGGACAAACCCTCCGTTATACGAGATGTGACTGTATTTTATTTTATTTTATTTTTTATTTTTTTAGACCTGCCCATTTGGGCTGGGCATGGGATGGGACCATGTAAATTTTTTGAACCATTCCACCAATGGCATTGCCAGGTTTTTGACTGACACTTCTGGATGCCTCGGAGGGCATAAAAAGCTGAGGCACCTTCCAGAAATCGCAGTCGGGTGTATGGATGTGGTTGAGGGAGGACGGCTGGCTGCTTGTGCTGGTGTGATCCAATCGAGATTGAGGAGGGTGGCTAGAGGCTTTAGGATTTAAGTTAGGCAGGCAGGGAGGGAATTGAATTTAGAAAATAATTTCTTTGATTCCCTGCAGCTTTGTCTGCTGAAGGGAATAGCAGTTTATTCTTTATTTCTTCTCTGGCAGTTTGTGAGGATTTTTTTCTGATATTGGATAAAGGGGGAGGTTTGACTGGCAGTGGGAGGTGTGGATTTATTTTAAAAATATAGCATATAGTACCATTTATTTTCTATTTTCCCAACTTCAATTTGCTTGCACACACACACATTTGGGGTGCAAGCCAAGAACAGAACCTCTGTCCTAAGTGATATCCTAACTGCCCACTCGCCGGTCTGCCCATGCCACTGCCCGCCCACTCACCCGCCCGTGGCCGCTGCCCGCCCACTTGCCCGCCCCTCCGCCCCGCTCGCCGCCTATGGCGCAAAAACACCCAGCACCGGCCCTGATTGCGGGATTCCCCTATGCTCTGGGAAGTCAAATCGCGCTAAATCGGGGTGCAAATGACAAAGGACAAACGACAAATGGAAACGACAAATTTTTGAAAAATTTCATGACAAACGGAAACTACCCAAAACGGACCCGTTCTGACAAACGAAAACTCGAAATGTCATTTTTTCTGGTCGTGCCCATGTCTACTAGAGACTCCAAACTTGCACTGAAGCTTCCTCTGAATTTCCTGTACAATCCCTCAAAGTTTTCAATGAAATCAAATATATTCCTCTATATCCATGTTTATATAAAAGTATCCATAGGCCTGTTGTTTTGGGAACAAGGTCAGAGCAGAAGAAGCAACATACTGAGCAGGGCCTGTCCACACTGAAAGTTGGTGCTCTCCAACCAGTGCTTAAAATGTCCTTATCTTTAATGCAATATACTCCATCTCTTGTTACAGAGTCACAAAGACTAATATAGTTTGCATCTCAACAAATTATCCCTAGTTGATTGAATGCCCTAACCCTATGACAGAAAGATACCAGCCAGCTCTTAAAGGTGATTGTTTTAAGTTGAAACACAAGCAGATTCTTTTTCTCCATGCTAAGCAGTGATATTAGGGAACTGTATATCATAACTATATGCCAGTGTGGACAGGCTCTAAGATAGTGCTGAATCCAAAACACTTCCAATCTTGGGGAGTCACAGATTATATAGGATTACCCTGTTTTAAGATTTTACTGGGTGAGAGAGATTTCAGTTTTGTTTTACAATGATCCTCCCTCCCTTCTCCCATATTTGGCTCATGCAAGTTGATTTAAGCTGGCCCTTGTATATTTTTTCCAAGATTTACTTATGGTATCAGATCTGAAATCAGCATGTACAAGGGAAATTATACCAGTACAAAGACAGCTGTATTGTCAAAGGGGACTTCACATTATATTTGAAGCTTGGATTGCGCTATAGGACAACGTGCAAATTTTGGTCAATTCCTCAAAAGAAAACTAACAGGAAATTCAACCCTATCCCTACCAGCCAAATGGAAGACAAAGAACTTCCCCAACATGGAAATGATGATATTATACCTGCTGACATGCAAGTGGGACAGACAGTTTCTCAGAAAGAAAAGTAGTGGTAGCAAATCTAATGTGGCACCAATGGTAATTTGAGTACATAGATAGAGATGGGCACGACTTAGCGGTATTCCCGTTTCCGTTTCCGTTACTCGTTTCCGTTACTCTACGAAACGGTAACGGGAATTACTCCGCCAGACTTCGAGCTCGAACCGACGTAACGAACAATTTTGGTCCGATTTGTTGTGCTCGTTCCTTGCATCGCGCGATCGCAGAAAAAAAGTATTTAAAAGTTAAAAAAACCCAGTTCCCGGCCGAAAAGCAGGCGGAAAAATGCCTGCTGTGCCTCAGGGCACCTACCAGAGGGGTTGTTTCTGGAGGTCCCCGGCCTCCCCCCCATCCCCCTTCCTGGGCTGCTCTGGTGGGACTCGCGCCACTCGCCGCAGGCTCGCAGCCAGCCAGCAAAAAGCCCAGTCTCGCCAGCCGCCGGCCGCCGCAATTAAAGCGCAAGCAAGCGGCACGGACGGCACAGGAAAAAACTTTTAAACTCTACCCCCACCCATTCCCGGGCCAAAAAATCAGGCGGAAAAATGCCTGCTTGACTAAGGGCGCAGGGCACCTACCGGAGGGGTGGTTTCTGGAGGGGGGGGTCCCGCCTCCCCCCCGTCCTGGGCAGCCGGACTCGAGTCACCATTGCCATGCCATGCAGTGCGGGCGGGGGATCCAAAATGGGGCGGCGAACGCAATATTGTTTTTGAAATCGTGGTCCAAAAACACACAAGCACAACAGAAACACGTGAAAATTTATAAACTGCCAGATTTTTCACAGTAGCAGTGGGTTTTTTTTTTGCAACAAAATGTCTCTCCTCTCCTCCTCTGTCCTCCATTGATTTTATTTTATTTTATTTTATTTACACCTGCGCAATGATGGGCTGGCCGAGTGGCCAGCCATGTGGGAGTGGACGACCATGCAAATTTTTGGAGCCATCCCACCAATTGCATGGCCACTTGGCCATGGAGACTTCTGGGATGTGCCAAAAAGCCCCCTAAAACCTGCCCTAGCCCCCTAACCCTAACCCTAACCCTAGACTCCGTACCCATACGTCACAGACTGTCTTCTTAGTGGGTCAGAGAGGCACCCAGAGGTGCAACCCACTAGCCCCGTTAACCTTACCCGTCACTAGCCTAACCCTAGCCCTAACCCTAACCCACCTTAACCCTAAGCCAGATGTACTTGCATTGCACTACACGCAAGTACAATTACCTTCTGTGTGAGACATGGTGGTGCGAGAGCCTTAGTTAGGCATCTCACTATGGCTCTGGGTTCAGTGCCATCCACTAGTCTTCACAGTCACTGTCTGCACATTATGTTATGCAATATCCATATGGCTATTGCATAGCATTTTGCAGCAGCAGCAGGTGAGGAGGGGAGACCCCCATGTTGAGGGGTCTCTTGGAGCCTGCTTCCCCTTCCTAGTGGGTGAGGATAGGAGGCACCCACGGGTGCCTCCAGGAGCCCACTTTCCCTTTATAGCGGGACAGAGGAGGCACCCACCCCACAGAGGTGCCTCCAGGAGCCCGCTCCCCCCAAAAAAACCAGTACTAACGAAAACGAAAAAACGAAAAAACAACGAACCGACTAATTTTTGCGAATTTTCACGAAAAACGGAGACTACCCGAAACGGAACCGGCCCGACTAACGACAACTCAAAAAAAATTTTTTTCAAGTCGTGCCCATCTCTATACATAGATATTCCTATCCAGTTTTTTTAAAGCTCTCAAACATTTAGGCCTGGAAAGACAGATATTTCAGTTACATTTCCACCAACATGTGAGCTGTTTTAATTTCAAATTCTTTCCATCCCAAATTGGAAGAGAAATTTGAGTTTGAGTAAATCCACAGCAAACAGGAGACAAATAGAAATAGTCATCTGCCTCTAACTGTCATCCAGCTATGATAATTTAATGAATGAACCATGTTATGGATAATACATTTTATAATCCTAAATGTAGTAGGTGGTTTTATATTTGTAAGCAGTTCCAGTGTTTTCAGCAAATACTGGCTGCCACCCTACAAATGAGGGTTTTTTTTTTTCATTTTGCCAAAGTTCTGGAAATGTTATTTTGCTAAGTTTGAATGATGCATACTGAGTGATTATAAAATACTGTGGAGAGAAAAGGAAATGACTGAAAGTGCATATCTCTGAACAGTATACTGAATATGTCTTCTTCAAACATGTTTGAAGAATCTTCAAGAAATGTCATAATAAAGAGAAATCTAAAGAACTTAAATAGATATGATATCTTTAGCTTTAAAAAGAGAGAGTGCTGAACTGTGCTTTGGTGTTTCTTCTTCCGTTGGCCAATTAAATTAATTTAAAGCAAATTATCATTGATTTAAGCTTAAAGAGCATATGAAAGACTTTCTTTTAATACAGAGATTCTTCTAACAAGAATAAGTTAACAAAGATCAACAAGCCAACAATCCCCAAAATAAATTTAAGTGGCCTAAGACCCAATCACCCCTTTTCATATATTCCAGCAAGATGGTGGGCGGCAGAGGGTTTTGCTTGTTTTTCCCTCTGCCACGCATTTTAGTTTTTCTGTTTTTATTTCTTTCTCATACTTTTCATTTTTATCTCTTGTTTGTTGTTTTGTTTTTATCTCTTTTAGCTTTTATTTATGCCGGTCCTATGCTATGGCCATCAGGGGATGGGGGATGGATATATATAGGTTTTCTCCATCTGCTCCCCTTCCTGTCCATGGCAGACTGCCCAGATCATTGCCTGGTCTGTTGTCAGTCCTGCCTGGGTGGTGGTGTGGCTGTGGGATGCTTTGGCCCAGCTCACCTGTGTTCAGGCCTCTGCCTGTTACCTGCTTGGTGTTTGGCTGGAGCGTGGTGGCTGGCAGTGGTGGTAAAGGTCCCGGGTGTGATGGCGAACAGTGATGCTGGGGATCATGGCTGCAGTGCACTGGGCATGGCGGTGAAAGGGGCAGTGGTGGAGGTGAGTCCTGGTGTCCCAGAGTTTGGCAGCTCTTGGAGGTGGCCCAAGGTTGGAGGTGGTGGCGAGGTGGTGGTGGTGGCAAGGACGATCGCGAGAGTGGTGGCAGTGCTCTTGAGTTTTCACTAGTGCAGCTGTCATCTCGGTTTGATCAATCATGTGACCTGCCATGGGGGGCTGTGGAAGGGAGCTGCTGAGGGGATTACCTATCATGGAGGACTACAGACCTTGCTTGCTGTCACTAAGTGGCCAGAGCCATCGGGCTGCATTTTAGCTGGTTGGACTGTGTTACCCACCAAGTGAAGCTGTCGTATGGAGCTGCTGAGGGGGGACTGCCTGCCATGGTGGACTACAGACTGCCTACCCAGGAGGACTATAGACCTTGCTTTCTGTCCATAGCAGCTGGGGGCATTTTAATTGTGCCTGGATTGGCCACAGGTCTGACTTGTGCCTTCTTGGTTTGTTTTGGGATTCTGGGGCACTGCCGAGATACTTGGTCTCCATCTGTCTGCCTAGATTGGGCTAGATTTGCTAGAAGGAGGTCCTTTCCCCATATTTCCATCTTCCTGCTGATCTCTTTCCTGGTTATTTGATAGCTAGTTGGCTGTGGACTGGCATGCAATTTATTATTATTATTATTATTATTATTATTATTATTATTATTATTATTATTATTATTATTATTATTATTATTATTATTATTATTATCGTTGTTGTTCTTGTTGTCATCATCCTCATCGTTGTTGTTGTTGTCTTTAGTCTTCCCTCCCATTTGTTTGTGTTGTGTGGTTGGAATGGCTTTTGTCTCCCCCTATGAATACTGTCAGCGATGTCCAGGGCTGGCAGCGCCTATTCTGGTGCTGTCAGGACTTGGGAGATGTGCGGGCCATGAGGTTAGTTAGGGAAGAACAACAAGGGTCTGGGAGTTGGTGCCTGTCCCCTGTTCTGAACCCGGGGTCCTCCATCACATAGCAGGGGTCCATTCTGTCCATGCCTCTGAACTGTCCTGTGAATACCATGTAGGTTCATAAGAAGATCCTGGTCATTCATGACTTGATTGTGGATGAGCAAGCCAACCAGGCTTGTTTCACTGATACCTGGGTGGGGGAAGAGGGTGGAGCTTCCCTCGCCCAGCTTTGCCCTCCCAGGTTCCATTACCAGCATGTGGGCAGATAGGAGGGTTGGGGGTAGGGGTGGCTGTTGTTTACAGTGAGTCTTGTTATTTCAGAAAAAGCTGTGACATTGGTACATACTTGGTTGGAATGTCTGCACCTATTGGTGAGACAGTGGGAGAGGTTTGGGATTGTGCTGGTGTACCATGCTCTCTACAACCCAGCATCATCCCTCCCATAGCTTTCTGAGTTCATATTGGTGGCTCTGTTGAGTTCCCCCGCCTTTTGATGATGAATGACTTCAATGTGCATGCTGGGACTGAACTATCAGGAGTGGCTCTGGATTTCATGGAGTCCATGGCATCCACGAGCCTTTCCCAACATGTCATCTGTCTTACCCATAGGTCTGGGCATACCCTGGACCTGATGTTTTCCTCCACATCTGCAGATTATAATCTGAGGGTTGGGATCCTTGGCTGCCAACCTGTGTCATGGTCAGATCACAATTTTCTGACTTTCTCCCTGGCAATGACCACCCCTACTCACAGGGAGCCTTGCCCTTCTGTTTGGGCCCACCCCGTAGGGTTCTGGACCCAGCTCAGTTCTTAGAGGCCTTCGGGGGCATTCTGGATAGTATGGTCAACAATTCTGTCGATGCCTTGGTGGGCAGATGGTATGGCGATGCCACCAGGACTGTCAACCATCTCGCCCTATGTGCCTCATCCAATGCCAAACCTGCTCTTTGCCATGGTTTATGGTGGAGTTGCATGCAATGAAGTAAGAAAGGAGAAGGCTTGAGAGCAGATGGTTGTCAGATCAGACAGAAAGTAATAGGGTTGCGGTTAAAATGCTGACAAGGCAATATGTCAGAGTGATCAGGGAGGCAAAAAAGATATGATGCCTCCCTGAGAATTGAGGAGGCCTCTAACTGCCAGACAGAGTTTATTTTTATTTATTTATCTTAGAGTATTCTACACCACCTTTCTCCCTGGAAAAGGACCCAAGGTGGTTTACAGTAATAAGGGATAATATACAGTCCAATACAATTGAGACATGTTTAAGTACTGAGAAAAAGGAATTGAGGGACATCTTACAGCATTAATAGACAACATTACATTAAAGCTACAAGTTTATAAGTAGTTATAAACACAAAGTCTACGTGAACTTATAGATTCATATAAAAGACACATAATGGTAATCCATCATTCAGGGAAAGCTTGCCTGAAGAGAAATGTATTTGCCTGTTTCCAGAAAGGCATCAGAGATGGGGCAGTCCTGGCCTCTAGTGGGAGGGAGTTCCAGAGTCTGGGCATAGCAGTCAAGAAGGCCCTTTCATGTGTTCCCATGAGACATACATGTGAGGGTGGTGGGATGGAGAGAAGGGCCTCACCAAAGTCGGTTCATACTGTGAGATTCTATCTTTGAGGTAGCTAACCCCTAGGTTGTATAGTGCCTTGTAGCTGATTGGCACTTGGGGAAAAATGGTTGCCACCTGGGGATCCCCCCCCCCCGGTTGCTAGCTGGGCCATTTTTAAAGGGATTCAGTCGATGACAGCTTGACAGGATTTAGATAGGTTAAAGCTTCCACTGGTGAAACCCACCTAGGTATCTTCACATAATTTTTTCTTATCAAGTTTCTTTCAAAATATTTGTGTGGTTTTGTCCTTCCATACTTGCCAATCTAATTGCAGATCATGACGTTCTAAATAGAGTAGTATTTTATTTCTTAGAAATATACATTCTTTTGTCCATTCTAAAGCACTTGCTTGATAATATAGAATCCAATTTGGGGGGCCAAATCCTCCTCTTTCTTTTGCATCTTGTAATAATTTACACTTAATTCTTTGTTTCTTTTTTTTTACATATAAATTTTGAGACAGCACTATTTAGCTCTTCAAAAAATAGGCTCTAATTTAATTGGTAAATTTTGAAAGAGGAAGAGTATTGTAGGCAAAATGTTCATTTTAGGTGTAGCAATTTTTCCTAAAAGAACAATTGTAGTTTAGACCATTTTTCCAAGTCTTACTTAATCTGTACAAGCAATTTGCTGTAATTGTCTTCTTTAAGTGTAGAACATCTCGCTGCAATGAATTAGACATGGGCATGACTTGGCGAAATTGTCGTTTCCGTTTTCGGATATCGTTTCCGTAACGTAAGCTGTCAGAACTTGAACTTGAACCGAAAAAAGAAAAATTGGGTCTGATTTGTCGTTGTCATTCCTGGCATCGCGCGGCGATCGCGCGATGCCAAGTGGCACAGAAAAAAAGTTTTAAAAATTAAAAAAAAAACCCGATTCCCGGCCAAAAAAGCAGGCAAAAATATGCCTGCCTGAGGGCACCTACCAGAGGGGTGGTTTCTGGGGGGGGGGGTCCCCAGCCTTCCCCCCTCCTGTCCTGGGCTGTGGCTACCGGGCTGGGAGGGGGCATCCTCGGCGTCTCCATTTGCCATGTGGTGCGGGGGGATCCAAAATGGCGTCCGCAATATTTTTTTTGAAATCGTGGTCCAAAAAACCACCAAAGCACCACAGAAACATGCGAAAATTAGCTATTTTAAATGCTTGAATTTTTACAGTAGCAGCAGTGGGTTTTTTTATAGCAGTAAAAGGTCACACTGATTTTATTTTATTTTATTTTATTTTTATTTTTTTACACCTGCGCAATGATGGGCTGGCCATGGGATGGGACCATGCAAATTTTTGGACCCATTCTACCAATCGCATGGCCAGGTTTTGACTGACACTTCTGGATGTGCAAGAGGGCATAAAAAGCCGAGGCACTCCCAGAAGAGTCGCAGTCCGGGCTTGGATGTGGGTGGGAGAGGGCTGTGTGTAGCTGGCTGCTGTGCTAGACTAGTTTCGATTTCGCAGAGCCTTTAGATTTCAGTTAGGCAGGCAGGGAGGGAATTGATTCAATTGAATTTTTAGGAAATAATAATAATTCCTTTCATTCTCTGTCTGCTGTGGGGAATAGCAACACAGTTTATTCTTTTTTATTCTCCTGCAGTTTGTTAGGATTTCTTTTCTGATAGTGCTTCAAAGGGGGGGAGGTTTGAGTGGGAGGGGAGGTGTGGATTTATTTTAAAAATTTCATTTGCTTGGTGGCAAGCCAAGGTCCTTTCATACCCTGCCTGCAGCTCTGCTGGGGGTGCACTGCCCACTTTGTTTGCAAAAATTGCAATTGCTTTATTTGATGCAGTCTTGTGCAGCAAGTCAGTTTAAAGTGTTTTCCGCCTGCTCTGGGTCATTACGGGACCCGCTGCTGCCGCCCGTGCGCCCGCCCCTCCCCCCTGCCGCTGCCGCCACCCGCCCATGCCCCCACCACCACCCCGCCCGCCGCCTAGGGTGCAAAAACACCTAGCACCGGCGGGACGCCACTCGCTGGGACGTCAAATCGCGTGAAATCGCGGCGGCGGTAACGACAAACGACAAATGACACGACGAAATGACACATTTTTGAAAAATTTCGCAAAAAACGGAAACGACCCGAAACGGGCCCGTCCTGAAAAATGACAACTTGAAAAAAAAATTCTGGTCGTGCCCATCTCTACAATGTATATTCCCAAATATTTTATTTTCTTTGATATTTGAATATTTGTATTCATAATAAGTTGATCCTTTTGCTTTTGAGTTAGATTTTTAACTATAAATTTAGTTTTTGTGTGTGCTAATAGTCAATCGAGCTATTTCACCATATGCTTCAATTTGTTCACATAAAATTGGGGCTGATTGCAATGGATTTTCTAGGATAAATACTAAATCATCCGCAGATGCTTGTAACTTATAAGTTTCATCTCTAATATGTGTGCCTTCAATTCTTTAATTTTGTCTTACTTATCTATTTAGTGTCTCCAATGCCAAGATGAAAAGCAATGGAGAAAGTGGGCATCCTTGTCTTGTCCCTTTTGTAATTTCAATGCTTCTCGTCATTTCTCCATTGAAGATTATTCTTGCTGTTTACTTAGAATAAATTGCATTTATCATGTTCAAAAAACATTTGGTTGAACTCCCTCATCAATTTAGGGGACTACAAATGACCTGATTCTTCTGTTGGCTCTGTGTCTCAGACTGATCCATTGGTCTTCTGAGTCAGGACACTGCCATGCCCACTTTGGATATCCATAGGCCTTAAGTACTGTCTTTAGATGTTTTATAGTATGTATCTGTATTCTAGCTGTAGCATCCATATTCTAAATTGGGTTTTACTAACAGGCTGTCTTCAGAGTATCAGAAATACAATAGAAAAATGCATTGTATGTTTGCCTTTAGGGAGCAAGAATGTTTGCTATTGTAAGAATTCACTTGAGTGCCATGGAATTTCTTATGAATGTCCAGTAAAGTGGCCTCCTGAATGAAGAGCTGTTATGAAATAAAAATCCCACAGAAGAGGAAAAACACAAGAAGAAACAATAGATATTTCTAATATTGAACCCAGGTTAGTAAGTGGTAACTAATGAAGCCCCCTTCAAATTTGCTTAATAATACCCTTGGAATCTTTCAATTCTGTTTTCAAAAAGCTGTAGCAGTAACGGCCAAGTACTCCATGCTGCAGTGTAGCATTCCTAGTAACAAAACAGACGGTTATAGGATGCTCCCTGAGGACCTGAATCCATTTTATTCTAAGGGCTGCAGCTGAACCAAGTAATTTTATTTTTAAGCTAGGGAACATGTTGAGAGAATTGCCAATGTTGTTTGTGACATCTGACTATAAGTTTGTTTTCGCAGATAAAACTCCCACAAGGTTTCATGCAAAGTCTTGAGAATTTCAAGCACTGTAGGGTCACACTGGCATTCTAACTGGACAGTTAGAATTTTTCAACACTGACTACTGCTAGAGTGATACCCCCCTACCATCTTTTCATGGTTGTCAAAATTTCTAGCTTATAAAACTGAAATTCGATAGTAAATTAGAACTAGAGTAGGCCTAATTAATTTGAATTTTGATGAATTAACACCTATATAAATTCCAATGATTCAATGGCCTACTCTAGTTGCCATTTAATACTGGATTTCAGCCATCACATCTTTCCTAAACATGGATCCTACATCAGCTCTGACCACCATTGCCAATAGCTAGATGATGATGGGAGTTGTTGGAAGGTCTGAATAAATTCTCAGGTAGCATGTTGCAGAGGGAAAGTTTTATGTTCTGAGGAGATTCTGAGTTTTAAAAAAAACTCCAGTTGATGCTATGCTAGATCTATTTAGAAAAACATTGAGTAGACATCTAAATGTTGCATTGGCAATGTGTAGATAATTTGGCAAATGATTATTTGGGAGAACCCCAGTGATAAAATACATCCATACAGTTTCTAACTTTTGGGTGCATTCTTGTTGTGGAAACAAAAACACACAGAGAAAGAACAGCTTCACAACAAGTCAGTGGATGCTATTAGAACCTGGGAATGGCTAGAGGTAGGTTACCATAGATGTAAAAGCACCACACAAACAAGCATTAAAATTATTCTTTCTCCAGAACTGTTTGCCCTAAGATTTGCCTTCCCATCTAGAGACCCTGGATATCAAAATTATGCCTTAAACTCCTGGTGGCACCTGGAGACTTGCCAACCCTGGCTACTTGAGGCAGGCAACTTGTTCTGCATAATCATAGGAATTGTCCTGTAAACTAGAGTACAGCATGCTTTAACTGATGAACTGTGTGACTTAGGTTCTGTCCCCATTCCTTCTTTAAGAAGAGGAAGCCTCAGAATTACCCACACACCTTTAAAAGATGCTGGATATAGATTCCGATGGTAACCCCAAAAAGCCAGAGTAATTGTGGACACATAGCAGCAGTAGCAATCATGATGACGATGTGCCATCAAGTTAATTCTGTATCATGCCAAAACTTTCTAGGATTTTCTAGGTATAGAATACCCAGAATGCTCAGAAGAGGTTTCCCATTCCCCTCTTCTGGGGGCGGTCTGGACTGAGACTTGGCTACATAGGCTGACTCTTCACCAGGGATATGTAGTGGAGAACTGAATTTTCAGGGTCTGGCTTTGAAGCCAGTCAACCAACTCACTGAGCTATATAACCATCATAATTTTAGCAGGAACTGCTAAAGCCAGTGGATTTTAGTAGAACCTGGGAATGGCTAGAAAGAGGTAACACATGTCAAGGCCACCACATGAACAAGAGGGGGGGGCTAGAAGGACTCTGCATGGTGGTTTTAAGAAGTGATGTTTCTCTTTCATCTTTCTCCTTGGCCTTATCTGTCACATGGATCTCATTGCTCAAACTGTTTCCCATAGCTTGCCTCTCCGTAATCCTTAGAAGAGCCTCTCGAAATAGGGCAATTTATTTTTCCCATCTTGCATATTATATTATGGGATGGATTCTCTTTCTTGCTCCTGGCTCTATCTGATCAGATACAACCTAGATGTTTTACATGCACATTGCCTCATGGGCATCCAGAATCCCAAGAGACCTATGGGTTTCAACTCTCTTAGCAGCAGATCTGCATGCTTGAGCTTTTTTATTTTTCATTTTGACAGGAGTTCACATTTTCTGTGAGGACTCAGAGACTTCAAAAGAAAAGAACATCAGAATATTTCTCTTTTAAGATAGTAATGATCTGAAGCTCCCATCTGAAGTGGTGTGCAGTTTGTACTACTGTTTTAGAAACTCTAGCAGACAATGGTTATTATTCACTAGACCACCCTCCATGTCAGTACACAAAAGAGCAAAAGCTTTTCCCTAATTTTCCATGGCCAGATCCTGCTCTATGTCATTATGGAAGAGAGAGAAATCCTTTTTAATCAGTCCCATAAAATGGTAATGGTTGCACAACAGTTAGCACTGTTGCATGTGTGGAGCTCAGAGCCCTAACCAGTAATTTTGGAACCCAATCCAAAGTGCACCTTCAAATCAAGTTTATAATTCAAAAGAAGGGAATAATAAAAGAAGCACTTATAGCAGTGAATGTTGCCAGCATCTCCTCTCCTCCACTTTTGAGCACTCTCATTGTCATAATTATCAAAAAGAAAAGGAAGAGTATATGTGTGTGTGTTTGTGGGGGGAATCTTAAGTGTGATTTATATACAGTGGTACCACTTAAGACAAATGCCTCGTAAGACAAAACACTCATAGGAAAAAAAAATCCAGGAATAGGCATTCTTCACATGACAAAAAAATTCCCTATGGGATATTTTCTAAGAAAAAAAAAGTTCCACATGTACCCAGGGGGGAAATGGTTATTTTTGTCTTTATTCTAGCCTCCAGAATGGATTGATCCATTCCCAATGTATTCCTCTGGGATAACACATTTTGTAAGACAAACTTTTCATAAAACAAAGTGACCCATGGCCTCTGGAATGGATTAATCCATTTTCAATGCATTCCTATAGGAAACTGTGTTTCATAAGATAAAATTTTCTTAAAACAAATTGATCCATAGAACAAATTACACTTGTTTTAAGAAGCACCACCATATACATAGTTCACCTTTTGCTGACTGGATAGCTCTGGAGAGCAGGAGTTGGGCAGTTTAATTATCCAGTGTGTGTCCTAGGAACAGAGCTGGGAAAGCTGCACAGTCCCAGAGCAACCTCAAAGGAAGGGAATGGCAAACCACTTCTAAGTGTTCTGTACCTAAAAATCCTTGGGAATGATCACCCTAAGTAAGAATAGACTTAATAACATGGAAAAATCATCCTCATACTTTGCGGGGGATGTGTGTATTTCTGATAGGGCTGCTTATCCCTGGTGGAAGAGGGGTGTTGCTTCCAAGATATAAACTACCAGACAGATAAATAGATCAATGCTGTTTAATTTTCAACAGTTAGACCAGCCCCCTGTCTGGACACGCACAGGTTTTGGTCTGAGCTCCAGTATTCCAAGCTTTCATTCAGTAGAACCTCTGCACATACGCTGGTCAGATCACTGTGAGACCTGGTGGTGCCAAACAAATCGCCCGTTCTACTACAACAGACTTCCCGTATGTAGGTCATGACTGGCACTTGACACTCTATGGGCCAGTTCCATTGTACTGTACAGCTGCCATTATGGTCATCCATGGACACACAATTTTTTTCTAAGTCCCTCTTTCAGTCAGTCCATAGAACAGACACCAACTTGCATAGAAGAATTGTGGCTATCCTACTTGACAATGAAAAAAATATGCTCAATTCTTCAGGTTTCTCCTTGCCCTTCCTTTCCCTTTCTTTTTTGGGAGGTCACAGATTTGAGGGAGAGCTGGCATGGTGGGCTAGCATGCTGCCTCAGTAAGGTCTGGTATATCAGTCACTTCTCTTCCATGCCTCCTTAGTCAATCAGTTGTGCAGCTGGCAGAAAATTATCTCCGCTGGAGATTAGTACACTGTTATCTTCTATGGTGGTAGACTGAGCCTCTAGACCAGTGGTTCTCAACCTGTGGGTCGCCAGATGTCCGTGGACTGCAACTTCCAGAAATCCTGGCCAGCTCAGCTAGTGATGAAGACTTCTGGGAGTTGCAGTCCAGGAACATCTGGGGACCCACAGGTTGAGAACCACTGCTCTAGACCAAGTTGAGAAGTCTGGTTGGAGATGCCTTCACCATTGTCTCTCATTATGCAGTTCAGTGGATTGCTGATCCTGGGAAGTATATGCTGTAGATATTTAAAAGCAATAAGAGAAGGAATTGTTGCATCGAAACTACCTAGTAATGTAGTCCTCTCTACCAATATTGTCTGGAATTTTTTGGTATTAACATATTTTGTATTTTCCACAGTAATTGGTGGGTGCAAGAGCAGAAGGTTAACTATCAAGGAACTACATGCTGGTGTCACTGCATGAGCAAAAGATGCATTGGCTCACAACTCACGCTGATAATTAAGGCACCATCAAAAATTGTACCTGAAATTCACCAGTTGGTAATAGTGATGAATTTAAATGAGTGACTTTCAAAAAACTGACTTTCATTCTTGAAATAATCTTGAAAAGAAGTGTTATAAACTAATCTAAAAATGCAGGTTTTCTTATATTTAACTTTACACCAAAAATCATCTTGTTGATTACTAGGGAGGTGATTTTCTCGTTCTGCTTCTCCGGATCTCAAGCCTTTCAAATTAGTAATATAATACTTTAGGTAGATCGATCGCAGAAGGCCCCTAGCTGAGATTGATTTCGCCCCAGTGGGATTTTCACTTCATTCATCAAAAATCGTTGTACCCCATGACATAATAGTCTTTCCCCCCCCCAAAGAACAGTGCAGCCAATACTTTAATTATTTAACGGGTTTGCTGTTAAAGTTATACGCCACCTATTTATTCTTAAGTAAAATCTCTCTTCTTGGGTAATTTGATGTAGAGGTAAATTTATTTGCTTGCAATTGAACCAAAGCTTCCATTTACAAGCAATCTCTTTTATGCTTGCCTCTGAAAAAAATAATCCCATTTTAACATTTTGCAACATAATCTATCCCTATGATATTAGTTCTTAGCCTACTGGCCAACATCCAGATGCTTATTATATTCTCTCAACAACATGTGGCCATTAATTGCATAAGTCTATGACCATCTCTAACATTAAGGCCTCAAAACATGAATGTTAATTTTTAACCGAGCTTCAGAGAATGTGAGAAAGCTTAATGCATTAAAGACTTTAGTGTGGGAACCTTTGGGTTTCAGTTATTTTAGAACCATTAGAAGAATATACTTCCTTTCATCAGATAAGTAGCTGCCAGTGTGAAGTAATAGAAGATCTGGGTCTAGATTAAAAATGGCCAGGAACCAAAAATGAGCCAGGGAGTTCATGGAAAGTCACTGGTTCATTGGTTCGGAGTGCTTCAGGTTTATCCATACCAGAGAACATGAACTTGTCCCAAAACAATGAACTTTTTTTTCCCAGTTTAATGATCCTACTGGTTTCTTTTCCTCGCCCTCACAGCCTGTGCAGTGCCTGTGTCCCAGTGTCCCTGTTGCCTCCCTACTTTTTTCCCCACAGACTGGCTTCCTCTGCACACGCACCCTCCTGTGAACTACGAGATGGGCATATATGCAGAAGCAGCTGGCTGGGATCAAGCACAGGCAGATGACATCAAGGCTGAAGGGAGGAGGAGTCAGAAGAAGCCTTTGTAACTGACTTCATTTAGAGGTGGGAATGAACTACCAATTTGGCTGTTCATGCCAGTTCATTTGTTCAGAGGGTGCACACTCAGAGACAGTGTCCTGGCTTCCTTGCCCTAATCCCTCTGAGTGCTGCCTCCAAGTGGGTGCATACTGAAGGAGGTGGGGCTGGAAACTACCAAACAAATGTTTGTGGCCAAATACATAAACCAACACAAGCCACTGAATGAGCATTTTGGGTCCATCTCTAATTTGATTCACACCAAATGCCCCCATAGAGGTATATACAAGGGCTTCACCCATCCCTTATCTTCAGACAGTAATAGAGCTTGCACAGCATGAATATAAACCTCAGTCATGGACTATAAGTCAGGAAAAGTCTACCTATTACTCTTGAACACAAATGGAGAGGAAAGAATCAACTTTCCTGTTCATGTGTCACATATCTCCAACAATTCCATTAAACTCCCCCCCACACACAAACTATATTTTATTTTTATATTTGCTAGTGATTTGTTTCCAAGAGAAAAATCCAAATTATTCTGTAAACTCTAACTGTAAAACCACCGTGAGCGTTTTTTTTAAAAAGAAGAAATAAAATAAAAAACCTAGTCTAAGTCACCAAAGGCTAGATTGTTCATATTTATCATAATTAACTCCACCTGGCTTCTGAATCATCCTCCAACATCAACTGTATGTTGGAAGCACAGCAGGAGAAACCAGCCAATCAAACGAAATGATCACACACAGCTGTCTCTTCTTCAGAGTTCTGTCAAGCAGCTAACAATTAGGATTACAATATTCTGGGTTTTCCTGCTTTATTGAATTTTTGGCATGTATATCCCCCCCCCCCCGATGCTGCTGAGATTTGATTTCATTTTTCAAGCGATGGCTGGATTGCTAAAGCGATTATGGAATTTACTCCTAATCCTCATGCCATGTTTTGTTTTGAGTATGGAAAGAGAGAGAAAAGCAAAAGCAAGTTCAACTAGTAGGACCACCTTTAATTCTGTCACCAAGGGCAAATCTTTACTCCTGCTCAGTGAAACTTTTCTCTAGCAAGGATGGAGCATGGCAATCATTTTCTGCTATATGTTAGGGATGCAGCGTCCAAAAGATGAACAGCAGCTGAGACGTTAATTGATAATAGAGATGGGCATGAACTGAACCATGAACTGGTATCAGAAAATGACCAAATTAAGATGTTGTGAGACTTTCAGATTCAATTGGAAATACACCTTGAGGCTAATACATAATTATAATAGAATAACAGAATGAAGAAATGTCTGGATAACTGACATTGCATTATGGAGGATGCCAGCATTGAAGATAAAGATTTTTTTTAAAAAAATTAGAGACCTAGGAAAAGAAACAACTGTCTTGTGGATGAAATACATTACAGTGGTCCCAATAGCCATTTGGGGTATTTGGAGCCATGCTGCATAATTTTATATAAGTAGCAAAGCATGCTACTTGTAGAGACTCAACTATATATATATATATATATATATATATATATATATATATATATATATATATATATATATATTCCATGCCACCCCTGTGCCCCAAGTGAGCTGGCTATTCAATTTACCAACCCTGGAAGGATGGAAAGCTGAGTCAAAATTGAGCCAGCAGTATATGATCAGCACACTAGACTTTGCTCTAACTTCCATCTGCAGTAGATAGTACAGCATATTCTCATCCGTCACACCAGTCTCTACAGAGAACATAGGGCAGATCTGAAATTAAACATAGACTCAATGCCTAATAGCAGTGCAGGATTAGTGGTGAGATTTATTTCAAAACTTGCAAACAGTTACTGGTTCATTGTAACCTTATTAAGTATTCATGGTAAATGCTACCTGATTCATATTTATGTAAGAGGCATCACTTTTTTGATGTACAGTACATTGACTCATTGACAAATACTTAATAGGATCCACTTTCTGATTTTGGGCTAGGATTTTCAGAATAAAATAATTTCTGCTCACATAATTTGGTGAGAATCCTCATTCCGAATTATGGGAGTAGACACCTTCAAACCAGCATGAAGCCGTCCTCTTATCTTTCTGTGAAGATTCTCAGTCATCCAGGTGAGTTTATCTGGAAGTTGAGTCATGGCTACTTGCCCTTTTTTTTTTGAGAGAGAGAGAGAGAGAGAGAGAGATAGAAACGCTTTGCTGTTCATCCAAACAGCTTCATCGGTCTGAATACAGCTAGTGCAAATCCTCCATCTTATAGGCAGCTTTGACCTCTTGTCACCCTGGCCTGAATTAGGCTCATAAGATGAACAGTGGCCTAAATAGGCTCGTTAGGGAGACAATAGTATCCTTAGCCTTAAGGTGAGCAATGGCCTAAGGTGCTGAAACCTATCAAGCTATGGCCTTGGTGGTGAAGGCTTTTTGATTTGCCTGGGGACTTTGGAAAGCACAGCCTGATAAGTAACAGATAGACTATGCCGGAGCCCACCACCTCTGTTGAGGGAGGGGTTTTCAATGCTCACATGAATGGCCTCCCTTACTCCTCTTATCTTCTTGCCATTCCTGGAACTTTTCCTTCAAGTGGGAAGAAAATGTCCCCACCATAATGTGTGAATGCTTATGTGGAGGCAGCCCTCACAGGAATCTTCATTAATTGTGGTGTCTTGCAGGGATTCTTCACACCTTACACATGTTTCTTCCTGATCACGGAAATGTCATGGCAACAAGAGGCAAGTAAGAGAGCTATTTTACCTCCTGATGGTTTGAGGGCTTTTACTCCCATAATTCAGTTTGGGTGTTCTCACTGAATTATGGGAACAGAAGTTCTTCACCATCTGTTTTTACCATGGCTTAAGATAAATTGCATAACCTACTATTATGAATTGTTGTTAACTAACTAGGCAATTGGTCATCCTACCAGGCATGTTTGTTTGGTTTTTTTTATTTTTATACCACCCATCTTCCAATATGGAACTCTTGTTGCACATTCAGATGTGCACTTTATAAGGCAACCACTGCCTCATTAGTTATCACAGCAGCAACTCAGTGCTGTGTGTTAAACAGTTTTACTTATGCATGCATAAATCACTAAATGGATTTGGGCCAATTGTCAGAACTGTTTTAATATTGGTTTACTACATTTGAAATGTTTCCAATGTAGAGGTTTATACATTTGGAACACTGTCCAAAAAGTTAACTAAAGTAATATTTAATTATCTCTTTCTAAAATTAGTTGAGTCTAAACATTTTGCTGATTCAAATTTAAAACGTGTAAAAATGCTACATTATGAGAATTTCAAAGGATACCTAACTTTGCCACTGGAATGAATGGACCTTGAAAATATTCAAGCATCCCATTCTTTTCTCAGCCATTCTTTTCTTCTAGGACTACTTTATCAGATTGATTTATTGACCCAGTTACTTGATTAAAATTGTTGGGTTCATTTACATTATTGGGCTTGATTGCTTGACTCTTGCTCCTAAGCTTCCTTCATTCCAACCTTCACAAGTTGCCTCTGGTTGCAATTTGTGTAGTTCTTCCATTGCATCTTGGCCGCTCCACATGCTGGCTAGTCCTAGTAGGTTCCAGGGTAAAGGGAGCACAGCAGAAAAGCTGCTGAGGCAGCTGTGCTTAATAGAGTGGGTGGATGAAAAGGATGACAAGCAGACATGCAATTTTGGGGATCTGTGTACTGCAGTCTCGAGAAGTATGAAAGAATTCCTCCCAACCCGACCTCTTGAAGCTTTGATAAAGAAATCAAAGTCTTGACAGGTCTTTTCATGTTCTCAGACTAATGGATTTAGACTGTATTAGCCATTTCCATTTCATGGTGAAGACAGGAGAGACCTGTGTGCAGAGCTAAACTCTCTTAAGTTCCAAGGGCTTATTGGTCTGGGAGCTGCCTTTTGGAATTTACCTAGGAAACCTTAAAGCAAAAGGTTCTAGACTAGAGCCATAATCCATTATGGCTTCCACACAGCTTAGCCCCTCTTACCCTGTCCTCTCCACAAAATGAACACGGCTGCCAGGGTCTGAATAGAGAACTTGACAACACCAGTCAGGATTTTGATTTCTTGATTAAGGTCTCAAGACATCTCAACAAGGGAATTCCTGCAGAGTTCTATAGACTCTGGTCAAGGAATTTCAAATACTTCACACCAAGGAACAAGGAAAGGTGACCAGAAATACACAAAATATGTCAATGATTCACATCTTCTGCTTTTTGTTTAGAATACTAGTTTTTCTTTAATAAGATCTATGAAAACTGTGCCTGCCTTAGTATTGTGTGCAGTAACTATCCCTGGGCTCTAACATCTGCAGTGCCACTGGCTGAAGTTGCATGCAGACAAGTTATTAATAATGACTTGAACCCTGTATGATTAGCATTTCAAACCTGCATTTGAGAAAACTGGCAATGTCCTCAAATATTAGATGGATGTTGTACACATATAATTTTATCCATTTATTAAGTCTTTGTTGCAGTAACAAGTTAGGAGCAACCTCCTAACCTTTGAGAGCATTCATGGCTGGTGCAAGGGAGACCACCTTTCCTCTCTCCCTCCTTTCCTTTTGAGGCTTGGCTGAGATGGAACATTCCAGACAATCACTCACAATCATAAGAACATAAGAAGAGCCATGCTGGATCAGGCCAAAGGCCCATCTAGTCCAGCTTCCTGTATCTCACAGTGGCCCCACCAGATGCTTTTGGGAGCGCATGAGACTAGATATCTGTCTCCTGATACCACTCCCCTGCATCTGGCCCTTGAAGTACCCTGGTTTTAAGCCTGGAGATTACACATCTCCATCATGGTTTGTAACCTGTGATGGACTTTTCCTCCAGGAATCTCTCCAATCCCCTTTTGAAGGCATCCAGGCCAGATGCCATCACCACATCCTGTGGCAGGGAGTTCCATAGACTAACAACGCGCTGGGTGAAAAAATATTTTCTTTTGTCTGTTCTTACTCTCCCAGCCCTCAATTTGAGTGCATGTCCCCTAGTTCTGGTATTTTGTGAGAGGGAAAAGAGCTTCCCTCTATCCACTTTACTCATGCCCTGCATTATTTTGTACGTCTCAATCATATCCCCCCTCAGCCGCTTTTTTTCCAGACTAAAGAGCCCCAAATGTTTTAGCCTTTCCTCATAAGGGAGGTGCCCCAGCCCAGTAATCATTTTGGTCGCTCTCTTCTGCACCTTTTCCAGTTCCACTATGTCTTTCTTGAGATGCGGTGACCAGAATTGTACACAATACTCCAGATGCGGCCTTACTATTGTTTTGTATAATGGCATTAAAATGTTGGCTGTTTTATTATCAATCCCCTTTTTGATAATCCCTAGCATGTAATTGGCCTTCTTCACCGCTGCCACACATTGGGTAGACACCTTCATGGAGCTGTCCACCAACACACCAAGATCTCTTTCCTGATCTGTCACGGATAACTCAGAGCCCATGAGTTGATAGATAAAGTTTTGATTTTTCGCCCCAATATGCATTACTTTACATTTGGCTACATTAAAACACATTTGCCATTTCGTAGCCCATTCCCCCAGTTTGGAGAGATCCTTCTGGAGCTCTTCACAATCTTATCTGGTTTTTACCACACGGAAAAGTTTTGTGTCATCTGCAAACTTGGCCACCTCACTGCTTATCCCTGTCTCCAGGTCATTTATGAACAGATTGAAAAGCACCGGTCCCAGGACAGAGCCCTGGGGCACACCGCTTTTCACCTCTCTCCATTGTGAAAATTTCCCATTGACACCTACTCTTTGTTTCCTGGATCTCAACCAGTTCTCAATCCATAAGAGGACCTGCCCTCTTATCCCCTGACTGTACAATTTTCTCAGCAGCCTCTGGTGAGGGACTGTGTCAAAGGCCTTTTGAAAATCCAGATAGACTATATCCACCGGTTCACCCAAATCTACATGGCTGCTGACCTTTTCAAAACATTCTACAAGATTTGTCAGACAAGACTTACCCTTGCAGAAGCCATGCTGATTTTCTCTCAGCAAAGTTTGTTCTTCTATGTATTTTAAGATTTTCTCTTGGATGAGGCTTTCCACCATCTTCCCTGGGACAGATGTAAGGCTAACTGGCCTGTAGTTTCCCCGGTCCCCCCTCCTTCCTTTTTTAAAAATTGGTGTGACATCTGCTATCCTCCAGTCCCCCGGCACTGTGGCCGTTTTAAAAGACAAGTTGCATATTACTGTTGAGAGATCTGCAATTTCATTTCTCAGTTCACTAATAACCCTTGGGTGGATGCCATCTGGGCCCGGGGACTTGTTAATCTTCAATTTATCAATTAGTCCTAAAACATCTTCTCTTTTAACCTGTATTTGATTTAATTCTTTAGCAATTAAATCCAGCAAGGGGGGTGAGAGAGATCCACCATTGACTCACTTCTGATGTGACCTGCTCCAGTACTCATACTGCAAGACATGGCTTGTTAATCAAGACAACATTGCTCAGAAATGGTTGCTTGTCTTGCAAAACACTTGTAAACCAAAGTACTTACAAACCAAGGTATTATTGTGAATTGAATAAGTGCTACCTTTTACCTTTCTTTTCATCACCCTGCATTAAATGCATTATCACCAATTGTTTGTACATTTTATTAGAAGTGACATACAAAAGAATTAACACAAAACAGTGCTCCCTTCACCCTCGGAATTTCCTCACACCTATTTCCAACCTTTCTTCCATCCCTTTATTCTCCCCATACCTCTTCCAAAAATACTTATATCTTGGTTAGGCATAATTTTCAGGCATATATTAACTAATATTTTCCCCAAAAAGGTTTATTCCACTTTTTAATCTTTCTTAGGACATGTTCTTAAAAAGTAGCAGCACAAGAGAAAAACATAGGGGGAAATATAGCATGCTTTCTTTTTCTTAGCACATAAATGGGTAACGGGAATGAATTATGTTTTAACAACAAGAACAATGAGAATCTTAATGCTGCAGAGCTGGAAGGGACCCCATGGATCATTGAGTCTAGCATCTGTCGAGGAGGACCAGCAGGGGATTGAACTTTCAATCTCTGACTCCACAGCCAGATAACTAAACTGTTTGTTGCAACAGGAAATTGCAGGACTACCAATCGTTCTCTGTTTTCTGAATGTTGCTGCCATTAAAATGATGATTTAATTAAGTGAGTCTTAAAGCGATAGCGATAAAAAAACAACAGTGAAGTGCTTTGCAAGTTAACCATGCTGATCAAATCAGTAAGAATGAAGGTATCCCTAACCAAATATTAATTCGTGAAATATATGGGTGGTGATGATTTGATTAATTTAACTTAATTAATTTAATTAATCTTCTGTCCTTCTGCAGTCAGATGAAGACCTATCTCTTCAGGCAGGCTTTCCCTTAGTGACTGGCTGTCTTAGAGGGGTTCTTAAATGGATTGTCATGCCTTGTTGCTTTTGATTGTATTTTTGGTATAGATTTGTTAACCATTTTAGTGTGCTATTTGTTTGATTCTTTTTATATATTTCTATACTTAGTGTTTTCACCATTTAAATATTGCATTTTAACAATTAAAGCTGCCTTGAGTTTTTTGTAAGGAAGAAGGATGGGAAATATTTTAAAGAATCTCTCTCTCTCTCTCTCTCTCTCTCTCTCTCTCTCTCTCTCTCTCTCTCTCTCTTTGTGGGGCGACTTGAAAAAAAAAGATACTTGTTCTGCTATGATGTGTCTATGATATTTTCATGTAACCTGAGATTTGTAACATTAAGTATAATTTTACAGAATACCCTATGCTTGGCTTTCTTTTAAAATCCAATGTGAAGCTGCCTTCTTTGTATGAAACATTTCCTATAAAAGGTGAAACTAACACCAGATGGCACTTAAAGGTCACATATTGGCCAAAATACAAAAATTTGCAAAAATTATTATCTAGATTTCATATGGAAAAAATAAAGTGTTTACTTAAAAGGTCACTGAATATTGTTAATTAAATTTGAGTCCAACTCAAGAGGTGCCCTGCAAAAAGAAACCCATGTGGAATGTTTGAACAATACTCATGGAAACAGATGCAAAAAATATGCAGAACATAAAAGAGCAACAGTTAAATATTTACTAAAACTCTGATGTTAGCAATCTGATTATTGTTAAGCTGCTCTACATCAAAATGAAAATGAGGGCAGTGTGCTATTCTTATTTGCCACAATGAATGACAAATCTCTCACATATACATACAAAGAGAGGAAATACAAATTTTATCACATCTTTATGGAGAAGGACTTTAGGATGTTTAATATGTTGGTGTGATTCATGTCTGGACAGCCTATGGCTGTAGGCCTTCCAGAAGGCCTGCAGCCAGAGTCAGCAAATTCCATTTCCCAAATTAGTGAGGCATAACAAACACCTCTATTGTTTATTTATACAATTGCAGCTTTCTTTTCTTACAATGCTGAAGGTTCTTGGAAGAAACATGGTTTTCAGTACACCCGTTTTATTTGCGGAGTGAGCCAGTGAGGTAGGTTGAGGCTGAGTGACTATGAATAGGTCAGAGTCATTCTGTCAACTTCATGACCAAATGAGGATTTGAACTTGCAGAAACCAAGTCAGATCCTGCCATATCTCTTTACTCTCTGGTATGGCACCAGTCCTCCCAGTTGTCCCTTTTCACTTTATAATACCCCCCAAGCCGCCTTGGCTTTCAAATCCTGAATATATTTAGAATGATTTTTTTCCTTTGGGCCACCCCCTTTGGAGCTAAATAACTCAGCCCCTTGGCCCCCAAACATCTCCAAATTTGGGGGGCTTACAGGGAAGAGCTTGAGGAAGCTCCCCTGCCATTTTGGTGCCTCTAGGACCCAGGAGAGCATAGTGTTTCATTTTGTAACAAAACTACTTTAAAATGTTATTAATAAAATGAAATTAAACAACTAAAGAAATAAAACAAAATAAAACACTATATTTCCATCTCATGCCCATCTCTATAGCCAATTGATGACTGAGTCCAGCCCGCCCACCCCCTCCAGGGAGGATGAGTGGACTCTGGGAAAACAGCAGTTATTATCTTTTGTGGATTTCTCTACTTCTACTGTGAAGCAAAAGTATTTTTCCAGAAATTCAAAACTGCAAAAGAATTAGTATCATTTTATGTTTTTGTTCTTCTGGATTCTAGAGCAGATACGGTTAAAAACGATATTTTCCAGAGTTATGATCAAGGCTGTTTCCTGAGCTGTTTCTCCAGATACAACAAAGATTTATGAGGATGCATTTATGAGAACATTACATAGTTTCCTCAGTAAATTTCAGCAGCTTTGGTTTAACCTATAGTAAAAAGAAAACAAAGAACCAAGGGCACTATGTTGGCCAGTTCAGTTGATATGAAACGCTCCCAGGCTGGCCAAAGATCAGTCCATCCCTGCTCTGCCCAACAAAGTGTTGGACAGAGGAGGGCCCCATGGATCATCCCCCAGCCCGGAGGGGTTGCTGTGCAAGCAGCAGTCATGGATGGCCAACACCATTTGCCTTCTGGGATGGGAGAAAACCCATTTTAAAATATCCCGCCATGAGCGCTCCGGCTGGGATCTGCTCCCAGCCCAAAAGGGGTTGGAAGGTAAGCGGAAGTGATAGATCCAGGGCTTGGCGAAGATCCATCCATGCTCTGCTCAGGCAGAGCACGGACCCATGGATCTTCTGCCAGCCCAAGCAGCTTGGAAGGCAAACAGTAGCGGCAGATTGCCAATGCTGCTTGCCTTTCAACCCTCCTGGGCTGGGAGAAAATCCATTTTAAAATGTCCCACCATGAGCGCTCATGGTGGGACATTTGAAAATGAATTCTATCCCAGCCCAGGAAGGTTGCAAGGCAAGTGGCAGTGGCAGCACATCACCACCGCCGCTTGCCTCCCAGGCTGAGAGAAGACCCATGGGCCCATGCTCTCCTCAGGCAGAGTATGGACCCATAGATCTTCTCTCAGCTGCTTCCCTTCAAAGCAGCAATGGGTTGGATGAAGGTCAGTGAATCCCTGCTGTGCCCACCAAATTGGTGGGCAGAGTAGGGACAGAATGATCCTCACCCAGCCTGGGCTGTTCCCTTGCAAACAGCCCAAGCTGGGCAAGGATCAGTGGTACCCCATAAGAGGAACATAAACAGGAAGGGGGGGATCATCTTACAGGTTTTTCCTGTCCCCAGAAATTACATTCATCTTATGAGTTTTTCATCTTAAGGGGCATTCATCTTATGAGGTATTGCTGTATATTACTGAAGGTTTGGATCAGGAACAAAAATCAAATGAATTAGGGACTCAAATGCTACAGGCCAAATTTGTATACAATCCAAAGTGCCAAACTGGCCTTTGAAATGAGTCAGGGGATGTGTACAAAGATTTAGGAACACAATCATACAAAGGAGCCAAATTACATTGGAATAGATACTTTATCCAGTAGAGAATCTAAAGTACAGAGAAAAGATGCCTCAGGTCCACAGCAAAGAAAAAATTGGATACTCTTAACTCTCTTTGATTCTGATAATTAACAGCCCACATGCACCAACTTCACGTAATTCTTCCCCCCCCCCCCCCCCCGGGGGGGATGGCTATTTAGTTCTGATTATCAAATTTTGCCATTTTCTTTGATTTGTTACTTGCTTGCTGCTGCTGTGAGCAATAAAACCAGAAGATTCTGGTGCTCATTTCTGGTGGTGTCTCATCCTCCTCCTCCCCCCAAAAAAGTTTCTTATTTAAAAAAAATATCAGCATTATGACTCCTCAGGATAGCTTCTGAAACCTTCTAGGTTGTCCAATATCAACAGTGCTAGAAGTTCACATGTTTGGAGCTTTCTAGGTGAAAGGTGTACAATCTTAGTGAAAGTGATAGGGTACATGAAACACTCTGTGCTTACTGCAGCAAGACAGCAAGGTAATTCAGTCTCTGCCTGTTGCCTAGGAGAATCTGTCTTCATTGTTTGGCTCATGTCAGAACGAGCATTTTCAACAGGTTAGAGTTTGGCGTGGAGCCTAAAACAAACACAGGAATTACAATCAGCAGCTTGATTTTCTCATGATGCCTTTCCTTTCACTGCTCTCAAATGGGAGAATTAATGGGGAAAATCATTTAGCTGGAATATGCTCCTCAGTGTGTGTGTGTGTGTGTGTGTGTGTGTGTGTGTGTGTGTGTGTGTGTGTGTGTGTGTGTGTGTGTGTGTTGATATACGCTGTATAGTTTATTGATATACGCTGAAACAGAGCTTCTGACACATAAGTGAAGCCTCCTTTGAAGGGTTTTTCAGACTCTATATATGTATGTATTATGTTACAATGAAACTGTAAGACTTCATTGAAATATTTTTTTATTTATTGTGGCATTTTCTTTAAATATGCCATTTAGCTGCCAAAAAAGAAATACAAACAAATTTGCTTTCCCTCTCTTCTTATTCATACTTCCTATATGAATATCTTTCTCCTACTCACATTTCCTATTTATTATAAGCACACATGCTAATAACTAGTTCATGTTATGTATGCATTGCAGATTATCTATCTATCTATCTATCTATCTATCTATCTATCTATCTATCTATCTATCTATCTTATAACTTTAAAACACATAGCAGTTGTGAAAATATAATTGAAAGAAGAGGTACTGGAGGCAGACTGGTGCACAATTTCAAACAGTTAATAATATTTTAAAATTTTTTGGCTGAGTGAAAAGCTGTATGCACAAACTCACATTGCTAGGATAATAGGAAAGAAAAGTGAATGCATAAATAAATTACTCAAGCAGGCAGAAAACAAATCCACAGAGATCTGTGGCAACATATTGTCAGAAGACGGCTTCGGGCAAAATAGGTGGAAATCACAAAATGCAGACATGAAACACAAAAAGGGAAACAAATTTTCAGGAGAAAATGCAAAAGCCAAGCTTAATAGTTATTCTGATTGGGGTAAATTGAAAGTGCATTAAAAGAATTAGAATTTAATTAAACCAGAGGGCTGCAATACTTTGGATCAGGGGGAAAAGAGAAAGGAATTGTACAGAGAAAGAGTAGTCTGATTTTCAAGAAAATATTATGTGCTAGTCAAAAATATATTGACAGAGAAAATGAAAGACAGACAATTCCATGTGGTACTTGACAGCAAGATACAGCATTGTTTTTATAAGCATAGAAGGGAACAGGGTGGATAGCTCAGCAGTTTAGGTGTCTGGGAGCTTGATTCCTTACTGTGTCTCCAGCAAATAGAGTCAGCCTGTGGGCCTTGGCTAAACTGCATGGTCACAGGATGACTCCAGAAGAAGGGAATGGCAAGCCACTTCTGAATGCTCTCTACCTGGAAAACACCAAGAAGGGTCACCATAGATCAGAATCAACTTGATAGGACACTATTATCATTATTATTTTGCGAAGCTACTTGGGTGAGTAGCTAAATGTTTTGATCTCGAAAGAAATATGCAGCATGATCCAAACCCTGCATTTTTTTCCTCTACCCATCCACAAATACCACACTCTTGAGTACTTGACTTGTTCCTTAGCCTTTGCTCTCTCTCTCTCTCTCTCTCTCTCTCTCTCTCTCTCTCTCTCTCTCTCTCTCTAACGGAAGCGGATTTTAGAAGTAGGAAAGCCTTTCTTTAGGCCAAAAGTAAACAGTGTCTATATTAAAGTGCAGTTTCAGTTTGGTAGTGAAGCTTATCACAAGTGAATGCATAAACAATGGCTAAGTGAACATTTCAGCCAGAAGAAAGTGAAAGCTGACTGGTCCAAGAAGCAACATGTGACTTTTCCCATGCTGTGAGCAGTCTGTGTGTGAGAGAAGACAGGACTTTTTTCAGATGGATTTTATGTCTGAAGGATGAACTGAAGCTTCAAGATGTAGATTAGAAATTAGGTAACGAGGCTTATTGGCTGCCTAGATGCCCTAAGTACATCCGATCTCACCTGATTTCAGAAGCTAAGCAGGGTCAGCCCTGGTTACTACTTGGATGGGAGATCGCCAGGGAATACCAGGCACTGTAGGTGCCTGGAGTAGAAACTGGCAGGCCACTCCAGTATTCCTGCCAAGAAAACTCCATGGACATGGGGTCACGGAGAGTCGGTCACGACTGTAACTACACAACACACACACACACACACACACACACACACACACACACACACACACACACACACACACACACACACACACACACACACACACACACACACACACACACACACAGTGAGGCGTATGCCTCATAAGGTCGCTTTAAGTTTAGGGAAGGATTCGTTGTTCTTGGGGGGTTTTTAAGAGTCATATTTCTGTGTAATTTCCATTAGCTAAATAAATGCCTTTATATTTTATTCGTTCCTTTCAAGTTATTTTGGAGCTCTCAGCAACAGAAAGGTTGGAGAAGATATTCATTTGATCTAATTATGAACCCACAGGTTTTTTAAAGTCTCTGCTCCTGCAAAAGATCAGTTGCAGTTGTTTTGCACGGGAGAGCTGATGAGGCTGTAAATCAACCCAATTTCAGAGGCTGAGGCCCTGAAATTCCATACACTATTTTTGTTTTTTTACCCAGGATGGCTAGAAAACAGCCTGAATTTATTTATTTTCACTTCACTTGCATTGACATGAACATAATTATAACCTATTTTAAATGTTGACTTCTTTCTTTTTGTTTAATATTCCATTTAGGAATGTTGACACACAATCTAGATACAGTGGTAACTCAACCTACAATGTTAATATGTTCTGAAGGCATCTTCGGAAGTTGATCGTCATAAATCGAACAGTGGTATCCTGTAGGAACGCATTAATTAATTAATCCATGATGTGTTGATGGCACCTGGCCTGGATGCCTTCAAAAGGGAATTGGACAGATTCCTGTATGCCTCACATAGTCCATCACAGGTTACAAACCATGATAGAGATGTGTAATCTCCAGGCTTAAAACCAGAGTACTTCAAGGACCAGAAACAGGGGAGTTGTATCAGAAGACAGATATCTAGTCTTGTGCACTCCCAGATGTATTTGTTGGGGGCCCTGATCCAGCATGGTTCTTCTTATGTTCTTCAGGCACCTGGGCTGCCTGAAGTTTCATCCATCCCTGGGAGCAATGCAAGTTCCGGGAGCCTGGGTGGTTTGAAATGGAGGCACAATGGCCACCTCCTCCTCCATCTTGGTTGCTTCTATCTCTTTAGCAGAGATGGAAGCAACTAAGGAGGAGGAGGAGGTGGCGCTGGGCAGCAAATGCTGTTCTCCACTCCATGCAGCAGGTGACTTTGACAGGTTGGACAGCAGGTGACTTTGACAGGTTGGACAACAGCTGTCCTGCAAAGCAGAGAGCAGCATTTTTCAGTCAAATTATTCAGTTGTCAAAGCAAGTCAAGGGACCACTACATATGGAAAAATGCAGCTTTTCAACATGAACTTTGGGCATGGGGGATAATCCCAAGGCTCAATGATAGCAGCATGACCTCACTGTTTCTTGACAATGACATTCTATGCACATAAAAGATCTCACCCAACGAATGAGAGGACTAGAGGCAGGCATGAATTGGAAAAATGATGATTCGTCATGACTGATAATTAATCAACATTGATGAATCATAAATTTATGAATTTTTCAGATAATTTGTTGGTCTCACCTTTAAAACTTTTATAAACTGCCATCTCCCAGCAGCTAAAAACTCCAAAATCTCTGATAAGCTTCCACTGCAATCCATACAAGTTTGGTAAAGTTTGGGTTTCATTTATGCAGTCCCAGAGAAGGCCCCTCCAGGAAAGTGACAGAGTGTGCAGATGGCAAGGGGGGGGGGCTAAAAAAGATGATTGTTGAATTGATGAATCAAAATTTACTTAACAATTCATAGATTCATATTCATCATCGGTCATTACATATGAAAATGTGTTTGTTTGTTTGTTTGGTCATTCATGTCAATGTTTTGTATTAACCTTAAGCAGCCATTCTAGTACACTAACAGTGCAAATCAGACTGTAGGTTCTGAAAGTTCAGTCACTGTATACTAACACTGAAAGCAGCAGTCTAGCAGAAGAGCTGTCAGTATATCATGCAGAAGCATAATTCCTGACTTATTCAGCCTGGTGTGGATAAAAACATTCTCCTAGACTTCCAGGGTTTTGGTGGGGGCACATTTCCTAGAATGCTTGTGTGTTCTTTTGTTGAGTGTGCAGAGTTGAAATTTGCTGTATCTGTTGCTTTGTTACATGAACTAATGAAAGCAATGGCACTGAATGTGTTTATTGTGCCTTTATGGCCACCAGCCTGTTGTTTTGGACTCACTGTTTATGTGTGTGCCTAGCTTCAGAAATGTGCTAAAGTTGAAGTTTTACAGAGATATTTGACGCAAAACACTGAAAGTATAATGGGATTAAATGCTTAGTGTTTTGGTCTCATGATGTGATTGACCTTACAGGCCTGCAAAATCCTGAATAGCCTGTCCAAAGAGTGGGTCTTAACTTTCATTGTATCTCCAATTTCCCTAAATACAGGAATGAGGAATCTACTATCCTACAAATGTTGAAGGACTTTAACTCCTATCACTCCCAGCTGGCATGGCCAAGGCACAGGAATGATGGGAACTATAGTTCAGTGACATTCGGAGTGTTGCAGGATCCTCACCTTTACCAGTGTTTAAATCCAACAGCAATAACAAGATCGTGTGTGTGAAACAAAAAGTTAAGGCCCAGTTGCAAATACATTATCCAAAGGCTGAGTCATGGCAACTGGACTTCATTTCTTGTGAGATTAAAACACTTCACTACTCGTCCAAGTAGCTTTGTTAGTCAAAGCAAAGTTGGTGCAAAGCGTCTAATTTATAGTTCAGCTTGGTTTCATGCCCCCCCTAGTCTGAATAGACTGTTAGGTGGACAGTGGCCTGAATGGGCTCATAAGATGTACAATGGCCTGGGGTGTTTGGAAGTCCCACCTATTTGATTGTTCCCAACACCCGTTACGTATGTGGCCTTCCTGGTGGAAGTATGAAGTGCTTCTGATTTTTCTGGATATCAATAAAAGGGCAGAATGATAAGTGGCAGACAGATTGTGCCTAGGTCCTCCATCTCCACCTCTGGTGCAGTGAGGAGTGTTCAGAACACTACATTTGAGAAACCAAACAGCCATTAAACAGAAGGATGGCCCAGTACAGGAGGAGCAACAGCTCAGGACCAGAATCAATAGTATACCTTCACTTGATGGGCAAAGGACACTCATTCAAAATGAGGATATACACATATTAGACAGAGAAGATAGATGGTTTGAGAGAGGGGTCAGGAAAGTCATTCAAGTGTGTATTGAAAATCCCTCAAGAGAGATGGACTTAGGCAGCATCTGTCTGCCACTTATCATGCTGCGCTTTCAGTGATTCCCAGACAAATCAGAAACATTTCACACCTCCACCAGGAAGGCAATAGCTAACGGCCAATACATAATGGGTTTGGGGAACAATCAAATAAGTTGCACTTCCATACACCCCAGGCTATTGTACTCTAACTTTCCTACTCAGGCCACTGTGCACCTAATGACCCTATTCAGACCAGGGTGGCATAAAGCCAAGGGGAACTATATATTGGAGGCCTTGCACCAACTCTCCTTTGACTGATGAGTAGTGGATGATTAGTGAAACATTTCACTGTCTCAAGAAAATAAGTCCAGTTGCCATAACTAAACTTCCAAATAACCTCATCTGGATGATTGAGAACTTTCAGGCATCTTTCAAATACATGTGAAATACAGCTGTTTTTATCAGGGCGTTTATACATGACCCCTAAGCTGCGCTGCAAATGGCTCCCAGCTCCGGAGCTTAGAAATGTTTTCCTACCAGCTCCGGAGTTTGGAGACAATTAAGTGCGACCCCGCCCACTTTAGCGCAACCCAGCGCACTTTCCTTGTACCTTCTCTTTGGAGGTGATAAAAAATTAGATGCGGATAAGAGTGCCGGGCTCTCCTGGCTTGTCTGTTGTTTTTTTGCCTCTCCTGCCCCTTTAAGAGCTCCTTGAGACGAAAGCAGGAAGTAATGGGGCTCCTGGCAAGTTCGACCGGCATGGGCAGGTTAGTAAAGGCTTCTTTTGTCCTTTTTTTTTTTTTGCCTCCCCCCCTTCACGCCAACAGGAGCAGGAAGTGCTGAGGGGTGGGTACGCAGGAACAAAAACGAACCCCCAAGATCTCTGGTCCGAATTTAAGGGACCAGCGGATCTTAGGGGTCGTGTGAAAAGGCCCTCAGATGAATACCAAGCATTTAAGTGTTTTGCTGTAGACATACTGTAGTACACCTTAAAGATCAACCCTGTTTCCATTATACGGAGCAACTGGTCATTCTCACCTTATAAAACATGTAGGCAGCACTTTACTACATGGGAGATTCTTGTTTACCTTTTCTTCTATCCTCTGCTCAAAGAAAAGCTTACTGATCCTAAAAGTCTATTTAGCATCAGTGTTTTTCAGCTGATGGCTGCCTAGCGGTGAACAGAGAAGTTTCTGAAAACAAGAGATGAATTTCATGTATACATGAGTTCTGAGTAGAGTTACTAGAGATAACTGCTGTAGGAAAGGCATCCAAGTAAATTCCCCTCAGAAACTGAGTATAGGCTTGATTAAGAAAACCTCTGTGCACATCTGCCACATATTTAAAATTAAAAGTAAAATAAAGTGGGGAAGATGATTTAAATTGTTTTTGCGATTTTAAAGTCATTTGTGTAGACCAGAACATATTGTAATCTAAAATCCATATATGCTGCATGTTAACCTACATTCTTTGGCCCTAGTCTGCTTTATTTCTTCCTGAAAGTGACAGTATTTGTTTTGCCATTTATTTCTTTGTTTCAAGATTTTAACAGCTCTGTTAAACACAGACATATTGGCTCCAGCCATGGTTCATCATTCAGGGACTAGGGCCACCTGGCTTGTGTTTACATTTATTTGGATAAGTATTGTGTTTAGAATCCTATACAGTTCAAGAAGATTTAAATGTAAAGGACTCTTACTGGGAGTTTCATGCCATTAGAATTCAGTGTTAGTACTCATTATTCATAACATTAACCAATAAATTTTTGTTCAGAATGAATTGCTATTCATAAACATGATAGATAGATAGATAGATAGATAGATAGATAGATAGATAGATAGATAGATAGATAGATAGATAGATGATAGATAGATATAATGGGCTTCCTATTTCTTTACAGTGATATTAAGAAATCCATAGATGCCCTTTAAGTATATTTTAATTTAAAGAAAATCAAGCAAAAGATCTG
Organism: Phrynocephalus guinanensis; assembly: GCA_037367245.1. Classification (NCBI taxonomy): domain Eukaryota; kingdom Metazoa; phylum Chordata; class Lepidosauria; order Squamata; family Agamidae; genus Phrynocephalus; species Phrynocephalus guinanensis. The sequence goes on along the minus strand of CM074741.1, from coordinate 41,057,701 downwards.
ACTCTAGGAATGCAGTGAATCAACCAACCATATCTCTCTCTCTCTCTCTCTCTCTCTCTCTCTCTCTCTCTCTCTCTCTCTCTCTCTCACACACACACACACACACACACACACACACACACACACACACACACACACACATGTTAGTGTTATACATATATATTTGTGTTAAATTAATATGTACTTAAAGGGTGTCTATGGATTTGTAAATATCACTATAAAAAATGGCAAACCCATTTGAAAGAACAGAAAGCACTTACGTTCGCAAGATTGTTTTGTGGTAGTACTTATTTTCAAATTAATCATATGGTTTTATTCAATATAATAATGTTTATCTGCTGCTCTACATAGATTCTATTTTAATCTTAATTTATATATTTTCTCTCTTACTCTCTGCAAATGTTCCCCCATTATTGAATCTACCTCTTATTTATTTAGGTGATAAAAATAATTATTTCATATCTTTTCAAATTCTTCAACCAGTCTTCTTTTTATATAATTTGTGAGTTTGGCTATTGTTGCATATTCAGACATTTCTTTCTCCATTTTTAAAATATTTTATTGAATTTTCTAAACCTAACAAATTAAAACATTTATATTGCTTATTGTTGCCATGTTACATAGCTCAAACACAAGTATTTTCCTAGTATTTCAATCCAAGTGATTGATATTTTCAAATTTACATGTTTCATTTCCATCACTATATTCAACCTTACATACTGTATCTCTGTCTTCATCTAGTACAAAGAGTAAAAATAACAAAATACAATATTGCTAGCCCATTTAATCTTAAACATGTTATCAATAATTCTTCATTTTACTAAGCAGCTTAAAATCTATTTGCCTAGCTCACGATATAAGCATACATTTGTATCTGTTTTCACCTAATACAAAAGTGAAGATAGCAATTTTGACTTTTAAGATATCCTATCTGATCTAAATGATTTAGTAAATAATAAACATCATCAACCATATATATTTTGTCTAATCACCTAAATTCTATAAAATTTCAAGTACTATACCGATATAGGTGAGACTAATACTTAAGAGTTGTATCATGGTCTCTCAGTTGCATAATGCATATAAAAGTTTCTATTCTTGCCTAAAATATTCCTCTTGGAGGTCTAACAGATTAACATTTCAAGGTGGTAATCTCACTTCCCCTTTCCCTTTTATTATTCATTTACTATTTTAATACAAAGGGCAGATTTCTGCTTTAGACTTACCTATCTGGTTTGGCAAATATTAAGTTAGTTTAGCAATAATCTTAACTGATTTTTACAGTATACATTTCCATTCACTGTTTTCCATGATGTTATAATCCATTATAATCTATTAATAACCAGTAATAGCCAATGGTGGTGTGTCTCCAATACACCAGACAACCAGGGCTTCAAAGGCACACCATCATCTGCCACACTGCCAAACACAAAAACAGACACTCTAAGTCAGGGGTGTCCAAACTTTTTGCAAGGAGGGCCAGATTTGGTGAAGTAAAAATGTGTGGGGGCTGACCAATTAGCTGCATTTGGCCCCTGGGCTGGACTTTGGACAAGTCTCGATAACATGCAAGGAGGCAGGGAGGATGCTACAGCAACAGAACTGGGGGTTGGTAGGCTGGGCAGGTGGCTGGGGGGATGGACAGAGGCAGGGAGGGCAGGCAAACCGTAAAACTGCAAGCTAATGCCTCCATCTGGTATGGGGAGGGGCCAGCTGGCAGGGATGTGTGACAGGCTGAGCTGGTGGGGAGAAGCCGCCGGCCGCTCAGAATTTGAAAATGGGCTGCATTTGGCCCCCAGGCCTGAACATGCCTGGACATGCCTGCTCTAAGTAATTGACTCACTAAACCAAGTTTTGTTGTTTCCTTGTAGATCCATTGCCTTCAAAAATCATGCAGATCTGTCCATTCCCATCTTCTCGAGGCTTGACCTACCCACATGTCCTTCTTATGATGTAGAAGCTTTCCAGGTGAAGCTAGATTGTACACTCCTCTCCAAAATTTCAATGCTCTGCCCCTCCTGAATATCTCCCATAGTGCTGCTCTGTGAATCATTAGATTGAAAATTGGGATTAGTGCTCTGATCTAGTTCTTCATTCCATTCAAGAGCAAGTTCAAAAGAAGGTTTAGTTTGTAAAAAGTCTATGACATTTTGCATTTTGTGGAGCAAATCTTCTTGTTTTGTTAAAAAAATTGTTATCTTTGTTTTTATTTTATTTTATTTATTTTAAATCCAGTATGGCACCCAAACTGTATTATTTGGTCCATTACTTGTTGTATTGAACCTAATGGATTGGAGATGGTCAAAACCACATCATCTGCATAACTTCTTAATTTAAACATCTCACCCTCTGTATTTAGAACTTCAATTTGATTGTCTTGTCTTATTTTTAATAATGGACAGCCTTATCTAGTTCCCTTTTCTATGGTAAATCCTTCTGTTAGTACCCCATTTATTAGTATTTTGGCATTTTGTTTTTTATAAATTCCTTGGATCCAATTTCTGAACTTTATCTTGCTCAGGAAGTCCCAGGAAATATTATCAAATGCTTTCTCCACGTCTAAGAATATGAATGCTGTTGAGTTGTTCCCCCCCCCCCACATGTTCTATTGCATCAATTATGAATCTTATATGGTCTCTCATAAGTCTCTTAAGAACAAATCCCATTGCCCCCCAACCCCCGAAATAAAGTGGTGAGACAACTTCAGGTTTGGGTAGAAACAGGCCACAACTTTATTTATAACTCTTCAACTTCTAAACTGGGTTAGTCAGGATCTCTGAAGGGGACCTGACCCGTAGTGCAAGCTGGTAACAAGGTGGGATAAAACCCACAGCCAACAGGCTCCATATACAGGTAGGTAAGCCCAGTCAAATCTGAAGCTCAGCACAGCCCTCGGGAGGCCTCCAGTCATTTTATAACTAACTTTGTCTGCTGACATAGCCAATAGAGTTGGACTGAGTATGAGGGCTGTGAAGCGCCTAAGGGCGGCATATCAGAGCTCTACCTGAAAAACAGTTATCAGCTGCACTACCCACCAAATTAGTGACTGGGGGAATGGAGCCCATCCCCGTGGTGAAGAGAATGGGATGGGTGAAAACACGTGGCTACTCACGGCCAATCAGAGTAACCACCAAAAATTCCCATCCGGCCCCACATGGCGAACAGCTAATCTCATTCTCTAACCATAGGGGGGAGGGCGGGGCCGAAGATCTCGCCGAAAGATGGTGGGGGTGGATGGGAGCTCTCTTATAGGCTCTCATCCCCGGGCAGAAAGACCCGGATGGGCGCGAAGTTCTTGTGCCAAAACCTCGGGGCTGTGGTGGCAAACAAGCCCTTCCCCCAACACAGTGGGGATCAGAAAAGCCCTTTGATCCAAATGTATTATTCTTGTAATGTATCTTTTAAGTCTATTTGCCATTACTGAAGTAAAGATTTTATAATTGACATTTAGTAGGGAAATTGGTCTGTATGATTGTGGTTGTAGTGCATCATTGCCTTCTTTATGGATTAAAGTTATATGTGCTTCTTGCCAAGATGGTGGTAATTGTTTGGTTTCACTTATTTGATTCATTACTTTTTGTAAGAGTACTATCAGTTCCTCCTCCAGACATCTATAGTAGTTTGCTGTCTGTCCATCTGGTCTTTGGAGATTTCTCTCCTTTTAAATTTCCTATAGCTTTGGATATTTCATGAATTGTTACTTTTTGATTCAATATATCTCTTTCAGTTGAGAAAACTGGGATTTTTGTATTTTTTATGTATTCTTCAGTTCCTTCTTTCGATGACTTTTCTTTCTTATATAGCTGAGTAAAGTAGTAGAGAAATTGCTGTTAAATTTCTTTTCCCATGTAGCTGGTCCAGTTTGTTGTTCTCACACTTATTATTGTTTTTTTTTTCTGTTTCCTTTCTTAAACATTGTGCTAAAAATCAGCCTGGTTTATTTGCATTTTATTTTTTATTGCAATGGAGATTAAATTGCCACTCATGTATGCTTTACGGGCATCCCAAATAGTTGTAATCGGGAGTTCATCTGTCATATTTATTTTGAAAAACTCTCTCAGGTCTTGTTTACATTTTTAAGAATGTCTTTTTGTATCAATAAATTATCATTTAGTCTCCATCTTCTTGTCGTTCCTTCTTTCTTCCATGTTATCTTTTTAGGATTAAGATCTCCCGACGTTTTTGATAATATTTCAGTTTTATCTAGATTTCTAATATTAGTTTTGGATAACCAAAACATACAATTCTAGAATACATCTGATGTCTCTCTGAGAAAAATGTATAGTCAATTTTAGATGGATTAATTCTTCTCCACCCATCTACCAATTGCATTATTCCCATATATTTAAATACATTTCTGGGTAGTTTTCCTCCTTTGGTTTTATTTGACATATCTATTTTGGGATACATTACTCCATTCATATCTCCAAATATCATGATTTCTCCTTCTTGAAAGTCCAAAAGTAATTGAAAGAACTCATAAAACTTTTCTTTGTCATTGTTTTGATCATATAGTGATATTATCGTTTTAATTTTCCCATCAGGAAATCTAGCTTTCAACATACTAAACCTTTCTTCAGGATCTTTATATTCTTCTATTACATTAATTCTTTGATTTTTAATATATATTGCATCACCTTTTTTTCGCTTTGGCTGAAGCTAAATATGTGTGTGTTGTGTCATTACAGTTGTGACCGACTCTCTGTGACCCCATGTCCATGGAGTTTTCTTGGCAGGAATACTGGAGTGGTTTGCCAGTTCCTACTCCAGGCGCCTACAGCACCTGGTATTCCCTGGTGGTCTCCCATCCAAGTATTAACCAGGGCCGACCCTGCTTAGCTTCCAAAATCAGGAGAGATTGGATGTTATTAGGGCATCTAGGCAGCTGAAGCTAAATATACTTTACCCAATTTCTTAGTATTTAAAATATGTTCATATTCTTTCTTAATGGGTGTTTCTTGGATGCATATCATATCTACTTTTAATTTCATTACTTGATTGAAGGTTTTTGAGCATTATGTATGATAATTCAAACCAATAATGTTAACTGACACTATACATAAGATTCATCTTTGAAGTTCAATTAATTTGATTGTGCTTGTGATTTCTTTCATTTTCTTTTTTTCTTCCTCCCCTTCTTCTATTCTTTCCCCCTTCCCTTCTTCCCTTCTTCCCTTTTAACCCTTTTCTTCTCTTTCTCCTTCCTTTCTCCTCCCTTTGTTTCTTTCTTTCCTTTCCTTCCCCTTCCTCCCTCCTCTTTTCCTTTGGCTTCTTTTTCTCATCTTTTTCTCCTTCTTCCTTCTCTTCCTCCTAATTTCTCTTCTCTTTTCTGTTTTCTTTCCTCTTTCCCCTTCCTTTCCTTTCCCCTTTCTTCTCTTTCCCATCTTTCTCTCTCTTCTTTTTCCTTTCTCCTCCCTCCTCCATTTCTTTTTATTCTCTTTTTCCTTTCCCCCCCTTTTGCCCTTTCCTTTTCCTGGTAGTATATTTTGATGAGGTGTCAGCCTGGATGGAAGACCACTGGGAACTCATGTTAAGTACTAATCAACATTTCCTGTAACTTTCAGCTCTGCTGGGCAGGCTGTCTTCCACATGTACGTGTACAATAAACCTTCCTCTGCAGCATCCATTGTGATTGATATCAGACCAACCACTGTGGGTATGCAGGGGAGGAGCTTTTTGAGGAGGGGAGTCACAGGGCATGCATGCATATGTGCGCCTTAGAAAGAAGCTTGGTGGGAATGTATATAAGCAAATATATAGTTTTTAAAAATCAGTGAACAAGTAGAAAGTCTATGAAGCATGTGTGCCCTCATTTATCCTGGGAGGTTTAATAAGGTCTAATGTCTCAATGCTGGCTTCATTTAGTTCTGTTCAAACTGTCTGCCCACCTACCGTGTAGATTCAGCAGGAGCCCAACTAATCATCTAGAGGCTGGATAGAAATGTTTGGGCTTGGTCACTGGATTGTTGTCGTCAACAAAATGAGGTCACTTCCCCCCCCATCCTACTCAGGTTCCAGAGGGTAGAATTCTTACATGCCAAAGGCCTTCTGATAGTTGCCACGCAAGCGTTTCACACTTCTGTAGCCTCTAGATTAGTTTGTTGTGCTTTGCAATTAATCACTGAGAGGGAAACATGGACTGTGTTTGCAAGGATGGTTATTCAGACAGAAAGGACATCTGGAGGTTTGTCTCTGTAACACTCCTTTCCAGTGACATGCTTGCTTTGACAGATTGACCCTAATTGTGGGGATGGTCCAGAAATTTGATTTAACTTGCCCTTGGTAAATAAAAAACTACCAACATTTTGTAATAACTTCAAAATAGGAGGCATAAAAACTTTAAATAAAACGATCTTGAAGAATTTCATATTCTTCTATACAGACCCAACGCTTTCTGAGCTTAAATATTGGTTTGAATTGTCATCTCTTGCTCCACTCTCTTTTTGACTTTCATTGATATCTCAATTTTAATGTATCACTTGATTCCACACACCCACCAAAAGAAAAAGAGACCAAGGAGCTCCAAGGACAAAATTCTGAAGACATGTTGGGGTAAAGTAGTAGTAGTAGTAGTAGTAGTAGTAGTAGTAGTAGTAGTAGTAGTAGTAGTAGTAGTAGTAGTAGTAGTAATAGTTCTTGTTCTTCTTCTTGTTCTTGTTCTTGTTCTTGTTCCTGTTGTTGTTGATGATTATATTCCTATCATTACTCATGAAATAATTTCCCTAATTTGGATGAGAAAACCTTGACTGATCTGACAATTTTCTATTTTGAAGTGCTTCTCCTTTTGGTGAGTTCCTTACATCCTCTCATCTACAAGAACAATAACTCATGCTGTTTAGTGAGTCTATCTCCACTGGAAAGGAAGTCTGTCATTTTAACAGTTCCCTATTCTGTACTATATATATATTGTATAATGAAAGTCACATTTGCAATTTTTTGCCTTTAAGGTCAGAAAGCTTCTTTTCTCAGTGCAAAGCTAAGGATGCAATCTTGAATCCATACAATCAGTATAGTAAGTTTAATGTAGTTAAGAATTCTTCCTTTGAGTCACTGTTCTACTTTTACTTTCTCTGGCAGTGATTACCGTAGCTATGACCCACAGGTTATAGGTGGTGTCCAGAAGTGAGTGAGTGATATCTTTTGAAGCTCTAATATTAAGCAAGTAGATGAGTGAGGCTCTCCTTTGCCAGGTTCAAATGAATCTGATATGGTGGAAGAGAAAGTGTACTGTGACTGACTGAGTTGAATACAAATGGGGACTGGGGGCCATAAGTTTAGAATTCTCAGAACAATGAGGAATATCTTTTAAACTAAGCCATATGAGCATAGCAGGCATGTTCATTTAAAGGACACCTTGTAAGTAGAAATTGTGTGAAAAGTTTGTACTTTGTCATGAATTGGACCCCATCTGCAGACAAAATTATGTCTATCTTCATACTGATGTGCCCAGGGGAAACAGGAAGGCTATATGTTAAAAACAGCAGATGTGAGGGAATCTCACTACATATTGGGACAATAGGATCCTTGACAGGTGGTTACCACCAGCACAACCAGTTTGAGGAGTTCATTTTCACCTGCCTCCCTGGCTCCATGTTGATGGGTAAGGTGCTGCTTCAGTGCCATAGCATTGAAGAATTGGGAGTAGACAGCATGGGGAAATCCCTCTTTCTCTTTAGGAGAGATATGTTTAGAAAAGCCTGGCTTCTTTGGGTGTCTGTAATATCCGAGGTAGATAAAAACAGCACTTATGCAACAGACACATGTGTATGTCTCTATAGCAATGTCCAAACTTCAAAATATCTTCTCAAGAAAGTCATAGTTGGCACCAATTTGTTCTTTGCACCAAAAGCATCCCTGTCTCTGCAGACATTTTAAATATTTGGTCCAGTATCCAATATATTGTCACACTAACACATATTCCTTGTATCAATATTTATAGGATTAGCAAAAGAACAGAACCCAAGAAGTTTTTTCTGATATTCATCCTAAATCAGGGTCCCCTTAATTTAAGCCCATTATCACATGTCCTACATTCTTGAAAGACTGAGAACAGATCCTTCCCCGCCTCTGTATGACTGTATTCCAAGTATTTGAGTAGTGCTATCATATTTCCCCCTAGTCTTAATTTCTCTAGGTTAAACGTGTCCAGTTCCTTCCATCTGTCCTCATAGGGCTTGGTGTCCAGTCCATGATCATCTCCATTGCCCTTCTCTAAACATGTTCCTGTATGCTGGCATCCATCTTAAAGTGTAGTGTACAGAATTGGACACAGTAGTTGAGATGAGGCCAGATCAGTGTCAAAGAGGGACTAGTACTTCATGTTGACTTCTAGTTATTACTGCATTGTTTTCAAGGCACTTGCAGAATGACCATTTCATAATTTGCTCTAAAACTTTCTCTTGGATTGATGCCAGTCTGATTGATCTGTAGTTCCCTGGTACCTCTCCCCCCTTTGTTTTGAAGATGGAGACAGCATTAGCCCTCCTCATCCATCACTTCACCCATCCTCCAAGATTTTAAGAAAATAATAGGCAGTGGTTCTGAGATCTCTTCAGTCAGTTTCTTCAATATCCTTGGATGCAGTTCATCTAGTCCTGAGGATTTGAACTCACTCAAAGTACTGAGATATTCCTTGATTGTTTGTTTATCAATCTCTAGCTGCAATCCTCTCCCCTCCACTTGTGCTTCACTTATGGCTGGAAGGTCATTGACTGTATTTTGGAAGAACACTCAGCTGAAGTAGAAGTTGAGGTACTTCTGCTTTTTCTTTATCTTCTGTTATCTTTCTCCCATCCCTGCTGAACAGCAGAGCCACTAACACACCTGAATAATGCTTTTTCGTTGTTTTTTGCCTTGCTAACTTCAGCTCACCGGAGTGAATGAGACTGTGTGGTTTTAAGGTTGTGGGAAAGAGGAAACTTATCCTATGCAGGAAAATAGATGTTAGTCATTGTATTGTGATGGATGTATTAAGAAGTTTCACTGCAATCAGAGGTGGAAGCAATTCTTCTCTGTAGCTGATGGGAGTTGTTAGGTGTTCTGTTGTATGAACTGATCACTGGTGCTTGTGGCTGGGTGGGAATCATTGAACTTTGATCTTTTGCAGGCTGTAGTTTTTAGTACTGAAAGCCAGGCTTTGTGGATTTTTAGACTTTCTTCTTTTTTGTTGCTCAGTGGTTAAATGCCTATACTGCAGGTAAAACTGTGCTCACCAACTGGGGTTCAATCCCAAGTAGCAGGCTCATGGTTGACTCAGCCTTCCATCCTTCTGAGGTTGGTAAAATGAGTACCCAGCTTGCTGGGGAGGAGGGGCAATGTGTAGCCTGCATAAAGATTGTAAACCGCCCAGAGACTAATTGAAGTGGTATGGGGTGGTATATAAGCAGAACACTTTGCTTTTGCTTTGCTTTGCTTATGTTTGTGGTTTTCAATGGCTTCCTTGTTTAGTCTGACATAGTGACACTCCTACAGGCCCACGGTGGACAGACTTCATCCCACATCAAGGATTCAGGACATTTCATACACAAGATCAGCATGCTAAAACTCAACCCCAGGGACAGACAGATCATCTTTGATGTAGTATCCCTTTTCACCAAGGAACCAATAAAGGACACTTTAGCACTGATCCAGCAGATCTTCCCAGAAGACATTAAGGCCCTATTCCAATATTGCCTAATGACCAGCTACTTCCAGTGGGAGAATAATGTCTATGAACAGACAGATGGAGTTGTCATGGGAAGCCTCCTTAGGCCGGTAATAGCAAATTTCTACATGGAACATTTCAACAATTAATCTCTAGATGCAGCACCCTTTGCACCCACAGTCTAGTTCTGATACATGGATGACACATTCCTAATTTGGAGCCACAATGAAGATAAACTGGAAGAATTTCTAAACTACCTAAACAATATCCACCCAAATATACAATTCACCATGGAAAAAGAAATAGAGGGGGAAATCCCATTCTTAGATGTCATGGCCATATGTAAACCAGGCCTCCAATTAGGATACAAGGTCTACAGAAAACCCACCTACACAGACCAGTACCTAAAAAAAATCCAACCACCACCCATGACAAAAAAAGAGGCATTAGAAACACTGGTAGACTGCAAAACCCAAAACTGTGAAGCTGTTCCTCAACATTGAACTCAGCCACCTGAATTGGGCCCTACAGGCAAATGGCTATTCCATGAATGAAATCAAAAGAGCCATCAAACAAACAAACAAACAAAAAATTCCACTAAATTGATTTAAGAAAAACAGCCCCAAACAAACCAAGTATTTCTGCCATACATAAAAGGAGTCATGGACTGCATGGACAAAATTTTGAAAAAACACAATGCATCCATTGTGGACCAGAATTCTGCAGCCAGATTTTTTACAAGACTGAGCCGACCTTCTAACCAGCAAGGCCAGCCCCGAACTCCCGGCCCTTCTTCTCCTCCAACGGCAGTGGCAGCTTCGGTGAGGCCGAGGACCATCTCCAGGTGCTCGGAGCTGGCCTCGCTGAAGCCGTTGCTGCCAGAGGAGAGGAAGAAGGCAGGAGCAGTTTGGAGGCAGCAACCGCTATGCTGGGTCATGGCTGCCGCCCGATTCCGGGGCCTTGCACTGGGGCTCCGAGCTGTAAGACACAGCCCGCGGTGCAAGTCAAACAGCCCCCTTCTTGCTGCAAGTCAAATATGCTGTAAGTCAAGCGGCATGTAAGTCAAAGTTCCACTGTACTTTTATCCAGCAACAGTGGTAATATGTTCCCTTGCTTTTTTTACACTTGCAGCACTTGTCTGACAGTTTCTGATCTATCTTTGCTAGTTTTGCAGGAGCCATGTGCCATCTATGGAACATTTTTAGTAAGTTTTCTTTATAAGTTACTGCTGCAGTTGATTTGTAGTTATACATCCATAATTTTTGCCACTGTTCTAGCTGAAACAAATATCCAAAATCTTTGTCCCAACGAATCATCATTTCTTTAACTTCCTCTTCTTCCATCTCACTATGTAGTAACCATCTATATAATTTTTGAAGTATTTTCTCTTCTGTCCGGAGGAGGATTTTATCTATCAAGTATTCTTGCTTTGCGAATCCCTTAGTTCTTAAATCTTGAGAGTATGTGGATTTTATTTGTAATAGGGGCCACCAAGACAAGTTCAGACCCTGTGCTTCTAATTGTTCTTTATATACCAGTGAATTCTCCTCATTCAAAAAAACATTATAAGTTATAACATTGTCAAACTTTATCAGCTTTGGATGCGTGTTTGCTTCAAATGGAGAAACCCACCTCGGTATTTCCCGATAATATTTTTGCTTTATTTTTGTCCAGATTTTGCATAGGGAGTCTCTTATAGGATGTCTCTGATAATATTTGTGGGTTTTAGCTTTATCATACCATAGGAAGGAGTGCCAGCCTGGTTGGAAGTTGTGGCCTTCTAGGTAGAGTGTTCTTTTATTTTTTAATTGCATCCACTCTTTGATCCAGACTAATGTGCACGCCTGATAGTATATAGTAGGCGTACCATACTACCATCCACAATTTAAAGGTGGCGGGAGGGTGGGGAATCCGGCGCCTGCACAGGCTGCTGGCGGGGAGCACACCAGGACCTTAAATAGGCATGCTCCCCTTGCGCAGCCTACGCTGGCCGACAATGCCAAAGCACCAAACGTGGTCAGTGCAGAGCAGCCATTGTGTAATCAACAAATGGCATCACAATGCCACTAGACTGTCCAATGCAAGTCATTTGGTGAAAGGATTTCTACTGCATGGGCTTTTGGGTCAGTGATGTTTCTTGATCCCAGAAGGTGCATCATACAGAGGCAGAAAGAGGAGAATTGAAGCCCTCTTTTGCTTCTCATGTGTGGAATTGTTAGTTGCTGTGAAGCAATTGAACAAACATTGTAAAGCTACTACAAGAAGATCACATAGCTGGCTCCGTGGAGTGGAGTGGGGGTGGGGAAGCAACTTGGTGAGGTATTTTCATTTTTCTCCTCCTTGGTACACTGATGTGTGATCGCATGCTAAGTTAGGATGCAAGAGGGATGCCCATTGCAGTAGAAACCTCTAGTTTGGCTAATGAGCAGAACAGCAGAGAAAAAACAAGGCTTGACAGTTCCTTGATTTTAAGTGGTATGACCTAAGCCATAGCTGTCAAGCTCTTTGCACAGCCAGGAGGGAAATTTTGGGATGGTGCAACAGTGAAAACAGCTCTAATGATTTAGGCTTAACCCCAAAGGTGCCCCAAGCTGCTTTTTAATATAATGACTCACCTTGGAGCTCTCCAGTTAAATATATTTTGATAAATGGGGCTGGGGAGAGGGTAGCTCACCAAATTATTTCACTGTGCATATAAAAAGTGGCTCTGATAATAATGTCACACATTTCAAAGTCTAGTCTTGTTAGCATGTATTTTCTAGAGCTTGGAATTGCTACTGGTTGTAGACAATAGTACCCAAAATCCTTTAGCCAGCAAAGCGATTGGATTTGTTGGAAGGGCATCCTGTAAGTGACATTTCTCTACATATTTCTATCGCTGCAATAGCAATTCCTGTACAGTTGCCTCTAAAAAGCACTGCAGTGCCAGAAACTGGTGTGTATGCCAATGATAACAGCATTTTTCCGATACAGTACTTGGAAAATAGTCATACAGAGGATGCTCAGAATCTATTTTCAACCACTGCAGTGTATAGGACACATAGCAGTAGGTTCAGGTTATAGGGTGCCAGATATAGGCTGAATATCAGAAAATATGTCTTAACTGTTTGACCACTACAGCAATGGAAACATATACTGCAGGGAGTGAGGAATGCTACAACATTGGAAACATGCAAGCCAAAGGTGCACAAACATCTGTCCACTTGTAGGACATCTCAACCATCTGTAGTTTTTCTTGATGGTCCCACAGCTTTCCAACTGAAGATATTCACAATATGACAGCACGGAAGAAAAAAATCCAGATGATCATTTCTTTTTTTTCACTGGTTAAATATTTGTCACCCAAAAACAAAATAATTGCCAGGTGTGTTTCTCAACAACTGTGAATGGTAGTGAACAGAAGAGGGTATCCAATGGCTTTTAACATGCTCATAAACTTTATTTAGATGACACATCCAGGTTTACTTATGGGTTAATTTTGGAGAAAGCAAACCCCCAAAAGGATAAAAAAAAGAGCTCCAAAAGGGTATCATCAAATGGTGGGAATGGGCATTTATATAGCAGATGAGATTAAGTGTAACTGAGATGTAAGCAACTGTTGGGCAAAAGATCTCAACTTCTCTAATATACACCAATGGGGGCAACACTCATTAGGAAAAGCAATCTGGGTTTCTGGTGGACAACTCCACGTATATCTACTAGAGATGGGCATGAATTAAAAAATGGTGTTTGTCGTTTGTCATTGAGAGGTCCGTTTCGTTTCGTTTCGGTTTTTCGTGAATTTTTTGGAAAAATTTCATTTTTGTTTTTGTTTTTTGTTTCTACCCGCTTTTTGCACAATTTTTAAAGCATTTCCGTGCGTGGGCATCCCCCAATGCCCCAGACCAGAGGGAAAACACTAAAAAAAATTGATGCTGGCAGAGACACAGTATAGACTAGGTTCGCAGAGAGGCTTCAAAGGCAGCAGCGGGCCTTGCCCAGGGTGCAAGGCAGCCGCAGAGTGACTTCACTGCGGGGCAGATGAGGGTACTCACTGAGAGGTACGCACACACACACACAGGGAGGCTGCAGGACTGAAGCTAGAGTCACAGAGACAGCAATCCCACACTAACTCCAACTGGGGACTGCAAGGAGGACGGGGGCTGCCAGAGCTTTTTATGCCCTCTGTGGCTGCCAGACCTGCCCAGTCTGCCACCTATTGGTTGAAGTTGTCCAAGAATTTACATGATCCCATCACATGGCTTGCCTCCATGTTGTGGATGGAGTGGCGACATCCATTTTGTCATCCTTAAAGGGAAAAGAAAAATACATCGTGATGGGAGAAGACAAAAACAAACGTTTTAAGGACCCCTACCCCCCTGGTAGGTAATAATTTAAAATAATTATTGCATGATCGCTGCATTTTTATGGATGTCCAGGGCGTTTTAATACCCAAGAAATCAATATTAGGCATCTGGGAGCCATTTTGGGTCAATGTCCCCTAACTCCCCTTAAAGGAAAAAGATACAGCGATCTGAGAAAAGACATAAATGCACATTTTAAGGACCCCAACTCCCCTGGTAGGTATTATCAGACAGTATAAATATCGCTGTGTTTTTATGGATGTCCAGGGCGTTTTTTAACATTTAAAACAGCTCATTTCATTGCACGCTGTCATTAACGAAAATGAAACATAACAAACACAATTTTCGTGGTTCTGTTTGTTTCGTTTCATTTTCATCACAATTATTGTTTGTCGTTTCATTATGTAACGAAACGACAAACGAATAACGGAAATGAAAAATTGTTCGTTTCGTACCCATCTCTAATCTCTACCCACTGTTCAACACCTGTATGCTGGTTCCGCTGGTTTGTTCCTATATGCTGGTTCCACTGGTTTCTCTGGACCACCAGATAAATCCTTGATACCACACAACCAGGCTGCTGTTACACTGACAAGCAGACAATGCTCTGGACTGAACAAGTGCAGGAGAAATTGCAAGAGAATAAGAGAGCTTTTGAGAATTAGCAAGCAGAAAAGGCATATGAAAATCAACAGAACTGTCTTGCTGCCACACAAGCAATGAAGATGGTTGTTGCCAAAGCCAAAGTGAAACACTACCAAGGTCTATACAATCACCCAGAAACTTGAGAAGGGGAGAAGGACATTTACTGGTTAGGCAAAGTATGAAAGAACATTTCCCCAAACATTGAGCACTATATGTGCATAAAGGTAAGAATGAGAAAAGCCTCCAAGGTAAATGGGAAATCCTGCAATGATGGCAAGATAATTTCAACAAAATCTCCAAAAATGGATTTCCGCATCCACCAATCCCTGATGGCATGCAAATTTATCGACCAATTCTGCCCATTACCACCACAGAAGTTACCAATGCAGTAAATAGTATGAAAAATATGAAGGCTCCCAGATCCAATGATCTACTTAGTGATCATAGAATCATAGAGTTGGAAGAGACCTCAAGGGCTATCCAGTCCAACTCCCTGCCATGCAGGAGCCCCATCACAATATTTCTGGAAACTACAAGAATTCCAAGACATGTGGATAACTTTAGTTGACAAAGTTGTTTAATGTTGTAACAAATAGTGCCTGTGTACCAAATGATTGGTCAACGAGCATAAAAGTCTCCATGGTCAAGAGCATGGTGGACCCAGCTGACTGCAACAGGTATCAGCCAATCTTTGAGAAAATTCTGGACCACCACATTTGCAACATTTTCCAACTTACCATCAAGCAGCACAGCTTTGTTAAAGGATATGAAATGACTGATACCATCTTTGAAGCTCATCATCTCATAGAGAAACACCAAGAGAAGACCCAAACACTGCACATAGCATTGATTGATCTAGTGGGCCCTCTGTAAACACAAGTTGCCAGAACCACTCATTGACTCTGTCAAAATACTAAACAAGAACACTGGTCCCTCTAAGAGTTTTCCAGTGATGGTTGGAATACACCATGGCTCTGCACTGTCACTGTTCCTGTTTATACTACTCATGGATACTGTCACACAAGACCTGCAGCAAAATAGTCCCTGAAGCATGCTCTACACTGACAGTTACTACTACCACTATGACTGAATAGCAGAGGCAAGTTCAAACATGGAATACACATAAAGCACATAAAATACCTTAAAAAATGAAAAATGAAACAAAATGAAAAACAAAATGATTTTTTTAAAAAAATGTTTCAAATGAAATGAAATGAAACAAAGATAAATGGGAAAAATGACATTTTGGTGTTTTGTGCCCATCTCTAGTCTGAAATGTTAGGGACCTTCTTTTCCTCTTGTTGCTACTGCTGTTGGCCAGCAGGTCGTTTAGTAGTTATGTTGACCATATGGATGAATACCTGACTGGATAGTTTAGTAAGCTGGGTTTGGGGCTGCAAAGACAGAGGCTGGGAGTTCAACTCTCCACTTAAATTGCCCAGGGAAAGAGCCAGCTATGTAGTCTGAAAAGCTCTAAGACCCAGAGTATGGCAGTGAACATTTCTAATACTCTGTAACTAGAAAACCCTATAAAGAATTGCCATCAGTCAGAGTTGTCTTTACAGCATGTAATTAGTTCATTAATTAGTGAATTACTAGCCTCCAAAAGGTCTTATTATCAAAAGCCCTGCTCAGCTCCTCCACACTGAAGGCTACATCTTTCCTTTACTCTATTTATCTGTCTCATACTGTATTTTGATCTTTCTCTATCCCCTTGTCTTCAATGTTTCCCAGCATTATTGTTTTGTTTCAGTAACTCTATTCAGTTCCAGTATGGGGGATTTTTTTTTTGCATTTAGTGTTTCTCTGCAAGTAGTCAAACTGCTGAAACAGTCATTCATACTTGCAATTGATTTCCATATGGGAAGCTTAACATCACAATAACTGTTTGCATTAAATGCCAGTCTGATGGTCACAGGGGGAAAATGACTGTGTTTTTGTTTCTGTACTTCTGTGTGAAAAAGAAACCACATACCTGTGGGGAAACAGGCTTGCTACAGGCTAAAGGAGAATTTAATTGCCTGCAAGAAAAGAAAATCTGGCTGTTTGACAAAAGTTGCTATGGGAGAAACTGCTGTACTCAAAGCTTCAATGGAATAACTTTTTCAAACAAGATTTGCTTTCTACGTAGCAGTGAGACATATCCATGCTGGAAGCAACAAGACTGGACAGAAGAGTACAGTAGTTCATTTTATCTGTATTAAAAAGCCAAGTAAACAACATTTTTTTTGCTTCTTGTGCATTGTCTCATTCCATATATCTTTGACAATTTAAGAAAACAAAAACCTCCCAAGATTAACAGTTTATCTATTTCCTATGCTTTGGGTTCTCCACATTCAAGCGTGGTGGACACTAAGGACGTTTATACACGACCCCTAAGCTCCGCTGCAAATGGCTCCCAGCTCCGGAGCTTAAAAATGTTTCCCCACCAGCTCCGGAGCTAACAGAAAATTAAGTGCAACCCCGCCCACCTAAGCACGACCCAGCACACCTTTCAGGTACCTGCTCTGGGAGAGTGAAAAATTTTGATGCGGAGAGTGCTGGGCTCTCCTCACTTCTTTTTGTTGTTGTTTTTTTGCCTCCCGCCCCTTTAAGAGGAACCAGGAAGTGACGGGGGATCGGAGCAACTTCCACCGGCACTCCGGAGGTAAGAGTGCATTGTTTTCTCCCTTTTTTTCTCCCTCCCTCACGCAGACAGAACAAGGAAGTGTGGAGGGAGTGGGAACGCAGGGAGAGCAACAAACCCTCAAGATCTCTGGTCCGAATTTAAGGGACCAGCGGATCTTAGGGGTCGTGTAAAAAGGCCCTAAGTGACATGTCCCACAGAGTTCCCGTCTTCATCCGTCAGTGTGAGTGGAAGGGTAACAAATGCCTTCTTTAGGTCCCTAGGTGAACAGAACATGTTAGCCTGTGCAAGCATATCAGTCAAAAAAGAAAAGAAAAAGAAAAAGAGATAGAAATGTTGTAGTAAAATTAAAAACTAATTGTGTTTTAATGTGAGTTTTTTTTTATCAAGTCCGCTTCCTCAGACATGCAACTGAGACTATCTGGCAAACATTTATACATGGTGAATTAGTGTACATTTTGTTGCCTGGAGTAGACTTGACTCAAGAACCTTAGCTATAATGTAAGAGAATGAGAAAAGAAAGGGGGGAGAGGGAGAGACAGAAAAGAAAACTACCTACAAATAGGTACTTTTCTAATCTATTCTGAGAGCAATCATAGAAAGGGTACATGCATCATTTTCCAAAGCCGACTTGGTATTGATCATGATTTTTCACAGGCAAAAGCTCAATTTAAAATGTTTTAGAACTATCTGTTCAGGCAAAGTACTTGCGACTTCCATTTATTTATTTATATCCCTTGCAGCATTATTATTATCTGCTCATAGTTCAGCAGGTAGGCCATGCTCATCAGTTTCCAAATTATTTGCTTCCTTCCTAGCACACCTCTTAGCTATTTTTATCTGATATTTCAAATAAATTACAAAATGCTTTGAATTGCATGATTAGACCATTATGTATTCTGTTTATTACCATTATATGAACTTCTGATTAACCTCCCTAACTTTCATGAATAAATTATTTGGATCATGGGAAATGCCACTTAATGAAAGAAGGCTCAAGCAGAGAGTTTCCAAGAGATCAATCTACCTGGCTTAGGAATTTTGTCTTCATTTTATTTCCTTACAGAGCTGGTCCATACTGGATACTACATCATGAGAGTGGGGGACAACAGAAAGAATGTGGATGGTTGTCTATTTTCCAACCTATGCATTCTATTTACATGCAGGATTCATTCACGTAAACAAACTTCTTTTAAAATTATGGTGTTATTTTAGATGTTGTTGAAAAAAATCATTTATTTTATAATTGAAGTGGCATCACTTTCAGTATTCAAAAATTGTGTAAGCAAACTAACTCTTGCCCTCTGCACTCTCTTATGAATGCAGAGAGATGCTCCAATTTATTTATTTATTTCATTTTGAGCTCATTCTGTAGTACATGCTGTAGGCTTGAAGGTGGCATTCAAAACGTGGAACATATTAAGCTGAGAAACCAAAGTAAAATGCAACAGATTGAAATCAAAATGTTCAAAACAGAGGTGCTGTCCAATAACTAAAAACCAGTCACATATTTTAGCAAATAACATACCTGTTGCATGGGATCTCAGGCTACAGTTACACTAGTGAAATGTTCCTTAGTTATTCCTCACTTAGATGGTAACATTAATATCCATTCCCACGATGCACAACCATTACTGAATCATTTTTTTCCAGCCAGCTGTGCAATTCTGAATCCTTTCCCCCTCACTGGGAGGGTTGTTTTATTTCATTCCAATGATGTATGAAAACACTCCTTACCAGTATGGCATATGTGCACACTCCTGTCGATTTATTTCCTTTGCAGAGAGCTTGGCTTTCTGGCCCAGAAGGAGACGGCTTCCCCCATTCCCCTTGAATGCAAACTTGACCACGGACCTTTCTTGCTTTGTATTGTATTCCTTTGCAATGGGAAAGAGAAGGAATAGAGGAGGCTTGGACTTCTCTAATGAACCACTGATTTTTTAAAAACAAAATAAAGGGGCAGTACTGCTCCAGGAAGCATCCAGTTAATCAGGTGTACAGTGAAGCCAGTCAAAATGCTTCAAAAATGAAGAAGTGAATTGGTAATATTAAAACAAATTGGGGCATTGCCATGGTATTTATACCAGTATACCACATGACTATGATTCAGTACCACAAAGGTCTGAAATGTATTGTTAGAACAGGGGAGCATTTCCATGATGTGACCATGGCCTAAGATAAATCCTTCTGAATATTCCTGGACAAGACGTTCATTCTAGAGTCAAGGTAATGCAATGCAAAAGCTTCTTTGGCTGAACTCTAAGATAAATATACCTAAATTGGAAGTCAATGGAACATGACATTACCATAGAAGTAATACCAGTGTTTAGAGGTAATCAAACCTGATTTATCTTTTGACACAAAAAATAGTGGATTTCTAGGAAAGTGGATCACCACATAATGTTGATCAAATTCTTATATGTCTATCTCTTTTATTCAAATCCAGAGCTATCTCTAGCTAATTCTCTTCTAAATCCTCTTATTGAATTACATCTACCTACGAATAAAAAAAATGGCATTTTGTTTGTTGTTTGTCGTTTGGAGGGTCCATTTCGGTTCGTTTCCATTTTTTGCAAATTTTTGCAAAAATTCATTTTCATTTTCGTTTGTTTGTTACCATTTTGTTACCATTTATTTCATTTTTTGTGATTTTTTTTTAGGATTTTAAGCAATTCACTCACATTGCAGCAACGGAAACAAAATGCACAACAAAATTTCCAGTGTTTCTGTTCGTTTCGTTTCATTTTAGAGACAAAATTCCTTTGTCGTTTCATTACGTAACGAAACGAAAAAACGGAAACGGAAACAAAAAATTTTGTTTTGTGCCCATCTCTACCTACTACCATAAAAAGCAGCCTTTTTTTCCTTTAGTGTTCATAAAGTGATGCCAGTCTTCTTCTTCTTCTTCTTCTTCTTCTTCTTCTTCTTCTTCTTCTTCTTCTTCTTCTTCTTCTTCTTCTTCTTCTTATTCTTATTCTTATTCTTATTCTTATTATTATTATTATTATTATTATTATTATTATTATTATTATTATTATTATTATTATTATTAATTGGATTTCTATACCGCACCTGAAATTATACCATTGCATTACCAGAGTCTCTATTCTTGCTCCATTTCATTGGTGGACATTTAACGATAGCACCCAATCACTGTGTACACAAGCATCATTTCTCCCATGGAATGTGGTTCTTTTGCAGTAACCATGTGCAAAGTGTCATTTGGAGAGTGATGGGAGACATATCCAGTCTCCTACCCCATGGCAGCCATTCATTTCCATAGCACTGCTGAATTCTGCACAGAGCCTGTACTGCTATTTTTAAAAACAAATGGATTGTTCTCCTTTTATACAGTTTATAGAATTTGACCAAACATAGTGCCATTTCCAAACACAGGACAGTCTTTTTCACAGCATGTTGCTTCTTAGCTACTTATTAACCCCTTGGTTAAAATTAAGAGATACTGATAGAAGGGTTCTCAGTAGCCAAGATAACCCAAAATAGCCCCTCAAATGTGAAAGAAGTCCATTATTTATTGCAGAAACAAAAATTTACTCCATTCTTAGTGGAAGGGAAGAAAGAATATGTGCTAAACTGCTGCTTCTTATTGATTGAACCCATCTCAATTTGACAAGACATTTCAAAGATGAATTTTTAAGCCTAGTGAGAGTCCTCATCTCTCGGCAAGAGCAAAATCAAAAGTACACACACACGCACACACATAAACACACACGCACGCATGCACGCACACACACACACACACACACACACACACACACACACACACACACACACACACACACACAAGTACAGCAAGCAAAGAATAATGAGCTGATCATTTGAAAAGATGCAGATAGCCCCTTTGAAGCTTTTGATGATTAAAGGTTAATACAAGAATGCAGCAATGATGGTTACACTGCATTATTTGCATCAAAGTGTCATGTGCATTAAAATAGAATTTTAAAGATAAAGATAAATATATTTGGAGCAATTTTTCTTAAATTCATCAGAATCCTTTGGTTCTCATTTATTCTTGCAGGTACAACAAAAGGCCTCACCAACAAGAATAATTTTGCAGTTTCTCATACTCAGTCTGCGGGTGAGATAAGGAAGGATTTACATCCCTAGTCAGAGAATATTACTTTGTTAAAGATAAAATTGCTAGCTTCTGATTAGAAACTGCAATCAAAATCCACGTGTTTTCAGTTATAATTTTTGTAGCACACTATCCAAGCATGAAACAACATGTTATGACTGTGGCCATATGAAAGCTGGGCATCCCATGACTCTACGTGTCAAAGCCTAAAGTGCTGATGCAGTTCCATAAGAAAATAGACGTGGGGGGGGAATTATCATGGGGAGGTACCATCAAGTTCTTATGCCTTGCTTGCAAGAGGTACTGGTAACTCCAATTAAATAGACAGTCGTGGTGTAGGTCATATAAAAGACCTTTGCTTGAGACATATAAATTCTGCCTCTCAGAAATTATAATTATGGGCTGCCTGAGTGGGATTTTTTTTAAATGGATCATTGGGCCTGACTCTTTTGAATGTCTTTGTAGCATTACTTTTATTTTACATTTCCTAGAGTGTTATTTGTTTTACCTTTTTTAATATGGCAATACCTATTGTTTCAACTTTAACTATTATTTTATTATTTTAATGCTATAAGCCACTGTGGGTTATTTTCAAGGAGAAAGGCTGGGTAAAAATAAATACCGTATATACTCGAGTATAAGTCGACCCGAGTATAAGTCGGGGCCCATAATTTAAACCCAAAAAACTGGGAAAATTTATTGACTCAATTATAAGCCTAGGGTGGGAAATGCAGCAGGGCCTGGCAACCCCTCCTTTGTGAGCTGGGTGTGTGTGTGATGTTTAAAATGTCTTTTAGCCACCGAGGCAAGTGCTTGAGTTGGTGGCTAAAAGTCATTTTAAGCATTGTTTTAAAATGACTTTTTTAAAAGTCATTTTAAACATGGGGGGGTCAGGAAAAGTGGCGCACAATGTTTAAAATGACTTTTAGCCACCGACCCAAACTTGCCTCAGTGGCTAAAAATATTGACCCGAATATAAGCCGAGGACCCCTTTTTTCAGCCCAAAATTAGGGCTGAAAAACTAGGCTTATATTCGAGTATATACAGTAAATAAGAAATAACAAAGCAATATGCGCTGCTTATATATTGCCCCATTACACTTAATGCTGTCTGATTGTGCTCCTGTGGCTGGTGGGCTGAACATTCAGCCGAGCATTCCCCGCCCCCATTGCTGCTGTTATTGGAGGGCTGAGCCTGCTGATCACCTTGGTGCCCAATGCACCCCGTGCATGCCTTAGGTGGCTGCACTCTATTACTATGTCTGGCGGAGCTTGTGTTGGCAGATGCCTTTGCAGGCTGGGCAGGAGCCTTGCACTGACCTGGTGGCTTTTTTATTTTATTATTATTATTATTTATGCTGAGCCTGAGTATTTGGTTTACAGCCCTTGACCAGTGGCCACCACTAGGGGCCGCCTGTGGGTCAACGCCTGGGTGATTCCTGACCCACTTATTATATATTATTATATAGATAGATAGATAAGAGAGAGAGAGAGAGAGAGAGAGAGAGAGAGAGAGAGAGAGAGAGAGAGAGAGAGAGAGAGAGAGAGATTTACATATTTATGCGGTTACTAGCTGCCGCCCCCTCTTGGGCCAGGCTGCTAGGTCCCAAACTTCCCCTAGGCCCTCTTGGTGGGGATGGGTCTACTATCACAGGGGGGCTTTTGAGCTGGTGCCATTGCGCCCCGTTGCCCCTCGCCCCCTTGAAACATTTACCAGTAGCAAGCCCCCTTGGTAGAGGGTTAATGAGGGTTTGGCTTGATGTCGGGGATACCCCCACCCCACCCACCTCCGCAGTCTGACCTGGTTCCGCACCAGCTCCGAAGGTGCTGTTAATTTGGTAGGGCCACTCTCACCCTAACAGCGCTGCCGATGTCGCTGCTTCCTGGAGGTCCTCCAGCGCCCCGAACTGCTTTGTTGCTGACCCTAGGACTGGGGTCTTCCAGGCAGTGCTGCCCCATTTAAAGTGTTGTGCCAGCCAGGCCTTTGCGCCTGCACTGGCCGACCAGGACCCGGATGCCACCCTGTGGCGCAAAGCACACTGGGCCCCAGGATTGGCTCGGTCACCCAGCAGGTGCATTCCACCAGGTGCCATGTGGGGTGGCATGACCGGCGTCATTTTCTTGGGGCTTCTTAGGTGTCCAACTGGCTGCCGACCACAACGCTGGACCAGGTAAATCGGGTCCATTTGTTTCCAACCAGGGACCACAGCCCTTCACCAAAAGATATGTTAACCCATTAAAAGGAAGAAGACTGACTAAGAAACCAAGAATGATAGAGCTTTTCTTTCTTTGGGCAATAAGTAGGCCAAGCCATAGCCAATTAAGAGGATGGATAAAAATGGCACCACAGTGGTACTTCTACTTACGAGTGTCTCTACTTACAAGCAGTTTGACTTAAGAGAGGAAAACTGTTGCCTTTTTAACTGCTGCCTTACAAATTTTAGATGCGGTCTGCTCTACTTACATTTTTTTATTTTTTCAATTTATTTATTTGTTTATTTATTAGATACGGCTGCTCTACTTATGAGTAGTTCGACTTATGAGCATGCATTTGGAATGGATTAAACCCATAGGTAAAGGTACCACTGTACTTAAAAATACATTTGCTGGATATTTGTGACAAACAAGTATAAAGTGGTGGCCCTTCTGGAAATTTCTCTGAATTTCCCCAATCCAAGAACTAAAAAGGGGAGTGGTCCAGTTATGCCACAGAAGCCTGCCTCCCTTAGCCCCTATGTGAGGGAATTTCATTAAAAAAATTGTTTATAGGGAACCTTTTAACCTTCCACATCCATACACGAGAGTTCAGAGAATGTTTTTGGAAAACAATTTCACTTTAAATTGTCTTCAAGTAGGCTGCACACTGCCTATTAATTGTAGCAGATGGTCAGCCTTAAGATGAAAGGATGTGAGTTCATGTCTAGATCACCCCTAAATAAACCCTACCTATGTAACAGTATGACCTGAGAAACAAAAAAGGTGATCAACTAAGAAAGTTCAGGCTGTATTTCTTTAAGAAAGTGCAAGAAAAACAGGTTAGGTTTATTTGTGATGCCTTTTTGATGTGCTAAGGACATATATGTGGAGAAATGCAATAAGCACACATTTGATATAAAAGGATTATTTGCCTGGAAAAAAAATCCACAATGCATACAGTTCACATTAATTTGAAGGACAATAGAAGCAAATAGCAGAAAGAAAATGTACATTGCTAAAAGCCTTGTGTCATCTCTCTTCCCCCGCCTCTTTATATATATAAAAAATAATAATATTGAAACCCAGGCTTTTTCATTTTCCTTAGTGCAGTGACATTTTGAGAACGGTAAAACAGTGCGATGCCATCTGACTCCTTTGTATATTTACAAAGGGAAATGTCATCAAGCATTCAGAATGTCACTACCTGCTGGTGTGACGTCACAAAAACACGGCTGTGGAAATTCAGATTCCCCCCCCCCACACACACACACACACTCCTTTTCCAAATACGAGTGTTTTGTGCAGCCGGGTATCATCTAATTATGATAATCTCCTTTTGATCATCAAATAATATGGAGTATAATATCTACAAAATGAAGAAAGGGGCAAACAGAACAGAAGGGATTTTCCTAAGAACACAGATGCGTGCTAACATTGTCTGTGGCTTAAGCCAACTATTATTACGGCTGTACTGACAAATGCATGCTAGCAATGCCTACATCTCTAAGCCTTCCTATTACCATCCCTTTTCAAGGTGTCAGGAGCACATAAACCTGAATATGAGTAATCTTTATACTAAGCACACTTCAGCTTAATTGCATCGCTTTGTGAAATAATGCAAGCATAAGACTTGTATTTGTCCTAGAGATTTTCTCAGGACCAAAGAATAGGCATCCATTTTTGCAGTACTCGTGTACTATAGCATGCTTACATTGCAATCCTTCTTCTCCTCCACCCCACCTCTTCATCCCATTTTAAGCACAACAGGTTATTTTTCCATAAAACAGCTCAGGCCAATGGCTCTTAGGAAAATAATGGATGTACCAACATTTCTATTATTGTTTTTTCCTAAGGAATACTGATGACATTTCAAGTAGGATACCCAAGAGAATGACAAGTTCAAACGGAACAATTTTGGAAGACATGGCAATGCTTCTGGAAGTTGCCCTGCCATTCTTCATTGCAAATGGCACAGTCTACTTTCCAAAGTGGAAGAAACAACTTTGTTGTTGTTCAGTCGTTCAGTCATGTCCAACTCTTCATGACCCCATGGACCAAAGCATGCCAGGCCTTTCTGTCTTTCACTGCCTCCCGGAGTTTGGTCAAATCCATGTTGGTTGCATTGATAACACCATACAACCATCTCATTCTCTGCCATCCCCTGTACCCTTTGCCTTCAATCTTTCCCAACATCAGGGACTTTTCTAAGGACTTCTCTCTCCTCAAGATGGCCAAAGTACTGGAGCCTCAGCTTCAAAATCCATCCTTCCAGTAAACATCCAGGGTTGGTTTCCTTCAGGATGGATAGGTTTGATCTCACTCTCAAGAGTCTCCTCTACAGCTCAAGAGTATCACATCCACAATGACCTTCTGGAAACAGGACCAGCAGAAAGGTTTGGTCCTCTGTTTGAGAAAATATAGGCCTCCACTTTGCTAATAAGATCTAACAACCATTTTACTCAGCATGGTTGTTCAAAATTGGGTCATGATTTTCATGGACTCTTACTTGAATTTATGTGTGTTATGTGGCCAGCAAGGATCAAAGCAGTGGAAAAAAAAGAGCAACTAAAATTGAAACTGCTCCAGTTAATGTTGTTGTTCAATAATAACCTCTGCAGAATAACAAAAGCTAAAGGATCATTTGAATATTATATCTCTAGTTGATTCACCTTTAGTAAAAGTAACATCCAGGGATACTGGTGGGTCATGGAATTGTAGCCATGACCTATTTTAAATCGTTTTAGTGCTTCTGATTGCTCGTTCCATCCATACCTCTAGAACAAAGCTTTTACAATGAATAAAATAGGCATTGCATAGTATTCCTCCTGAAGGTAAACCAGGATGGGAAATTTAATTTCCAAGGTGACAAATTACCTTATCATGAGTGAGCAGGGAATTTCTTTCCTGCAATAAACTAAGTAAGCACAGACAGCTCTAACCAGATGAAATCATTACCCTCTTTAAAAGCAGAAGCATTGAATAAAGGTGATGGTGGGTCCCCCCCCCTCCACCCTTGATACCCTTCATACTACAGCAAGATTTTGCAAACATGACCTTCAACAGCCCTAGGCAAAATCAACCAGCTTAATTCTTTTTCTTAAAGAGAACAACATAGGTCATTGTGGCATTAGATATTAGGGATTGGTGAGAACCCAATTTGATTTTTTTTTCATTTTCATTTTCATTTTTTCTTTTTTTTCCTCCCTCTCTTTCTCATACTAGAGTCTGGACATCATCACAACTCTCCTGTCTTCAGAAGCAACAAAAAAAACAAAAAGCCCACATTGTCAAGTTACATCCTCTCCAATTCTTTCAGGTTTTTTGGTCAGGATATTCTTATCTCTCCCCTGCCATCTCCCCCACTATTTATTTGACTAGCTATAAGAATCTGTGTTTTTGTTTCTCACGTGGTGAAAGCATTTCATCTGAATCTTACGTATTTCATAATTTGTTACTGATTATTCAGATAGAGACAATATGATCCTGTATCTGAAATAATTGTCTTTACTAAATTTGGACAGTACTGATGGCTGAGAATTTCCTTTATTAGAGATTTTTAAGAAAAAGCTAAAGTGGCTACCTGTCAGGTTAAAAAACTGCTTCTTTTAGGGGGTGAGGCTTTCTGGGCAATAAACTACTTCTGTATTAAAAGAATAAGTTCATGAAGAAGTTGACAAGTTGACATCTAATAAATCTGATAGATTTGAAATCGAATGAATGCCTGTGCTATAAAATTCTCATGGAACTAATTAAAAGTGATGCCATTTCTGGATATGGGACCAAGCAATTCATAGGATCTGTAATATGAAGAAAATATTTACTATATCATATTCAACAGCCAGAATCCTATTAAGTTTTTATGGTAGTGTGATACAATCTCAGCCGTGGATGACCACAAGTTCAAAAGTTGGCATGAGCATTTGCTGTTGCATGTGGAATCACAGAGCTCAGCACACAAAGCAGACACCTTTCTTGATTCCTATGCTTGTGGCAGTTCGGTTCTGAGATTTACCCTGGAGGGCGGACATGATTAATAGGCCTCTGGACAGCCTACATGTAAGTGGAAAGACGGGCAGAAGTCCAGCAATGTCACATTTAATTCCAAGAAAGTCAAGTCTGAAAAAATATATGAGAGGAATATTTAGAAGGAAGTTGAAAGGGAGAGTCAAGAGGGTCAAATCACTTCAGGGCACTTGGAAGCTATATAAAGCCACAAAAATGAAGTTGAAATATAATGGAACTAGATTAAGAAGAGCATTAAGAGGCTGAAAAAGATACCATAATGGTTAGCAGAGTGAAGAACTTAAAGGAAAGTATTAAAAGGAAGAGATTTCTTTAAGAAGTAAACGTTCCAGTCAAGGAGACTAAAAAGGAGTATGAACTCTGGCTATATCCATGGAAACCTGCAAAGGAGATAGTCATTAGACGGCAAAGGTGTGGAAGTATTAATGAACAAAGAATGAAGTTAGGAATTGGGTCAAAAGTTGAGTTAGGCACAGGCCACCTGACTGGATGTGGAAGGCACTTCAAGATTTTATCTCAATTTGTCCCAGAGCAATGTATGGCTGTTTCAACCTGAAATCTTCCATGAGTTACTACTGTATTTCTTTACATATTTTGGTTTTGAACAGCTGTATATGAAATGTTGTGGGCACATTACAGACTCAAGGGAGAGAAAAGCTCCCAAATTCCAGGCAGAAATCTTTGCAGTCTTCTAGGTGTTGAAATCTACACCAAACATCTGGTGGTGCACCATTTTCCTTGAACAAAAGAGAAACAAATACTGTATGTTATTACTGGTTTGTTTCTGACTTTTGATATTATTGGTTTTAAATTCAAAGATTTCACCAAATGACAGTAGCCATACTTATAAACTGTAATTATGAAACTGGGCTGTGTGATATAGTATGGTGTAATCTTGTTCCTGGCTGGATAGCTTAGTGTTTTATGAATCTGGCTGCAGAGTGGGAGGATGGGAGTTCAGTTCCATGGAAATCTGCAAACAGTTCCTCCTGTGAGAAGAATCAGCCTGTGTGGACCAACACAGTCCCAGGACACCCCCAGAAGAACAGAATGGAAAATTACTTCTAAGTAATTACTTCTAACTCAAAAGGATCACTATAATCAACTTGATAGCACATCATTATTAATCTTATTTAGGGATGGGCACAAAATGAAAAATGAAATGCTGATTTGTCATTTTGTTACATAATGAAAATAATGAAAACAGATTTGTTAAAATATACTGTTTTGTTTTATCTGTAAAATGTCTCCCTTATCTGCTTGGTTATGTCCCCCTGCTCCTCCTCCTCTGCCGCTGAAGCTGCTGTAGCTGCCACCACTGGAGCCCACCAGCCAGCTGGTGAGTGGGCTTGGAAGGCTGGCCTATATCTGCTGCCAGAGCCACCACTGCCACTAGAAGTGCCGTCACCACTGGAGCCCTGCCAGCCAGCTGGTGAGTAGGCCCAGCAGGCTGGCAGCCCAACAGGCTGGCTCACCAGCAGAGCCGTCATCAATGCTGGAGCCACCACCAGCCAGCTAAGGAGCGGGCCCGGCAAGCCAGCAGCCCAGCAGTCCAGCCTAGGCCTGCCACTGGAGACACGACTGCCACTGGAGCCCCACCAGCCAGCTGGAGAATGGGCCTGACAAGCCAGCCTAGTCCCCTCCCCCTGCTGCCCCCAGAACCACCACCACTGCCATCGGGGCCCAGAAGGAGGAGGAGGAGGAGGAGGAGGAGGAGGAGGAGGAGATGAGTACAGTAGCAAATCATTTTGTTGCTGTTTCATTTCATATGCAATTTTCCCCAAAAATTTGTATGAAACAAAATGAAACAAAATGCAGGGGGATGAAATGGAATGAAATGAAACACCATTTTTCCATTTTGTGCCCATCCCTAGTCTTATTTCTTACAAGTAGATATGGAGTTATTCCTTCACAGAGCTAGAAAGAAAATACTCTTCTAGCTGTGAGCCTTTTCATTGTATACATAATTATTTAATCATTTTAGCAGTGGTGCAGCTAGACATCAGATTAAATTGGATTATAGGAGACTGTTTAGATAGCCATGTTTAATTTCAGTTGTAAAGCATTCAAATACAGGTTGTTTCTCTTCTTCTTCCACCATGGTCATTCCATGCTTTACCATTGCTTCTAGATCTCTGACAATGAGAAGTGGCTGAAAGAAAAATAATCTGTTTGCTAACTTTGACTTACAAAAATACTGAACATGGGAAGTTTTGTATTTTAAATTCACTTAAATCTTAACACCATCCTGATTTATCTGATTATTCGTCATGAAATTGCTTTTGTTCTATGGCTAGCTTATAAATTAATGGAGAGCCAGCATGGTGAAAGCAGACAGAGAGTCAGACTTGGATTTGGAACTAGATTCAAATCCCTGTTTAGCTATGGAATTTCAGGTGTCAATGGTAAACCAACTCCACAAACTTCTCATATACCTTGAAGACTCTATTTAATTCATCATCAGGCAGTTGCATCTTGAAAGCCCACAACCATATGAAGTACCAAATGATCCTATCACTAACAGCCCTACTGAGGTCTTGCAACCTAAGTTCATGGTTTCCTTCACTGAGGCTTTCCATTTTGTCTTACGTATTCATCTTTTGCTGCTCCCACTGTCACTAGCAAAGTTCCTTTTTCCAGGAGCCTTCTCTTTCATTATATGTCTAAAATACTGTAGCCTCAGTTGAATAATTCTAGTTCCTAGTGTGAGTTCTGGCTTGATTTGATATAGAACCAACTGGCTATCAATCTGGTTGTCTTGGTTGTCATGAAGTTGTCCCTCCAGTGAATGAATATCTATGAAGGAAGAAAATGTTCTTCTCCCTTATTCTATGTGAGTCATATTTCGAAATGTAAAGTCATGACTGCATTGTCCCTCCATGCCTGCAGGAAGAACTGCATCATGCCTAATTAATTTGCTTCTTCTGCCCTTATTCTATGCATATTTACTTTGAAATGAGTAGCAATTTGTGACATAAAAGGGTATTAAAATGTAAAGTGAAAAACAAAATTTGCAAGCACAGCCAATTGCTCTTGACTACACCCTCTTTCAAAAAGTGAAAAGGAGCTAGAATGCCAGGGCTGAATGTCCTTGTCCCCATGACCCGTTCATCTCTGTGTGATCATCGGGGAAGGATCTAGGCTGCACAATTGCAGAATTCTAGGGTGAAGTCTGACTAGGTTTGCCACACCTCGGGGCACTGGCTCAATCTTTATGAAAATACTGCCTCTTTTGGATTGCAAGAAGGGGAAGCAAATCTCAGAATGAGCAGAGCTGGAAAAGAAGTAAGTCTAGTGTTATACTGTATGGTGTCCTAGTCATCCATCTCCTAAATCCCTGCCGGGCTTAATGTTTCAGTCTGGAAGTGTTTCTACGTTTGTTGTACGTGTATTTTTTCAAAGAACACAGGAAAACCACATCACCTGCCTCATTTTTATTCTGCATGCATACACTTTGTGTGTGTGTGCATGCGTGTGTGCATGTGCACTCCTCTCTCTCTCTCTCTCTCTCTCTCTCTCTTAGAAATGTTACACAGACTTCCCCCCAAATAAAGATTTTCTCTAGGTTTTGATCATGAAATCTCAGGGAATGGGACGTTATTAGCCTGACAACCTTAGATCCAGCCGTGGTTGTACCACTGATTTTTGCTAGCATAGCCAAAATGTCTGAGCAAATGCAAACTTGTATATAAACTCCTAGGCATTCATGAAAAGTTCTGAAAGCTTCCCAGGAGCCTTTGTCTAAAAATAACAGTTGTCTTGAAAGCACTTTTGAATGCATGGGCCCTGAAAATCTTTCCATCAAGCTAATTCTAGATTTCTGCTTACTCTTCTGCCAAACTGGATCCATTCCCTGAAGTATCTTGTCTTCCAGTGTCCTAACAAATATTATGTACACCGAGCTAAATATAAAACGGGGCAGTGCTGTCAGTAAGTCTTGTGAAGGTACGATGGCTGACAACTTCATACAGCAGGTGGCAGGATGGGTCCCAAAAGTAATGTTACTGTTGTAATGAAAGTTACACTGCCTTGGTGGAAGGTTTTTTTTGTGGGCATTATATATTTCTTTCCCCAATTGGAGAGGAAAAGTAAACAAAGTGATAGAAACCAATTCCTGCCATTCACTTCCAACCCCTCTTTAATGTAAAAAATCTTGCATTAGGCTCATGTTTTCATTCAACTGGGTGAGAAATATGTGCTGCTGAAGGATTATGAGAAGATATGGAACACCAACAAAATTACATTCCCACCTGCTATTTCTAGCAAAATCAAGTTCAGCAATATCCTAGCTTAAGGCTGTACTACTTTTTCTCCCTTTCTGAACTCTATTACTTTCCTGGCTATGTATTAACTTTGAAGGGCAGAGAGCAACAGAAAGCAAAGGGTTCTTTACATCTTACAGGTCTTCCCATTTCTCAACCTAAAAGGAATACTTCAGAAACAGTCATACAATTCTGCACCTTCACCCCTGCATTCCCTTAATTAATTATTTTTTTGGGGGTAGGGCTAATGAGAACACGTCTTGAGATAATAATTCCCATAAAACTCAAAATGCTAAAAACAAGGCACACATATCTGCCATTCCTACAGATCTTTTGATGAATCAGTGACATCAATGAATGCATCATTCTAGACTCAAACTAATAATTTTTATTCATTTCAAGGGTTTATATCTAGCACAATCTTTTAAGCACATCAAACATTAAATTAAAAGGCGTGTTCTCCCTGCTGAAAAACTAAGCTAATAAATCATTTATCTTGAACTTTCAGAGCACATTCCTATGCCTTGCTATGCAGAAGAGACTTTTCTCCCTGTTAATGAATGAATGAAGAGTAGGGTGGGCATATAGAGTCCTTGCTAATTGTCCTTGTGTTGATTATCACAATAACTACCGTATGTCAGGTAAATTATGCCTATGTCCATTATGGTAATTTTTCTGTTTTATAGAGAGACTACAAAGTCCATCCATTATTCTGTAATCTGTTTGGACCATTGTCCCCACCACTCTCTTTTGAGAAATCTGGCTTGTGGGCATATACATATAGAATGAGCATGAATGGATGGTTGGAGATCATGTCTTTTTCAGAATTGGTGACCATGTGGAGAGGGTATATCCACAAACAACCTATACACATGTAGACTTCTTTGACATTTCTAGCTAAATGCATGTAATGTCAGGGCCTCCACAGAGGAATCCCACATAATTGCCACCCAATGGCTAGATCCTACTGTACATCACTTGCTTGGGTAAAGTTGGAAGAATCAAAATTAGTGGGGAGTTCATATCTCATTGTCACATGACAGGCAGAGATGCCTTTATTTTGGACAACCCTGTGATTCCATTATCCAGCATTAACCACAGAGCTATGGCATATAACCATAGCAAAACAGCTTTCACATTACCTTGTTCGCCTATGAATCAGGCTAGGCTTTGCATTGCTTGAGGAAAGGAACAAAATGGAATACCTTCTCTTGCACAAAAGCCAGCTGGAGTGCAGATGAATCTTATTTCAACACCGGTAGGGCTGCCTCACTGTACTTGAGGACAGTAGATTAGCTTAGATAGTGAAAGGCACGACACAGAGTGCTGCTTATCAAACATCCTGCAATTGCCTTCCAGCCCCTGTCACTTGAAACAGTAATTTCTTTCTGCTTTTTGGAAAGCCTAGCCCTGAATCTGGAAGATAATTTACATTTACAATTAAGAGGAAAGAGGAAGAGAAGAACCTCTAGTCTCCAGGGAATGAAACCAGAATGGAAGACTGTTGATTTGTTAAATGTACACAGATTCTGGATGGAAGCCCATTTATTTTCACTTAACATGACATAAATTTGTTTGTGTCATGTAAAGGACTTCTGTCTTGATGCAATCACAGCTAGTATTGAGTTACACAAGCCTAGTTGCTTGGTAGGATTCCAGCCAACGACAGGGTCTTTATCGGAAGCATTGTTGCAGCACTTCTGTTGGCTGACCCCATGGTTTAGATCTACCACTGACATTTCACCCAAAGTAAAATCTGAAAAGAATATGAGCTAAATATCAAAGGTGTTTAAAATGGCACTTCAAAAGTTTTACTGAGAATATTGACATTTCAAAGATAGCAAGCAAGGCGGGTGTTCACATTCCTAATTCAGTCCCCATTTAAAACTTAATAGAGGTAGTGGTGACAAAAGTTACAGAGGGAGCCTCACTTCATGGAACATTTTGTATGTGTGGGGTTTTGTGCATGTGTTCATATTTTTAAGAAACAATTACTTAAATTCAGGGGTTAAAAATAACTCCTTCAGCTGAAATTTTATAAAATAAGTAGATATGGTAGATATGCTTAGACTTGAACTATGTTTTTTTATGCTGGGGGGATATCAATATTTGTTGTTTTTTGCTGTTGCTGCTTTGTTTTGACTTATATCCACACCATAGTACTCGGAACACTCTCTGGGTGGTTTCCAACATAATTATGCCAACAACACTTTGTTTGTACTCATCTGCACAAATTGTACTTGTTCTGCCAAACTCAGTGGAACGTTGATTCAAATTTGATTCAGCTACCTGAATCCTTCAGGTCATGCGTAGCAGCTTTGACTGCAGTACTGCAATATGACCATGGCACCAGGGGCTCTTAGTGAGATATCTGCCCCTGTCTACTTTTCTTTGGCCCCATAGCTTTTTATTAAACCTTCTGCTGGTATAAGTCCACCAAAATTTGTTCCACACTGGGATCCATAACTTTGACCACAGGCTGAAGACAAATTCCTTATGTGCTGCTAAGAATTCTCTCAAACAGAGGTGGCTCTGGGCCAGTGTGAGGAATGGGAGATTCATCCTAAAAACTGAAGCTAAATTGTCCTCCCTCCTAAGGCCAAGAGCAACCACTATTATGGACTAAAAGGATTAGAACTGAGATGAGAATAGCCCACTTGCCTTACAAACAGAAGGCTGACCATATGGCCTTAAAAATTCTCTGAATATAAGTGAAGAAAGAGGAAAGAAGAAAGACGCAAGTGGCAATTCAGGGGTAGAGCAGGAAGTTGACAGTTACCACTAGAGATGGGCATGAAATGAATTTTCAGTTTGTTTCATTATTCGCTATTCATTTCGTTAGCTAAATGGTCCCGGGTCAACCAGAATTAAAAAATAAAATTAAAAAAAATTAAAAATGGGGCATGCGAGGAAGCAATTTTTTTTTTGAAAAATTAAAAAATTAAAAAGTGCTGAACTGGCCTGGGAGTGGCGCAGAAACAAAAACTAAAAAAAGTAAATAAACCAACATGAAACAAAATGAAATATGAAATACTTTTTTTTATAAAAAATTCATTTCGTGTTAACAAAACAAAAAGGGAAAAAAAGAATAACTAAATGAAACGTGATTTTGGTGTTTTGTGCCCATCTCTAGTTACCACTTACCTTTACCCAGATAGACCTACAGGATTCTACCAGTTCAAACTAAAGAGACAGCAATGAAAAGAAGATTAAATTTTCCTGGAAGCAAGATGGCACAACATACGTACAACCCTTGAGACATATGGGGAATGTCATATATTTTGTTCAGCATTATCTGCTCAAAGTGAGTCACTTCTAGGTCCCTGTAATCAGTTTCCATTACACGAGAACGACTCTTGATTTTTAACAGTCCACAGTGGGAAGTTGGGACACAATGAAAGAATGTCTATCCTGTACAACCATCCTGTACATTTTAAGCAGGTTGTAGGTGAAGGGGGGCAACAAAACCTGACCCTATATAGGTTGTTCACCAATATGTTTTATATCAATTTAGGAACATCTGCTAATATTTCTAAATATCACAATTCTTTCCTAAAGGAAGTACTAAAAACCATTCATAACTAATAAGCTAAAGCTAACATTAATCCTATCTGGAGCAGGTGCATTAGTACTTTTTAATCGCAATGAGCTTAAATCACAGCTCTCTGAATAGGAGAGTTCTTGGCTGAACAAAAATGGATTTGGATGAATATATTTTCATATCAAACCAGTTGTATATCTTTTATACTATGCTTGCCAAGCTCACTGTACACCAATCATCCTCCTGGTTAATTTCTTCCTCAGAATTATTTCTTTCCTGAAACACTCTTCTTTTGTCTTTCAATGGAAAGAGACCTGTCCCCTATGGGTTTATTGAAGATTGTATCAAAGTTATCATTTTGCATGCATTCATTTTGCATGCATGGATTCTAAAAGTTGTCTTTGTTACAGAAAAGTCTAATTCTATGGAAAAGCATCCAACTTACATATGCATGCACACACACATACACACACTGGGATGCATTTGGAAGAAATTTGTTATACTTGGCATAGTGATGTAATGTCAGAATTAACCATTAGATTGTGTAGGAATGATTGATGTGACCTGCTTTTTCAACCCCCCTACTAGAGTAAATGTAATGCATGACAGGATAATGTATAATCTGAAGAATTTGTATTCTCTTTTGTAATTTAATGTTTTCTCTTGGAAATTCCCCAGCATATGTCAGAAAATGACTTCTAAGGAGGTCAGCCTTAAGTATTGTACCCACCACACTTCTTTATACTGCTCAGGTGACATTAAAAAGAATAAACACACACACACACACACACACACACACACACACACACACACACACAGAGAGAGAGAGAGAGAGAGAGAGAGAGAGAGAGAGAGAGAGAGAGAGAGAAATCTTAGTTGAAAGACACAATCTAAGGCCCATTTATTTCTAATTAGATGGAGTCTCCACAGTTTAATTTTACACATTATTGTAAGTGGGGATATTTGTTTGAATGCCATAACTCTTCCAAAAGAGTGATATGTCCACCATTGTTGAATGTATATCTGTGTCAGAAGCCATAAGATATGACAGGGAGGAGGAGGAACATCAACATGAAGTCCCCGCAGGAGTTTTATTTACAACCTTATGTCTGTGAAGATTCTCAGTCATCCAGGTGAGTTTATCTGGAAGTTGAGTCACGGCAACTGGACTTCTTTTCTTGAGAAATTGAAACGTGTTGCTGCTCATCCAAACAGGTTTGTCAGTCTCAGGAAAGCTAGTTGCAAGTCCTCCATTTTATAGTTCACTTTGACCTCATTTCACTCTGGTCTGAAGTAGGCTTATAAGATGAACAATGGCCTGAATAGGCTCATTAGGTGGCCAACAGGCTCATTAGGTGGACAATAGTCCACCTTTACAACCTTCCCAACACCCATAAAGTACGAGTCATTAGCCATGGCC
The DNA here is from genome assembly GCA_037367245.1 of Phrynocephalus guinanensis. Taxonomy (NCBI): domain Eukaryota; kingdom Metazoa; phylum Chordata; class Lepidosauria; order Squamata; family Agamidae; genus Phrynocephalus; species Phrynocephalus guinanensis. The sequence continues at coordinate 41,020,907 of CM074741.1, read as the reverse complement.
TTGTTGGTGGAGGTGTGAAGTATTATTGATTTGTCTGGGGATTGTTGAAATGACCACTTGATAACTAGCAGACAGATTGTGCCTGGGTATCCACCTCTGATGAGAGAGGGGTTTTCAATGTTCACATGAATGGCTTCCCTGACCCCTCTCTCAAACCACCTATCTTCTCTGTCTTATATGTGTATATCATCATCTTAGAATGAGTGCCTTTTGTCCTTCAAGTGAAGGTATACTGCTGATTCTGGTCCTGAGCTGTTGCCCTTCCTATGTTGGACCAGCCTCCTGTTTATTGGCTGATTAATTTCTCCAATGTAGAGGTCTGCACACTCCTAACTGCATTGGCCCACATGTCCTATATTGCTCCTTTTGTGTTTTTGGTGTTGGGTCCTTTGGGTGGACAAGTACCTGCCTTAGTGTGTTTGTGGGTTTGAAATAAACAGGGGTGTGGTCTTTGCCATAAATCCTTTTAAGCTTTTCAGACATTCCAGCCATCTAGGGCATGACCAGGCTCTTCCATTAGCTGTGGTTCTCAGGCTGATCCATTGCTCATCTAGGTCGGGACACTGCTTTGATGAAGGCCCACTTTGGATATCCACAGGCCTTAAGTGCTGTCTTCGGGTGCCTGTCTTCCTTCTTCTTGGCTTCTGTGGAGGTGGGGATGCTCTCTGCTCTGTGGTTTAGGGTCCTGATAACTCCGAATTGGTGTTGTAATGGATGCTGGGAGTCAAACAGTAATTTATTTATTTATTTATTTATTTATTTATTTATTTATTTATTTATTTATTGGACTTCTATCCCGCCCATCTTCCTGGGGGGGGGGCTCTGGGTGGCTAACAATAGAACAATAGAACATAGCAGGACAAATACAGAACAAGGGTAGCAAAATACAAACAAAGATGGCAACGGGTGAAGAAGGAAAAAAAAGCCTAATTAGTAAGGTCGCCAAACGCCTCCCTGAAAAGATGGGTCTTCAGGGCCCTTTTAAAGGTGGGCAGGGACTCTGTTAGGCGCAGCTCACTGGGGAGATGGTTCCAAAGCATGGGGCCCACCACAGAGAAGGCACAGTCACACGTACGCGATTTCCGCGCCTCTCTGGGTGTGGCCACCCTCAGTGAGTGCGCCTGCGCCCGTCTCATGGGTCTGGCCCCAGTTGATCTCTGGGAGATGCACTCCACCAGATACTCTGGACCCAGGCCATGGAGGGCTTTGAAAATCAAAACCAGGACCTTGAACCTAATCCGGAGGACAACGGGTAACCAGTGCAAGCGAGCCAGGAGTAAGTACTGATCTCTGTGGGTGGGTTTCCTGTAATCTTCTACTCCCAGGCCACAGTTGGGTCTGATGACGACTGCACAATCTAGGAAAGCCAGCATGTTGTCTTGGGTGTCTTTCCTAGTGAACTTAATATTAGAGTCCACCACATTGCTGTGCTCTGTAAAGGTCTGTACTTCCTGAGTCTTGATTTTCACCCAGGTATCATCTACATGCCTGAACCAGTGGGATGATGTCATCCCTGGGAAGGTGTTGAGTGCCTTCTTCTCCACCTCTTCCATGTATAGGGTTGGTAAAAATGGGTGACACTGGGGAACCCATGGCACAACCATACTCCTGTCTGTAAAAGTCCCCTCTGTACATGAAATATGTGGTGTTCAGACACAGGTCCAGGATCAGGCATATCTGGTCTGTGTTGAGGTTGCTTCTGGAGGTGAGGGTGCTGTCTTCTCTTAATCTTTATTTATAGTTGTTAGGACATTGGTGTTGGGAATGCTGGTAAAGAGAGACATAACATCAAAGACATTTATAGCCTTTCATGTTGTCTATAGATTGAGGGTTGGGGAGGGACATGCCTGTGCTGATTATCTATGCAGCACTTAAAGCAAAGCAAAGTGTTCTGTTTATATACTGCCCCATAGTGCTTATAGCACTCTCTGGGCAGTACCATTTAACTGTGCAGGTTTGAAGTTTCCCATCAGTAGGAAACACCTAGATAACAAACAGAATCATTCACAGCAGCATTTCCAATCGTTTATGAGCTTCAATCTCTTTTATAATAACCTGCAACCTTGTGGCATATTGGCATCAAAAAGCAAAGTACAGTATGGTGCTTATATATCACCCTATAGTGCTTAAAGCACTCTCTGGGTAGTTTACAAGTAATTATCCCGGCTACACATTGCCCCTCCACATCAAGTTGGGTACTCATTTTACCGCCCTCAGAAGGATGGAAGGGTGAGTCAACCATGAGCTGGCTACCTGGAATTGAACCCCAGTTTGTGAGTAGAGATGGGCACGACTTAGCGGTATTCCCGTTTCCGTTTCCGTTACTCGTATCTGTTACTCTACGGAAACGGAAACGGGAATTACTCCACCAGAATTCGAGCTCGAACCGACGAACGAACAATTTGGTCTGATTTGTCATGCTCGTTACTTGCATCGCGGCGATCGCGCAATGCCAAGCGGCACAGAAAAAAAGTTTTTAAAAGTTTAAAAAAAACCCGATTCCCGGCCCTAAAAGTAGGCGAAAACTGTCTGAGGGCACCTACCAGGCCAGAATGGTGTTTTATTTGGGGGGGGGGGTTTCCCGCCCCCCTCTCCTTGGCTATTGCTACTGCTGCGCTGCTGGTACCAGGCTGGGAGGGCGCATCCATTTGCCATGCAGTGCGGGGGATCCAAAATGGCGACCACAATTTTTTTTTTTGAAATCGTTGCCCAAAACCCCACCAAAGCACCACAGAAACATGCGAAAATTAGCTATTTTAAATGCTTGAATTTTTACAGTAGCAGCAGTGGGTTTTTCTTGCAAAAAAAGTCTCCGTTGATTTTATTTTATTTTATTTTATTTTATTTTTTTTACACCTGCGCATTCGCAATGATGGGCTCGCCCATGGGAGTGGACCATGCAAAGTTTTGGAGCCATTCCACCAATCGCATGGCCAGGTTTTGCTGACTGTACCAGGCTGGGAGGGCGCATCCATTTGCCATGCGGTGGGGGGGAGATCCAAAATGGCGACCGCAATATTTTTTTTGAAATCGTTGCCCAAAACCCCACCAAAGCACCACAGAAACATGCGAAAATTAGCTATTTTAAATGCTTGAAATTTTTACAGTAGCAGCAGTGGGTTTTTCTTGCAAAAAAGTCTCTGTTGATTTTATTTTATTTTATTTTATTTTATTTTTTTACACCTGCACATTTGAAATGATGGGCTCGCCCATGGGAGTAGACCATGCAAATTTTCCACCAATCGCATGGCCACTTGGCCAGGTTGACCACAGAGACTTCTGGGATGTGCCAATCGGGCATAAACAGCCCACTAATCGTAGCCCAAACCCAAACCCTAAGCCTAACCCATACGCCAGTACACTGTCCTTCTAAGTGGGTCAGAGAGGCACCCAGAGGTGCACCCCAATACTCACCCTAACCTCACCCGTAACTAGCCTAACCCTAGCCCTTGCGCTAACCCGTCTTAACTCTAAGCCAGATCTACTTGCATTGCACTACATGCAAGTACGTGAGACACAGCGGGTGCAAAGAGTCTGCCAGTCCGTCACTTGTGGCTCTGGCTGACTCCTGCAGCTCCCTCCAGGAGCCCGCTACCCCCTCCCCAAACCAGTACTAACGACAAGGAAAAAACAAAAAAACGAACAGACTAATTTTTGTGATTTTTTGCGAAAAACGGAAACGAGCCGAAACGGAACCGGCCTGACTAACGACAACTCGAAATTTTTTTTTCCAAGTCGTGCCCATCTCTAGTTGTGAGCACAGTCATAGCAGCAGTACAGGCACTTAACCACTGGGCCACAAGATTCCTTAACTTTATTGTTCCTTCCAACTTTTAAATTCAAAAAGCGTCCCACCTTTCTACTAAGTGATCTACCCCTTTCTATTGTCTGATAGTGCCAATTGTGGGTTGTCTTTCATCCTTTTCTTTTTCTTTTTCTTTTCCTCGATTTTTATTTTTTATTGCTGTTGATCTATTCAGTTGGTGGCTGGTACAAGTGTAATAAAGAACGAAGTATGCTCAAATCTGTAATTTCAAGCTCTCATTCTGTAAAGAAACTTTAAAAAAACTTTATTCTACAAATATCTCACAGTGGATCATTGAGAATTTAAAGCCAGTTAACGAGTAAGGGGTGGGCTCTGGGAAAATTGAAGCTATTCTTCCTCTGAGGGTCTCTGTACAACTGCTATGTAGCAAAAGGAAATTTTTTACCTGAAATTCAAAACTGCATTTTTTTTAGCATGGAATTTAGATTCTGTGATTTAATTAACTAGTAAGAAAGCTCTATTGAATATTGTTATATAGGGATAAGCACAAAAAGTCCAGTGGGAAAAAAACTGTATATATCTAACAATCTCTATCATAGGCCACCTGAGATTTGGAGACAGGCTTTTAAATGGTCAAGCATCCTTGCAAGTTTTAGAGTAACAACCGAACATCCACTAGCTACCCACTAGAGATGGGCACGAAATGAACATTTTTTCATTTCCGTTATTCGTTATTCGTTTCGTTATGTAACAAAACGACAAACAAAAATTGTGATGAAAATGGAACGAAATGAACAGAACTACGAAAATTGTGTTTGTTACGTTTCATTCTTGTTAATGGTGACGTGCAATGAAATGAGCTGTTTAAAAATGTTAAAAAACGCCCTGGACATCCATAAAAACGCAGCAATAATTATTTATACTGTCTGATAATACCTACCGGGGGGGTTGGGGTCCTTAAAATGTGCATTTATGTCTTTTCTCAGATCGCTGTATTTTTTTCCTTTAAGGGGAGTTAGGGGAAATCAACCCAAAATGGCTCCCAGATGCCTAATATTGATTTCTTGGATATTAAAACGCCCTGGACATCCATAAAAATGCAGCGATAATGCAATAATTATTTGAAATTATTACCCACCGGGGATTGGGGTCCTTAAAACGTTTGTTTTTGTCTTCTCCCATCGCAATGTATTTTTCTTTTCCCTTTAAGAATGATAAAATGGATGTCGCCACTCCAGCCACAACATGGAGGCAAGCCGTGTGATGGGATCATGTAAATTCTTGGACAGCTTCAACCAATATCATGCCCAGGTTGCAGAATGGGAAGGACTGGCAGCCACAGAGGGCATAAAAAGCTCTGGCAGCCCCCGTCCTCCTTGCAGTCCCCAGTGGGAGTTACGGTGGGATTGCTGTCTCTTCGACTCTAGCTTCAGTCCTGCAGCCTCTCTGTGTGCGTGTGTACGTACCTCTCGGTGAGTACCCTCCCCTGCCCCGCAGTGCAGTCGCACTGCGGTTATCTTGCACCCTGGGCAACGCCCGCCGCTGCCTTTGCAGCCTCCGTGTATACCTATTCTATACTGTGTCTCTGCCAGCATCAATTTTTTTTAGTGTTTTCCCTCTGGTCTGGGGTGTGCGGGGGATGCCCCCGCACGGAAATGCTTTAAAAATCGTGCAAAAGCGGGTAGAAACAAAAAACAAAAAAACAAAAAAAATCCAAAAATTCACAAAAAACAGAAACGAAATTAAACGGATCTCTCAATGACAAACGAAAAACCGAAACACCATTTTTTTTATTCATGCCCATCTCTACTACCCACTAACCATTCTGGATGGGTAGACTCCTGCTCTTATTGTTCTATACACATTTCTCTTCCCCACAGGCAGATCCCTGGCCCCTTTCTAATGTGAATCCCCGGATTCTTGGCCCCTTTGAGGTTTGCAATAGGTTTCATTATTTCCCCCCTCCCCACACAGACACTAATGGTGGTGGGCGTGGCTCAACCTTGGCCTTCTTATGATGTAAAGGGAGAAGAATCACAGACATTCTTCTTCTTTCATAACTTTTTTTAAAATGGCCAAATCTGTAGGAAAATAAGAGCTTTTATTAATTTGTTTCAAAATATGTAAATGCAAGCCTCCTGGAAGCCTACATTAGCTTTAATCACTTGAAACAGCATGACTGTCTAAAAATAAAGAAATGAACGTTCACCCACACATTAATATAAAATGTGAACCTAATATGTGGATGGTCCAATTTTGAAACATTTGTCTGCAATAATTAATTTTGGCTAGAAAAAAATCTTTCTCTACTAAACAGTTATCTTTGGGGAGCAGAATACTGTTGTTACAGAGAAGATGTCAAAAGGTCATTAAAAAGTTCTAAACAATCAGATATTATGTATCATAACAAGAAAATTTTTTTGCACCTCGGTATAACAATAGGCTACATCTATTGAGACAACCCAGAAATTACTGATAATTGCATTGCTATCAGTAAAACTGCAGTAGGATAATGATGCAAAGTTACATGTGGTGGAACATACAGTCACCAGGTCTTTAAAGAGAAGTCATGGGGGAGGGGTTCTTACATGATGTTTATCCAAACTATACAACTGTCCTTACTAAATTTGTTCTGCACTTCATTTGCATCCCATTTAGTAAACATTAGCTTCTTGGTGGTGCAATGTATTCGTTAGCAGATATTTACAAAGGTCATAACACAGGAGCTTTATTTCTGTCATGTGCAGCCTCCTAACCAAATATGACATATTTCTAGTTCCTCAAAAAGCCGCTTATTTGAATGTTATACTGTTTGCTGTGTGGACTAATTTTACACTAATTTTGCATCAGCATTTTCCCTCAGTTGTTAAGAATTGCTTCTGCTTGTTCTATAGGCTTGCTCATATTTTTCCTTCCAGGAAAGCATTTAAAAATACTGGATTTCTTTTGTTAAAATGTTTTGACTTGGGTAGTGCCTGGAGTTTGGAAGTTGGTTGAGACCATAATTTTAAAATGCAACTCAGGGAATCATAAGACTCTTGAATAGAGAAAGGCACAGAATGGAAATGTGTTTTGTTTCATTTTGTTTAGTTTCTTTAGTAGTTTTGCTTTGCTCGTAATAAGTTTTTAAAGTAGTTGTGTTATGAAATGAAATGAAATGCTATGCTATGCTCCCCTGGGTCCTAGAGGCAGCGAAATGGCAGGGGAGCTTCCTCTAGGTGTTCCGTATAAGCCCCCAAATTTGGAGAGGCTTAGGGCTCAGGGGCTGAGTTGTAAAAATATTTATAATTGAATCAGGATTTGGAAGTGAATTTGCTCATCACTCACCTGTGGGAGAGCTATTGCAGCTTCCCGATTCAATTAGAAAGATTTTTTTCCTAGGGGCACCACTTTGAAGCTTAATAACTCAGCCCATGAGCCCCAAACCTCTCCAAATTTGGGGGGCTTACAGGAAAGAACTTGAGGAAGCTCCCATACCATTTCCTCTAGAACAAATCATTTCATTCCTAGAGGGAAAAATGGCATTTCATTTCATTTCATGACAAAACATGTCCTACTGTTTTGTTACTTGTATTATATTTCACAACTCATTCTGCTGCTATATGTCTGAAGAAGTGGACATGTCCACAAAAGGTTACATTAAAATATGAAAGTTAGTCTTTAAGGTGCCACATGATTTTTGCCTTTTGTTTTGTTTTGTTTTTCTATGATTTTTGCCTGAAATTACTTAACAAGGTAATTCATTATATAATGAAATGATGAAACAGTGTTTTGCTTTTCATTTTGTGCCCATCTCTTAATATATCCTAAATATAACTGAGTGCAGAACAGGCGTTAAAAGTGTCAGAACTAACACAAATTTAATGGAGGATAGCAGGGGCAATTCCCTCACTCTACCCTGCTTTATTCAGCTAACATGATGTACCAACAGGTGACAACCAACAATAAGCAAATGAACTTCCAGGCACACAAAAATAGGACTTTATAAGAGGTCTTATGTAATGTGATTTTCTTTTAGCAGCAGCTGTTACAAAGGAGTTATACACATGTCTTGAATTACATGGGGGTGGATTTAATGCCCCTAACCTCATTAATGTAAAAGGGAGAAGTGTACAACTAACAGTACACAAATACTGCCACTTGGCTTGGACTATCACCAAAAGGATAGAGGGGTGATTGGTGTCAATCTATATATTCTTTATCCAGATCCAAAATATGGGTTTAGGTCTTATGCTCCCCAAAACATAGCTACAATGGGGAAATAGTTGATTGACACGTCCTTACAACTCTGCTGAACCATGTTCATGACCTAACACCTCCCCTGCCACCATGTAGAATTGCCATGACATAAGAAGGGGCTGACCGAGGTGCCACCATCAGACTGAGAACCACCACACTGCCAACAACAGGGCCCTAGGTAGCCTTAGATCCACCTTTCCCAGGCCTCCTCCTAGAGATTAATAGAGAACAGCATTGCTCACCTGCTTGATAAAAAAAATGTAGAAGCATCCTGCTCAGATCCATTCAATTCAAGAGAGAATTATAAACTTTGGATCCCTGTATAAAAGTTAAAGCACAGATAATCAAACCCTTGCCAATATGATATAGTAGAATGTCTTCATATCATCAGAGGGTAAACTTCACATTACAAGACCATTAAAAACTAGAGGGAATAATAATTGCACAAGCATGATCAAACAAGGTTTATGCATTTGGAGGGAAAGCTATTTTCAGTTCAGCTCAATGTACAGTGTGTTATTATTTTTAAATGCTTGATTCAGGCATTGAATTGATTTAATTTTAGCCTTAGAACAGTAAATCAAGCCATGTACACTGATCATATGTAGTGATTTGGAGCTCATTATTTTTTTTGCTCTGAAACCATCCTGCTGTTCTTCGAAACTAAAAAGCAGGTCAGAACCAAGATTTTTAATTACACAAAGCCAAGCACAGCAGAGAACTTGCCCAGTCAGTATCGGAGTGGTTACTGTTTTTCAGCCTACTTAGGTTGAGAGTAGAGATGGGCACGAAACAAAAAAATGATGTTTTGGTTTTTTGTTTGTCGTTGAGAGGTCTGTTTTGGTTCATTTCCATTTGTTGGGAATTTTTTTGAAAAATTTTTTTACCGTTTTTTGTTTTTTTGTTTGTCGTTTCTACCTGCTTTTTGCGCAATTTTTAAAGCATTTCCATGTGCAGGCATCCCCCAACGCCCCAGACCAGAGGGAAAACACAAAAAAAATGGATGCTGGCAGAGACACAGTATAGACTAGGTTTGCAGGGAGGCTGCAAAGGCAGCGGCGGGCGTTGCCCAGGGTGCAAGGCAGCCGCAAAGTGACTGCACTGCGGGGCAGGGGAGGGTATTCACCAAGAGGTACGCAGCACGCATGCACACAGGGAGGCTGCAGGACTGAAGCTAGAGTTGCAGAGACAGCAATCCCACCCTAACTCCCACCAGAGACTGCAAGGAGGACGGGGGCTGCCAGAGCTTTTTATGCCCTCTGTGGCTGCCAGACATGCCCGCCCAGTCTGCAACCTGGGCATGCTATTGGTTGAACATGATCCCATCACATGGCTTGCCTCCATTTTGTGGCTGGTGTGACATCCATTTTAAAGTGAAACATTTAAAACAACTCATTTCATTGTGTGTTGCCATTAATGGAAACGAAACATAGCGACCACAATTTTCGTGGTTCTGTTCGTTTCATTGCATTTTCATCACAATTTTTGTTTGTCGTTTCGTTATGTAATGGAAATGACAAACGGTAATGGAAACGGAAAAATGTACATTTCGTGCCCATCTCTAGTTGAGAGACGTTACTGCTTTCAGTGCAAAAGGAAAAGAAAATTGGCCTGTCTCCAGTAATGCACTTCCCTCGATGTGGAATTCATTAAAATGCCCCACAGCCCTCTGTCTCAGGACAACCAGACTTATCTAAATTTAACTAACTTTATTTCATAGTAAAAAGTAGCTCATGGAAATCTTGTGAAAGTCGGGACAATTCTAATTGTAATAAAGTTGAGGCACAATGCAGATATCACAATGATTATCTGGGAGACATTATTTCCTTGGGATTTGGGCTATGAAAATTTTTAAATAGCGCTAAGGAGACATTACAGTATTTCAAAGAGGCAAATTAATCTCATAATTGTGCCTGTACCCTTTCTTTCCCTCTACCCTACTTCAGTTACCTCCATTCTCATTTGTATACAGGGGTCAAGGAATTTAGAAATACTTTTCTGTTTCTGAAATCAAATGGCCAGTTTCAAGAAGCATTTTTTTCTCTGCCAGAACAAAGAAGGGTTGTCACCAAGCATTTAAAGTGGCCATAAATGACTTCACATTTTAAATAGTATGAACAGTTTTTCAATGAGCATTATAATATCTCAAATGTGGAAAGAGAACATCTCTTTTCTGTAGCATAAATTCCATATTGAGGAGTGCATTCCCATGGAAGATGTCATGTTGTGAAAATAGATATTTACGCTTTACTGACTCTGACAATGCATATGACCAAGTCCAATATAGCAGGCTGATGGATTTGCTGTTAAACAAAAGTCTTAATTAAAGTGATGGTCACATGGCTAACAACCTGTATAACAAAATAAATAAGTAAATAAATAAATGAAAATAAGCTTCATTGAAATTTGAAGGTCAAATAACAGGACATTAAGGTACATAGAATAGTATAACAAATATCCAGACTCTCATCACTGTTCTTCATTGTGTATTTTAAGAAGGTGTTGGATCTTTTTCATTGTGTACTCTAAGAAGATCTTGTGTCTCATTCAAATTATGAGATCATTGTCAATGATATCAGCACCATCCAATATGCATGTAATTGAGCATTACTAATCAATTGTTTAAATGGTTTGTAAAGATCATTCAGCCAAGTTCGGTAAAGTCAGTGAAGTAAGTAAGAAAATGTAAAAAAAAGTTAAATTTAAGTAAAAAGCAACCCAATATATTCAGCAAAAGGTTCAAAATAAATTTGTAGATCATGTTGAGAAATATAATGGCTTGAAATTTTGTGGCAATCCCAGTAGCAGGAAAACCATGCAGATGTCTGCACAGAAATAACCAACAGCTGTTTCATTAAAATTGAGCATATAATATACAACAGAGACTGAAAACTTATTATCCATTTTTACTGCAATTGAGTACAAAATAATTTGATCTGCGCCTCACTTCCTAGACTCAAAGAGATGATGTTAATAGTAGTAGTAGCGGCAGTATTAATAGGCTGAGCAAAATTTATCAGAGCAGTTTTGGTGAGGTGCTAGTTGCTTCTGTTATTTGAATTTATACACTCCATTTCCATTATAAAATAGTGCTCAAAGTGGGTTACAGTCTTCACAATACAGTGAAAACAAGTAAAGTAAATTTAATAATAAAATAATTAAAACAAATAAAACAAATTCTACCATAAGAACCATTACAACCAATCAACTATGCAAACAATTTAAAATGTTACAATAAATTAGACTTTTTTTTTCACCGATGAGAGAAATCATTAGAGAAATGGTCATGGTATCTAGTGCATTGTATTAAATTTTTCCACATCAGCTGTTAGGATAAAGCAAGTACCTGATTTATCTTGCCCTGTGCTTCAACCCTCTATAGTACAGTTCATCTGTCTGATGGACTGTCATCTATGACAATTCACGCCCCTATAATGTGCTCTCTTAGGTTTCATAGAATTTTTTTAGATTCAGACGTATTAAGCGGTGTTACAAATGCCTCTCTAGTGCTGATCTTGTCACTAGAGAGACATTTAAAATCATCTGACCTATTTTCTATCTCTCTTCTCCACTTCCTTATCTATATAAATCCACATCTTTTAATTTAGATTTTTCAAGAGGAACATTTCCTTGCTCCATGCCCAATTCATATAATAATCTGCTTTACGGAGTTCCATGTCTCGCATCTCTGAAGCTAGACTCTTGCCTTCAGGTAAGACAGAATATCTTGACTATCACCAATGGTGATTCAGTTGTCTGTTCAGCTGATCTATGCAAGTGTGCTGAGGAAGATGTATTGCCTCAGGCAGCAAAATGGCTTTGGCCGGTCCTGAAGATGGCCAAAGTGCCCTACTCTACAGATGACTATTTTATATTTGAATGGCTGTCGGGGGATAAGCCTGTTCAGAGGCCATTTCTATTTCTCCTATTTGAAGAGATGATTTAAAGATGCAGACACATCTGAAGGGATGGTTTACAGATGCAGACCAAGAGAACAAGAACTCGGAAGTTGCACATGAACAATCAACACCCAGACTCACCTGACTGACTAGGTATTCCCATCACCTGGACACATATTCTCTATTAATGGTGATGTTTTCCCATTTAAATTGTAGTCAATATTTGTAAATATGTATCTTTGACAAGCATCTGTACATGGATTTCCTCACTGTTCCATCTTTTAGGTAATCAATTTTCTTATTTTGAGTTATAAACATGTTGCCATTCATGCAGAACAGAATAGCCACTTTTTTTCTTTATAAGGTACAGCACTATGAAAACTCAAGAGTAGGTTGTTCTGTGGGGGATCCCCTGTCAAAGGAGAAGGGAATCTACTTAGAATTCCATCTAGTAACAGCCATCTGGTCAATGATTTCTTCTAGCTTCTGTCCACTGTGGCAAGTAGAGATGGGCACAGAATGAACATGTTTTTGTTTCCGTTACCGTTTGTCGTTTCCGTTACGTAATGAAACGACAAACGAAAATTGTGATGAAAATGAAACGAAACAAACAGAACCATGAAAATTGGGGTCGTTACATTTCATTTCCATTAATGGCGACGCACAATGAAATGAGCTGTTTTAAATGTTAAAAAACGCCCTGGACATCCGTAAAACCACAGCGATAATTATTTATATTGTCTGATAATACCTACCAGGGGGGTTGTGGTCCTTAAAATGTTTGTTTTTATCTTCTCCCATCACAATGTATTTTTCTTTTCCCTTTAAAATGGATGTCGCCACCAGCCACAAAATGGAGGCAAGCCATGTGATAGGATCATGTTCAACCAATAGCATCCCCAGGTTGCAGACTGGGCGGGCATGTCTGGCAGCCACAGAGGGCATAAAAAGCTCTGGCAGCCCCCGTCCTCCTTGCAGTCTCTGGTGGGAGTTAGGGTGGGATTGCTGTCTCTGCGACTCTAGCTTCAGTCCTGCAGCCTCCCTGTGTGCATGCGTGCTGCATACCTCTCGGTGAGTACCCTCCCTTGCCCTGCAGTGCAGTCACTCTGCGGCTGCCTTGCGCCCTGGGCAACGCCCACTGCTGCCTTTGCAGCCTCGCTGAGTACCTACTCTATAATGTGTGTCTGCCAGCATCCATTTTTTTTAGTGTTTTCCCTTTGGTCTGGGGTGTTGGGGGATGCCTGCGCACAGAAATGCTTTAAAAATCACACAAAAAGTGGGTAGAAACGACAAACAAAAAAACAAAAAACAGTAATGAAATTTTTCCAAAAATTCACGACAAACGGAAACAAACCGAAACAGACCTCTCAATGACAAACGAAAAACCGAAACACCATTTTTTTGTTTCGTGCCCACCTCTAGTGGCAGGAGTTAACGGAAAATGTCAATGCATTGATAACAATGATACAGATATGCAGAACACAAATGTTGCTGAAAGCCTGTGAATCAGATATAGCCTGAGTCACCAATTTTTCATTCTTCACCAGCTTCTTTATTTTTCATTTTTACCTTCATCTTTTTTAAAAAGTGACTTGAAAGGAAGAATGGGGTATTTTTAGGAACACTTGGGGGTTGCCCTTTAGGTGGAAAGATGGTCTCAGAGGAAAGCTGTGTGTTTCTCCCTCAGGAATACCAATATCGTCTCTTCCTTTTCCTGTCAATAGGGTCTTGGCATAACAATATAATACATTTTTACTGGACTTCCATTAAATTTCAAGTTATCTTGGCAAGGAAGGAATTGGGAGCATTAAAAAGGAAGCTATATTATAAAGGCCCATGCTTTCTGGCAGTTATAGATAGTTGGAAATTGACTTAAAACAATGATGAGGGTTCATTGGAACTGGGTTTTTTTTTAATTTGTTTTGGAAATGCACAACCTGTTCAGAGATTCCGGAACTAAGGTTTAAAGTACAACACTCCAGAGACCAGTCTATTCTGACATTAATTGCCCTGTTTTTACTTCTGTTTTCTCCATGACATGAGCAGGAGAACATATAATCATTTTCTTTTCTGCCATGGCCTTCCTCATATGAAAAGCAAGAGTGTCAGTAAGTGGTTCCTGCTGAGATGCAGAATGGTTATGAAAGCAGGACTGCCAAATTCCCAGGACTCTTCTTCATGTGGGCAGGCTTCATGTCAACAGCATCATTGAGCATGATAGCATTTCATGTTGAGAAAGTGACAAGAGAAAGATGAAGAGAGTATCTGGTCCTCTCCTGCTTGTGTGTGTGTGTGTGTGTGTGTGTGTGTGTGTGTGTGTGTGTGTGTGTGTGTGTGTGTGTGTGTGTGTGTGTGTGTGTGTGTGTGTGTGTGTTGTGTCAGTACAGTCGTGACCAACTCTTTGTGACCCCATGTCCATGGAGGTTTCTTGGCAGGAATACTGGAGTGGTTACCAGGTCCTACTCCAGGCACCTACAGCACCAAGGTTTAGCAAACTCCTAAATCTCTGACTCAAGGGATGTTTGTGACTCAACAGAATAAGCAGAAGGGAATAAGCAGAATAGCATGATGTACTTTCTCCCACCAGCAATGTGGGAGTTAAATGAATAGATGGTATGTAAACATGCATGGCACTTGTGTTGTGTGTGAGAGAGAGAGGGGGAGGGGAAGGAAGGAGAGGGGGAAGTAGGTGAGTGGATATGGAAGGAGGAGAGAAAGACTGAGAGAGAGAGAGAGAGAGAGAGAGAGAGAGAGAGAGAGAGAGAGAGAGAGAGAGAGAGAGAGAGAGAATGAGAGAGAGAATGAAGGGTGGAATTGAATGTCTTCTCTGGGTATGGGCCAATAACACCAGATGAATGGAGCAATACAGGGAGTAGAGTTTGAGAATAAAACCAGTCAGTGACTACAATGCTACCTTCCATATTTTGGCATCTGAAGTCCAAAGAAGTAAATTTCCCCACATCTGAGACTTCAATAAACATAACAGAAAATTAGTACTGTATACCAAATTCCCTCTTCGTCAGTTTCATTTCTTAATCATAAAATACAGGTTCTGTGTGTTCCTGTTATAACAGAGACCTAAAGGCTATCTGAGTGGGTTGTGTGGTGCAGGAACAAATGGCTCTGTCCCTTTCTTTTTTCATCCCACCCAGCCCAGTGTTACTGCCTCAGAACATCAAAATCTATGTGCTTTATGTACCAATTTTATGGAAAGGATGTGTTCCCTCCTGCCATCCATCGAAAAACAAATATCATCATTGCAGCCCTTGGAATCTGTGCATATAGCAACCAACAATCTAAATTATAACCTAGATGTCAGCTTTCCTTTAAGACTGCTAATGTTACCCATAATAATTTGCATTGTGTTTCTCAAGGACCACAAGTGATTTGCAGCTACAGTGTGAAATTTGACATGGTTAATACAATTTGAAAAGTTAACTGAATTAACCTCTTTCTGCAGGGCCATGTCCAAGTAATGAACACTTTCTTACCAGCACAAAAAGTATTTGGAGGAGCCTGTGCATTCTGCTTCTGCATAACTCCTATCCGCCTATGTGTAACACTGGCAGGAAATATGCACTACTTGGTTTTTACTTTAGAGGAAGAAACCATACTCAGACTTTGTTTTTCCACAAACAATTTTTGCATTAAACGAATTATTCTGTCCATCTCCTTCGCTCCCTATCCTGTTTAACTTCATCTATTGAAAACTACAGTGGTACCTTGTAGAAAGGAATTAATTCATTCCAAATGAAATTATGTTAAGCAAATTTTCCTTTATACAAATTTCTCATATGAATGCATTGAAAACACAGTAATCCCTAATTGCGACCATTTTATGTTGTACGGATTCGCCCCATAGACAATTCTGTTAAGCAAATTTGCCCTATCTCTGGAATTTTTTATGTTGTACAGATTTTATATTATACAAAACCCATTTGTTATATGAGGGTCCACTCAGTATTTTTGTGTGTGTGTGCAGACTGATGCTTCTTAAACTCTTCAAGGTGTGTGAGTGTATGTGTGTGTGTGTGGGGGGGATGCCATTCACATTTGAGTGTAGAATTATGTGGGAGGAGTTAAAGACTCACCAACCCATATTTTCTAGGCTCTTCTTTACTTGTTCTGACTTCATTACACAGAGGGCTCTTGGAGTCACTGATGTCATTTCTTTCTGCTTCTCACATTGTCTCTATATTCTTTCTAGGTGTTACTAAGATGCTGAGGACAGCCATGGCTCTCTCTTTTCTTAGTTCATTTACTAAATGCAGAAGTCCTATTCCCTTTCCTGTTTAAACATACTAGTATAATAAACATGAGCTTTCTTATTTTCTTAGAAATCTGGGTTTGATTTTTATGCCAAAGGTTACATGGGCTCAGGAGGTGATGGGGGCTCTATTCAAGAGAAAATATACTTTTATTTGATTATTGCACTATGTAGGGGGTTGGGATTGATGGCCTTATAGGCCCCTTTCATCTTCATAATTGTATGACCTCAAACATTTTGATATGCAGATGGTAGAATCCACTAGTTAATAATAATAATAATAATAATAATAATAATAATAATAATAATAATAATAATAATAATAATAATAATAATAATAATAATAATAATAATAATAATAATAAAAGAGATGGGCACAACCAGGAAAAATGACGTTTCGAGTTGTCATGTGTCGGAGCCAGCCCGTTTCGGCTCCTTTTTATTTGTCGCGAAATTTTTCAAAAAATTGTCATTTTGTTTGTCATCTGTCGTTAGTACTGGTTTAGAGGGGGTAGGGTAGCGGGCTCCTGGAGGCACCTCTCTGGGGTGGGTGCCTCATCTGGCCCACTACGAAGAGAAGGCATTTAGCAGGCTCCTGGAGGCACCTCTCTGGGGTGGATGCCTCCTCTGGCCCCCTACAAAGGGAAAAGGAAGGGTACATGACTGTGTAGCCATTGCGTACCAAGTGGCACTGGCAGAGGCACCTCTCTTTTGGGTGCCTCTAGCTCACTAAGAAGGACAGCATACTGGCGTACAGGTTTGGAGTTTTTTGGAACTTTGGACTGTGAGCGAGGTGAGAGAAGAATGCCTCTGCTGGGCGCCCTCTGACTCACTAAGAAGGACAGTGTACTTGCGTGTAGAACAATGCGAGTACAGATCTGGCTTAGGGTTGGGGTTAGGGCAAGGGCTAGGCTTAGGGTTATTACGGGTAAGGTTAGGGTGAGTTAGTGGGCTGCACCTCTGGGTGCCTCTCACCCACTAAGAAGGACAGTGTACTGGCGTATGGGTTAGGGTTAGGGTTAGGGTTAGGGTTAGGGTTAGGGTTATAGTGAGCTTTTTATGCCCGACTGGCACATCCCCGAAGTCTCAGTCAAAACCTGGCCAAGTGGCCATGCGATTGGTGGAATGGCTCCAAAAATTTGCATGGTCCCATCCCAAGGCTAGCCCATCATTGCGCAGGTGTAAAAAAAATAAAAATAAAAATAAAATAAAATAAAATCATTGGGATTGGAGACAGACGTTTATTGCAAGAAAAACCCACTGCTGCTACTGTAAAAATTCAGGCAGTTAAAATACCTAATTTTTGCATCTGTGAAGATTCTCATTCATCCAGGTTCGTTTAACTGGGAGTTGAGTCATGGCTACTGGACTTCTTTTTTGAGAGATAGAAACGTTTCACTGTTCATCCAAACAGCTTCATCGGTCTGAATACAGCTAGTGCAAGAGACCTTCGTATAGTCAGCTTGACCTCTTGTCCCCTGGTCTGATTGGCTCATAAGATGAACAAAGCCTGAATAGGCTCGTTAGGGGAGACATTAGTGTCCATGGCCTTAAGGTAAACAATGGCCTAAGGTGCCTTAAGTTCACTAGGGAAGACACCCAAGATAACAGGCTGGCTTTCCTGGATTGTGCAGTCATCATCTGACCTGACCGTGGCCTAGGAGTAGAAGTTTACAGGAAACCCACCCACACAGATCAATACTTACTGTTTGACTCCCACCATCCATTACAACACAAACTAGGAGTCATCAGGACCCTAAGCCACAGAGCAGAGAGCATCCCCACCTCCTCAGAAGCCAAGAAGAAGGAAGACAGGCACCTGAAGACAGCACTTAAGGCCTGTGGATATCCAAGGTGGGCCTTCAACAAAGCAGTGCACCATCCCAGAAGAACAAGGGATCAGTCTGAGACCCAGACCCGACAGAAGAACCTGGTCATTCCCTACATGGCGGGAGTGTTGGAGAAGCTTAAAAGGATTTTTGGAAAACACCACATCCCTGTTTATTTCAAACCCATGAACACACTAAGGCAGAGACTTGTCCACCCAAAGGATCCGATACCAAACCATAAAAGGAACAATATAGTATATGCAGTCCAATGCAGTGAAGAGTGTTCAGACCTCTACATTGGAGAAACTAAACAGCCATTAAACAGAAGAATGGCCCAACATAGGAGAGGTAACAGCTCAGGACCAGAATCAGCAGTATACCTCCATTTGAAGGAAAAAGGCCACTCTTTCAAAGATGAGGATGTACACATATTAGACAAAGAAGAGAGGTGGTTTGAGAGAGGAGTAAGGGAAGCCATTCATGTTAGCATTGAAAATCCCTCCCTCAACAGAGGTGGGGGGCTCCGGCATAGTCTATCTGCTACTTATCAGGCTGTACTTTCCAAAGTACCCAGGCAAATCAAGGAGCCTTCACCACCAGGTCACAGCTAACGACCCATTCTTGATGGGTTTCAGCACCTTAGGCCATTGTTTACCTTAAGGCCATGGACACTAATGTCTCCCTAATGAGCCTATTCAGGCTTTGTTCATCTTATGAGCCAATCAGAGTTCAAGCTGACTATAAGAAGGTCTCTTGCACTAGCTGTATTCAGACCGATGAAGCTGTTTGGAAACATTTCTATCTCTCAAAAAAGAAGTCCAGTAGCCCCAGCTAATTTTTGCATGTTTCTGTGTGGTGCTTTGGTGGGTTTTTGGACCACGATTTCAAAAAAAATATTGTGGTCGCCATTTTGGATCCCCCCGCACCACATGGCATGGTGAGACGACGAGGATGCCCCCCACCAGAGCAGCCCAGGACAGGAGAGGGGGGAGGCCGGGGACCCCCCCCCCCGAAACCACCCCTCTGGTAGGTGCCCTCACTCAGGCAGGCATATTTTCGCCTGCTTTTTTGGCCGGGAATCGGGTTTTTTTTAAAAAAACTTTTTTTCTGTGCCGCTTGGCATCGCGCGATCGCCGCGATGCCATGAACGACAACGACAAATCAGACCCAATTTTTCTTTTATCGGTTCGAGTTTGAGTTCTGACGGCTTAATTGTCGTTACCGTTTCCGTTGCGTAACGGAAACGAGGAACGGAAATGGACACGAGAATTTCGCCAAGTCGTGCCCATGTCTAATAATAATAATAAAATCTTCTGCCAGTTATTAAACAATGGAACATCAAACAATTGTTCTGTATTTTAATGTGTGGGAATTGTTCTGTATCACAGAATTGTTCTGCATTATTATTATTATTATTATTATTATTATTATTATTATTATTATTATTATTATTATTATTATTATTATTATTATTATTATTATTATTATTATTATTAACCACACAGCTATCTACACTGGATTTTGTATTACAATCTTTAGTCGAATGCTTCCCAAGCGTTTAAGACTCAGTGATGTATCGACAAATTATGCAAGCAGATCCCAGTAAGGCGGCTTTCTGGATCTGACTGATGGTGATTTTGTCAACTCCAAGTTCTTCTAAATACTTGGTTAGCTCTTTAGGCACCGCACCCAGCATGCTGATTACCACTGGGACCACCTGTACTGGTTTATGCCAGAGTCTCTGAAGTTCAATTTTCAGATCCTGATTTTTTATTATTATTATTATTATTATTATTATTATTATTATTATTATTATTATTATTATTATTATTATTATTAGTAGTAGTAGTAGTAGTAGTAGTAGTAGTAGTAGTAGTAGTAGTAGTAGTAAACATATATGTGTACAATGAGATTAGCTAAGCCTCCCTCCCAAATGATGCTCGTGTTAAAACCACTTCTTTCTGTCTCCCTCTCCTTTGTTCCTTCTCTCTCTCCCTCTCTATCTCATTTTCTCTCTCACACACAATCTTTCTCTATCATGAGACCTGGAGAAGCAAGAGCTGGCAACCGTACAACCCACTGGGACTAAATTCTTCATATATCATTCCTCTCTCAATAGTCCCAGAGCAAGGCATTTTGCTGCCTGAAGCAGAACACTGAGTGATACCTCACCTCCCCCTCATACACACAACAACTTACTTTTTCCCATACATCTTTGTGGTCTTGGCAAAGCACACCATTAATGTAATTTGCACCATGATGTTGATGAATAATTGCCATGAGTGTGCCTTGTTTTGTGTAAAAATTATGTAAGACCATAAACCACAAGCAATCAATGATTTCCTTGCTTAATTTTTTTTAAAAAAGCTGGCAGTGAATGGAAAGCTTGTTGATATTGTCTGCAACTCGTTAGATAATTTGAAACACAAATCCTGCTTTAGAATGTGTGTTTTTTCACTGTCTCTTTCCCACCTTCCGAATTGTATTTATGCCACCAAATCTGCATGCTGGAATCAATTTGCTTCATTTTCTCAGACCTTTCAAAACTTTCAGTTGGACCTGCATACTGAATGAAAAATAGATGACCACACCATTGGATGTATGTTTGGCTTTTCTAAGCACTTTTGTTTACAAAAAGTAGGTTCACAGGGAAAGATGAAGTTCAGAACCACAGGAGGAGGAAAACTATAACTATTTCCTCTCATTACTTTTTCAATTCTAACACAGACTCATTTGCGATCTCATTGGCCATCTAGAAGGAGAGACTAGATTAGTAGGATGAACAGTGTGGGGAGAAAGTGTTGGAAAAGACAAACACACACACACACACACACACACACACACACACACACACACACACACACACACACACACACACACACACACCATTGCATGGTCTGTTACAGCTACTTCTGGAAGAAGAAAACTAGCTAGAGAATCCAATTATAGCTCCCCCACAAAACAAAGATAACTGAAATGAATATTCCGGCTGGATTGCTTATGCAACCTGTGTTTTTGACCCTGCAACATAGGACAGGCCGCAACTCACCCTTTGTCTCTTCCTCTTAACTAGTGTCACTGTCACTCATGTTTCAACAATAATAGTGACCAGGAAAGACAATCTAGGGTTATTCAATTGTGGAGGAAGATAAAGAGCTTCCTTACCAAACAGTTTAGCATGGAGGTGAGGCCAAACCAAACTAAGCAAGAACTGATAATTCACTGTGTCTCATTCAAAACAGAGAGATTTAGAAGCTATCAATTACTTTCAGAATAAACACTTGGACAATTCATTATCTAACTAAATTAGAAATAACATAGCAAAGAAGCTTTGACAGGAGAATTCTGGACCACCTTATACATCTTGTTGATTCATTCTTCACAAGAAGACAAAGAGAAGCCCATTGGAATCAAAGTTCTGCCTCTGCAAGACTAGACATTCAAATTTACTTCATCAGACAAAGATAATATAAAATTTAATTGTAAGGGAAATAGTTAGTCTTTGCATGGCAAAAATTCCAGACAACTCTAACGCTCAAATTATTTGCCCTTTAAAATGTCTTTAGCCACTGAGGCAAGTGCTTGCCTTGGTGACTAAAGACATTTTAAAGGACCCGCGCTTTTTCCCCAATGTGCCCAATTGTGGGGGGAGGTACGGGTTGATTAAAGCAGTTTCCCATAGGAATGCACTGATTTTTTCAATTCATTTCTATGGGAAACTTTGCCATTAATGAAAAATGAAATTGTACGAATGGAAAATTTCCAGTTTCATTTTGTTTTGTTTTTTAAAAAAAATCAGTTTCATTTTGTTCTGAAATGAAAAAAAAACTGAAATAAAAAATTGTTTCGTGCCCATCTCTACTGAGGACAATTCCTCAGTATGCACATGACTCTCTGCAACAAGCAATTTGAAGGAAGATGCAAAGTGTTTACAATTTTCTATACATAAGATGTACCTTATTTTGATATTGCATACATTTATGCTGTCTCAGCTACTTTGAGTTCCTATATTCAAGACATATCTTCATATTCAGATATCTTCCTGACTATATCTGAAATGTAAGATTTACTAGGAAAAGTGCAATGATAGTGCAGTTTGTAAAGTATATAATGAATGATTTAAAACAGAAGTTTTATAAATGTAACAACAGTAGTATCAAGTCTGCAGATCTCTTAGTATTCATTTTGAGGCTTGTAAAAGGCACTGTCCAACCTAATTAGAAAAAAAAACAAAGTGTCTGCGATAGAAAACCCTTGTAATATCAATCATTTTAATATGAAAATGCACAGAAATCCTAAGCATTTATAATGCAAGATAAAAAATTAAAAGGTATCACATATTCAACACTGAGGCCTGATAGCTTGCTCTAATTAAGTAAGATATCAAAACAGCCAAATGCTAAAATTGGCCACATCACAAGGAAAAAAAGTGCTTAGGGCACAGTGTAATGATTGGTGAAATTTTGAAAGCTTGCAAAATATGCCCCCCCCCATATCCCTGCAGTGAGACAGAAAGAAGAAGGAAAGCTTTGCCCCATTCCTGTAAAGAGACGAAGCACATGGGTTGATGCTTGAAAACTCTGACTCCTATGGTAAGAGCTGGGAGCCAAGCCTTTAAAATCCAAACTAGAGACAACATAGACCTCTTTCCTTGGTGGATGACATAAACTGGGACCTGGACACAAAGAGTATACCCCTATCAGTTATTGTGGACCTCTCAGTAGCTTTTTATACCATTAATTATGGTACTCTTCTGGGTCATCTCGCTGGGATGAGACTTGGAGACTCGTATGTGAAGGTTCTCAGTCACCCAGGTGAGGTTATCTGGGAGTTGAGTCATGGCAGCTGGACTTCTTTTCTTGAGAGATTGAAACAGGCCACTACTCATCCAAGCGTCTTCATCAGTTTGAGGGAAGTTAGTGGCGAGAACCTAAGCCTATTCAGACCAACGTGATCTGAAATCAAGGTGAACTACAAATCGGAGGTATTGCCACTCACTTCCCTCAGTCTGATGAAGCTGCTTGGATGAGCAGTGTTGCCTGATTGGTTTATTGAATGAAAGGTGCTCATGAAAATTTGGCCTATCCCATTCTGATTGCCAGAACATATGGCACTATCGATTGAAATAGTTCGTAAATTGGTATATATTATAATTTGCCTGGAAATAGTGGGAGACAGGTTGGCGGTGGTGAGCTCCAGGGTGTATGGACACCACCACCCCTGTTTGGGTCATGTGAGACATGCAGCCTGTGATTACTGCATGAGGCCAGTTTGGGTTACAAACAACTAAAATCCTGTGACTGTGGACTTGGAAACAGACTCAGGAAGGAATTTCCCACCCAGAGTGGTTAGCAAGGCTAAAGTTTTCACCCAAGTCCAGTGCAGAAGTGTCTGGCAAGATATTTGATCCTAGACCTGAGTGATACTATACCTCACTATGTTTATGCCCAGCTGATGGTTTGGGACGTAAATAGTTCATTTCTTATGTCTCATCTCATTTTCCCCTAGAGGTACAGGGGACAGTGACAACACACTTTCACATATTATTTTTTGAGACACCATGGAAGTTATTCTTTACTCTGTTTTATTATTTGGATGTTGGGCAGCTGCATAACCCTTTGCTCCCCACAACCCATTTATTTTCTCCCCCCCCTCTTTTTTTAAAAAGTAATCCTTCTGTGAGGACTAGTTCAATTTCACTATGATTTCAGCTGGAGATGGGCACAAACCAAAGTTTGGAGGTTCATACTGGTTTGTACTTACAGCACCACATGTGTCACATATTCCCTTCTCTTGCTTCCCTGAACCCCAGTGTGACTCTTCTATTCTCTTTCGCTGTTCCACCAGTCTCTGGCAGGAACACAAGTTTGCCTGTCCTGCCTCCTTGTTCGTGTGGGTGAACACTCAAGGAGCCTGGGCTGGGATGCCCATGCTCATTCCAGGGACTGGTTGAACAGCAAAGGAAGTGAAGAAGAGGAGTGCATTCCAGTTGGAACAAACCAGCATGAACCTCTTGTCCAAGGTTAGTGCTTTCTGTATTTTCAGCCCTTCCACGTCTGTTTAAGGCTCAGAGAAGAACTAAACAATAAAAAAACCAACCTCAGCTTTTACAAAAGTGAGGTTCACCATCTTTTGAGTGAGAATTTTCAGCTATTAAACATCTGTATTATCATCACTACATTATTCTAATGTTGTGGCTTGTACTACTTGATATTCTTCCTAATATTTGATCAGAACCCATTCATATGTAATTTGAATTGAATGGTTTATGGACCACTACCACCACCAAAATAGATTCCATCAAATATCAGAAAAAGTTTGTGATATCGCATCTTAATCATCTCTTTACAAGTCAAGTATAACTAAAGCTATCATCCTACTCTCACCAGACTTGTTCTTCTGGACATTATAGCTTCAGCAACTTCAACAGCCATGTTTAATAGTCAGAGAAAACCGTTGGAGGTGGAAGAGGATTTGTGAAGTAGGAACTATTGGGAAAATGTCACAGCTAGGCCAAGACCACCTGCACCTAAAGGTGTGCACAGAGAAAGAGTGAAGAAGGAAGTCAAAAATCAGGTTGGAAAAGCAAATCACAACCAAAAGAAAAACTAGAGAGCAATTCAAAGAAGAAGCAAAAATGTACAATGAAGGGGCATGAGAACACATTAGAGCTCAAGAAGATCATTTTCCTCTCAAACAAATCTTAATTAGGATTTTTTTAAAAAGTCCATTTTTTTCATATCCTATAATACTGAATAGGCAGCCAAAGTGGTCGTTCACACCAAACCTTCACTGAGAAAACTTCATTGGGACATTGCCATCACATACAATAACTGCTATATATTCACCATTTCCTGACATGAATAATTTCTGTTTCCCTTGGAGATTTATTGGCTTAGCCAGGAACTGTTAAAAATGCCATAGAGGTTTCAAGTGGAGGCACATCTCCAATTTTCATTTCTCCAAGATATTTAGGACCATAGTATACTTCATTCAAACTGTCACTTACTGTATATTCACAATTCAAATGATGCTCAGAGGTGATGTAGAACGATGTGAGATGCTAAGGCATCATTACACTTTTAAAGAAAATTAAAATGATTTCAGACTTCAAACAACTACCAAAAGATTATTTTGTGGCCACAGTTTGTGTGAATTTATTTCCTAGCCAACTGTCTTTTGCAAAAATTGGTGTTCTGTTCTATGAGAATTGATTCCCATAATAGAGTAGATTGGGGTATCTGGCTGTAGGCCCAGATGCCAGGAGTTCAATTTTTTACTTTTTTCTTTGAAATAAAAGAAATAATCACAATGGGTAGTGGATTTATCAGTGATGGGAGGGAGAAAACAACAGGGAATAAAAGATTATCATAGAAACCAAAACAAACTCTTCAGCTTAGCTCTAATTTTGTTGGTTTACATTAAGGAGTAAGGTAAAACCAGGTCAAAAGTTCTTCACCTGGAGGGTAGCACTTTGGTTCAGAAAGAAATGTACTCTCTCTTGATGCTGTTGTCACTTGGTGTTTCTCATGAGAATTTCATACAGTTGGTGCTGAAACATGCTGGTATAATATTCACGTGATACCTCAGTTGCTGTGCTGTTAGAGGAGGCAGGAGAACCAACCGTGACAGGAGAGTTTTCCTTCAACAGTCAGTCAACAATAACAACAAAATCTATATCAAATTCAGAGAGATTATTTGGGGACCTTTTTCTTGGCACTTCAGTGACAACTGTCCTTTAATAATGCATTGTGCACGTGCACACACATTTGTCTTTGAATCATGAGGTTGTTTTTGTTCTTTTAAAAGTAGCTGTTGTTGACAGTTTCCTTTCTTTGACAGGTATGCCTCCGTGATTGTCTAAAGTCAGATAAGAGACAAAATGGGAGGGGGAATTATTTTCAAAGCTCTTCTAAACTGACATCCCCCCGTTCAGTGCCAGTTCAGATATATTCAATGAAAGCTAGTTTTTTCCACCCTGGCTTGATGCACAGATGAAAAAAGATATATATAGTACTCATTGTTTATAGTACTCTTGCCATTTGGATAGCTCTAACTTTTGTCATTATTTTTCATACATGGGGATACATGAATAAACTGAAGGGTTGAAATTTCATGCTCTTTCTTCCAAATTGTTTTTATCATGTGTTTTCCCACTCCACCAGGATTTAAATCAGCAGATACTTGCCTAATGGAGACAAAAAATAAATCAATATAGCATATAACAATCAAAACCAGTGAGTGAAATTAAAATGATGGAAACAGGGAGCAATGCTTCCAAGGGAAGTCCTAACCAAACAACATGACAATGGGCTGCCAAGCCAAATCCATCTCCATTCCCCACAGCCTAGAAAATTTTGGACAGTACTGGGAATTTATCTTGCCCTGGCCTAACATTATCCTGGTATTGTTTGGGATTTTGTCACTGGACTGGAGGAAGTTTAGATCTGCCACTCATTTTGCTCTTCTGCTAGCAGATCTTAGCCACCAGCTCATTTCTTCAAGCAATTGACTCCATCAGTGAATTTCTGAGATCACCTGTCAGAAGAACAGTCTTCCTGTAGTAGGTGATTTCTGCTTGCTCTTGTGATATACCACTGGAGTAAAATAAAAACACTATAGTTCTATGGATTAAGTTACATGAGTTGATCTGCATCTCCCCCCAACATGCCAAAAAATAGAAAAATAACTTATCTGGAAAAATAGTATACATTTTAGTTTTGGCTTCATATTGGTGACTAGGCTTCAAACTGTCATCACATGACTTGTTCTTAACAATAGTGAGAAAGATCTACTGGGGTACTCCTTGAATGGAATTTCTTCCAACATCCATAACTCCTCCCGTCTCCTCAAGACACCATGCACACTCAACATTTACTCAACAACCCCAAAATACCCTATGTAACAGATATTTGGAGGTTGTTCAGAATGGGTAGCTCAAAGGATAGCTCACTGAGTTAGGTTCCACACTGTTGAGACTGTTCCAAAGTTTTCCCAGAAGTGAATGATACACTTCTGAGTGTTTGTACCTAGAAAATCCAGGAAAGGGTCACTATATGTTGGAATTGGCAACATATATTTTAGCAAAGAAACATTTAAACTGACCATTTTTAAATCCTTTTACCAAGAATGAGGATGAGATTGGATAGATCTAGTCATTTTTGCTCTTCATTAAAAAGCAAATAGCTAAATTCCAAATCCCTCCAATGAACATCTCTTTGCCTTTTATTGGGATCCCATATAGAATTTACATGAGGGTGAAAGATATAAAACACATGGGGAGAAGGGGAGAGATGGAGATGCAGAGTTACAACAAAACAAAATCCTTACTATTTATATAGCAACCACTACATCGTCACAATTTCAATCATGCAGCAATCATACACGCACTCGAAAGTCATTTTATTCCTTCAGTACTCCTTGCATTTTCTCTCACAACACTAAGAAAGAGACAAAGAGTAAGGAGGAAAGAAAACAAAATATCCCCATACATCAGCTGCTGGTTGTGTGGACTATCTGTATTTGCAGATTGCTCTAGACAATGTGTTTCACTTTCTGAAGAGTTTGCAAGAACAAGTTTGAAAACTTTAGAAGACTGGCAGTTTTCTAGTCAAGGAATATTGATACTTGCACCATTTCAATTTGCTTTGTTACTCTGTAAGGTTTACAGGCTCAGGAGAGAGCATGAGCACAGAGTGTCTTTTCTTTAGTATATTTTCACTGGAACATAGCTGAAGCTCCCTGTGCTGTAATTATGTTCTCCTCCATATGGAAAAAGATGTGCAAGACGTAATCCTGGAGTTTGTTGGATTGTTATTAGCCTTACTGAGCTCCACCACTCAGTAGGGGTTACAGCAATGTTATGTGGAAGGAACACATCACATACACAACACATCACCTTGTTCACATATCGATGAAGAGCTGAGTTGTACACTTCTAGAAGTCCTGGTATGTGGATATCTGCCTTTCAGACCCCTCTCACCCCAAGATTATCAGTCAGGATCTGACAGCTGTTGTAAGTTTTTCAGGCTGTTTGGCCATTTTCTGGAAGTTTTTCTTCCTGACGTTTTGCCTCTTCAGAAGGAAAGGAGCTCAGGGAACTAGGAGTTATCACCCCAGAGCACAAAAAGAACGTCTAGTTCCCTGAGCTCCTTGCCCTCTGAAGATGCTGGCGACAGAGTCTGGCAAACCATCAGGAAGAAAAACTTCCAGAACATGAACAAACAGCCCAAAAATGCACAACAGCTATCAAGATAATTTATTTATTTACAAAAAAAAAGTAGCCGTCCCACTACCACGTAGTCTCTGGGCGGCATATAACAACGTATTAAAAATATAAAACAACCTAATTATTAAAACTA
Source organism: Phrynocephalus guinanensis (assembly GCA_037367245.1). NCBI lineage: Eukaryota > Metazoa > Chordata > Lepidosauria > Squamata > Agamidae > Phrynocephalus > Phrynocephalus guinanensis. The sequence goes on along the minus strand of CM074741.1, from coordinate 40,992,546 downwards.
TACAATATGATACAATTTTAAGAAATCAATATGCAATACAAAATATAAAAATCCTGCTGCTCATGAGCCCAGCTAAAAAACACTATCTAATTAAAATGCTGGCTGAACAGGAAGGTCTTTACCTGGCGCCAAAAAGTGAAAAGCAAAACGTGTAGGCACCAGGCAGATCTCTGTAAGGTGGACATTCCAAAATTTGGGGGACAACTGCTGAGAAGATTAGAAGGCACAGATCTAGAGTGAAAATAAGGTAAAACTGATGAAGCAATTTATTTACTTATTTCCCCCCAGAACTATTCATGTTCAGAACATAAAGAACCTGAGAATGAATAAATAAATAATAAATAAATAGTGTAATATAATGTAAAGTTGACTTTGCACCCCCAGCCCAGAAATAAAGACACAACACAAAGTATTGGGTTTCAAATTGGTCCACAACTTTATTGAATCTTATTATAATTCTGTAATTCAGGATTTAAATGGTGCCTGTCATAATGCAAGTAAATTTTGGCCTGGGTGACCTTAACCTTCAGGCCCTTAAACACTTAGGTGAGTTGTTAATTGGAAAACATCCTGATTGAAGTTATTCAGGACATTTCCAAACTCTGGGGGACTAACTCCCCCACAGCAGCTATAAACAAATTTGACCACAACATATAATCTTATTAAAACTCTACTAGCCTTAACCTAAGCTCCCCTCCTCCCCCTTGTACCACTTTTTCATAGATAAAATTATTCCAATCTGTTTTCTTAAAGTGCATTATAATTAATTTCTATGTAACCTGTTCCAACACATTATTCTATTTGAGTGTTATCCACATCTACTCAAATAAATCAAGACAACCTACATGCTATTAGTATGGTTTTGTGATATCGTGTGAATTTGGCTATATGTTAGAGTACTAATTGGTTTCTTCATGGAAGTACTCTTCAAGTTGTATATGTATATATATATTAATCTGGGCTCGACATGGGCGCAAAACAAAAATGGACACATTGTTTCATCATGTCATAAGGTTACAAGATGTTTTGCAACATAATGAAATGGCAGACAGCATTTCCTTACAAAATGAAATGAAACATCATTTTTACTGCTGAAATTAAACAATTCATTCTCCCTTGCCACCCCACCTCCTAGGTGGGGTTTTTTTTGACAGGTCAGGCTGTGGGGAGGGGGTCATCCCCTCTCCCCACAGACTGACATGTCAAAAAAATCCCATCTGGGAGGTGGGGGCAGCAAGGGAGAATGGAGCAGGCAGCGGTAAATTCAAAACCTGCCCTGTTGCCACTGCCCCCACCCCCAGGTGGGTTTTTGACAGGTCCCTCCCTACAGCCCGACCTGTCAAAAACCCACCTGGGTGATGGTGGGGAGAATTGGACAGTGGAGCCCCGCTCTCCAGTTCTCACCCTGGCCACTGTCGCACAGCTGGAATTTTTGACAGGTCAGGCTGTGGGGAGGGAGGGCATCCCCCCTCCCCAAAGCCCAAACTTAAAAAAAAAAACACCTCAGTTGGGTGGTGGCAGCTTCTGAATCATTTTGTTGTTCATTTTGTTCTGTTATGAAAGCTATATTCACAATTCGTTAGAAACAAAATAAAATATGAGTAACAAAATGAAACACTATTTTTCCATGTTGTGCCCATCTCTAATCTGGGCTTTTATGGGAATGTCCACTTCCTCAAAACACTTGCCCACACCAGAATATAAGGAAGAAGGAGCATCTGAGGAGCAACCCAAATGAAAGTGGTATGATCCAAATCAATGGTATCAACCTACTGAGAACTGAGGGGTTCAAATATCTGGGTTCAACAATGACAGCCAATGGGAGTCTGAATCATGAAGTCACAGGAAGAATCAATGGTACCTAGCTAAAATGTCATACTATCTGGCAACAGATAGACTGTGACCGTGCAAAGTGATGACAAAAGCCAACATAGAAGACCCCACCACCAAGTGGGGCAGATGTGAAGAAGAAGAAGAAGAAGAAGAAGAAGAAGAAGAAGAAGAAGAAGAAGAAGAGGAGGAGGAGGAGGAGGAGGAGGAGGAGGAGGAGGAGGAGGAGGAGGAGGACGAGGACGAGGAGTGCGAGGACGAGGACGAGGAGGAGGAGGAGGACGAGGAGGACGAGGACGAGGAGGAGGACAAGGACGAGGACGAGGAGGAGGAGGAGGAGGAGGAGGAGGAAGAAGAAGAAGAAGAAGAAGAAGAAGAAGAAGAAGAAGAAGAAGAAGAAGAAGAAGAAGAAGAAGAAGATTTGGTTGTGGCCTGATACATTAGCACAGATTATCACAGCGATCTCTCTCTACTAAAGATACAACTATGAAACATTATTTTGTTCATTAGGTCTTCATGTGGCTCTCTGTGTCTGTATGGTAACAGATTGTCAAGCTGAATAGCATTGGTAAAATTGGTAGTAGGGGGATCAAGAAGAAAAATATACAGTAATAAAGATTTATGCAGAAGTTATTTCCTTAGGCTAACCTCAATAGATATTATTCTATCAGGGTGCCTGATCATAACAGCTTTTAAAAGATAATCTTCAAATTACTTTATTAGTTCACATCTGTTAAATGAAATTAAGTTCATTGTTACACAAAAGTTAATACCGTAGAGTCTTCTTTTCAAACTATGGGGGTGAAACATCATCCTCTATGGGCTATTGAGTTGCAGGGGGAATCTTTAGGAAAGGACAGTGAAATTTCATTCTAGGGAGGCAGAACTGAATAAGAAAAGAGCTTTCATTGCTCTGGAGCAGGAATGGAGCTTTTTTTAGAGATGGTAAAAACAAAACAAAACCCTGAATTGCTATTTCATAGTTTTGTTAGCTAATGAACCAAAACAAACCGAAACAAAACAATGAAGTAGCATTTCGTTATAGACAAAATGAAACTGGTTTTTTGTTTAAAACAAGCCATTTGTTTCTCTGTAAAACTGCGCCCTTACCTGCTGGTGTCCCTCCAATGCCACCAATGCCACTACGACCACTGGAGCCCAACCAGGCAGCTGGAGTGGGTGATCAGGTGCAGCAGCCCACTGCTGGAGCCACCACCACCAGAACTGCCACCACCACTGGAGCCCCGTCAATTGGCCAGAGAGGGCAAGTGGACCTGGCAGGCCGGCCTAGCCCTCCTCCATAGCCGCCAGAGCACCATCAGCCGGCCAGAGAGGGTGAGTGGGCCTGGCAGGCCAGTGTAGGCCTGCTGCCACTGTCAGAGCTCAGCCAGCTGACCAGAGAGGGTAAGTGGACCCAGCAGGGCTGGCACCCCATGGGCCCAGGTGCACTGCTGGCCCAACATATGTGTGGGGGGGTTAAGGGTGATGCAGTGCCATGTGGGCGCAGTGAGTGCAGGGGGAGCCAGAGGATGGGGGCTGGCTTCGCCCAGCTCATGACTGATGTGGGTCACTATAACTCATCAGGCCATTGCCCTCTGGGCCTCGCTGGGCCACCTGGGCAATGCGGGGGGCACCAGTCTCTGCACTAGTAAGGTGGTGGCAGCTAGGCTATGAGGCCCCAATTGCCACAGTTGGGTGATTGCCAGGCTTGGGTGGTGCAGAGCAGGTCTTGCTCCAAATAAGCGCGGTGGCAGCTAGGCCATGAGGCCCTGCTCACAGTGATCTGGCAGCAACCATACTCACATAGCACTGGGGGGGTAGTCTCACTTCCAATCAGCATGAGAGTGGCTAGGCCATGAGGCTACACTCACAGTGATCAATCTGCCACCGCATCCAACCCTCTCTCAGGCCAATTGCATGGCAGGCAAAGGAGGAGCTGAGGATGGTGCCAGGCTTGTCAGTAAGCCACATTGGTGGTGGAAAAAGTGTTCTTGGAGGCTCTGGAAGGGCAGGTATTGGAGGGACACCAGCAGGTAAGGGCGCAGTTTTACAGAGAAACAAGGGAGGTGAGTGTGTGTGTGAGTGAGTGATGTGGCTGTGGTGGCTGTGGGTGCACTACCAGGCACAGTGAGATAGGTAGGGGCTGGTGGTGAGGGACCGTGGTGTGTGGCATGTCAGTCATGGCACGTTTCTCCATCCCTCACCCAACTGTGTTTTTTTAAGTAATCCATCACCAGACAAGCCAGGGGGCAGGCCAGGTGGAAGGGCCGCACTGGGGAACACAGTAGCTGGAAGCCCAGGAGGGCCAAAGAAAGAAGTTGTCATTGCCGGCCTTGCCCTCCTCCTCCTCCTCCTCCTCCTCCTCCTCCTCCTCCTCCTCCTCCTTCTCCTCCTCCTCCTTCACCACTGCTGCCACTCCACCACTACTGCCACTGGCACCCAACCAGGTAAGAGATGGCGAGTGGGCCAAGCAGGATGCCCTGGCCCTCCGCTGCCACCAGAACCCACAAGAAGGTAATTAATCATTTTGTTATTGTTTTGTTTTGTATGATTTTTTTTTGTAAAAATTTGTATGAAATGAAACGAAATGCTGAGGGATGAAATGAAATGAAATGAAACACCATTTTTCTGTTTCGTGCCCATCCCTAGCTTTGTTCCCTTCATTTAGGTAACAATAGAAGTTGTGTGCAGAAATGGCAATGGAAGGACAAAGCCTTCTAGGTTTTTAAATTATTATTTATTATTATTATTTTAGGATGCCAACCAGGCCATCCTTGGGGCCTGCTCGGCACTCCTTTTTATTATTTTTATTTCTTTTACTTCTTTTTCTTTTTCTTTTTTTTTACTGCCGACCACATGGCCGCGCTACAGCTGTAGTGCGGCTGTCAGCTTTTTTTTCCTGGTCACCATCCCAGAATCCAGGAAGACCGGACTCTGGACCAGCACCAGGTAGGAGACATCTCCACCCCCCTCCATTACCGAAAAGAACCTAACTGAACCAATTTTTCTCATTTCGTTTCGTTTTGTGTTAAATTTGCCCCTAGGGTCATTATTCATTTTGTTATGTAACAAAACGAATAACAAATAATGAAACAAAAAAATCATTTCATGCCCATCTCTACTTCAGATCCCCACTGATGCAATGGGCCTACCTTGGTCTGAATTCATTGCTGGAATTAATTCAGTCTGTCTTCCTATCTGTCTTTGTATTTTATTTTAGGACCATGAAGATATTTTTCTAAAATTACCTTCCTGGATGTTTGCACAAGAGGGAAACTTTAAAAGATAAATCTGTCCTCAGATCTGGTTTTTGACTAGAGATGGGGACAAATAAAAACAAAATTGTGATATTCAATGAATGGAACTGATTCATTTAATTTTCATCCCTTCATACTAGTCAGGTCTAGAAACCTCTTTGAATTCAAAGGGACAAATCTCCTTTATATTCAATAATCAGGGGTAGAGATGGGCACGACTTGAAAAATTTTTTTTTCGAGTTGTCGTTAGTCGGGCCGGTCCCGTTTCGGCTCGTTTCCGGTTTTCGCGAAAATTCGCAAAAATTAGTCGGTTCGTTTTTTCGTTTTTTCATTGTTGCTAGTACTGGTTTTGGGGGGGACCGGGCTCCTGGAGGCACCTCTGTGGGGTGGGTGCCTCCTCTGGCCCGCTATAAAGGGAAAGTGGGCTCCTGGAGGCACCCGTGGGTGCCTCCTGCCACTAGGAAGGGGAAGCAGGCTCCAAGAGAGACCCCTCTACATGGGGGTCTCCCCTCCTCACCTGCTGCTGCTGCAAAATGCTATGCAATAGCCATATGGATATTGCATAACAGAATGTGCAGACAGTGAGACCAGTGAGAGTGATAGCGTCATGCCCGCCCTTCACAAGGCTCTGGCACCACCATGTCTCACACAGCAGGGGCATTGTACTTGCTGCGTGTAGTGCAATGCAAGCAAGTAGATCTGGCTTTAAGGTGGCTTAGTGCAATGGCTAGGGTTAGGCTAGTGACGGGTAAGGTTACGGTGGGTGTGAGTGAGTGATGTGGCGTGGTGGCTGTGGTTGCACCTCCCTCACCCAACTGTGTGCCTCTCTAAGACCACTAAGAAGACAGTCTGTGACGTATGGGTACGGAGTCAAGGGTTAGGGTTAGGGCTAGGGCAGGTTTTAGGGGCTTTTTGGCACATCCCAGAAGTCTCCATGGCCAAGTGGCCATGCCAGACTGGTGGGATGGCTCCAAAAATTTGCCCTGGTTGTCCACTCCCACATGGCTGGCCACTCGGCCAGCCCATCATTGCGCACTGTGCAGGTGTAAAAAAAATAAAATAAAATAAAATCAATGGAGGGGAGAGGAGGAGAGGAGAGACATTTTGTTGCAAGAAAAAACCCACTGCTACTGTGAAAAATCTGGCAGTTTATAAATTTTCTCGTGTTTCTGTTGTGTGCTTGTGTGTTTTTGGACCATGATTTCAAAAACAATATTGCGTTTGCCGCCCCATTTTCATCCCCGTAACCAATAGAAGTTGTGTGCAGAAATGGCAATGGAAGCAAAGCATGGCATGGCGAAATGGCAACTCGAGTCCAGGATGCCCAGGACGGGGGGGAGGCGGGACCCCCCCTCCAGAAACCACCCCTCCGGTAGGTGCCCTGTGCCCTTAGTCAAGCAGGCATTTTTCCGCCTGCTTTTTTTTTCCGGGAATGGGTGGGGGAAGAGTTTAAAACCGGACTTTCTGTGCCGTCCGTGCCGCTTGCTTGCGCTTTAATTGCGGGCGGCCGGCGGCGAGACTGGGCTTTTTTCGCTGGCTGCGAGCCTGCGGCGAGTCCCACCAGAGCAGCCCAGGACGGGGGATGAGGGGGGAGGCCGGGGACCTCCAGAAACAAAATCCCCTCTGGTAGGTGCCCTGAGGCACGGCAGGCATTTTTCCGCCTGCTTTTTGGCCGGGACCCGGTATTTTTTTTACTTTTAAAAACTTTTTTCTGTGCCGCGTGTGGCATCGCGCAATCGCGCGATGCAAGGAACGAGCACTACGAGCACGACAAATCAGACCAAAATGGGGACAAATGTTCATTCGTCGGTTCGAGCTCGAAGTCTGGCGGAGTAATTCCCGTTATCGTTTCCGTAGAGTAACGGAACCGAGTAACGGAAACGGAAACGGGAATACCGCTAAGTCGTGCCCATCTCTAATCAGGGGTGATTACAGTTTTTGTACTTTTCTATACTTTTGAGGTTGCTTATTGATGGAACTACAACTGCCAATGAATGATTTTCTTTTGTTGTTTGTACAGAAATATAATGTCCCCTTATATAACTACTTTGTCCATTGTAACATGTCTTTTCCAGTATAATGTCGTTTTCTAGTACTGGAGGTAGCTGGATTTATAATATGGAGGAAAAATATGGAGTAATCCATAAAATTTAGCCAAAGGCTGTTAAAAGATCTTTACTACTTGGTTTGGCTTATTCAGATAAACCATTCATGCAAGTTTAGGGCATCAAATCCATTTATGATATGAGCCTTCATAGAATGCCTTATCTTGAGTCCTTTTACCACCAGCAATAAAACTTTACCCACAGAGATTTCAGGGGATGTATCAGGTCCCAATGTGCAGAAAAAAGCTTCAGCACAGAGACAAAATAAACAAGGCTCTTCATCTACTCTGAATTTACTTGAATCTTGAAGTAATCTGGCCACACAAGCATAGCCCTAGTTTATGACACTTTACATGTAATAGTTCCATGAACAAAAGAAAATATTAGGCTTGGACAACAATATGGAAAGTTTTCCTGAACCTTAATGCCCCCAGAGGAGGTTGTTACATCTATGTTTCTATTTTATAAATGTAACTAGTTACTTTTAAAGGTTTCTTTTTAACAGTTTGTACAAAACAGAATAAGTGCAGCACAGGCCACTGTTTGAAATATGATAAATCCCCACTAGCTTAATTCTGGACACCAACCCTTATAAACATAAATCTAACAAAAAAACCCTGTGCAAATTTATTGAATTGTACTCAGAATGTAAATAATCCATGTAAATACCAATTATATATGAGAAAGAGCTAATACTAAAAAATAAAAAATAAATCATGAGTAATGAACAATAAGTTACTTCCACTAAGCTACTATAGATTCACATGTAACAAAAGCAATATAAAGTAGCACGAGGTTCAAACAGTTAAGATTTAAGAATCTGGCATGACAGATTAACTGCATAAATAATACCTAGTTTTCAAATGTTCAGTGCTTGAGAGACAGATGAAATATTTAATATTGGGTGCATGTACTTTCATTATTCAATTGATTCTTTCATTCCAAAGAAAATGACAATAAAATCAGAAGTGGCCCAAATGGAAATGTATTAAAATTCAGTGTAGTTCCCATGCACTTTAAAGGTTATTCTAGAGTTGTTCTCTGAAGAATGCACAAGAGCATAAGAGAGGTATATTAAAGTGTTCAGACATACTAATGCCTTCATTTGACAAGAGCTATATAAATTAATCAAGGATACGCCTTTTAATTTCAGGAGGCAAGAAATTCACCCCCCTCAAAAAAAAAAATCAGGGATCACAACACCATCATGGACAGTGTGGTGGCTGCCTCAAGCAAGACATCTGCGGTGTTCTCAAACTGCTAGTTCATGTTCTTTTCATGCTACTAGTAGAGCTGGGCAAAGTGTGGGTAGGGTTTGCTGTCTCAGGTGTCACCAAGACTTGGCTAGTTTGGGTCATGTGGACCTCAGTTTGAGTGGGTGAAGAGCAAAACCTGGTACTGTCTCAGGCTGAATTGCATCTTGAGTTGATTAAGCCATCAGATGAATTGTATAATGGTGTATTTAAATAGCTACTGGAATAAACATGTTTTCTTGAATAATTTTTACTTATTTTCCCCTCTTCCTCTTGCACTGCCTAATTGCCTTATAGGTGTGTGCTTTTGCCCTTTCATTCAGGGTTTCATAATAGCCTCCCCATAGTCAACCCTCAGGTAATGATCTCAGCACCACTAGGCCTTAAATTCATTTAGTACAATTCTTCATTTTCTATATAACTTTTCCCTCTTAGTCATTCAGACTGCTCTCTCAAACTGCACCTTCACCACCACCACCACCACCATCTTAGAACTGCAGAGCTGAAAGGAACTCCATGGATCATCAAGTCCAGCCTTTGTCAAAGTGGCACAATGGGGAACCAAACTCCCACCCTCTGTCTCCATGGCTAGATACCTAAACTACTGAGCTATCCACCTCTGAGTAGGTAGTTGTCCTCTCCCCAGATGCAAAAACCACCTTCCACTAGACTGCCCCACAAGCACAGTCCCCCTCCTTAGCTAGTATTTCTAGCAGCCAGTCAGAACAATGCTTACCAACATTCCATGTTCCTCACTCGCCTCTCTCATCACATAAGTACAACACCAACACAACTTATGCAGTATATTTACCATCATAAATCTACTATCACAAGACATTTACATAAAACCATACATCACAGACATGCAACTGGTCATGCAACAGCGGACATTCCAAAGTAAGGAGATATCTGTACATCATCACTTCCACTCCATGGTTAGGCAACAGGACACTAGCCATATTGTCCAAGTAGGAGTGCTCCGAAACATGCAGGAAGCTACCTCAGGGCCACTACAATGGGGGCTAATATGTGCTTTCTCTCCCATTACTATGATTGGCACTGCAGCGTTTGTACTGCTGTTATAAATATGGAAGTAGCAACAGCCATTGCTTTGTCATCACTGGGGAAAGAAGGAGGTTTATTCCCTTTCTCCTCTCATTTTCTGCAACTCTAACCCACATAATTTCTTCAGGTTTATGGTTGGTATGGGTGTTGGTGAATTTAGTCCCCCTCCATTCCAGATACCTCCATCTCCGTTGCTGCTTTGGCATCAGTGCTAGCAGCATGGAGGCAGAGATCTTGAACAGAGAGAGGGGAATTTGCCAATGGGAAGAGTTGGGGGAATTTTCAGTATACCCCTGGGCCATGTGTGACCATCAGTTAGCAATTTAATCCAAAGGGATAGATTAAACAGTGAGAAGAGGGCCTCTTTTTGCATCCTTTTCACTTTTTTCATTTTGGAAAACTATTGGACCTGCCCACTGATTGTAGCATTTGGTCTTCTGAGAAACTTTTAAAATCTTCACCTTCACCAGTAACTATTTCCAAAAGCTCTGACATAGATCCATAAAGGTCTGTCCTTATTTGACAAAGATATTAAATATTAAGTCTGATTCAGTGAAGGCTAAATTAAGATGTGACGTAGGGTCAGCAGCTATATTGAAATCCAATAGGATCATGCTAATCTGGGTCTCTCTTAAAAAGGAATATCAAATATCCAGTAAATTTCATCTCATCTGGCATGTATACACAGATTCCCAGAGGTATCTTTTAAGTGAAAGTTGCTGCCTTCTTTTCCCCTGTAGAATGAACTCAGCTTGCACCCGTCTCTTGCTTTTGCAATACATCACACAGGTATATGCATCAGGGCATTGCATCTTGATCATGTTGTCCAACTTGTGCTGTCCCTCTTGAAAATGTTTATTTCAATATCAGGCAACTTTCATGAAGCTAGAAGAAAATATTTAGGGATGGACCCTTTAATGGATGAGATTGGTCACTGAAAACAGAGACCTTCAGCTTGGGGATGCTCTTGGATTCATCCTTGAGCCTGGATGACCAGGTCTTGCCAGTGGCCAGGAATGCATTGCCTGCCCAGCCCAGAATAAAGAGTAGACATAGTTGTTGGGTTAAACTGTGGTCACAACTTTATTTAACCTTTAAGTGTTTAAATCCCCTTTCATAAGGGGCCTGATGTAGTGTGAGATCCTATCTGATTCCACAGCAATTTCTTACCTTTGGACCAGACTTCTCAAGGTAAATTTTTTAACACTGACTCATGTTGTCCCCTGCACAACATGGATACTTTCATTCAAATATATGGAATATCATGTAAGCCTCAGCCCACCTGTGCCTCATGACCTTAGGTCCTCTGCTGTCCGTGATATCCCTTTAATTCCTCCCTCTTTGCCTTGCCTTTATTTTGTCCATTTGGAAAATGGGATGTCTTAGACCCACCTTGGGTATTATAAAGGAACTCAGTTCTGCCTCATCTCTTGCACAACCTGCTATGGCACACGGTAATGCAAGGGTTGCCTACTTGTATTCCACTCAGGCTGAAAATTTTGGCACAAAGTCTGCCTAGCAAATCCTGCAGAAAGACGCCCTGACCTTCGGACAAATAGACTCTATTAGGTTTAAATAAATCAGGATGGTCCACCCACTGCTTAGGGTGCTTCGCTAGCAACCACAGGCCAACTTTGACAGCTCTGCACACTTCTTGGTTTACTCCCCTCCTGGTTCAGTCATTACATTTAAAATTGCACTTGGCCTGCCAGATCAACCTGGGCAAAACAGCAGATCAGATGAACCTCAGTTTCAGGAACCTGGCCTTAAAGACCCTCAAGTCATTGACCACCTGTATAATAAGTGATTTTCCCCCTTTCCAGGCATGTCCTCCCAGGCATGTTTATAATGTGTTCACAACAGTTTTATATGTATTATTCCCAACTTTATACAGTATATTCCCAACTTTTTATATGTTGTCCTTCAATAAGCTGCCTTGGGTCCTTTCCAAGGAGAAAGACATTGCATATGAAGACTTACAGATTGAGATCAGCCACCCTTGTCCACTGTTAACCCTATCTGGGAGTAGTGCTGCTACCAGAAATGGGGATGAATTTTTAAAAAACCAAATCACAATATTCAGTGAAAGTCACTGGCTCATTAACTAGTTATTCCTTCATAATTGTCAGGTCAGGAGATCCCAACAAATATGAATGGATAGATATGTCCCCTATTTTTCCTTACTCCCCTTTTTTAGATACCCCATGACATTAAAAAAAAAGAAAAGGAAACCCTTCCCGCTCCAACCTCTCAAATGGCCCCCCCCACACACACACCTTTAATCGCCACTACCACTGTTGTGACCAACATCTTTGCAAACGTATCTTACTGGTTTCACTCCGGGCCTAAGAGAAACCGGGAAGCCATCTTTGCAAATCTGTGCAGACGTCAAAGCTGGCAGTGATGGCTTCACTTAAGGCAAAGGGAAGCCTCTATCCCTATCTTAAAAAAAAAACCCCACAAACTTGAAAAACAATTTGTCAGTCCACAGGTTCATGATTCACCAACCTTCACAAGCTACAGACTATGATCAACCACTATTTTGGTGGTTCGTTCCCAACTCTACCTGTTACCCCAGGCCAATTTTGTGATTTGGACATTCTGTTCTGGTTTCCATATCCAGACTATTGTGGATGCCAAGTCAGCAGAATGCTATTTACTTAGATTTCAGGCCCAATACCTGAGACTATAAGGCAGGAACAAAGGGTGTCACAAATGTGGGACAGGCCAATGTAAGAAGGAAGTCCAAGTGCTTTCTGAAATTGACCTGAGGGAAATTTAGAAACAATTTTGGTAGATGTTTATGTTGGAAATAGAACCTTGGTAGATGTTTCTGTTAGAAATAGAATCTAAACCAGATGTATTTTATGCCTGCCAGCAATGAACAAACTGTGATAATTTCAAAGACTTACTCATGTTAAATTATCATATAACATCTGGATTGAACAGTATAACCTGGAGGATGAAGACATTTCAGTATTTTACTCTCTATGACAAACACCACACTAAAATAGAGAGCATGAAGCCCTGTTGTTCTCAGTTTGCCTCTTCCCTTTTCCGTGGGAATTAAACTTAAAAGTAAAGGGTCATTGAATAGCATTTCGTTATGCAGGAAAGCCAGGACAAAATGGCAAAAAAAGTGCTTGGAGCCTCAAATAGTGTTTTAGGAAATGTTGAGAAAGAGGGAGTGGGGTGAATATCACCTGAGTTAGTGTCTGTGGTACTTAGAACAGCATAGTTTCATCATACCTGACTAATTTTCATCACAGGAGCATCTGGTACTTCATGAGACTAAAAATCCAAATTTTAGAAAAGAAATATGCCCATTAAAATTCAGTGGTGTCATTTCATTCTTAATGAAACATGGTTCTTATACCAAAAGTAAAAGTAAAAATAAAAATCCTGCATCTTTTAAAAATGAAACCTGAAAGTGTAAAGGCATAGTATAATACTCTGAAGAAATTCCAGTCTACTGTACTTTATGGGGCCATTAAACATGCCCTGGTCACAAGAAAGCAAAAGAAAATACCCTTAGCATATATTATTAACAGCCTTGTAAACTATCTCCTGTCCTCTGTAAACTGCAGTCTGCCTTCCTTTACTATATAGAGCCAAAAATGTGTTACCACCAGAGAGGATCATGAAGCTTTCACATATTCATATTTTAAAGTGTTGGAGTGCGGTAGCTCTGATATGTAAGAAATGACCAAAGAGATTGCAAAGACACTTTAAAAGCTTTATTGTGCAGTATTTCTTTTAAAATATGCAACAGCTTTCTGGAATGCAGTTCAGCTGGGGCATCAGCATCACTCAATGCAGATGGCCAAATATTACAGAAACGAACATGTAAAGGGAAAAAGGGGGACAGCGCTGTGCCTGTTGAAGGGACAGAGATGGAGAAAGAGAGAGAATGAAAATTAACAATTACCAGTAAGGTATATGTCCAATTGAACTCTGGCTGAAATCCTATTGCTTATCATGGTAAGTCACATCCAGACCAAATCCATCGGGATTTGGTGATTCAACTCCAACGCAAGTCCCATTGATTCAATGGGTCTACTCAATATATGACTGTTTATTCAGTGGCTGTATAAACACCCAGAATCCAGTACTATTAGAATGAACCCAGCCCAAGACTGTTGTTTGCAAACCTCCAATTTGGAGAAGTCAATCTTGGACTCTTGTCCAGGCAGAATGAAAATATAAAAGTTTCATTGAGCAGTTCACATGGTGTTCATTTTCTAACTTCATTTGAATTCCATTATATTGAGGGTTAGCAAAAAGGGTTAAGGTTAGAATTAAATATAATTTAGGTAAGGGCTAGAGGATCTTCTCTGTCCTGAATCCACTAAGAATCCCAGTATCCCAATCACTACCACTTCCAAAGGGATCAAACATAATAATACAACCAGAGCATGCCATTTTGGCTTTCCAAAATATTACCATGCTGAAGAACTCCATCCCCTGCTACTAGACATGGGCACGACTTGGCGAAATTGTTGTTTCCATTTTCGGATATTGTTTCCGTTATGTAACGGAAACGGTAACGATAATTAAGCTGTCAGAACTTGAACTCGAATCGAAAAAAGAAAAATTGGGTCTGATTTGTCGTTGTCGTTCCTGGCATCGTGCGGAGATCGCGCGATGCCAAGTGGCACAGAAAAAAAGTTTTAAAAAATAAAAAAACCCCGATTCCCGGCCAAAAAAGCAGGCGAAAATATGCCTGCCTGAGGGCACCTACCAGAGGGGTGGTTTCTGGGGGGGGGGTCCCCAGCCTTCCCCCCTCCTGTCCTGGGCTGCTGGTACTGGGCTGGGAGGGGGCATCCTCGGCGTCTCCATTTGCCATGCGGTGCGGGGGGATCCAAAATGGCATCCGCAATATTTTTTTTGAAACCGTGGTCCAAAAAACCACCAAAGCACCACAGAAACATGCGAAAATTAGCTATTTTAAATGCTTGAATTTTTACAGTAGCAGCAGTGGGTTTTTTATAGCAGTAAAAGGTCGCACTGATTTTATTTTATTTTTATTTTTATTTTTATTTTTTTACACCTGCGCAATGATGGGCTGGCCATGGGATGGGACCATGCAAATGTTTGGACCCATTCTACCAATCACATGGCCAGGTTTTGACTGACACTTCTGGATGTGCAAGAGGGCATAAAAAGCCAAGGCACTCCCAGAAGAGTCGCAGTCCGGGCTTGGATGTGGGTGGGAGAGGGCTGTGTGTAGCTGGCTGCTGTGCTAGACTACTTTCGATTTCGCGGAGCCTTTAGATTTCAGTTAGGCAGGCAGGGAGGGAATTGATTCAATTGAATTTTTAGGAAATAATAATTCCTTTCATTCTCTGTCTGCTGTGGGGAATAGCAACACAGTTTATTCTTTTTTTATTCTGCAGTTTGTTAGGATTTCTTTTCTGATAGTGCTTCAAAGGGGGGGGTTGAGTGGGAGGGGAGATGTGAATTTATTTTAAAAATTTCATTTGCTTGGTGGCAAGCCAAGGTCCTTTCATACCCTGCCTGCAGCTCTGCTGTGCGTGCACTGCCCACTTTGTTTGCAAAAATTGCAATTGCTTTACAGTGGAACCTTGACTTACGTCATTAATCCGTTCCAGTGGTCTAGACTTAAGTCAAACATGACTTATGTCAAACAAACGTTTCCCATAGAAAGTAATGGGAAAGTGGATTAATCCGTTCCAGATGATGAAAAAGACCCCCGAAAACAGCAATTTAACACAAATTTGACTGGGATAGGAGATTCCTTCTGGGGATGTAAATGAAATGTCTCTTCAAAGAGAGGAGGAGGCAGTGGAATTATAGTCCACAAGTTATATGCCTCCACTTTTTAATGTTCATAGCAACAATGTCTAACATTTAAGTTTTACTGATTTTTAACCTGACGTTCCAAGTTCTGAACAATTCTATGCTTACAATTAGAGTCCCACAACTTTACAGCTCCCCAACTAAAATGCTTCCATGACTTCTGCAGCCATATTTTTTACAAGACTGAGCCGACTGTCTAACCAGCGAGGCCAGCCCTGAGCTCCCGGCCCTTCTTCTCCTCCAGCAGCAGCGGCGGCTTCGGTGAGGCCGAGGACAAGCTCCAGGTGCTCTGAGCTGGCCTCGTCGAAGCCGCCGCTGCCGGAGGAGGGGAAGAAGGCAGGAGCAGTTTGGAGGCGGCAGCCGCGATGCTGGGTCGTGGCTGCCGCCCAATTCTGGTGCCTTGCGCGGGGGCTCCAAGATGTAAGTCAAAGCCTGCGACTCAAGTCAAACAGGCCCCTTCTTGCTGCAAGTCAAATATGCTGTAAGTCAAGCAGTATGTAAGTCAAGGTTCCACTGTATTCGATGCAGTCTTGTGCAGCAAGTCAGTTTAAAGTGTTTTCCGCCTGCTCTGGGTCATTGCGGGACCCGTGGCCGCCGCCCGTGTGCCCGTGCGCCCGCCCTTCCCCCCTGCCACTGCCGCTGCCTGCCCATGCCCCCCCGCCACCCCGCCTGCTGCCTAGGGCGCAAAAACACCTAGCGCCGGCGGGACGCCACTCGCTGGGACGTCAAATCGCGCGAAATCGCGGCGGCGGTAACGACAAACGACAAACGACATGATGAAATAACAAATTTTTTAAAAGTTTTGTGAAAAACGGAAACAACCCGAAACGGACCCATCCCGAAAAACGACAACTCGGGAAAAAAAAATTCTGGTCGTGCCCATCTCTACCTGCTACCATACATTATATTGGTTGGGATTAACAAGTACCTCATCAGCAGAATCCAATACAATTTTTCTTCCAACAATTCTTCCATCTCCATATGTTCACTGTTATGCAGTTGAGAGGGACAGCATCCTTCCATTCCAGGAATAGGAGCAGGGCAAGATGTCTGATGCAATTGCATAAATCTAAGCAGTGTTGGGAGTTGAGAGTGAGACTTTAATGCCTGCCCCACCTCAATGCTAGGTGCCTTCTGAATGTTGCCATTAGATGATCAAGAATTAGAAAGTTGCAGATTAAAATTCATTCTTCAGAACACGCTCGTCACAACTAAGAGTAACAGGTTACACTACAGATTGCACTTGTGCCTACCAGCACACAGCTGTTCCTTCACTTTTTCAAGATCCAGGGACTAAACTTTCCTTCAAGAATATTTTTCTCCTTATGTGCCTTCATTAGTACTGAAGCAGATGAGTATTAAAAACTAATGATAATGTTCGACTTTCGCATAGCTGCTTGACTTTCTTCTGGATTTGTTGGGATAAAATTGATGTTCAGTTGTTCAGTCATGTCCGACTCTTCATGATCCCATGGACCAGAGTTTGCTAGGCCTTCCTGTCTTCCACTGCCTCCTGGAGTTTGGTCAAATCCATATTGGTTGCATTTATGACACCATCCAGCCATCTCATTCTCTCTCTCTCTCTCTCTCTCTCTCTCTCTCTCAATCTCTCTCTCTCTCTTTTTTTGCCTTGTCCCTTTTTCCTTTTGCCTTCAATATTTCCCAACATCAGGGACTTTTCCAAGGAGTCCTCTCTCCTCATGAGGTGGCCAAAGTACTGGAGCCTCAGCTTTAGAATCTGTCCTTCCAGTGAACATTCAGGGTTGAATGGTAGGTCCCTACCATTTTTGTCCTTTGCCCCCAAGCCCAGAAATAAAGAGGCAAGACAACTTCAGCTTTTGGGTACAATGGGCCACAACTTTATTTATAACTTATCAACTTATTAACTGGGTTAGTCAGGACCTGTGAAGGGGACCTGAGCCGTAGTGCAAACTGGTAACGAGATGGGATGCAATATTTCAGCCAACAAGCTTGATATACAGGTAAATTTGCCCAGGTGAGCAGCCGCCCACCTGTTGAGCGTCGCAATAGGATGGGCGAATCTGGAAGCCCGGCACAGCCCTCGTGATGCCTCAATTCACATTCCAAAATAATTGCCTGCTGACATAGCCAATGGTGATAGACTAAATTCGAGGGCTGTATATCGCCGGATGGGTTACTTAATTAGAGCTTTACCTGAAATTGGTTACCAGTTGCACTACCCGCCAAGTTAGTGATCAATAGGAAGAAGCCCATCCCCGAGGTGAGGAGAATGGGATGGGCGAAAATGCGTGGCTACTCCCGGCCAATCTGAGTAGCCACCAAAAATTCCCATCCGGCCCCAAAAGGCGACCATCTAATCTCATTCTCTGACCAAAAAGGGGGGGATGGCGGGGCTGAGGATCTCACCACAGACAGGTCCGGAGGGAGGGGGAGGGAGCCTACTTATAGACTCCTGTCCCTGGGCAAGAAGTCCCGGAGGGGCGTGAAGTTTTTGCGCCCAAAGTCCAGGACTGGGGCAGCAAATGCACCCTTCCCGCAATGAATGGGGGTCAGAGCTGCCCTTATCATATCCCTCTTTGCACAAAATGCCCCTTTAATATCTCCAATTTTCTTGAATTGATCTCTGGTTTTTCCTTTTCTATAGTTTTCCTCTATTTCTTTACACTGTTCATTCAAGAAGCCGTCCTGTCTGTCTTCGCTATTCTTTGGAAGTCGGTATTCAATTTTCTGTTTCTTTCTCTTTCTCCCATGCATTTTGCTTCCCTTCTCTCCTCCACTATTTGTAGGGCCTCGTTGGACAGCCACTTTGCTTTCTTGCATTTTCTTTTCTTTGGAATGGATTTCATTGCAGCCTCCTGTATAATGGTACAAGCCTCCATCCATAGTTCTTCAGGTGTTCTGTCCACCAAATCTAGTTCCTTAAAACTATTCTTCACCTTCACTGTGTATTCATAAGGGAGTTGACTTAGATTGTACCTGACTCTTCCAGTGGTCTTCCCTACTTTCTTCAGTTTAAGTGTGAATTTTGAAATAAGAAGCTGATGATCTTAGCTGCAGTCAGCACCAGGTCTCATTTCTGCTGACTGTATAGAGCTCTTCCATCTTTGGGATAAACTAGTTACAAATAAACATTCCTTTTCCCAATAACTTAGACATATAGTACACATATAACATTTATGTTGTAAATTAATGAGGAATAACTGTACTGCTTTTATAATATTTTTGACCTTTTAGGTATGATTACCATAGTATGGAACAGAAGGAATATCTGTCAGAGTGGCTTCTCTCACAGAGAACTGCCCATATCACATGTGGATACTGACTTAGAGAGAAATCTGGAAAGTCATAAGAAAGAACCAAGACTTCTTGGTGTTGTCCCCCACTTGTGGAACCAACTGCCCCCAGACATCTGCCTGCTCTTCTCACTGGGATTATTTAAGCACTTTTTAAAAATATGGCATTTCAATCAAGCTTTCCTGGAGTTCTGTTGACCATGAGGGACATCCATAATACATACATATATCTACCTCTGCCTCTGATTTCTTTTTTTTTATTTGCTCTTTTCCCTTTATCTCATCTTGCCTATGTTGATGTTAGCTTACAGTTTGTTGTGTATTGATTGTCTTAGTACTTTTATTTTTTATTATTTCAGTTATTCATTACTATTACCCTTGTTCAATTATGCCATCTTAGGATGATTTTTTGTATTATTTCAGTTTTTTAACTATGTATGTACATTGTACAGTATGTAATTTTTATTATGTTTTTACACCACCCAGAGTAGACTATAGTCTATTATTTATTTATTTATTGCATTTTTATACTACACCAATTTCCCAGAAGGTACTAGATGATGTGGTATATAAATTCAATCAATCATCAATATCACGTGGGCCAAACAGCAGTTCTCACAGAATCTTGCAATGAGGCATTGATGAGGATGGCAGGAAGATAATGGTATTTGCACTTTGAACAAACACATTATAGCATTCACATGTTTTTGAAGCCAAATAAGGAAGAAGTCTGTGCATTCTATTGGAGTGGATGCTAATTGCCTGTCATGGTAGTCGGGTTGCCAATACTGTACAGTCTTTTAATAATACCTTCCTTGACAGCCCATTCTGTGGAAGTAGGCTAAATAGATGTAATTGAGGACCTTTTAGCTCTCCAAGAGTCCTCATTTCTTGACAGACCAGTGAAGCCAGTGGTGAGGCCATACAATACCCACTGAATGGCACCATGTCTCAATTGGGGGGGGGCAGGGTAGATCTTGCTGCCCTTAATGTTCTGATTAAAAATCTATGTTGGACAGACTCTAGTACTGTGATATTTGAAAGAGTTCATATTGGGGCCCCATAAAACAGCTGATCAATTTATCTTTACACAGATGGCCCAGAAGAAAAACGTGGCAGATACCACAGATGACAGAGCTACAGATCCTAAGTGATTTGACCATGTTCCTGAATTTTAACTGTCTCACCAAGCAATGTATATGGGTTGAGCAGTTTAAGTAATTTCCTGTTCAGCTGCCAACTATATATCTTACTCTTTTGTCCAAATTTGTCCTTTACAATATTGATACAAATTGATACAGAAATACAAACTGAAAAGGCATACCTAAAAAAAAAAAATCTTACGAACAGAAAACCACATGAATAGTACTATTAGACATGTTTCCACTAACAGGAGCATTCGGAGATACTGTATAATCAGTTCCTCCTCCATTTATGGACTGCCATTCTTACAAAACTGCATTGGCCTTTGAAAAGGTACACAGCTCTTGAAAAGGTACAAAATTGAGAAATTACCCCCAGATATTAAAAATATATATTTTTATTTATCAAACCTTTATTTAGTTTAATGGTACATGTTATTTATCATTAATAGCTATATTCCAAACTTCTCTGTACCATTCATATAATTGAAAATAATGCTTTACTTTCCAATTCCTTGCTACCATTAATCTTGGTGCTGTTAATAAGTTAGAAATTAACTGTTTCATTGTTCAACTCCATTGCTCCTTGTCAAATGTTGATAAAAGAGTTAGTATAGGACATGCTTCTATATTTCACTTAATTATTTCATTTATTTTCTTGAAACCAAGTGCCAAAATTTCAATATATTCTCACATCCCTACCACATATGCCTTATTACTTATGAGAAGCAGTAGAATAATATGTTTGGGACCAGGTTTTGCCTTGCCTATTATCTGACAGGGGGGAAAAACTGACCCCTGAAATGAACTGAGAATTATGTATATCTCCTTTCCGGAAAATGATCATGCATTTAACAGAACTAGGAATGGGCACCTTGTGAAAAATGACACACTGTTTAATCATTTTAAAAGGTTTTGAACCATTTTGAAATGAAACAAAATGGCAGACTGCATGTTGTCTGAATTGAACCAAAATGATGCTTTGGGTTTAGGAACCTAACTGGGGAGTCACCACCATATCTCACTTCACAGGCAGATCTCTTGGCTGTTTCCCTGCTCAGTTCTTGCCAGCTACCACCTCTCAGCTGGTTTTGACAGCTTGAGCTGTCAAAAAATCCCAGCTGGGAGGCAGGCAGCTAGGGAGAACGGAGTAGCCAGGTAGCAGTAAAATTGCTGCCTGACTGCTCCCTTCTCCCCTGCCACTATCTTATCCCGGGGGGGTGTTTTGGACAGGGAGTGCTGTCGGCAGTGCCCCTGTTGCCCAAAGCACTCCGTGTTCAAAATAACCCCCTGGGAGGAAGAGGTGACAGGGCTGGAGGATTTTGAATCCCCCACCGCACCACTGTTCTCGCTGTTGAGGCAGGAGGATTCCAAAGCCTCCAGCCCACCACCCCTCTCTTGATCTCCAGAGCTCTGAAGGTAGAGAGGGAACTATTGGCTGCTGTTGAATGGATTTGACATCCATCCCAGTACAGAAAGTTCCCTCCCAGCTAAAACCTCTCAAAGGCATCAAATGTAGGTTGAAGTATATCCAACAATTCTGACTGATTGTGACCCATTCCAGGGTTTTCTAGCCAGAAACTAGTGAGAAGTGGTTTACTATTACAGTGAAACCTCATATACCATATGCTTTGTATAACATAAAATCTGTACAACATAAAAAAATTCCAGAGGTAGGGGAAATTTGTTTAACTGAATCACCTATGGGGCGAATCTGTACAACATAAAAATGGTTACGATTAGGGATTACTGTTTTCAATGCATTCCTATGGGAAATTTGTATAAAGGAAAATTTGCTTAACGGAATTTCATTTGGAACGACTTAATTCCTTTATACAAGGTACCACTGTATATTCTTCTGAGGGCATCCTGGGACAGTGCAGCATAACTGAGGCCACACAGGCTGGCTTTTCTGAAATGCACAAAGAAAAATTGAACTCCCAACTTCCAACTCAGCAGTCAGATAGCTAATTCACTTAGCTATCCAACTCGATCTATTTGAACTATGTACTTGTTTATGTTAACACAGAAGGAATTGTCATACCATATTGTCTTATTGCAGATTACAAGAAATTAATAGCAGATATTTCCAGTTCCCAGTTGCAAGCAATTTCATACAAGTTGTAAAAATAGTCATTAATAATGCTTCCAGAACTGTAGTTTGGGGGGGGAAAACTCCTTTGAAAGATCCACAGTGGTTATAATCCTATTGACCATGCAAAGATATTTAAAACTGATGAAGCATATACAACTGATGTCTCAGATTTTCTCATCTTTTCCCTTCAATTACATCTAATTTTGTTGATTAAAGTAATCTAGAAATCATTTTACTTGTCTACCTAAAGACCAAGGGGGATAATTATAATAGCAACTTTCCCTTCATTTCCATTCAGAAAGATTTAAATGAGCTGAGGTAAGCACTTTTGTTAAGTAAAAGGTAATAAGAAAAATAAACTACAAATTAAGAAATAATGAATAAATAGGATGTCATCCAACCCAAGGAATTTTCAGATCAGTAGCAGGGAACATTAATGGAACATGATAAATTGATCAAAGGGGTTCTGGAGAATTTTAGTCTTGCATCTCAGACTGCAAAAGGGAATTTAATGTAAAAATAGAAACCAAAGGCTTCTGTAAATAGATACACACCAAAGCACACCTGTTCTTTATGTAGGATGGTGTCATATATAGCATTTTTCACTTCTACAATCCAAGCTCATATTTCTTCTCCTTGAATTGATGCTTGATTATTTAAATTGAGCAAACAATAAATTGTAAAAAATACATACTGTCATTGGCAAAAGAAGACTCATAGAATGAAAGAAGCAGATAAGAAATTGAAGATGCAGAAGAGGTGCTGGTGGGAATACAGTATTAGTGTTTGTAAATCATTCATTGCAAATGTCAGGAAATGCAATGTCAGGAGATAAATAAAGGAATATCATTTTGAAAGAAAGGGTTCCAGATACAGATATTAAACAGTTGCAGTTGCTTGAGTGGAAACTGGAGACACTATGAAAAGAATGATGGCTGTGTTTTTTTACCATCAGTCCCCAGGATATACGGAATGGGGTTTTTCCTCCATTATCTTGAACAGTTGTTGATCACCAAGAAGGGTGGGAGCGCAAGGTTGCATGAAAATATTGACCCAATATCCCCCCCTCAAAGAAATAAGAAAATCAATTAATCAGGAAGTTTCCCAGATCTTCATACATTTAGTGAAGAGCCTCTTGGAGTATGTTCAACTGAATATGCTTTGATTTCTTTCATGATCAAGAGACCTGATAAGACAGTTGTCTTGATTATGTCAAGTCCTGCAAGCACATTCAGATGAATACACTTATCATCAGATCTTTGTGAGGGGCACACAAGAGTCTGAGTGACTTCTGGATAGGTTGGACATTGATTATGGGATGGATGTGTAAGCCACATCGCACTATTCTTAGAATTTTACAGAGTTTCAGGGTGCAGCTTCTGACTAGGGTTCTTGTCTCCAATGATTGTGTAGGCTGTGGGGATTTTTTTGTATTTGGGGAGTCACCTTTGGGTGACGCTTGTACACCGCCCTGAGTTCCCCAAGGGGAAAATCTGGCGGTTAATAAGTGTAATAAATAAATAAATAAATAAATAAATAAATAAATAAATAAATAAATAAATAAATAAATAAGCATGAGCAGCCATTGGTCTGGCTGAAGTATATTGCTCTGGGGACAAATGACATTTTCCAACATAATCAGACTGATTTAAATAGAACTACAAGAAGCTGCCTTGTATGTCTAGGCCAATGCTATCAAATTTGATTATTTAGTTAGTAGTCAAGTGGACACATGAGAAAGAAGGTATCATTCTTCTGTTGCTTGCTGTCTCTCCTTCTCCCTCTCTTCCTCTCCCTCTCTCTCTCTCTCTCTCTCTCTCTCTCTCTCTCTCTCTCTCTCTCTCTCTCTCTCTCTCTCTCTCTCTCTCTCTCTCTCTCTCTGTGTGTGTGTGTGTGTGTGTGTGTGTGTGTGTGTAAGGATTGTGGAGGGAGAGTTAACTGTAGAATGGCAGATAATGTAAACATACTTTACCTAGGAATTTTTTTTATTTCTGGCAAAATGCTTGAATTGTATCCTTTGCAACTAACATCTGTTTTCAAGTTCAGCTGTAAAAGGATAAATCAAATTCAAACTATTTGATGACATATAAATAAAGAATTATGCTGTTGAAAGAAACCTTAAAAGTTGTGATCTACCTGAAGCTACTGCTTAGTTTTAATTTGGGCTTAGGGGAAGTCCAGAGAAACTAAGTTTGAGTACTTTTGTGACTAGTTGGGGCAGGAGTGGTCACATTCTTCTCAAGTGAAAAATGACAGTTCTGAAATACAGATGTTCCTCTATATACAAAGGTTTTCCATATGATATAGGATGTTAATTTTCCAAGGTTCTGGCTCATAAGGAGAAGGTTCTGTATTTCCAATTTTGTTGTGGTTCTGTTTTAATGGAGGTGTGGCAATAGCATATTTCCCTCCTTGCATGAATTATGCAGAATGTCTATGGTTATTATTTATATTTGTAATGTTTATGTGTTGTCATACTGCTTCTCCCATCTCTTACTACAGGAAATGTGTTAAAAAAGGACTAGGAGAAGTTTGTCTAAGGCAATCATACACAAAAAGAAAGAAATCAAAGTAGAACCTCTGTCATTAGTGAGGGCAAGGTTTTAGCTGTAGGAAAGTATTCAGTGCTAAGAGCTCCCACCATCATTCTAAGGTGACACAACCTTAATAGAACTCTATCATTATGTTTTCCAATTTTGCAAAGAGAGAGCTGTGAAGTCCAGTTATGTTCAAATATATTGTTTAGATTGTAGTGGCAGCTGCATTGTTTTGAACAGCATTGGACTAATAAGTGTAGGATGGCATAGGGTGATTAAGGAGCATGTAATATTGGTAAAAATGGTTCTTAATGGCCAGGAGAAACCAGAGGAGATTAGGGTTGAATAGGTTTATGAAGCAGTGGGAGTTAGAGAGATTGGGTAGAAGCTAGTTTGTAATAAAATAGTGTGTTTGAAGGTGAGAAATTTGCAAACCCAAGACTTCATGTGAGGGCAGGGCAACTTGGGCCCAGCAATTATGAGACTCAGGGCAGTTGGGTCTTTTAAATGACTAGTATGGATTGTTGGACAGGAGCCTAGTGTTTGCTGTTGACGGAATTATTAGATGAGAAATTATAGTTAATTATTAACCTATGCTTTTGCACCATTTTCCAGGCTCTTAATTGAATCCTTTTGGCGATTTTGGGAGTTTATAAACTTTTGAAAATGTTTAGGCTCCAAATTGTGTTTGCTTTAGTTTAAGTTGTTTTGTTTAGTTTAAACGGCTACCCTGACACTCAGAAGCAGGACAAAATTCCAGGGTACCCATACAAATCTCTGATGCCTCTGTGTCCAAAAAGTGCAGGAAAGCCAGGGGTGGAGTCAGAAGACATAAATGATCCAGCCAGCCTGTGAGAGGGGAAGTCATCCTGCAACCTTCAGTGAGGTGAGGAGGCTCTTGCTGCAGATTGCCCACAGGTGGAGAGAGGCCTTGGTGATCAGGGAAAGCAGAAGCAGGAAGGGATCCTTGGAAGGATCCAGAACTACCTGTAGAAGGCAGGAGGCCAGGCTGCAGGTTGGTAACAGTAAGCCCACACCTATTGCAGGGGTTAGGGACCTGACCCGACCCACAATAATTGAAAATCTGCAATATGCAGATGCTGGGTCAGGTAAGGACTGGGCAGCCTCTCTGGGGGCTCTTGTACTTACCCCAGGCCTGGTACTGCCCCAAACAGGGGCTTACCAGTCCCCCGGAGGCCCCAAAAGTACTTTCTAGTGGTCTGGAGTTCACTTCTGGTTTACTGGAAGTCACTTCTTGTTTGCAGGGAAGCACTTTGGGGCTTCCAACAGGCCTGGGAAGGCCTTTCCTCCTTACCCCAGGGGGGCTTTTTTTCATATACTGTGGACCCACAATATACTGGGACCGCAGTATATGAACTGTGAAAGGGCAGGGGGACAACTGTAATTGAATCTTATCCCTAAAAAGTCCAAAAATGTGCAAATTCCAACCCTACAGAAGTTAGGGGTTTGGGGTTTCCATCTCTAAAACCCAGGAGTCAGCCACAGGGGTCTCACTGCCCCTCTCAAGAAAGACATAAGGTGGCAGCTACTGAAGAGTGAAAGAATTACATATTACACTTCCCAGGCAATATATTTTGTAAACTCAAGGTTTTTTTTAAGAATACCATCACAACTTCATTTTCCTAGAAATGAATGCTTATTCCACAAAAGGTTTACAATGTTCAGTTATTTCAAAAGCTTTTCAGTGTTAATTTTAACATTGATGCATTTTCCCAATCCCTATGGTATTTAACAGTAATATGCCATGCCCTTTAGAGGAGAAATTGTGAATGCAGAGTGTTGTTTATAGTGCTGTTCCATTTTCTTCTAGTTGTGAGGGTGGGGGATTGGGAGGGGCCTCACAAGTGGAGTAGCCCAGGGCCCATCTTCATCTAAATCTAACCAAATTAACACCCCACATCGGCCTTTTGGCTTCTCGGCCTTTTGGCTAAGATCAAGTGTGTAATTAACACCCCACATTCTGAAGTACTTAAAGGCTTTTCCAGGGCAAAAGGGAGCCACGGGGAGCCCCAGAAGATGAAATGATGGGACAAGACTCTTTAAACTAATTTAAAATAAATTATGTCCAGTGCACCATGCTGATTAGACATGGGCACGACCAGAAAAAATGACGTTTTGAGTTTTCGTTTGTCGGAACGGGTCCGTTTTGGGTTGTTTCCGTTTGTTGTGAAATTTTTCAAAAATTTGTCGTTTCCATTTGTCATTTGTTGTTTGTCGTTTCCACTGCAATTTAGCGCAATTTGACTTCCCCCCAGAGCATAGGGGCTTCCCACAATCAGGGCCGGCGCTAGGTGTTTTTGTGCCCTAGGCGGCGGGCGGGGCGGGGGGACGGCCGGCGGCCGTGGGTGGGCGAGTGGACGGGCGGAGGCGTGGGACGCAGGCGGGTGGCGCGGGCGGACGGGCAAGTGGGCAGTTAGGATATTACTTAGGATAGAGGTTCTGTTCTTGGCTTGAACCCCAAATGTGTGAGTGTGCAAGCAAATTGAAGTTGGGAAAATAGAAAATAAATGGTAGTATATAATATATATTTAAAATAAATCCACACCTCCCACTCCCAGTCGAACCTCCCCCTTTATCCAATATCAGAAAAAAATCCTCACAAACTGCCAGAGAAGAAATAAAGAATAAACTGCTATTCCCTTCAGCAGACAAAGCTGCAGGGAATCAAAGAAATTATTTTCTAAATTCAATTCCCTCCCTGCCTGCCTAACTTAAATCCTAAAGCCTCCAGCCTCCCTCCTCAATCTTGATCGGATCACACCAGCACCAGCATCCAGCCCTCCTCCGTCAACCACATCCATACACCCGACTGCGATTTCTGGAAGGTGCCTCGGCTTTTTATGCCCTCCGAGACATACAGAAGTGTCAGTCAAAAACCTGGTGATGCCATTGGTGGAATGGTTCAAACAATTTGCATGGTCCCATCCCATGCCCAGCCCAAATGGGCAGGTCTAAAAAAATAAAAAAAAAATAAAAAAAACGACGTTTTATTGCTATAAATAAACCCACTGCTGCTACTATTAAAATCTGGGCATTTAAAATAAATAAATTTCACTTGTTTCTGTGGTGATTTGGTGTGTTTTTTGACCACGATTTCAAAAGAAAAATTGTGGTCGCCATTTTGGATCCCCCCCCCACCGCATGGCATGGTGAGACGACAAGGATGACCCCCCCCAGCCTGGTGCAAGCAGCCCAGGATAGGAGAAGAGGGGGGGAAAGGCCGGGGACCCCCCAGAGACCACCCCTCTGGTAGGTGGCAAAGACTCAGGCAGGCAAATTTTCGCCTACTTTTTTGGCCGGGAGTCGGGTTTTTTTTAAAAAAAAACTTTTAAAAACTTTTTCTGTGCTTTGCATTGCGTGATCGCCGCGATGCCACAAACGGAAACGAAAAACCTGACCAATTTTTTCTTTTTTCGGTTCAAGTTCAAGTTCTGATGGCTTAATTATCAGTACCGTTTCCGTTACGTAATGGAAACGATAACCGAAAATGAAAACGACAATTTTGCCGAGTCGTGCCCATGTCTAATGCTGATTTCTACCTATGAAACTGTGCGAAAAGGATTTTGCCCAATATTTATTTGGAAAGAATATAGCCAGTATATTGTTCTATAGCCCTGCCAACGTTGCCAACATCAGCAGATGGCTGCTAATTAAAGAGATGTGTGGCTCCAGTTTTGGGTTGCACACAACTTCCTCTTATTGTGTGCTAGTTGCTCATCGCCTAAAACCATAGCAAGTACTCTGTAATGAGCAGCAATCTGCAATCTGGTAACACAGCATTCCTACCACAGCAGCAGCCGTATGGCACAGAATCTTGGCCATTTAACTAGAAAATTTGTATTGCTAGCTGCAGAATAATCAATAACAAATGTTTCTGAGGACTTCTGCAGAACTTTAAAAGCAGTGTGTTTCTTGTGAACATGGTGTTAAAAACTCTTCTCTGCTGCTGTGGTGATTCTGCTATATTTTTAATTATACACATAATTATTGGATAATGTTGAGGGGAAAATGTTTTTCTCTGTCTTACATTCTCAACTCTCTTTTCTTTTGAGAAATAGGAATGGTGAAAAATAAGAGAAATCTGCACAGTGTGGCAGGATATTCTTGTCTTGCCGGATGGTGATGAAACATTCACAATTTTCCTGGTATACTGACTACGAATTACATACTGTATATTCAATCATGAAATCCTCTGTCAGTGTCTTGACTAGGCCAATCATGAATAGCTCAGAAATTTATAAATGAAATGTTTAAGGTGGGGGGATAAACTTTTGTTGATGGAGATGGGGTTGAGAGTAGCAATAATATTTCTCTCTCCCTTTTCTCTTCCAGATGTACTCCTGACAACCACCACTTTATTGTTGCCGTTGTTGTTCAGTTGTTAAGTTCTGTCCAGCTCTTCGTGACCCCATGGACCATAGCACACCAGGCCCTGCTGTCTTCCACTGCCTCCCAGAGTTTGGCCAAATCCATGTTGGTTGCATCGATGACACCGTCCGACCATCTCAATCTCTGCCGTCCCCTTTTCCATTTGCCTTCAATCTTTCTTAACATCAGGGACTTTTCCAAGGAACCCTCTCTCTTCATGAGGTGCCCAAAGTACTGGAGCCTTAACTTCAAAATATGTCCTTCTAGTGAACAATTGTAGGGAGCCCATATAGAGGTTCTGAATAGAGATGGGCACGACTTAGCGGTATTCCCATCTCCGTTTCCGTTACTCCGTTCCATTACTCTACGGAAACGGTAACGGGAATTACTCCGCCAGACTTCGAGCTCGAACCGACGAACGAACAATTTTGGTCTGATTTTTCGTGCTCGTTCCTTGCATCACGCAATCGCGCGATGCCACGCGACACAGAAAAAAAGTTTTTAAAAGTTAAAAAAAACCCGGTTCCCGGCTGAAAAGCAGGCGGAAAAATGCCTGCCGTGCCTCAGGGCACCTACCAGAGGGGTTGTTTCTGGAGGTCCGCTGCCTCCCCCCATCCCCCGTCCTTGTGGGCTGCTCTGTGGGACTCGCCGCAGGCTCGCAGCCAGCCAGCAAAAAGCCCAGTCTCGCCGGCCGCCGGCCGCCGCAATTAAAGCGCAAGCAAGTGGCACGGACGGCACAGGAAAAAACTTTTAAACTCTCCCCCCACCCATTCCCGGGCCAAAAAAGCAGGCGGAAAAATGCCTGCTTGACTAAGGGCGCAGGGCACCTACCGGAGGGGTGGTTTCTGGAGGGGGGGTCCCGCCTCCCCCCCGTCCTGGGCAGCCGGACTCGTGAGTCGCCATCGCC
Source organism: Phrynocephalus guinanensis (assembly GCA_037367245.1). Lineage (NCBI taxonomy): Eukaryota > Metazoa > Chordata > Lepidosauria > Squamata > Agamidae > Phrynocephalus > Phrynocephalus guinanensis. Next base: position 40,962,871 of record CM074741.1, on the reverse strand, counting down.
ATGCCATACGGTGCGGGCGGGGGATCCAAACTGGGGCGGCGAACGCAATATTGTTTTTGAAATCGTGGTCCAAAAACACACAAGCACAACAGAAACACGCGAAAATTTATAAACTGCCAGATTTTTCACAGTAGCAGTGGGTTTTTTCTTGCAACAAAATGTCTCTCCTCTCCTCCTCTGTCCTCCATTGATTTTATTTTATTTTATTTTATTTACACCTGCGCAATGATGGGCTGGCCGAGTGGCCAGCCATGTGGGAGTGGACGACCATGCAAATTTTTGGAGCCATCCCACCAATCGCATGGCCACTTGGCCATGGAGACTTCTGGGATGTGCCAAAAAGCCCCCTAAAACCTGCCCTAGCCCCCTAACCCTAACCCTAACCCTAACCCTTGACTCCGTACCCATACGTCACAGACTGTCTTCTTAGTGGATCAGAGAGGCACCCAGAGGTGCAACCCACTAGCCCACCATAACCTTACCCGTCACTAGCCTAACCCTAGCCCTTGCACTAACCCACCTTAAAGCCAGATCTACTTGCTTGCATTGCACTACATGCAGCAAGTACAATTCCCTTCTGTGTGAGACATGGTGGTGCGAGAGCCTTAGTTAGGCATCTCACTATGGCTCTGGGTTCAGTGCCATCCACTAGTCTTCACAGTCACTGTCTGCACATTCTGTTATGCAATATCCATATGGCTATTGCATAGCATTTTGCAGCAGCAGCAGGTGAGGAGGGGAGACCCCCATGTTGAGGGGTCTTGGAGCCTGCTTCCCCTTCCTAGTGGGTGAGGATAGGAGGCACCCACGGGTGCCTCCAGGAGCCCACTTTCCCTTATAGCGGGCCAGAGGAGGCACACACCCCAGAGAGGTGCCTCCAGGAGCCGCCCCCCCCAAAAAAACCCAGTACTAACGGAAACGAAAAAACGAAGAAAACGAACTGACTAATTTTTGTGAATTTTTGCGAAAACGGAAACGACCCGAAACGGGACCAGCCCGACTAACGACAACTCGAATTTTTTTTTCAAGTCATGCCCATCTCTAGTTCTGAACCCCAATAGGCCCTTGTAAAGTGCTGAAGCAAACCATTAGCCCCAGGGGCTGAGGTCACCCACAAAAGGGCATGGCCAGGCATGGGAAGAGCAGGCCAGAGCAGCCTCCAAGACCCATGAGTCAAGGGGAAAACAGATGGCTACCCAGTTATCTCTCCTTATCTCCTGGTGCCAGGCCTTGCTTCTTTGCTCTGCAAGTTCCTGAGTCAGCCAGTTGGCATTGGCTTGCTCTCGCGTCATCTGGAGGCCTGGCTTTCCACACCGTGGGCTGCCCTTATTGTGACCTCAGTCTCTGGGCTAGTTTGGCTTGCTCCAGTGCTTTGCCAGGGCTTATTGGGGTATGTGGAATCCCCACAGAAAGTTTCCTGGCTGTCACAGTCAATAGTAATTCCTTTCAGTGTTGCTTTCAGTTGATCCTTGAATCAGTTCTTTTGTCCACCATACTATCATACCTGCGAAATGTTCTTCATAGAAATGCAAGATTAGGCTATAGGTTATACCTTTAGAGGCCACTAATAAAATAACATAAAATTTATGCAAACTTTTGAAGGCAATACCCTCTTTTCAAAGCATGCACCAAAAGTCCATGCAGGGCAAAAGATCTGGGGTGCCAAGAGATCATTCTTAGATGTAAAGTTTTTGGCAAGATGATATTTGCCAGGCAGTCTTCTTAGATGAGGCAAGAAGCAGCATGGCTGTTGTTAAAGCTGCATCTTAAGTCAAGGATTGGGTCTTATGCCCCAGCCCTTCAAACAAAGGACATAGTTCATGTGCCTGATTGAAGTTTATAAAATCATACACAGTGTGTACAAAGTAGATAGGGAAAACCATTTTTCCTTATCATACAACACTAGAACTAGGGGCCACTCCATGAAACTTTGGGTCCTAGATCTCAAACAAATAGAAGGAAGTACTTTTTCACCCAGAGGATCACTGTTCTGTGGAACTCCCTGCCAGAAGAAGTGGTGATAGCTGTCAGCCTTGACAGCTTTAAGAAAGGATTAGACAAATTCATGGTGAACAAGGGTATCAATGGCCATCATTATGGATGCCTAAAGACAATCTCCGGGTTGGAGAGTTAGGCAGGATATCTCTGCCATTTGCAAGCAGGTGAAGACATCTGCTTGGAAATACCCTGAAGTAAATGGTGAGCCACTGTGTGAGACAGAATGCTGGACTGGATGGCCTGTGGCCTGTTCCAGCAAGGGTGTCCTTATGTTGTTATGCACACCCACCCTCCACAACTAATCTCCATTTGGCTCTTTGAGACATACCAGTCCCTGTTTTGTGTGTGTGTGTGTGTGTGTGTGTGTGTGTGTGTGTGTGTGTGTGTGTGTGTGTGTGTGTGTGTGTGTGTGTGTGTGTGATGCCAAAATGTAACTTCATCATAGAAGTTACATTTTGGGAGACAGTCCAACATTCGAGCTACATGGCCAGTCCACTAAAGTTGCCATTGTTTCAGGATTGTAGCAATGCTCGTCTGTGTTTGCTCCAAGACTTCAGTGTCAGGGACTTTATCCCACTATTTGATGCTGAAAATTCTCTGAAGACAGGACAATTGGTAGCAGTAAAACCATCAACATGCTGCAAAGGAGAAAGGGAAAAACTTATCAGCAGCATGTGTGAAAAACCTTTAGAGTAAGAGCAGCCCAACAGCACACAGAAAAACTGAGAGGTGAAAGAATCAAGCTTTCAAAGCCACTAAGAGTAAAACCATCTCAACCAAGTACCAGAAGATAAGCACAGGGGAAACCTCTCTTCCATAAGTGTTTTTTTTTAACTTAGAAAGCTTTTTCTCTTGAGGCCATTATTTATATCTCAGCTTTTTCAGGAGAAAGAAGGGCTTTTCATGATGATCTCAGGGCATAGGTAAGTACATAAGGTAACTATCGGTTATATTTTACAGATTTTTATCCTTCTGACATGTTTTCCTTTAGATCTTTTCCAGTTTTATCATATTGTATTTTTATATGAGGAGTATGTCTCTTGTATGCAAGCTTGATATCCAAGGATGAAGGATAGATTAAAATGGAATGGATTATTCTAGAGATAAACACAACTCCAATCTATGAAGGAATTTAAGTATTTCTTGGTCAGATTGTTCATCATCAAGACAAAATGAAGTATCATGATTAATTTTATTTGGTCACATCAAATCTTAATGTCAGCACTTAATTATTACAGACAAGGTATGGACACCGGCAATTACAACAAACCACAAACTGAGACAAACTGCTATTTTGCTCAGCATGAACCAGCAAAATAGCAGTTTGTCTCAGTTTGTGGTTTGTTGAACAGCACAAACTTCTGAACTTTTCCCAAATGGACCACAATTTAATTCATTGGGTTTTTATACATATATACATATATACATATATACATATATACATATATATATATAGCCAGGAGCTGGTCAGGCTGCCTCTTTCTATTATTAGTGTTTCCAATGCTGTGTATAGGTTTTAATGTCCTAATGGCCATTGGCTAAAACTCTGAATAAAAATTATTATTATTATTATTATTATTATTATTATTATTATTATTATTATTATTATTATTATTATTATTATTATTATTATTATTATTCATCATCATCATCATCATCATCATCATCATCATCATCATCATCATCATCATCATCATGTTAGCCCAGAGGCTTTTTAAAAAAGTTTGAAAAGTCCAGCTGGCTTAGCTGAATCTTCCTCTTAGCTGAGGCAGCCAACTGGGCCACCTCTTAAAGAGAAATAATATTTTTTAAAAGTATCTGGTTTGTATGAACCTGAACTGACCCAAACCATCAAATCAGTCATTTTTATGAACTTCCTACTTCATTTTTGGTTCTTGCCCATCTCCAGCTCCTACAATTTTAAAAGGGGTTAGGAGAGAAATCTTTAATTTGACTAATGTTAGGATAACTGTCAATAGACCTATGTCAATCTCATGTTATTCACTTCCACATTATCTACATTTATAAACTCTGGGCAAAAGCTACATAGAATGCTACTTAAAATACTAGAACTTGTTTTTGTATTTAGAAGAGAATGTTAAAATTAGATAGAAGTTTATGCCCCTCCCCATTTATTTATTTTATTGGTACTCCCATCAAATTCACAGATGGGATTTGATACAATAAAAATGCACACCAGACTTCCCTCACAACACACTTGATTCAATCAGGTAGGAAGTTTTTAGATTTGGATAAATATTCTATTTTATAGCCTGTTTCTTTGCCTAGGATTGCTTTTAACTGCTTTTAAGCAACACATTTATAGCAGATGTCTGGCATCTCCAAAGAGGTGGAGAGGGAGTTAGAAATATGTTTTGCACATCCAAAGTATTGATATCCACTAAAAACTTTCCTTTTTTTATCTACAAGACAGCTGAATGCCAGAGGAAATGACTGAAGAAATGTGCCATATGTTAAAGATGAGCTTGGCTAGGTTATAGAGCACCATGAATGCGAATCTTAGTTGACTTGCTTAGCCTGGTAGAAACATGCATAGTTATGTCTAACTAATTGGGGGAAGAATTCATAAGTTGACAGAAGAGAAAATACAGAGAACAGTTTGCGAGGCTAAAGGAGAGTAAAAGGGTGTTTAACCTCCATCCTTTAAAAATAACTTAGTATTCCCTTCACGTTTCCCTTTGAGTTACAGGTGAGCACATGAAAGAATATTCAGGAGGTTAGATTAGATAGACTTCATGTGTCAGCATAAGGTCAGTTAATTATCCCTGATTGTCTATGGTGCATAATTTGAGTTTGCTATAATGCTGATAGGAGGCATTTATTTATTTTCTTGCTGAAGGCAAAGGTTGGTGAGATTATTAGTGATTCATTTCCATAATTTTAAGTAGGAGTTGTTATCGTTGTTGTTGTTATCATTATTGTTGTTATATAATTTTAAATCTAAATTGGACTGTGAGCAATTTTTTGTATGGAAGGAATTATATTTGTTCAATTCACTTAGCAGTTTACTGCTCAATGGACAGTGTTTATGAATTATTATAATTTCCATTAAGCTCATGAAAAAGATTTCCAAAGGAAGAGTGAGGGGAAAAAAACCTTAACAAGCCTACCTGCCAATTATGACTAAAGCAAGATCTAAAATATCTTCAAGGCCAAATAGGAAAAAAACCATTGCTTTTCTCTTTGGTGGAAGAGGAAGAAATGTTAGGAAGGACATAGGGCCCGTCTTTAAAAAGCTTAACATCACATTTGAATCAGTGCAATAAATAAATACATATAAGAATCTTAACCTTCCTGAAGATGGGCCTAATTACACCTGCCAAAAGAACCCCAGTTATTATCAATTATTTCCAAAGCTCCGTTGTACTGAAAAAATTATTTTCACAATCCCATGGTTTATACTGTATAACAGTGGGAACCTATCCATTGGTTTTTACAGTGCTCATTCATTTCTTCCTATTTGAAATGTTATAGCCAACTACACAATAACATTGATTGATTTCTCACTCATGTTTCCTGGGGCAGTGCTGGCCCTCCGATTCTCTTTAAAAAATTACCAACTTATATGTCAATATGGCAAAAAGAAAGTACAATTTGAGAATGTTTCACCTGTGGTGCAATAAAGAGGTCTGAACCTTATCTCTTCCTTCCCCTTTCCTTTCCCTCATGTACCAAAGCTCTTTGCAAAGGAGCATAATATTTTGCAAGAATAGGGTTTTGAAAAAAGACAGAGGAGATTTAATACTCCTTTCTTTGGCTGCTTTCCCACGACCCGTAAAATCCGATGAAAAGTGCTGGCAGATGCAGAGCATAAAACTGTTTTCCCACCAGCATCAGACTTTTTTTTAAAAAAAAGTATGACCATGCCCACTTAAGCACGCCCCAGCGCATTTTACCTGGTCACAAGGAGGTAATTTTTTTTCTGATGCGGATTTTAAAGCTGTGAATGCCTGGCTCTCCTCCACCTTCGGTTTGTTTTTGTTGTCGCCCCACATCCCTTTAACAGACAGGAATCCCTAATGGGCTTGCTGTCAACAGTCGGCAGAGGTGAGCCTGCTTTTTTTTTTCTCCCTCCCCTCATGTCAGACAGAAGCAATAGAATCAGAGTGCGGGAGGGGGGGGGACACAGGAAGCAGAACAAAACCCACATGATCTCTGGTTGGGGGTATCCAAATTTAAGTTGCCAGCGGATTTTAGGGGTCGTGTGAAAGCGCCTTTTGTTGGGGTCAAAAGACTCTGAAGCAAAACGGAACTATATAAAAATAAACTTTATCTAAATCTCTGTCAGAAAGGGCAAATGGGATATTCCTAATAAAACAACAAAACACTAACAGTACCATACAAAACATACCAAACAAAGTAAGAATAGATAAGGTGATGGCAGCTCAGGCAATGCCCAGGAACATTAGGCAAACACTCATAGTGTCCCTCGCTCATGAAGAGAGGGTAAGGTCAGCAACAGGCTGCAGGAGCTAGCAAGAACTAAACGTTGGAAGCAGTATGCACAATGCTTGTGTGAGCAAGGTGAAAGGATTCCTTTTGTAGGAGCCGTACCGATTAAGGAGTTAGGACTTACAGGTTTACAGTTCCAAATGAGGTTCAGCTGACATTTACCTTATAATGTCTGAATATAGGTTGTGCCATATTTCAACATTCTTTACAATTAAAAGCAAGAATTGTATGTGTTCAAGCCCTCATCCAAATGGAAGGGAGAAAGCTGTCTCCTTCAACCTGCTAGCAAAACAAAGATGAATATATTATTCAGAAGGAAACAGAAGTGATTGTTGACTTGTGCTGATTTGTCAATATAACTGACAAAGAAAACAATTAAAAGGGTACAATCACAGTGGCCATGAATTGGTCACAGCACCCAGAAAACCAGCTTGTTTGCAAAGGAAATACATTGATAACAGCTTGCATACATTATTCTAGAATTTTTCACTCAAGGAATTCCCCATCTCCTTTATAAATTTGAGAAGTACGCATGGATTGTGATGAAATGTCTATCCTTTAGACTAAAACAACAATCAAGAGAGAAAAATATGTCTATATATGTCTAAGCTGGGTGGTTCCCTCTCCAACGAAGAAGCATATTTAAAAATGTCTAGTAGATGCATTTTGCAATATATAGATCATATGGCCTCTTCTTCTGTCTAAAACCAACATCTGTTCCCATGGTGCATTAAAGGTTCTGAAATGTATTTTATCAACACTGTATTTAAAGGCCAATTGCTTAAGAAGCTATCTCTGGCTAAAGCAAATGTCATTCATTTCCTCTTGGAGGGGGGAAAAACTTATTGTTTACTTTGGCTCTTCTAATAACAATAGGACTTTGCCACCTACCAGCCCTTGCTGTGTTTGCACCTGCCAGCCAGGACCCACACCTCACCTGTGGGAGAGTCGCCGGAGCGGTTGGCCTCCTGCTGCTGTGGGGAGGAGGAGCTGGGCTCAGGACGCTCATCCTGGGCTTTTTAAGCCACCTACCAGCCCTTGCTGTGTTTGCACCTGCCAGCCAAGACCCACACCTCACCTGTGAGAGAGTCACCGGAGCAGTTGGCCTCCTGCTGCTGTGGGGAAGAGGAGCTGGGCTCAGGACGCTCATCCTGGGCTTTTTAAGCCACCTACCAGCCCTTGCTGTGTTTGCACCTGCCGGCCAGGACCCACACCTCACCTGTGGGAGGGTCACCGGAGCAGTTGGCCTCCTGCTGCTGTGGGGAGGAGGAGCTGGGCCTCCGGAGTAACACCCTTCTGGAGGCTGTCCCCCCCCCTCCCCCGAGTTTTTCCACCAACTCGAGGATTGCTCCTTTGACCTGGTGGGGGAGATGCCTTCGGCTATCGGGCGGCATGCCGGCCGTCGGCGTCTTCATGCCCCCTCTTGATCCGGTCTTGGTGGTAGCCTGACTGATTCCAACCTTGTGTCCTCACTGCCCCATGGAGAGAGAACTTGGTCTGTCGCCGCCACCTTTTGGCTGTTCGGGAGGCCCGACAGCCTTTGTAGGCTGCGGATTATCCACCTTAATAGCCACTGTTTGGCGGCTAAGACTTACCCCCTCCCCTCCCCCCCGCTTTCTCTCCAGCTGTTGCCATTTGAGTGCTCTATATGTTAGTTCTTTTTTGTTTGTTTTCCTTATTTTGCTTGCTCATTCTGTATCTTGTTTTTCTTTAAATTGTTAGTTGCCTTTGTATTTTGTGTTGCGATTGTATATTTTGACTGTGTATTTTATTTTATTGTACCTTATTTGTGGTTATTTTGCTTTGTAGCGTGTCCCTGATTCCCACAGACCTCATGGAACCCGCTGGGTGTCCCATAAGGGTGGTGTCGGGTCGTGGGAGGTACGCTTTGGTCCGGCGGGTCGATCGGATAAGGAGAACACGGGACAGACAATTATTGCCTGTCCCCCGTTCTGACCCGCTGGCCCACCACCAAATGGCCGGGATCCAATCCGCCTGTTCCCTCTCTGGCCTGTCCTGTCTGCTGATTAATGCCAGGTCGGTACATAATAAAATCCCTCTCATCCACGATTTAATCGTGGATGAGCGTGCCGACCTGGCCTTTCTCACGGAGACCTGGGTGGGTGAGGGGGGGTGGGGCTTCTCTCACCCTCCTCTGCCCCCAGGGCTACCGTGTGCAGCAGCTGGGCAGGTCAGAGGGGCGGGGGGGTGGGGTGGCTATGATCTTTAGGGAATCTTTTTATGTCAGTAGATCCGCGATGTTGGTGAGTCCAGGCTTGGAATGTCTCCACCTTATGGTGGGCCAGAGGGACAGGTTCGGGGTAGTGCTGGTGTACCGTGCTCCCCGTGACCCTGCACTCTCCCTTCCGGAGCTCTCCGAGTTCATCTCGGCGGCACTGTTGAGGTCCCCTCGCCTATTGGTGGTAGGGGACGTCAACATGCACGCCGAGGGTGGACTGTCGGGAGTAGCTCTGGAATTCATGGAGTCCATGGCCTCCATGAACCTGTCCCAATTAGTCATCGGACCTACTCATAAGGGTGGACACACGCTGGACCTGGTTTTTGCCTCCACTTCGCGGGGTTCGGATCTGGGGGTCGGGAGGTTGCTGACCCGGCCCGTGTCATGGTCAGATCATTATCTGCTGACCTTCTCTCTTGACGTAGCCACCCCGCCCCGCGGGGAGCTGGGCCCTTCCATCTGGGCCCGTCCCCGGGGGCTCCTTGACCCAGCGCGGTTTTCGGAGGCCCTCGGGGATGTTCCAGACGGGTTGGATGACGATCCGGCCGACTCCCTTGCCCAACGGTGGTTTGAGGAGGTGGCGGGGGTTGTCGATCGGATCGCCCCCAAGCGCCTGATCCGATGCCGAGCCCGCTCGTCTCCTTGGTTTACTGAGGAGCTACGGGCGATGAAGCATGAGCGGAGAAGGCTAGAGAGCAGATGGCGGAAGGCTCGGACGGCACAGAATTGGGCTGCGGTTAAGGCGTCGACCGGTCGCTATTCCCATGCGATAAGGGCTGCTAGGAGATCTTTTGCCGCCCTGAGAATTGGTGAGGCCTCGAATCGGCAAGCGGAGTTATTCCGTGTGGTTCGAGACCTCACCAATCCCGGTCCGCCGGGGCCTCCTCCTAGTGATTTCACTAGTGAGTCATTCGCAGCCTATTTTAAATCTAAGATAGAGGCCATCCGTTCCGAGCTGGACTCCGGTTGCCCTAGCCCAGCCTCTGTCGTGGCCAGCGTCGGGCCGCCTCGGTCGCCTCGGTTTGTTGAGTTGGGGCCTGTTACAACTGTGGATGCCTCCAGGGCCCTGGGACATTGCAGGCCTGCGGCCTCTCCGTTCGACCCTTGCCCTTCCTGGTTGATTAAGAGCGCAGGGGGGAGCATGCCAAAATGGGCTTCACTGATTGCTTCGGCCTCCTTCAGAGACGGGATCTTTCCTAGTCTTCTGAAGGAGACGGTGGTGAAGCCCATTATTAAGAGATCCGGCTTGGCGGTGGACGATTTGTCCAACTATCGTCCCATAGCCAATGTTCCCTTTTTGGGCAAGGTGATTGAGCGAGTCGCCGCCCTGCGTCTCCAGTCGTTCCTGGAGGAGAACCATGTCCTGGATCCTTTCCAGTCCGGGTTCAGGCCGCATCATGGGACGGAGACGGCCCTGGTCGCGCTGCATGATGATCTGTTGAGGAGGGCCGACAGGGGTTGCTCTACCCTGCTGGTCCTTCTCGACCTGTCAGCGGCTTTCGATACCGTCGACCATGGTATCCTGCTGGAACGGCTCTCGGAGGTTGGGATCGGGGGCCAGGCCTTGGCCTGGTTCCGGTCCTTCCTTGGGGGCCGTACCCAGCGAGTGAGCTTGGGTGGTGAGTTGTCGGCTCCCTGGACACTCTCTTGTGGGGTGCCTCAGGGGTCGTCGCTCTCCCCCAATGCTCTTTAACATCTATATGAAGCCGCTGGCTGAGATCATCCGGAGTTATGGAGTCTGCTGTCATCAGTACGCTGATGACACGCAGCTCTATCTCTCCTTTTCCACCGGTGCAGTGGAGGCCATCCGTACCCTTGACTGTTGTCTGGCCGCGGTCTTGGATTGGACCAGGACCCACAGGCTCAGGCTCAACCCAGGCAAGACCGAGGTTATGTTCTTCGGGGGCTCGTCGGAGGGGTATTGTGGCCCTCTTCCCAGTCTGGGTGGGTCCGCCCTCCAGCTGGCGCAAAGAGTGCGGAATCTGGGCGTCGTCCTAGACCCGGATCTGACCCTGGACTCTCAGGTGTCAGCCGTGGTCAGGTCGGCCTTTTACCACCTAAGGCTTATCGCCCAGATTCGCCCGTACCTCGATGAGGGCTCCTTGAGGACAGTGGTACAGGCGCTGGTTGTGTCGAGGCTGGACTATTGCAACGCTCTCTACATGGGGCTCCCCTTGAACCTTGTTCGGCGATTGCAGCGGGTCCAGAATACGGCGGCCAGGCTGGTGGCTGGTGCGCGTCGTTATGACCGCGCCACCCCCATCCTGGCTCGCCTGCACTGGTTACCCGTTGCCTCCCGAATAAGGTTCAAGGTGTTGGTTTTGGTTTACAAAACCCTCCATGGCTTGGCCCCGGCTTATTTGGCGGAGCGTCTTCCCAGACAATTAGACCTGGCCCGACCCACCCGTGCCTCGGTGGCCCTTTCCCTGCGGACGGTCCCCCCGAGGGAAGCCCGAAAAGCACGTACTCGCAGTCGGGCATTCTCGGTGGTGGCACCGGCAATTTGGAACAAACTCCCAGGTGAACTACGGCTGGCCCCCTCGCTGGCGGCGTTTAAAAAGAGCCTTAAGACCATGCTCTTCCGAGAGGCCTATGGCGAGGGTTAGGGACTCTGCTCTTTTTTTTTTTTTTTCCTCCTCCCCGCCTTTTAATCTTGGATTTAATTGTTTTAGCTAATTTGCTACTTATTGTCTGTGCCTGATTTTATCTGTTTTTATCTCTATGTTGTTAACCGCCCTGAGTCCCCATTGTGGGAATAGGGCGGTATACAAAAGCTAAAAATAAATAAATAAATAATAAATAAATTGCTGCATTTGCACAAGCAGCAGGGAAACTCTAAAAGGATAAGCTTTTAAACATGTGTTATCAGAAACTATGGCGGATCTAGTAATTGCCCTTCCCTGAACAACTCATTTCCTAGGAACCCCGACTGGTGGAAAGACTCCAAGTCTAGAAGGAAATTTATTCTTCAAACCATTTCCTCCTTTCATGAAGACAGCAAAAAACGGAGAGAGGCTAGAATTCACTTCTGCTCATTCCTCCAATTACCCCGCTTCTGAGCAACTGGGTTGGGCGGAATTCTAAGCTAGCATATTTTCTAACAGTTAGATTGCAGCTTCCATATACAGTAATACTGTATAATGAATGCCCCTGATAATGAATTTTTCGGATAACAAATGGAAATTTCCAGGTATAGGGTTTCCTCTGATAACTAATGGTCCGTATGGGCTGCCTCAGTTAAAATATATTTCAAAAAGCTTTCCAAAAAAGTGTACCCAGGATTCATTGCAGCCCCTGTAGTTTTTGGAGGGGAGGCAAGAGTTAGAACATTTTTGTGGTGTTTTTGAGGCAAATGGTATGTAGTTATAAATATGTGTTCTGTTGCATATAGATGTATAACATAGAAGAGAAAATCTTAAGAAAGAAAAATCTGTAGGGCTTCCAGAGATAGATTTACATATAGCAGGTTAAGCCATGTAAACCATATATAGCATTTATAAGTGGGTAAACGACAAACTCAAATCCATTAACCAAAGCCCTCTAAAAGCATTTCATATTCTCTGCCTTTGCACTCAAACTTATTATTTGCTTTCCAACCTCTACAGAGCACATACTTTGCCCGTTATTATTGGTTTGTTATAGCTTGAAAATAAATGTAACTGGTTCAGTTCAATATAGATTTATCGGAACAGATGGAAGTCAAGGGAGGTTCACAGTTGAAGGCAATTTAGCAGCTTCTTCCACATTAACCCCTGTTGGGATGGAAGAGAAATACAGGAGCTCTAGAGGTCTTAGTGATTCAAGGATCCTTTCTTTTCAAGCAAAGGATCTTTGCTTATATCTCAAAATGTGCTACCCTGTGTTGAAGAGGTAGGAAGTGATGTTGGAACACTGGATAGTCTTCCCGTGAGCAATGAAACTCTCAGTGAGCAATGGGAGCTCACTCTCTTTTTCAGTGCACATACACACTGAGAAAAATACATGTAAAATACCTCTATTTGTTAGATGCTCTTCCACTCCCCAAAATCTAAAAAACCCATCCCTAGTGCTGAACAACTTTACTGGCAGAAGATTTGGAGCCAGGGAAATAGCTGAAACACGTGTACAAGAGCACAATGCCTATGCCTGTACATCACAAGAGACACCCAAATGAACATAAAGCAGATTAAGTTACAATCAATACAGTTGAAAAGAAGTAGGTGTCTAAAGCAGCATTTGCAGCAGAGCAAAAAATATATATATATCAAAATATCGTTAAGGTGATTCAGGTTTTCAAGATGTATAAAATTGTCCAAGAATGGGAGATTAAGTTTATTTCTTTAATGGTGATGCTAATTAATTCCATACTTTTGAATTAAATCAAACAAAGGAAAGAAATTTCAAACACATCCATAAATAAACGTATGAGTTAAAAATATTTAGTTAAGTAACAATGTGATACATAGGGTGTTTAAATGGCTGCTGGAATGCATTTGGAATGATTTTGTCATCTTCTTTTCCTCATTCACCCAATTTATTCCATTTTATAGGAACTCATATCATTCTTATATGTACATTTATGAATACTGGGATGTGAGCCAAGATGGTCGTAACTGTTGTTTCCCTAATTTGACCAGCACATGTACGTAGCCTAACTCTTAAAACATGGCTTCATCAACACAGATATGAGTCTTGTTTTTAACACTAAGACTATTTTTAGGAATAGTTATGAAATATCTTTCCTTCTTCTCCACAGGTCATTATAGACTTGTCTGTTCATTCATTTATTTAAAATATTTGTATGCCATCATTCTTGAAAAGCATCCAAGGATACTTAAAGTATTAGCAGAAAGATAAAAGCTAAAATAACAACTTATCATAATATTTAAAAATACAGTTGTGACTATTAAAACTCATAAATAAGAGCAATATTAAAAGCACAAATAAAATAAAAGAATAAATAAAATACTTCTATAGCTTCTTGACAGCAGACCAATAATAATTATCAGGGATATACACTGTCTTTGGAGAAACATGAAAATACAGACTGAGTCAAGGCTATTTATGGACTTTCAGCACAACCACGAAGCAGAACTAAAAAGCCAGAGATAGAAAAACACCCTTCACATATCTAATTGTATGCCATGAAGTTGATTCCTAGTTACAAGTAACTCTTTATAAGGCTTCCTAGGTATAAACTATTTAGAAGTACCTTTTCCTTCTTCTAGGGGGTCCCCCTCCTGTTATACTGTATCCATCATTTCGGTGGTTTAAAAAGGTAACCTAGAAAAGGAGCCATGTGATGAAACTGTCAGAAAGGGAATGCAAACTACTGTTGCCTTATGAAGACTATAGTCTTGCCAGGAAAGGGACCTGTGCCGCAGCAGTAAAAAAAAAAGAAAACTCAATACTAGGGTTCATTAGGAAGGGTATAGAAAATAAGTCAGCAAGTGTCCTTTTGCCTCTTTATAAATCTATGGTGAGAACCCATCTGGAGAATTGTGTACAGTTCTGCTCACCATACCTCCATAAGGATATTATGGAAATGGGGAAAGTGCAGAAGAGAGCATCCAGAATGATTAGGGTACTGGAACACCTTCCTTACCATCTGAGTCTACAGTAGCTGGGCCTCTTCACTCTTGAACGATGGTGCCTAATAGGTGACCTGATTGAAGTTTATAAAATCATACATGGTATGGACCAAGTAGATAAGGAAAAGCTGTATTGCACAACACTAGAACAAGGGGTCACTCCATGAAACTTTGGGGTGCTAGATCTCAAACAAAGAGAAAGTACTTTTTCACCCAGAGGATCATTGGTCTATAGAACTCCCTGCCTGAAGAAGTGGTGACAGCTGTCAGCCTTGACAGCTTTAAGAAAGGATTGGACTAGTTCATGGAGAACAAGAATATAATCATGGATGCCTAAGGACAACCTCCGGGTTGGAGAGATAGTCAGGATATCTCTCAATGCCATATGCAGGGCATTGTAAGCAGGGGAAGACCTCTGCTTAGGAATACCCTGAAGTAAATGGTGAGCCACTGTGTGAGACAGAATGCTGGACTTGATGGGCTGTCGCCTGTTGCAGCAAGGCTGTTCTTATGTTCTTAATAGTAGACCATTGCCAAAGAAAGAGACTGGCAGCTCCAGCCTCCAGTGAAAACTAACACATCTCCTGCATGGTTCAATCATGCAAGGACCCTGAAATGTAATAGCCCCTCACATGAAATCCATCTGATTGCACATGAACAAAGTAAGCCTTGGGATGGCAGAAGAAACTCTTTAATTGCCATAAATCTTCCCCTGCTGGTAAGACTATCCAATGGCTGCTTTCAAGCAAATCATGGGGCAGAACCAGGAACTTTTTAATTATCTAAAATCTCCCCATGCCTGTGACATCGTCCCTCCTATGCAGATGTAATTTATGCAAAAGGATTTTGATCCCTGTATTTTATCTGTTTATATTTATAATATAAGGCTCCACGATGTAGATATTGACAGGAAGAATAATAGTTGACAAATGTTGGTAACCTTTAAAACCTTTAGATTCCATTGTTGGAATATACCTTGACCTGAGCAAGAAGCATTAAGGTGAGGAGTGGCTAGAACTGGAGAAGCACTTTTGCCCACCCAGAAAGAAATAAAGAGACAAGACAAAGTTTCAATTTATTAACACATTAATTAACTATACTACAATAACTGTCGATTAAAGAGGGCCGGTGCCATAGCACGTGGTAGCTCCGTTATGTGTTATAACATGTCAACCCCTCCGATTT
The DNA here is from genome assembly GCA_037367245.1 of Phrynocephalus guinanensis. Classification (NCBI taxonomy): domain Eukaryota; kingdom Metazoa; phylum Chordata; class Lepidosauria; order Squamata; family Agamidae; genus Phrynocephalus; species Phrynocephalus guinanensis. The sequence continues at coordinate 40,947,406 of CM074741.1, read as the reverse complement.
ATAAGAGATTTGTCTGGCATGATATATAATGCCTTGGGTAAGATGCATAACAGGTACTAGAGCCATTTTACCCTCAGGAATCTCCTAACTAGAGATGGGCACGAACCGAACTTTTTTCGTTTCCATTATTTGTTATTTGTTTCATTGCTACTGCCTTTTCCAGCCGCTCCCTCCCATTATGACTTCTCTGAGCTCCCTCCTTTCTTCCCCCTCCCTTCCCTTGTACATCTGCTCTGGCTGAAAGTGCCCACTACTATGCTGTATTTTATTTTGTTTTGTGTTTGTTATTTTTACTGTGTTTGTATTGCACTTGTTAGTTGGTTTTTTATTTAGTGTTGTTACTATTCTAGGGTTGCTGTATTTTGTACTTTGTTGTTGATTTTTTTTTAGGTTGCCATGTTGGCAGGGACCTGTATCTCAGTGGTGTCTGGCCGTGGGAGGTACGCTCTGGGTGGAGGGATCGGTTGGGTAAGAAGAACTCGGGCCAGGCACTTACTGCCTGTCCCCCGTTCTGATCCCTTCGCTCACCGCCATGTACCTGGGTGCCATCCCGCCAGCGCCTCCGACCTGTCCTGCCTCCTGGTTAATGCCAGGTCGGTTCACAATAAAACACCTCTCATCCATGACGCTATCCTGGATGAGCGAGCCGAACTAGCATGTACTACCAAGACCTGGGTGGGTGCTGAGGGTGGGGCTTCCCTCTCCCTTCTGTACCCTCCTGCCCTCCCCCGGGTTTCAGGCCCAGTGGGCGGGCAGGTCAGAGGGTAGGGGTGGCGGGGTGGCCATCGTTTACAGGGAATCCCTTCATGTTAGCAGTTCTGCGACAATGGTGCATCCTGGGGTAGAATGCCTCCATCTATCGGTGGGTCAGCGAGATAAGTTTGGAATTGTGCTGGTGTACTGTGCTCCCTGCAACCCAGCACAATCCCTTCCAGAGATCGCGGAGTTCGCCTTGGCTGCATTGTTGAGGTCCCCCCGCCTCATGGTGGTTGGGGACTTCAACGTGCATGCCGAGGAGGAACTCTCTGGTACAGCTCTGGAATTCATGGAATCCATGACTTCCATGAATCTATCTCAGCATGTTGTGTGCCCCACTCATAGAGCTGGCCATACCCTAGACCTGGTGTTTCCCTCCATGTCCTCAGATTCTGGTATCTGGTGGAGCATATCTCTCAAAGATAAACTGCGACCAGACCCACAAGATTGGTTCATGCGCACTCACTGATGGTGGCCACACCCAGAGAGGCGTGGAAATCGCGTACGCGTGACCGTGCCTTTTCTGTGGTGGGCCCCATGCTATGGAACCACCTACCCAGTGAGCTGCGCCTGATAGAGTCCCTGCCCGCCTTTAAAAAGGCCCTGAAGACTTATCTCTTCAGGGAGGCGTTTGGTGACCTTTCTGTTTAGTTTTCTTTCTTTCTTTCTTTACCTCTGCCCACGTTTATTTTGTTTCGGATATGCCCGCCATCTTGCTCCATTTTTACTTGTTTGCTTCTGTTTTAACTATTTTTTTATTGGAGGCTGCCCAGAGTTCCCTTTTGGGAGGATGGGTGGGGTATAAGACTAACAAATAAATAAATAAATAAATAAATAAATAAATAAATAAATAAATAAACAAACATTGTGATGAAATTGGAACGAACTGAACAGAACCATGAAAATTAGGTTCGTTACATTTTGTTTTTTGTTAATGGTGACACGCAATGAAATGAGCTGTTTTAAATGTTAAAGAATGCCCTGGACATCCATAAAAACACAGCGATAATTATTTATACTGTCTGATAATACCTACCAGGTATTGTTTTTGTGTTCTCCCATCACGATGTATTTTTCTTTTCCCTTTAAGGATGACCAAATGGATGCTGCCAGCCACAAAATGGAGGAGGCAAGCCATGTGATGGGATCATGTAAATTCTTGGACAACTTCAACCAATAGCATGCCCAGGTAGCAGACTGGGCAGGTCTGGCAGCCACAGAGGGCATAAAAAGCTCTGGCAGCCCCCATCCTCCTTGTAGTCTCCAGTGGGAGTTAGGGTGGGATTGCTGTCTCTGTGACTTGTTATTTTCACTTTAGGCCAGCCAGGCAGGTGTGTGTCTCTGTGTTCCTGCCAGCTGCAGCTTGGCTCCTAGGGGAGAGAAAGAAGAGATTTCTCTCTAGCTTCAGTCCTGCAACCTCCCTGTGTGCGTGCGTGCGCACCTCTCGGTTAGTACCCTCCCATGCCCCACAGTGCAGTCACTCTGCGGCTGCCTTGCACCCTGAGCAATGCCCACAGATGCCTTTGCAGCCTCCCTGCATACCTAGCCTATACTGTGTCTCTTCCAGCATCATTTTTTTTAGTGTTTTCCCTCTGGTCTGGGGCATTGGGGGGATGGTCGCACATGGAAAATCTTTAAAAATCACGCAAAAAGCGGGTTAAAACAAAAAACAAAAAACAAAAAAAAATGATTTTTTTTCCAAAAATTCACGAAAAACAAAAATGAACTAAAATGGACACCTCAACGAAAAATGAAAAACCAAAATACATTTTTTCAATTTGTGCCCATCTCTACTCATAACCATTGGCATCCCTCATTTCTTGACAGGGGCTCCTATTTAGCAATACCGATTGCAAATTCTAGTTTATTAAATTTATCCATCAGGGCTGCCCAGCACTCATAACCATTGGCATCCCTCATTTCTTGACAGGGGCTCCTATTTAGCAATACCGATTGCAAATTCTAGTTTATTAAATTTATCCATCAGGGCTGCCCAGCACCATAAAGATGCTCGATAACAGAGGGGCTTACAAAAATTCACAGACCACTTGCGCTAACCACCAATTGTGACTGGAAAGAGGAATATTAAACATTTCCCAGCTTCACCTTACAGATGATGGGATGGGCAAAAACACACCACCACTCCAGGCCAATTTGAGTGACAGCCAAAAATTCCCATCCGGCCCTGAAGCGACCAGCAAGCTTCACTATCAGCAATGAATGGCGGGAGGGAGGGGAGCTTTAGCCAGCACAGGCAGAGGGCGGGGAGCATGCCGAGCCTTAAATAGGCTTGATCCCTGCCATGCATAAGGGCTCTCCAAGTTGCACCCACATTCTTTCCGGTGGGCAAAGAAGACCCGTCTGTAAATTAATTACATGCGGAGCCGCCATTGTTTTAATACAGGCAGTGAGGGTTGAAAGCTTAGTGGTTTCTCTATCTCAAGGCATAAATCTTAATGGACACTAGTTATGAGGATTCAACATAGCATCCTAGCAGATTCCCTGTCTTAAAAACTGTGCATGCTTAAGAGAGAAATATTACCTCTTTATCCTAACATAAGCTTGATGAATCTACATTCAATACATTGACTTGCTTTTGTTATTCTCTTGGTCAACTGGGTGGGAGACACCATGGTTTTATTTATACATCAGATGTCATCGCCACAGAACCTTTTTTTTTAAAGCATCCCTGCTGGGAAAATGTTCCAAAAAGAAGAAATATGCATTAGCCTTAACATGTTCTATCTCTGTATTACCAATGTCCCTTTTCAGCATACAATCAGCAGTTTTTGCCTCAGTCGTCTAAAACCAAGTCTTCCATTTGTTTACAGTACCGTGCAGGTGATCTCCCTGCTCTCATGCCAGCCATATTGAGATGATACTGCAAGGTGCCTGACCTAGGAAACAATGTGGCCTTAAAGCTCTTTCCCGCTCCTACAATTATATGATGTGACATGTTCATGTTTTAAAACACTGAATCAGCCTGGCTGTGAATTTCCTGCGGCCTCTTTCTTGCCTTCCTTTTCTCAGTCTGTCTCATATACATTGCTGAATGCAAGCAATTATTTATGCTGTCTGCAACCCCTTTCTGCATAAGAGTGCACTGAACTCCACCACTTCTGATTTTTGTAACACACACTAATGTTTCTGTACAGTAGTGTTAGACTGAGGCTTGGGAAAGGCAGCTAATAGTACCCAATATCAATGTTATTACAAATCTCAAATCAAGCGTAATGAAAATGCAACACGATCAGGGACATTTGTTCAATGGCCAAAGAATTGGGTAAGAAATAGATCTTTTTTTTTTCATGAGCCCACTGCTGCAGCTTGTGTTGAAGTTCTGATTAGAACCATATCTTTTGATATCAATGCTGGAAAATAGAGGAAGACACAGGAGGGAAATTTCAGCACTTCTGGGTTTAACTGCCCCACCAGGTTAACCAGGTCTTTGGATAGCTGCAATCCAGCCAGTGGTGGGACAACAGATGGTATTATTTGAAGTCCTTTTCCCCTAGCTACATTGTTGATGGAGAAGCCATTCAGATCACAATCAAAATTGATTTTACTTATTCAATGTGAATCCATCTGGCTGATTTGGGGATGAATCAGCCCAGCAGTACTCCTATGGCAGGAGCATCTCAGGAGCATCGTAGACCTGTAATATTCAGATAATAGTGGCCACATCTACTGTACACCAATTATCTGAGCTAATGTGGAATTGCTCATTTGTGTTTGGAGTTGGCCTGGAGTTTGGTCAATACTACTGCATCCATATCTTTTAAGGTTTTCCTTGATTTCAGTAAGAAACTTGAAGATTTCGTTTTTCTGCTTCCTCTGAAACTGGAACAGAAGTAAGGTTGAACCAACTGGCCCGCCAACACATGGATGGTATTTTGTACTGAGACTCCCTGGATCAAATTCCCACTGTCAAAGCAGTCACCCCAACTGGGAAGTGATGGCATCATTGACTGCAACCACAAACTATAGTGGTGCACTTCGTATCACAAATCAGGGTGAATCACTCCTCTCATATGAAACTCTTTCTTCTAATTCTCTGTTCAAGAGATCAAAAACTTGTATTTACCTCTCCAGATCGTTACCATTGTGGCTATTAGCAAATGATCCATGAGGGACAACAACTTGCCCCCATAGAGTAGTGCCTTCATTGGCACATTATTATATCCTGTATCAGGAATAGATTGAAGTTCCAGTCACAAAGTTGAAGTGTTAAAGTGTTAAGAGTAGAGATGGGCACGACCAGGAAAAATTACGTTTCGAGTTGTCGTGTGTCGGAGCCGGCCCGTTTCGGCTCGTTTCCGTTTTTCATGAAATTTTCCAAAAATTTGTTGTTTCGTTTGTCGTTTTTTTGTCTGTCGTTAGTACTGGTTTTGGGGGGGCGGACTCCTGGAGGCACCTCTCTGGGGTGGGTGCCTCCTCTGGCCTGCCATGAAGGGAAAGCGGGCTCCTGGAGGCACCTCTCTGGGTTGGGTGCCTCCTCTGGCCCGCTACAAAATGGCATGCATAGCCAATTGGATATGCATACCATTAAGTTGCAGTTGCAGCAGGCAGAGGCACCTCTCTTTCGGGTGCCTCTGTGACTCACTGCCTGCGGTGCACTTGGTCTGGGGAACGAAGTGAGAGAGGACCCCTGTGACTCACTAAGAAGGGAAGTGTACTTGCTGTAGTGCAATGCGAGTACACATCTGGCTCACTGGTTAGGGGTTAGCGCAAGGGCTAGGCTTAGGGTTACGGGTAAGGTTAGGGTGAGGTACTGGGAAGCACCTCTGGGTGCCTCTCTGACCCACTAAGAAGGACAGTGTACTGGCGTATGGGTTAGGGTTAGGGTTCGGGTTTGGGTTCAGGCTAGGGTTAGTGGCTTTTTATGCCCGTCTGGCACATCCCAGAAGTCTCGGTCAAAACCTGGCCAAGTGGCCATGCAATTGGTGGAATGGCTCCAAAAATTTGCATGGTCCACACCCCATGGCCAGCCCATCATTGCACAGGTGTAAAAAAATAAAATAAAATAAAATAAAATAAAATCAATGGAGACGTTTTGTTGCAAGAAAAACCCACTACTGCTACTGAAAAAATTCAGGCAGTTTTAAAATAGCTATTTTCGCATGTTTCTGTGGTGCTTTGGTGTGTTTTTGGACCACACAATTTCAAAATAAATATTGCGGTCACCCCATTTTGGATCCTCCACCCGCACCGCATGGCATGGCGACTCGGCGAGACGACGAGGATGCACAGCCCAGGACAGGAGAGGGGGGGAGGCCGGGGACCCCCCCCCAGAAACCACCCTTCTGGTAGGTGCTCTCACTCAGGCAGGCATATTTTTGCCTGCTTTTTTGGCCAGGAATCGGGGTTTTTTATTTTTAAAACTTTTTTTCTCTGCCGCGCCGCTTGGCGAGCTGGCGACTCGACGAGGATGCACACTTTGTGCAGCCCAGGAGAGGGGGGGAGGCTGCCCCCCCCAGAAACCACCCCTCTGGTAGGTGCCCTCAGGCAGGCATATTTTTGCCTGCTTTTTTGGCCAGGAATCCGTTTTTTTATTTTTAAAACTTTTTTCTTGTGCCGCTTGGCATCACGCGATCGCTGCGATGCCAGGAACGACAACGACAAATCAGACCCAATTTTTCTTTAGTCGGTTCGAGTTCGAGTTCTGGCAGAGTAATTGTCGTTCTTCGTTCCGTTACGTAATGGAAACGAGAAACGGAAACGGAAACGAGAATTTTGCCAAGTCGTGCCCATGTCTAGTTAAGAGTATGAAGAGACTCATGGCACAGTGGTTAACCTCCTGTACTGCAGCTATATGCTCACAATATGGGGTTCAGCTCCAGGCAGCTGGCTCATGGTTCACTCAGCCTTCCATCCTTCTGAGGTTGGTAAAATGAGTACCCAGCTTGCTGGGGGGTGGGGTGGGGAATTGTGTAGTCTCCATAATTAATTGTAAACCACCCAGACAGTGCTTTAAGTGTTATGGGGTGGTTTATAAGCAGCACACTCTGCTTTGCTTTAAAGCCAGGCATTTGGCAAGGGCTAGTGAACTGTGGGTAAAGTGCCGTCCAAGGCTTCAAAGCTGGTTCAGTCCCCTTACAGTTTGTATATTCTCTACCCTTTCTAACTGCATCTATGCTGGTGAAATTACTCAGGGCAGGCTCACCAGCCCCCAGGCCCATGTGTCTTCAGCATGTGGGTACCAACTCACTTGGTGTGTGCAGTGCCACTTCAAATATTCCATGACTAGCAGCTGCAGGAGGGACAATGCCAACCTCATCAGGACACAGTTCCTCACTTATGTTCTCCACCATTGCTTCAGTAGCTACCACTGCATTCTTGATCTGGTTGCTGGCTACAGACTGCTGACCCTGTGCTGGGCTGGGAGACCATGCTGGCACAATCCTCGACACATCCGGTGATGACAACACTGAGGAATCTCCCTGAGGCCCAGGATCTTCTCTTTCTAGGAGAGCAATGTGAATCATCATGACATCTCCTAACTACTTTAATTTAGCCATTCTATATGCCAACAATCTCTATGAGACCTGCACAAAAAAAGGGGAACCAGCAGCCTCTTCTGGTGCAGCCCTTTCCCTCTCAAGCTAGCTCAACTTAGCTACAACTTTTCTATGATCAGGCCAGTCATCATCATTATATGAAGCTTGGGTACTTAGCAGCTGCTTGTCTTTCCTGTTGCCCTGACCATTTTAGGACTCATTTCCAGGCATTTTACTGCTTACCCAAATTGCAAGCCCTGTAAGGGAGCCAATGGATAATCAAGTCCAGCCAAATATCAAGTCCCCAATAAACTCACTCTTGCCTCAGTAATAATTGTTTTATTTCCATTTTTAATTTTTTATTATCTCAGATAATCCAGGCAGGCCCACAAAACACTGCCCCACACCCTCAATAAAATTTATTAGGGCCCAAGCCCAGCAAGCTAGCATACACCCCAAGCCTCTGGGTCAAATGCCCATCTAGGTGTTGCCTCCACCAAACACTTTACCTTACTATTTATTTATTAGGTGCTTTGGGGGGATTTATTTATTTATTTATTTGTAAATAAACTGAAATCCCAGTGGAGCCCCCCCCACTGCTCCTTTCTCTTCTAAAACCTGCAGGAGCACTCCTCCTTCAAACCTGCAGGAGCACTAAAGCATGACCTTAAAAAATGCAAGGCCTCGCTACACCACATGTAGTGAAAAAACTGGCCTGACAGAACTGCAGCATCCTTTCTCTTGCAACTCTGAAGTGGAAAGAGGCAGTGGCAAAGGAGCACACAGCTTTATCACAGCTTGCACAATGCTTCCACTCCCTTCTGCTGATGTCATTGGCCTGCACTCACTCTTCTGGGCTGTCAGGCAGACCGTCACTGCTGCAGCAGCTTTGTGCTGCATTGAGGGACCTAGGAGAGTGTGCTTGTGATGCTAGGGGCTGCAATGTTATGTCATAAGTGGCAAATCTTCCATCAGTGTATCCAAAATGGTGTGTATATAGCAGATAGACTATGGGGCAATGTAAGACAAATGAAGTCATGTTACCAGTAATTTGGTAGTACTGCTTTATTAGTCTCATATCTCCTCTATCTGCTTCCAGAGTTGATGAGATCAATTTGCAAGCTGAAGACTTCGGCACTTGGTGGAAAACAACTAACAAGAAGAGGAACATATTTCCACCCAAAAAACCAAAGGTTAAACAACAGAAAACCTGGATCATTTATTCAATTTGTCATCTCCCTCCTGGGAATTTCAAAGTCAAAGCTTAAGACCTGGATGGAAGTCCTGTCACCTGGTCTCACATTGATAACTATGAGATTTCTCACATTCCGGCTTATAAACGAATACACGTGAAACTGACATAGATTAGAACAGAATGATTTGGCCACTTCTAGATCTGATCAAATGATTTTTAAAAATGCTTATTTCATGAGAATTTCCAGTGCACATTTGCAAAAAATATTATTTATGCCCTCTGTGCATTCATCTGTAAGCTTAATATCTCTAATTCTTAGGCATATAAGGAGAAGCAAGCAAAGGGTCATTTCATTTGCCCAAGAACAGTATTTATGGGCACTCCAGATCTGGAATTGGAACTATTGTGAATGCTCATTGTTGCTGGATAATCAAAATATATGCCTTTTCTGTCCTCCCAGCTTTTCATCTTTTTAGCTAAACCAATTAGCAGGCAATAACATTGAAACGGTGAGATACATTTTTAATAATCGTTTTCTGGGGCATACTACATTCTCCTTGAACATGTTTTAGATGTACAATTATATTTAACAGATATGTGACACAGGAGGTGTGTGTGTGTGTGTGTGTGTGTGTGTGTGTGTGTGTGTGTGTGTGTCTTTTCACAAGGTTATCAGAAACAGGGAGATTAAAAGAATTTCAAAGCAGCAAGAGGTGTTTACACAAACATCAAATTCCACTGCAGGTATCACAATGAACTCATTGTTTACATAGTCATTGTGCACATCTTTGGTGCCTGCCACATAGAACCACTTATCTAGAATGATAGTTGAAATGTCAACGGTGGGAGCCATATTAGAATAGCTGGGCATCACTACCTTTCTGGGTACTGTTGCTGCTTTCTGTTCTTTGGAAGGAAGACAGGGTGACTGATGGCTCTGAATTAATTGCAGCTCAGTGACAGATAAGCATTTAAGGTATGAATGCCATGCTACTTGAGATGTCAGCCAAAGACTACACTGTTCCCCTTTTTACCCATGAACTGAGGTTCAATTTTTTTTCCTCCTGTGCTTCCGAAAACCTTTGTTGCAGTTATGATGAAAGTGTTTTCTCTCTCTCTCTCTCTCTCTCTCTCTCTCTCTCTCTCTCTCTCTCTCTCTCTCTCTCTCTCTCTCTCTCTCTCTCTCTCTCTCATTAGTAGAACTTTCTGCATTATCTTCTTGCACCCTGTTGCTGGAATGGAAATGCAACCAGATGGAAAATTCTTTCAGAGACATGACTTGATACTAAAAAAGAAAACCTTACATTTTCATTTGAACATTTTGTTAATATTCACCTGGTGATAGTGGTGGTTACAATGACATATCCAGAAACTGAAATCCAGGAGAAGAATCTGATGGCACCACCACCAGCAGCAGCAGTGGTTTTCAGAAATTTAGAATCTATGATCTCATCTCAAAGGTGCTGAGGCCCCCTTGGGGTCCCCTTTATTTTAACGGGAGCTACTGAGTGCTGCAGAATGGGGAAATGTCTTTCATTTCCAAATGCTATTTTTGCTGGGATGATTTTACTGGAGGTGGTGATTTATGGAAATTAAAGACTTGGACCCTTCTCACCACCTCATGCCCCTTAAATCATTTTACCAGGATACAAGGAATCTCAAACTAGTTTTGAGAATTTTTGGCAGCGAGGAGCGGTGATTTTTTTAGAAAAAATTCAAATAAAAATAAAAATAAAAGCCATAGTTGACATGCATCATCAGCTTTGCACAGCATAAGTTCAACTACTGGAATTTTGTCAATGGGATTCCAGCAAGGACTTTTACATACATTTGGATAGTTTTCTTGCCTAATACTTTGTATTAATCTGAGATGAATTTAAGAGTATGGTAGGTAAAACTTGGTCCCCATCCACCCATATATTTAAGATGTCTTCTATTTTTAAAATGGGAAAAGGAAGCTGGAGTGAACACAACTGAAGGCATGCATATTTGAAAGTAGCATTTCAAACTCAGGTAGCAGGCATTCCCCACCACCAATAATTCATAAAGCTTGTAACATGCTACTACCATTCAGCATTTTCCAGGCAGCTGCATTGCCAGTAATACAAGAACTCCTATATCTAGACAAGGTTCAAAAATCTGTAGTACAATTAAATAAGCAGTTATATTGGCAAAGTCCCCCAGACACACGAGTGCATGATCAGAAAGTGAAATGGTTTTTGCTTAAAGAAAACAACATACATATTTCAGAACCTAGAAAGGAAAGTGAAATTCACAAGCCTAACAATGTGTCTTACTAGAGGAGTAAATCCTTGTTTCTCTTCTGTTTGCAGGCAAGAACAAGGAACATAAAAAGCAAAGAAATTCTAGGCATTCTCACTTCTCACACCAAGCAACGGTACTTTGAACTCATGTTATGTGCATGCATGTATTTTTCCTCTCCTGCCAGAGGGATAATGATGAGAGATGGTCATGAAATGAACTTCTGTTTTGTTTTGTTATTCATTATTTGTTTTGTTACATAACTGCCCCCTGTAAGAGAAACGAAACAAAATGAAATGAAAATTTCCATTTTGTTTCAGTTCACTGGGGTCTCTTACCTGGTGCTGCTGCTGGATGGTCCTTCCTGGTCCGGTCAGTCCTCCTGGCTCCAGGGAGGGGGCATCCAGGGCAAAAAAAGTCAACTGGCCATGCTACAGCTGTTAGGTGGCCATGTGGTCAGCAGTAAAACTAAAAATAAAAAAAACAATTTAAAAAGATCCAGTGCATGGGCCCCAGTACTGGCCTGCGAGCACCGGCCCCAACCCGTGGGTTGCCAAACTTGCCGTGGGTTGCCGAACCTGCCCGCAGGCTGGCAAAAGAAAAAAAAAATGACCAGCCCATGCTACAGCTGGTAGGTGGGCCATGTGGTCGGCACAAAAAATAAAATAAAATAAAATAAAATAAAATAAAATAAAATAAAAAAGTAAAATAAAAAAATAAAATAAAAAAATAAATTTAAAAAAATAAATTTAAAAAACCCATTCTGGCACATGGGCTTCGGTACAGGCCCGTGAGCATCAGACCCAACCTGACCCATGGAACCAGGCTGCAGGCCACCAAATTAATAATAATAATAATAATAATAATAATAATAATAATAATAATAATAATAATAATAATAATAATAATAATAATAATAATAATAATAATAATAATAATAAAAGTAAAAAGATCCAGCATGCGGGCTCAGTACTGGCCTGCGAGCACTGGACCCATCCTACGGGTCGCCAGCAAAAGTAAAAAAAAAAAAAAAGGTTCCGGCACATGGGCCAGGTAAAAGACAAGAATACAGAGAACCCTTTCAACAAATGATCTAATAAGCAAATCGGATATAAAAGAAACATGACAATTATGGAATACAGGAAATGCTTCAGTGACATACATGCAAGACAATAACTGAGAATTGATCAATGGTGACACAGGCATTGGGATAGATCCAAGCAAATAAAGTAGCAGGCAAGAACATGCACTCCAGAAGACCATTTGGTAAAGAAACATCAGATGGAAAGGACCACAGGCTGAATAATGAGGGGACAGCCCAAGGCCCTCAGCAATGATTTATGGCACAGGCTACCAATGGTGTCTATGCCCCTCAAGGTCCTAAAATTGTAAAATTGACATGGGACACCAATGGGGTTGACACCCCAGGGAATCCTACAAATGGCAAGAAGTGGGGCATTCCCAAGGGACCAGGAGGAATATGGGAGCATCAAGGGGCAGGTGGGTTCCTTGATGTGCTGTATCTCACCCAATGACTCAGCTAGAGTACTGCTTGTGCAATCAATAAAGCTGTGGCCTATAGGTTTCCCAAATATAATGGTCATGTCTTATTATTATTCCTTTACACATTGGGAACCAAAAGACTCAGCTATAGGTAACAAAAGATAATACCTCTATTGATTCCATCTTGGCCTCCAACAACAGTACCTTCCTTTTCCAACTTTTGCACAAACCTCTCTGGTTATGCTTGTTTGTTTGTTTGCTTGCTTGCTTTTTAAATTTATTGAAGTTCCTTGCCACCTAAGGGAGAATGAAAGAGCAGCCCTGATCTCTTCCTCCTCCTCTTCCCCCTGGCCCCAGTTTCTAAGGAGGTTGGGGGCATACCTAAGAACAATTTTTTTCTAGTTCAAACTGATAGGGGGCATGAAACGTTCAAGTCTTGTGATGAGAGGGAAACACACATATGCATGTGCACACACACAGAGAGTTAGTTGAGAAGGAGGTGTTGGAGAGGAAAGTAGAAATGTCTGTACCCCTGCAAGTGTGTTAGGCTGCAAGGAAACCTTTGTTTTACATTTCCTTTCTATATGGTATTTTGCTATTTCACTATACTAGATGTAAGAAATTTAAAAAAAAAATCCAGAGAGGCAAGAGAAGACAAAGATAAACTGAATCCGTAAGTCCTGTTACAGAGCCAAATTGATTTCATTAATGTAACCCAGCTCTAAGACAACATTAAACATAAATAGACACACACAGGTTACTGCTTTTTAAAAATATACAACAATGAGATTCAATAATAAGTAGAGTATTAAAAGCAGAATGGCATAGCACTGTCCAATTTATTAGGCAGCAATGCCGAAGAAAAATGGACAGATTGGAAAAAAACTTGCAAATTGACACCTAAAATGCTACTCTCTTCTGATCTGTTTCAGAAGCACCAGTTGTTCAAAAGTAGGAACTCTCTGCCTACAAGAAGGATCATAAGGCTTTTTAGATTTTCATTGTTCCTTCTTTTAAAATAAATGTCTGGGGGCTAGCTTTGATCCTTTCAAGAGTGCAGTCAGCAACAAATAAAAGCAGATCATCCTTCCTCTACATGTCATCCATTAAGGCTGCAAGCCTATACACACATTTACTAGAGAGTAACGTGCACAGAAGCCTAAAGGACTTACCTGAGTAATGATGAAAGGAGAAAAATAGTTATAGATTCTGCATAAAGGTAGTGAAGATATTTCTTCATTCCACTGAAATTATAATATAATGTAGGCATTAGAGATGGCCACGAATTGAAAAAAAGTTTTGGTTTTTCATTTTTTGTTGCGGGTCCATTTCGGTTCATTTTCATTTTTCATGAATTTTTTGAAAAAAAAATTCATTTAACTTTTTGGTTTTTCATTTGTCATTTTACCTGCTTTTTACGTGATGTTGTGTATTGATCTGTATTCCTATTATCTGTACTTGCTTTTGTTGAAGTAACTGCCTTACTGTTCCAAAGGGAACAGGCCTATTGGTTTATTCAAGTTGCTGCATTTGGATCCTCAATCCTATTGGTCTCTGCCAAAAGGCAGCTTTGTGATTGGTTGTAATTGTTCCTTCCAAAATGTATCTTTTCCTAGCCAGTCCTGGCTCCTATAAATGTTGCTCCCTCTCCCCAATCCCCAGTCTTGTTCTTTCCCTGAATAAAGAGCTGTTACACTAGAAGCTGTCTCCAGCCTGCTATGTCTAAGAGCTGAAATCACTACTGAAATCACTAAACCCCACGCCACAACACTGGCGACGAGGATGGGATCCGGAATGCTGAGAAGAAGAGGATCATCACGCTGACTCAGAGTCCGGATCGCAGTGGAGAACAAGACTCACCAGCTGGCTTAGAAGACGACCCTGCCAGCCTGGAGAATGGAAAGTCCACGGGTATAGGAACCCTTCCAGCCATCAGAGCCCCACACTTGGGAGGACTATGTTGAACGCTTCGAGTTCTTCGTGGTGGCTCAAGGAATCACTGATGCCAGCAAAAGAAGGGCCACGTTCCTGAGTTGCTGTGGGCGTGAGACCTTCATGTTGGCCAAGGCACTGCTCACCCCAGCAAAGCTGAGTGAGACATCACTCACAGACATTTTTGCCAGGCTGACAAGCCATTTGGCACCTTCCAAAACTTGGCGGATGGAGTTCCAGAAAAGGCAGCAGCAAGCCGGAGAATCTGTGGCTGCATTCCTGGCAGGACTCCGGGAGCTAGCTCAGCACTGTGGCTTCCCAAATCTTGAAGACACTCTCTTGAATTGATTTGTTGGGGGGCTCAGCAGCAAAAAAGCCCGAAGGCGCATTGTGGCAAAGGAAGATGTCACCCTTGCCTCTGCCTTGAAAGAGGCCACCGCCACAGAGAATTATGAGCAGGAAGAGCTCAATGCCAGTTGCAAGGCCACGAAGCTGCGGGTAGAGGCTGCCCATGCCATGGATGAACCAGAGGCTAGTCCAAGCCAGAGCCCAGTCCGTGGTGTCATGTTGGTGCATCAGGCTGATGCACGGCCCAAAGATCACCGAGGTGCTTGCCCAGGCTGTGGCGGTAACCATGAGTGAAAAAGCTGCCATTTTTGTGATGCTACGTGCAGGGCATGTGGAAAGTCAGGACACATCGCCAGGGCCTGTAAATCGGTGGCAGCTAGAACAACGGGATCACCTAGATCAACACATCGCAGATCATCCAACACAACTCATCTCCTGGATGACTGCAATTATCTCACAGAGATCAACGGAGAGACCGTGCAGTTCCCGGTGCAAGGCAAAACATCAATCAGAGTGAAGATTGAAGGTCAACCATGCGACATGGAGGTGGATTCCAGATCTGGATTCACCATTGTTTCAGACCAGACTGCAAGGGGGCTCTTCCCTGGGGGTAAGTTCCCCTCTCTGGAACCATTCCCAGCAACCTTGCAATCATACACGGCTGGCCGCATCCACATTCTAGGAATGTGTGCGGTGAGGGTACAATTCCGGGAGAAACAGGCCATGCTTAAATTGGTGATTGCAAAGGGGAGTCGCCCCAGTCTCCTGGGTACTGACTGGTTTCCCGCCTTGGGACTGTGTATATCAGGGCTCCACTCAGTCCAAACTTCCCCAGAGTTGGGCAAGGCGTTAGACCAGGAATTTGCCGAACTCTTCAGTGGAAAACTGGGTTGTTATAAAGGGCCCCCAATTGACTTTGAGCTGGACCCCAGAGTGGCCCCAATCCAACTCAAGCCAAGGCGAGTGCCATTTGCGCTGCAACCCAAGATTGAGGCGGAACTGGACAAATTGGTCAAAACAGGGAGTTCTGTCACCTGTAGACTCTTCTAAGTGGGAGAATCCTATCGTCACACCCCTTAAGGCAAATGGGGAAGTGAGAATTTGTGCAGATTACAAAGGTACTATCAACAAAAGCAAGTACAGATAATAGGAATACCGATAAATACACAACACGTGACTTAAAGCATTTCCGCACACGGACGTCCCCCAACACCCCAGACCACAGGGAATACACTAAAAAATGATGCTGGCAGAGACAGTATAGACTAGGTACGCAGGAAGGCTGCAAAGGCAGCGGGGGGTGTTGCCCAGGGTGTAAGGCAGCCGCAGAGTGGCTGCACTGCGGGGCAGGGGAGGGTACTCACTGAGAGGTACACACACACACAGGGAGGCTGCAAGAGAAATCTCTTCTTTCTCTCCCCTAAGAGCCAGGCTGCAGCCAGCAGGAACACAGAGACACACACCTGCCTGGCTGGCCTAAAGTAACGAGTCGCAGAGACAGCAATCCCACACTAACTCGCACTGCAGACTGCAAGGAGGATGGTGGCTGCCAAAGCTTTTTATGCCCTCTGTGGCTGCCACACCTATCCAGTCTGCAACCTGGGCATGCTATTGGTTGAAATTGTTCAAGAATTTACATGATCCCATCACATGGCTTGCATCCATCTTGTGGCTGGAATCCATTTTGTGCCATCCTTAAAGCGAAAAGAAAAAATACATTGTGATGGGAGAAAGACAAAAACAAATGTGTTAAGGACCCCAACCCCCTGATAAGTAATAATTTCAAAAAATTATTGCTGCGTTTTTACAGATGTCCAGGGCATTGTCTTTGAATATTCTCAGTCATCCAGATGAGTTTATCTAGAAATTGAGTTGTGGCAACTGGACTTTGCTGTTCATCCAAACAGCTTCATCAGTCTGAAAAAAGCTAGTTGCGAATCTTCCATTTTATAGTTCACTTTATTTTACAGTTTACACTTTATACAATTCAAAAGTAAACTATAAAATGGAGGACTCACAACTAGCTTTCTTCAGACTGATGAAGCTGCTTGGATGAGCAGCGAAACCTTTCAATCTCTCAAGAAAAAGAAGTCCAGTTGCCATGACTCAACATCAATATGCATCCTGGCATAGTGCTACCCATCATGTCTAGGTAATGGAACGGAAGGTAGATGGTTAGTGTAAAAAAGCCCACCCACAGGTCAAATGGCTGTTCCAATCATCTCCACTGTCTCGTGCAGATAATGGTACAGAACCGTGTGGGCTTCACAAAAGCATTTGGTTGGCCACTGATTCGAATAGGATCCTTCTCTGATTTTTCAGGATTCCTATTGTTTACTATTTAGTTATTCCATATAATTTAACACTGAAAGGGATCACAAAGGTCATTGAGCCAATCTTCCTTTAGTGTGTAACCAAGGGATGGCATGTGACAAGGGTGGGTGCTCCCCAAATATTTGATTGGATTGCTTCCTGTTTTGGTCCCTAATCCACCAAAGAATGATCTAACCTCCAAAGAAGAATGATCAATCACCTCCTTCATGCCATTTCAGTAGCACTAAGAAGAAAAGCTGTATTTTCTAGCACAGGCTATCAAAATATTATATCAGAAGCATGAGCCAATATATTGACTTTCACTTCTCATTATTGCTATGCAGTTTTTAGTTCCTAACATTTTTTTCTGGTGGGATAGTATCCTAATGAATGTGTATTTCTGTTGCTGGTTGGTTAGTTGTAAGTGAGAATGTCTGCCTTTTTTTCTTATTGTGACACACAACAGACACTGTGCAGCAGCTGCAGTCAGAAAAGCTGTTTGATAATAATCTTAATATTAGTGCTGGAAGGGACACAATGGATCATTGACTCCAGCCTCTGTCAAGGATGAACAGTGGGGGAAGTGATCTCACCTGTCTTCTATGTAAGTGACAAGTGGTGGGCACAGAGATGACAAGAGGAGATTCTTTGAGATGCCCACATGGAACAAAGGAACAGATATCAGACTACAAGTGGCATAAGGATCAGCAGATTTTTTTTCCTTAGGGAGCATACTGGAAATAATCATCTTGCTGACAACAGAAGCAGATTGTGGTGCCGAATAGACTTAACTCAAAAAGCAGGGTGTGATCCACGTGGCAACTAGATCTTAAATTGTATTTTTAAAGACCTTGCAATTTTGCTGTAACTATTGCTAATAAATATGACCAATTATGAGTTTCATGCAGGGTAGGCATTTATGGGAGTATTTTCACCCCATCTTTCATTGTTGCAAAGGGGGTAGCTGTTCCTTGTGAATGGAAAAGTACCCAAAGTTCAAATTAGGATGAAGTACAGTTACAATTGTTTGTGCTGACCAAGGTTTCCTTAAGAAAATGAGATAAGGATTGAATAACTCCATTTTATTTCTCATTCAAGGCATTTCCCAAAAAGACACTCCACTTTTCATTTCTTCCTGGCCGTGTTATTACAAGTAGTGACAGGACTGGTGAGCTGTCAAAAGTTTGAGGAGGATAAAGGCTGAAATGTGAGGCTCCCTTGGGACTGTCAGAGTTGGAGGCAACGGTTTAAGAGAAGGAGAATATTTCTTTTCCTCTTTTCTCAACCTGTCCTTAAATGTGTAGTCTGAACCTTCCCTAGCAGAGCTCCTTAGCTGTCTCTCAGGGTTTTGATCTATAAGGAAACCTGTTGTAGTGACACTGGTATCAGAGACAGCCTTTCAGGTAGACATGGAAGCAAACCAGGTCTTATTTACACATTCCTCAGAAAAGGGCTCAGATAAAGTCACCGTTTCTTCTATAGATATTCCAGGGGATCATTCATTCCTCTTGTAGTTTTTAGATTTCCTAGAAGGGCTTCCTGAGATAACTGAAGAACCTCCTGCAAAGCCTGCTTAAATGACAACCATACTGCAAAAAATACACAAGTATTGTACTTGCAAGCAACTCTCTCCAGTTCCAGGAATGAATACGTTTACACATACATCTCATCTAAGCACTAAGCCAGCCCAATCCCATTCAACCTTTAAAATCAGATGGGAACATTTAGGCTGTGTTCAAAGTCATTTAATCTAGAATGAACAAGCAGGAGCATCTGGGAACAACATGAAAAATAAGCTTTTGATTATGACCATTATAAGTTTTTAGAATATTCTGAATGCAAGTTTCTTATTTTTTCGATGCTGTAAATTTCTTTTTCACATCCTCTGCCTTTTGCTTTAGCATCTGACCTCGCTGCAAGGAGCTTTGGCCACTGAAGGCAAGTTACTGATATGGGGACCAAAGAACTACAGAACTCTGTAAATGGCTAACCAGTGTCAGGGAGGATGAAATCTAGAATTAGCAAGGGGGAGTGTTTTACATCAAAACTCAGAGTGAGAGTTTGAGGGACAATCCAAGATGCCTGTGAAGATGTTCTGTATCAATGCAGTCTGAAACTTAGAAAGAGGGACATGATAATATAGAAACTCATATTGATCAAGACAGTCAAAATTCACCAAATCACTGCAACTTTTTCAATGATCTGCTATCAAAAACTAAAGAAAAGCAAAAAAGTGAGAAACCACATGAAAAAAAATCTGATCTCTCTAACATAACCAAATCTCTTCTTGAAAGCACTGTGATTTGAAAAGTTTTCTTGAAACTCTTGTCCAAGACAATGAACTAGAATAATGAATGATCATATTTCATTTCCACTTCCTCCATTTGCCTCAGCATCACAGTATTTCCCTGATATGATACTATTTTGAAGCATTTTGGAAGCTGTCTTATTGTATCTGGCTCACTAAATTGTTCTGAAAGAGTGGTCTGAAAGGGATACAACTCAGACAATTCTTACCTACGTTTAAATCGTTCTGAATTTTCCCAAATCAGTTTGACGTTCTGCTGAATCAATTATGCAGCCCAATTTGTATCAAAAGGAGATTATAAACTATCTTCAGTTACATGTGAATTCAATCAAAGTGAAGCATAAAGTTCAAAACATTCATAAGTCAATTCAAAAGCAGCAGTCACTTAATGGGTCCCAGACAAGGAATTGCCTTGTTATTTGTATCATGGCATGAAACTATTACATTATAGATGGATATTTTGAAATTTAAATGACTGAGCAAAGAGAGGATGAAGGAAGTGGACAATTGGTAGTAAAGAAATATTATTTTCATATTTTCATGTAATTCAAATGGCAATTATGTAGCATAAAAGTAACAAAAGAGACATTTTAAAAATATCTTCTAAAGAGCATAGGTTTACCAGTATTGTAATAATTTCAGATTCCCTTTCATACATTTTAAAATAGAACAGACAGTTGTATTATTCATCAAAAGTGAGAAGAATTATATTGAATTTAATAAGTCATACTGCTTCTGATTGGTTCTGGGCTGCAGAAATTTTGTGTAATAGCAAATAGACTTCCTAATAAATAAAATTTGAACATTAATATTATGAAAAATCTGCTACTCTAAGAACAAATTTTTCTGTATGTTTCATTAAAAGATGCCATTTCCACAGCTGTTTTCACAGTAATTTCAGGAACAATGACTTGTTGAGTCAACTTTAGTTTAGACCACTAATGGCTTTACATGATATTAAAGCTAAGTGGGAAGTTTTTAGGGCATGAGGAAGATTGTACAGTTCAGTTGTTTAAAAAACTAACAAGAAATTTGACCTTAACTTTGCAGCACAAACTATTCCCCTGAATTCAAAATAAGAGGACCTGCATTTTCATTCTCCATTATTTACACATTTAGGCCCACTTCCTATTCAGTCTTTATGCACATGAAACTCCAACTGCTGAATGTCCGTGGGATCCAGGTGAAGTTATCTGGGAGTTCAGTCATGGCAACTGGATTTCTTTTCTTGTGGGATTGAACCTTTTTCATCCCACAAGAAAAGAAACCCAATTGCCATGACTCACTTCCCAGATTCAAATGCTAAAGCTACTCCAACAATTGGATGAGGTGCCAGGTTTGTCCCTGGTCACTTATGACTAGCACTTCTTCAAATCATTATGACAACTTCTTCAGTTGGAGTCTTGTGCACAGATACGCTGGCTCTTCTGGGATGCACAGTTGGAATAGTCCTCACAACCTCTGGCTGTGCAGCTGGAGAGCCTAATTCAATGAGTTAACCATCCAGCTGCGTTATTTTCACTGAATGTTAAATTAATTCTCACTTATAAAGCTAGTATCCCCATGAGGCTTCATAAAGTAGTCAGTTCAAAAGAGAGACAACCATGTATGGAAAATGCACAGGTCCCCATTCCAACAAGAAATGGGCATGAATTCAAAATGAATTGCAGCATTTGTTCAAAAACAGCTAATTCATCCATTCATATTTGTACGAAATAATAACATAATGCAGTGGTTCTCAAACTTTTTTCACCATGGCACACTTATTTCAGCTAAAAAATATTTGTGGCACAGCTACTCTTAAGGAAAAGAAGAAAAAACAGTGCAAACATAATTCTCAGTTGTTTTTATTGAGATGAATGAAACTGTTTGGATGAACTTTTAATTATTTCCTTTATGTGTATGGGAAGATTAGGTAATTAAATACTATTGTCCTGGCACCCCTGGCAGATGCTCGCAGTACCCCAGGTTGCCACAGCACCCAGTTTGAGAACCGTTGTCCTAATGAATACAAATTGACAAAAGTTTAGTGAATTTTTTATTTATTGATTGATTAGTTGGGCTACAAAATAGCAACCAAGCCACCTGGATATGCCAAAATTGCAGAAAAGCCCCCTCTGAATGTCAGCTACAATCCCTCCAAGTTTTGTGAAAATTGACTTTTCCTAAGTCAATTGCTAAATGGCACTTTCCGGGGGGAAATTTGTCGGTGTAGAACTCAGAGCGGCTCCTCCCATACAGAAATGCCAGAGTCCCCTGTGCATCCTGGGGTGGGTCAACTAAGGATGACAACCCCGAGAGAGGCCCAAAAGGTATCAATGAGGAGTTGGGCCTTCTTGATAGTCACCCCTCAGTGATGGGACACCCTCCTCACTGAGATCCACTGGACAGTCTTACTCTTATCATTTAAAAGCCAATTAAAAACCTGGCTGTTAAGGATGGCCTACCTGAACTTACAGAAGCCTTGTGCTTAATGTATATGGTATTGCATAGTATTATTCCCTGTATTTTGCACACACTGTATTTATTCCCTCTGTTTTGTGCAAAGCAATAAACATTTGTGTGTGTGTGTGTGTATCTATCTCCAATATGTACCTAATGCTAGGCCAGCTCTGAATGCAGTTGAGCAATTCCACATTAATTCAAATAAGTGGTGTAACTATGTCCACTTGTTAAAGTAAAAAAATATTACATATCAATTTTAATTTGACATAAAAATCATATACTTTTTGTGATACATTGACCTTGATAAATCATGAATCAAAATGAATCACCAACCCTCCCTCCCTCTCTTCTTATATTTTGTGTGTGTTGTATCATAACATCACACACAACTATTTGTGACCCCCCCATGTCCATGGAGTTTTCTTGGCAGGAAAACACACACAACACACACACAACTATTTGTGACCCCATGTCCATGGTGTTTTCTTGGCAGGAATACTGGAGTGATTTGCCAGTTCCTACTCCAGGTGCCTATAGCACCTGGTATTCCCTGGTGGTCTCCCATCCAAGTCCTAACCAGGGCCGACCCTGCTTAGCTTCCGAAATCAGGTGAGGTCTGATGTGCTTATCTTTCCCACTGGCAATGGTTCAATGCATACAAATTTACTCAAAAACATTCATTGGAAGGACAAGGATTATGACTGATCAGTAGCTTCAGTGCCTACTACAAGAATCTGGTTGCTGCCTTCTGTGTCATATTTGCTATCCACTCCATCTGAAGCACAGGAAGGCAAAGTGTGTGTGTGTGTGTGTGTGTGTGTGTGTGTGTGTGTGTGTGTGTGTGTGTGTGTGTGTGTGTGTGTGTGTGTGTGTGTGAGTGTGTGTGTGAAACAATAACAACCAAAATTTCTTTCACTATTACAGCTGACAGGGGACATTTTTAAAAAGGCACTAAAGTGCAACTCGGAGATTGTTTGAGTCCTATTCCTAAAGCTAACGTGGTCTACCCCATTCAGATACCAAATGCAGACTTTGAACACCCATGGCACATTCATACAGAGGCAGTCAATCAGTTGTATGCCAAAGAGTAATTCAAAACAAGAAGGAAAAATACCTCCTATGCATACCCACTCTACTGAAAACTAAAGTGATACAAATAGCAATCTCTGACAGACTTAACACACTTCCCTCTCCCTGCTGAGATGTGAAATGGCCTCCAGTCCCAGGACAGTAGAGTTCATCTGATTGCTCAGAGTCCTCCTGTAATTGAAGTTTCCAGGATAGCACAGCTTGGATTTTTCATTGTTGCTTGAATTTCCTCTTGCTTTTGGCTTCCTGTTTCTGTTTAAATATTACTTTCATCCTCTTAGTGACACCATGAAAGTTCATGCTGATACCATATATAGCATGACACTGATTATTATTATTATTTTATTATTATCTCTGCCTTACTACCTTGTCTGAGAGGACATCATTGAACTAGGCATGGATGAAATAGCTGACAGTATAAAACTAGGCTATGGAAGCAGGAGGCTGTTATGTGGTTGTTTTCTCTGCCTCTTCTGGTGGCATGGAGGTTTCCACCGGTGTCACCCTCGGTTTTACCCTCCTTTTCTCTCTTCATTTTTTTCTATGTGGCAGCCAAAATGGAATAGAAGTATTGCTATCTTTTACTAGAGCTGGGGTAGCAGCTACCTCTACCTGAGAATAGAGTGACAAGATAAGGAAAGTTGGTTGGCCGCACATTTGTGTTACAGTGTATATCAAGGATGTGCAGGTGGTGTGTTCTTTCCTGCCTCAAAGGGTAGGAGATCAGAAGCTTCCCCTCTTGCTTCCAATCTCATAAAAGTGTTCTCCTTCTGATTATATACTTCTCCGTAGCTCTTAAAGCATTCTCCAAGAAGTTTACAATTCAGTTTTTCAGGTTACACATTAGTTACCCCCGAAGTGAGCTGAATATGCAATTTACTGACCTTGGAAGGATGGAAGGATGAGTGAACCTTGAAGAGGCTACCAGGGATTGAACTTGTGTCATGAGCAGAGTTTTGAATATCAGTATTTATTTTATTTATTTATTTATTAAGGCTTATATACCACATAGACAATGCTGCTTAACCACTAAACCACAAGGCTAACTTGCTTTCTACCAGAAACTTCTTCCTCAATCGCTGTCTCCTCCACTTGTAATCCACCCAATCTTGTTCTTTTTGTTTCATTTTGCTTTATCTCTTCCCCACCCCACCTAGAAGCTTCAGGATGAGCTTCATTTGACTTTTTATTATCCAGAGTGTTGGTATACTTATGTTTCTAGTTTGGTATCAGTTAGGGAGGAGTAGTCCTGAGAAATATCTGTCCATCACAGCATTTGCTTTTTTTACATTTCTGTACCTTATATTCTGCCCAACTTCATTTTTTGACATAACAAGCAAGTTCATTTGCAAGTCTGAGGGCCCAGGGTTATATCTGAGTGGATCCCTTACTGCAGAAGGAGTACATGGAAAAGCAGACTTTAAGTTTATGTTAAACATCTCATGTAGTATGACCCATACTGTTAATCCCACCTCACATTGTACTTTTCCAGGGTGGTCTAACAGCCATCCAATGCTTGACATTGATGCCTTAATCATTTAAATAAGACTTTACAACAAATATTTGCATGTAACAGCCTGCCAGGTCCAAAACCTAATTCAACTGTGAAATTCCCTGTGCAGTATTGCTTTCAAATAAAACTGTATGACCCAACCTCATAGAATAAACTCCCAAAATAATGAAGCACTATAGGGCCCAAAAAGTAGCAAAGTAGACCTATGTCTAGATAAAACATTGAAAGCAACATAGAGTATTTTATGTATACTGTATATATATATTTACGTCACACACAGTACATGATCTAGTTTAAAAATCTGGTGAAACATATATTGGAAAATGCCAAGGTCTCTTAAACAATTGCCTTGGTACCTTGCCTGGGGAAAATGGGATTCTGAACAGGTTCCTTGGGAGATATTTTATTTCAAGCCATTTAAAAAAGGTTTCAGAATGAAATTGGCCCCATTTTACCTATGTATGAAGCAGTTTGATTCAAGCTATGCATTTCGTCTTGGGAGAAAAAATAATTGATCTCACAGGAGAGTTGAAGTCTTATTTTTTTTTCAAAGAAAATGTTAACTATAAGCAAAAGGCCTGCACTGGAAATGATATGGGCAATGAATAGCTGCCAGCTTTTCAGAAAGCTGTTCTGTGTAATATTAAAGCGAAGGCTTGTAAAAAGCCTGTCAAACAAAATAATCCAATTTTGTTGGGAAAACATGAGGTTTGGGGTAAGGTGGAAGGCATATGTTGCTCCCTGTGTGAGACAAGGTTTAGGAATTCAGAATACCAGTATGTAGATGTCATATGTTGAGAGCATTCAGAAAAGTTGCAACTCGACTTCAACCAATTCATCTCGTACATGCCACTTTCCATACAGATACTGTTGTTTTGATCTGACATAAAAAGTGAAGTTTGATAACAGAAATTCAAAGACACAAGAAAAACAGAATGATGTAAGACGCAAGGAGCATTATGTAGTTTCACCCTCAATACTGATCTCAGTGTGGTTGGTCAGTTGATTCACCCATTCCATTACGTAGTATTGAATCATCATCATCATCATCATCATCATCATCATCATCATCATCATCTTCTTCTTCTTCTTCTTCTTCTTCTTCTTCTTCTTCTTCTTCTTCTTCTTCTTCTTCTTCTTCTCTTCTTCTTTGCATTTGTCGCACTTGTTGATGGGTCCCGCTATTCTGGTTTTTGTCCTTCAGTTTGCACAGTCAGAAGGTGAGTCTAGGTGAACCTGGGACAATTTCATGATGTCCAGGGTGTTCATCCAGTGTTGTTTTGGTTGTCCATTTGGTCAGGATCTGCTGACCTCCAGAGTTTTTGGGCCAGAGTTTCCTCACTGGCATACAAGATGTGTCCAAAGAAGTATTGAATCAATAACATATGATATAAATGGCAATAATCTGAATTGTTTGTTAGTACCAAAGTATGAGGGAAAATACAAAATGTCCAGACTAGGTAAATCCTCACTTGTCTCATTCTTACAAGGAATTACTTCTTTAATCTCATATCCTGTGGGATTACAGAGATTTTATTGCACATTCAAACCATTTCAATAAAGTAATAGTGCAATAAAGGAATGAGCCATGCAAACTGGGATGACTGCTGCTTTGTTTTATTTGTACTTGAATGGGTTACTTGCATATTTACTTGCCTCTTTCTTAATGAACAGCCATTTGCTTGCTTGCTAAAGGTGTGTGTGTTGGGAGGGGGAGCTTTGTCTCATTTTCAGGTGGTGTCAAGGAATTTCAAATCAGTTCATTACTCGTTTTGTTTCATTGTGAAACTTCTATTAAAAAGCCATTTAGTAACAAAATGAAATGAAACACAAGTAATTAAGGAAACAAAACAAAACACTAATTTTCCATTTCATGGCCATCGCTAACTTCAAGTAATCCAGAATAGTACAGTCCAACAACAGATACATCATGCAAGGCTTTCCATGTTATGGTTTGCCTATGAAAGAAATGTTTGGATCACCACAGCAAATACTCAGAAACATGAACTGTGCTAACTTCTAAATATTATTTACCATGTATATCCTTTTGCTCTGCCAAACAGTTTTCCACCTAGCTTCACTTCTTTATGTCCTGTCAAGTCAGGACTGTCATATAATATAGGGCTTTCAAGGTAACTAAGATATCCAATGAGTTGTTTTACCAGTCCCACATCCCCACTGAGCTTCCATGGCTGAGCATGGATGAATTCTAACTCAAGTCTGGTGAGTCTGAGTCCACACCATGCTGGGAATACCTAGCTGACTTATTAGACTCAGTTAAAGTTGCTGCTACATGCTGTCAAGTTGCATGGGTCATGTGTCATCCCTATGACCTCCAAATGTCCACCATAACCCTGCTCAGCTCTTGTAAACCCAGGACTGTATATCGTTATTGAGTGAATCTATCTCACATCTGGTCTTCCTCTTTTCCTGCTGCCTTCAAATTTTCCTGGAATGATTATCTTTTCTAGTAGAGATGGGCACGACTTAGCGGTATTCCCGTTTCCGTTTCCGTTACTCGTATCCGTTACTCTACGGAAACGGAAACGGGAATTACTCCACCAGAATTCGAGCTCGAACCGACGAACGAACAATTTGGTCTGATTTGTCGTGCTCGTTACTTGCATCGCGCAATGCCAAGCGGCACAGAAAAAAAGTTTTTAAAAGTTAAAAAAAACCCGATTCCCGGCCCTAAAAGTAGGCGAAAACTGTCTGAGGGCACCTACCAGGCCAGAAGGGTGTTTTATTTGGGGGGGGGTTTCCCCGCCCCCCTCTCCTTGGCTATTGCTACTGCTGCGCTGCTGGTACCAGGCTGGGAGGGCGCATCCATTTGCCATGCAGTGCGGGGGATCCAAAATGGCGACTGCAATATTTTTTTTGAAATCGTTGCCCAAAACCCCACCAAAGCACCACAGAAACATGTGAAAATTAGCTATTTTAAATGCTTGAATTTTTACAGTAGCAGCAGTGGGTTTTTCTTGCAAAAAAAGTCTCCGTTGATTTTATTTTATTTTATTTTATTTTATTTTTTTACACCTGCGTATTCGCAATGATGGGTTCGCCAATGGGAGTGGACCATGCAAAGTTTTGGAGCCATTCCACCAATCGCATGGCCAGGTTTTGCTGACTGTACCAGGCTGGGAGGGCGCATCCATTTGCCATGCGGTGGGGGGGGATCCAAAATGGCGACCGCAATATTTTTTTTTGAAATTGTTGCCCAAAACCCCACCAAAGCACCACAGAAAGATGCGAAAATTGGCTATTTTAAATGCTTGAATTTTTACAGTAGCAGCAGTGGGTTTTTCTTGCAAAAAAAAGTCTCCGTTGATTTTATTTTATTTTATTTTTTTACACCTGCACATTTGCAATGATGGGCTCGCCCATGGGAGTAGACCATGCAAATTTTCCACCAATCGCATGGCCACTTGGCGAGGTTGACCACAGAGACTTCTGGGATGTGCCAATCGGGCATAAACAGCCCACTAATCGTAGCCCAAACCCGAACCCTAAGCCTAACCCATACGCCAGTACACTGTCCTTCTAAGTGGGTCAGAGAGGCACCCAGAGGTGCACCCCAATACTCACCCTAACCTCACCCGTAACTAGCCTAACCCTAGCCGTTCCGCTAACCCGTCTTAACCCTAAGCCAGATCTACTTGCATTGCACTACATGCAAGTACGTGAGACACAGCGGGTGCAAAGAGTCTGCCAGTCTGTCACTTGTGGCTCTGGCTGACTCCTGCAGCTCCCTCCAGGAGCCCGCTACCCCCTCCCCAAACCAGTACTAACGACAATGAAAAAATGAAAAAACAAACCGACTAATTTTTGCGAATTTTCGCGAAAAACGGAAACGAGCCGAAACGGAACCGGCCCGACTAACGAGAACTCGAAAAAAATTTTTTTTTCAAGTCGTGCCCATCTCTATTTTCTAGTATTTTCCTTCTATAATGGGACTTGTGTATGTGTGGATGTAGAAGCCCTGTTCTTTCCTTGGGTACAATCCAGTTGGGACTAAAATGTAGCTGGAGACCAGATTCTCCATTCTATTGCTTACTAAAGTAAAACCGCTCTCAGGAGTTTTTGTTCATTCTGTCTTTTCAGAAATAAATAAATAAATAAATAAATAAATAAATAAATAAATAAATAAATAAATAAATTCACATCAGACACTTTTTTTCAGTATGTGGAATAAATTCACATGCCCTGAATATGTTGTAGCTGCCACTTGGCAGTCACTGGAATAGAATTACTGAAGGCAGTGGAATAGAATTACTGAAGGAGCTGGAAGAAAAGAGAAAACCGTTATAAATGAGAAAATGTTTTGAATGACATTTGAGACAAGCATAACATGGAAAGCATGCAGGAAAAATCTTTCAACTATAAGGAAGGAAGAATATGAAAATGAATGTTAAGTCTGTTTATATTCACAAGAATCCCCATGGGACCAACTTAGAACTTCTGTGACAAATGTATGACTGAGATGTTTCCTCTTCTTTCTCTAAACGAAACTCAGGATTTTCACTGTTCATATTTAAATAACCTGGTAAATTTAGAATGTATATTCTGTAACAATGGGATGTTGATTTATTTTCATTTACTGGATCCCCTCCCCATTTTTATTTTTTTTTTAAAATTATGCTGAACATAGGCTCCATTCATATACTATTCTTATATATAAACTCATCTTAAATAAAAGCAATTACATATTATTTCAAGTAGGAAAATTTGCAATATATTCCAAAATATGGAGAGTCTTTCTGTAAAGACCACAACGGTTCTTAAGAAATTCTGTTTTGTTTTATTGTTTTATGGGGGTGGGGGTTCCCTCAAGTATTGCTGTTTGCCTTCTGGAAATGACCTGAAAACCTATCTCTGTCTTCAAGAATTATGAACCACTGACTGAACAGAAGCATTGGAATGATTTTGCCAGTTGGCATAAAATATGTGAGCATAAAGAAACAAAATGAGCTTGTAGAAGTAAATGCATTTATTGTATATGCCAACTAATGCATTAGAAGTACTCTCCCAAAGAGGAACAACTAATGCTGCATCCATTTCCACAACAAGATAATTACCTTTTAAGATAATTAGCTGGTTTATTTTAACTTACCTGTGTATTGGTGTGGGTGTGTTTGTTTATACACATGTAGACACACATTTAGGCCTACAAACAATCTGTACATACATCACCAAATCAAGGCACATATTCCAGTAAACCAGAGCTGAAGTCTCATTGCATACTTTTCATCGCTGACGCCCTTCAGGAAATGCTCAAGTGAAAACTATGCTTGAGATAGGAACTGCTTTTGAAGCCCTGTTAAATAATTGGTGATAATAATCTTCATGACTCACATATGTGTCACACAGAAGGGCTTTGATACTATTTGATAAAGAATCATCCACTAGACACCTCTCTTGTTGCCCTGATTGTCAGTTGCAATTTCATACTACCAGGTTGCATGTACTACTCCTACTTTATACCTGCTTACAGAAATGTGTAAGTGCATACTATACACGTAGTTATAAAGATAGGACATTGGATGGACTCAGAATTGCATTTATTTGTGTATGAATCAATGCTAGTCTTAACATGTACTTATTGTCAGCCTGAGATAATATACTAATGAAGATAGTAATTTGTTACTGTTTGGAAGATGTCCATAAGAATGAAAAAAACTAGAGATGTGGATTAGAGATGGGCACGACTTGAAAAAAAAATTTTTTCGAGTTGTCGTTAGTCGGGCCGGTTCCGTTTCGGCTCGTTTCCGTTTTTCGCGAAAATTTGCAAAAATTAGTCGGTTCGTTTTTTCGTTTTTTGTTGTCGTTAGTACTGGTTTGGGGAGGGGGTAGCGGGCTCCTGGAGGGAGCTGCAGGAGTCAGCCAGAGCCACAAGTGACGGACTGGCAGACTCTTTGCACCCGCTGTGTCTCACGTACTTGCATGTAGTGCAATGCATGTAGATCTGGCTTAGGGTTAAGACGGCTTAGCGCAACGGCTAGGGTTAGGCTAGTTACGGGTGAGGTTACGGTGAGTATTGGGGTGCATCTGGGTGCCTCTCTGACCCACTTAGAAGGACAGTGTACTGGCGTATGGGTTAGGCTTAGGGTTCGGGTTTGGGTTACGATTAGTGGGCTGTTTATGCCCGATTGGCACATCCCAGAAGTCTCTGTGGTCAACCTGGCCAAGTGGCCATGCGATTGGTGGAAAATTTGCATGGTCTACTCCCATGGGAGAGCCCATCATTGCGAATGCGCAGGTGTAAAAAAATAAAATAAAATAAAATAAAATAAAATCAACGGAGACTTTTTTTGCAAGAAAAACCCACTGCTGCTACTGTAAAAATTCAAGCATTTAAAATAGCTAATTTCCGCATGTTTCTGTGGTGCTTTGGTGGGGTTTTGGGCAACAAGTTTCAAAAAAAATATTGCGGTCGCCATTTTGGATCCCCCCCACCGCATGGCAAATGGATGCGCCCTCCCAGCCTGGTACAGTCAGCAAAACCTGGCCATGCAATTGGTGGAATGGCTCCAAAACTTTGCATGGTCCACTCCCATGGGCGAGCCCATCATTCCGAATGCGCAGGTGTAAAAAAATAAAATAAAATAAAATAAAATAAAATCAACGGAGACTTTTTTTGCAAGAAAAACCCACTGCTGCTACTGTAAAAATTCAAGCATTTAAAATAGCTAATTTTCGCATGTTTCTGTGGTGCTTTGGTGGGGTTTTGGGCAACGATTTCAAAAAAAAGAATTGCGGTCGCCATTTTGGATCCCCCGCACTGCATGGCAAATGGATGCGCCCTCCCAGCCTGGTACCAGCAGCGCAGCAGTAGCAATAGCCAAGGAGAGGGGGGCGGGGAACCCCCCCCCCCAAATAAAACACCCTTCTGGCCTGATAGGTGCCCTCAGACAGTTTTCGCCTACTTTTAGGGCCGGGAATCGGGGTTTTTTTTTAACTTTTAAAAACTTTTTTTCTGTGCCGCTTGGCATTGCGAGATGCAAGTAACGAGCACGACAAATCAGACCAAATTGTTCGTTCGTCGGTTCGAGCTCGAAGTCTGGGGCAGTGATTCCCGTTACCGTTTCCGTAGAGTAACGGAAACGAGTAATGGAAATGGAAACGGGAATACCGCTAAGTCGTGCCCATCTCTAATGTGGATGGATTTTTTTAAAAAGGTGATTCATCATGATTCATTAGGGCTGACGAATTAACAAACTGATGAATTGACAAATTTCCATTGGTGAATCGACAAGTTAATGAATCAATTTGTCTCCACTTTAAAATGCTATAAAATGACCCAAGGTACCTAGGAAAACCAAATTTGGAGGACAGCATCACCCTCAAATCTCCTCTACAAATCCTGACAGTTTGCTGAGAACTGGGGTTCATACCTCTAAACAAGGCATGCCCAAACTTCGGCCCTCCTGATGTTTTGGACTGCAACTCCCAGAATTCTAAGCTTAGATTGCCAATGGCAA
This sequence comes from Phrynocephalus guinanensis, assembly GCA_037367245.1. Lineage (NCBI taxonomy): Eukaryota > Metazoa > Chordata > Lepidosauria > Squamata > Agamidae > Phrynocephalus > Phrynocephalus guinanensis. The sequence continues at coordinate 40,915,767 of CM074741.1, read as the reverse complement.
AGGACTGTAGGAGTTGCAGTCCAAAACATCTGGAGGGCCAAAGTTTGGGCATGCCTGCTCTAAACTATGTACCCCAGATAGGTCCCCCAAGGAAAGTGATCCCCAATACACCTAGATAAACCAAATTTGCAGAGGCTTCTCTTAACTCACCTCTAATATCCCTCCATGTTTTGTGAATATTGGGTTTCAGACATTTGAGTTATATACCCACAATTTGGGGGAGGCCTTGGAAAGTGCCCTATAGCAACTAAGTTGGGGAGGTACAATCTCCACCAAACATGGATGAAATGTAAAGGAAAGTCAGGGAATTACTCCAAATGTGGTGTCTCTAGGTGCCTTGGGAGGTATTTTATGGCCCAATGACTTGACAGATCAAAAATTACAAAAGCATCATCAATTCCTATTCATCAGGGCACTTTATTTTTCATGCAGACAAATCAATGAAGTTTGATGAATCAACCAAATTCATTGGAAATGTGATTTTTCAATTCATCTCCATCACTAAAAAAAGATCTATGCTGCATCAGTCCATATGGTTAGCATCCTGTTGCAGACTGGCCTATTGGATACCTCTGATAAGATGTCTCCTTTTTTTGTTACCTTGTAATCACTCCAAAGAGGTATGAAACACAGCACTGGCAGGATTAAAATGAATTGTTCTGCTTATATACCACCCCATAGAGCTTAAAGCACTCTCTGGGGGAGTTTACAATTTATTTATGCAAGCTATACATTGTTGTCCCCTCCAGCAAACAGGTTACTCATTTTACCAACCTGAGAAGGATGGAGGGCTGAGTGAACAATGCGACAGCTACTTGGAATTTAGCTCCAGGTCATGAGCACAATTTTAGCTGCAGTACAGCAGCTTAACCACTGTGCCACAAGGCTCCTAGTAATATGTTACTAGTGATTGGATGGCAAGGTTTTTAGGAAATGGGAGAATTCCATCAACTCAGGCAGAAGTAAGACACAATACAAACATGATGGAAGGATGGATGGCTCAAAGGATGAATGACAAACTAATGCTTAGATATCTGAATGGTCAGATAATGGAAACAAAGGTGCATAAGTAAATATGAAACAAGTTGGCAGCTTTTTTTATTGACGATAAAAGAATAAAGGTTTAGTGGTGGGTTTCAGTGAGGATCAAAGTGGCCAGCTTAAGGTTAATAAAGGAAACAGATTTTTGTATGTATCCCATCAAAGTGTAGAGTAGTCACAGGATCCAGCAGTGGCTTGCAACATCCCACAGAGATAGATGGTGAAACTTACTGCGAGGAAAGAAATTGAATTACTACGGGGTCAGCACAAAGGAGGAAAAGATAATAATCTGAAATCAATAGGATTTCATAACTACTGCCACCTGTAGGGATGCAATTTCTTGGTACAAAGTGTTGTTGTGCCATTTGTTGCTTTACAACTCACTGAAACCAATGTCATACATTCAGCGTGCAGCTAAAATAATATTACTTTGACAGTGTTTTCTTACCTTGCAAGTCTACTTCTTGTTTCGTCTTTCATTTTACTGAAATGAATGGCACCATGTCTGACAGTCTTCTATGAATTCCTTGAGAGTGACTTCTAAATGAGTAGGACTTCCTTACAGTTAGAGACTATTCTTATTATTTTAGAGGTCATTTTTGAGTGAATGACATCCACCAGCTAACTCTTTTTGATGTCCTTGGCCTCCAGTTGCCTGAGACCCCTAAGAATTCCAAGGACCTTTGTTAAGTGAGAAGTCAGAAGCTCACTCTGAATGCGATGGCATGACAGAAAGCTGCACTTTAACATTTTGATTCAGTGAAGTCTGTGATATCATATCAAGATTAGGAATTCACATGAAACAGAAAAATTGGGTTTCGTTTAATTCCATTTTGTCCCCCATATATTTTGTTTCACATAACAATGATTTTTCCCCCGATTTTTTTTTGTTACTTACAAATAACAAAACAAAAGGCCAGGGAATTCCCCCAGCAGGGGGCTGAGAGGGTAGCACTGATGTCAGCGCTCCCCTCTCAGCCCCCTTCTGTGGGATTCCCCACCGCCTCCAGGCAGGCAGAGAAGAGGGTCCCAGGGGGACTAGTGCCACTGCACCTGCCTCTGCTTCTGCCTCACCACACCTCCCTCTCTGGCTGGGCTGGCTTGCAACTGTGAGCCCAGCAGGTAAGGGAGCTATTTTACAGCGGAATGAAAAGGTTGTTTTAAATGGGGGGGGGGGAGCCATTTTGTTTCATTTGTAATGAAATGCTGCTGCTTCATTTTGTTTTGTTTCATTCATTTTGTTATGTAACAAACCGATGAATCAGCATTTTGTTTTTCATCCCTAAATAAGCCTTCTCTGAAAACAAATATGTTTGGTAAAAAAACAGATCAATTGAGAACTTTCAAGAAGAATTATTATGGTAAAAAAAATGCCTAACTGGATGCAGCTCAAGATTGTCACCAATCTTGATCAAAAATATGGGTTTGGGATTTATAAGTAAAACACAAAAGTGAATGCTTTAATTGATGTGAGGCTGTAACAAAATTTGAGAGTTCCTTTGTTTCACCGAGATGTATGCAGCAGGTCAACAAACTCCCCTTTAAAAAAAAGTTTGCTCTTCAGCTGCATACATAAAATAGAGTCATTGGAAGGAAAGCACAGACAAAACTTTAATTTAAAATTGAGTAATCACTTTTGGAGGGTAGAAGTGCACTTGACTATTTGACCAGATCATGCACAATAATGATAGATGTTGATGAAGGGGAATATGCTTTTCATTTGTCAAGTTAATCAGCAAACAGCACAGTTACCAAAGTCAGCACCGAAGGCTGATGTCCCCAATGATGGAATGAAGTGCTGGTATGCAAATGACCTTACATTACTCAATCATACTTTATTGGAAGTTACAAACCCCAGCATTGCTATTCAGCAAGTGTTTATCCCAGTTGGTTCAACTATGCCACAAGATGCTATTTAAATAAATGGGATGGAGTATGTGGTCTTATGATGGGAAATGTTTTTGTAACCTAAACAAATGCTGTGGGGGTGAATAAGGGTTTGGGATCAGAGAGAACTGAAGTTCTCACTTATAGTTTGTGATAGTTGTTCAGAGTGTCTTGTATTATCAACACATATCTGTGTGAACTAAGAATGTGTATATCCAACAGTTTTTCTCAGTGCCAATTGAGATTTTTCTCCTTTCCTGCCTACGCCCTTGGCCTCGTGCACACATGCTTCTATTCCTACTTCCATTGAATTCTATAGGTTTCAGGAATCCACATGTTCACAATTGTGATCTGACAACACAAAGGAAAAGTAGGGATGGTGTGAGAACTTAGTATCATTCCAAGCTGTGTCCAGTCCTGTTTTGGGCAGCCACAACTTGGAATGGGTTCCACACCTCACTCATGTAGCTCTCCAGCCCCGCTCATTACTGCCTTTCCCACACCTACTAACAGATGATAGCTTCCCCTTAGCTACCTAAGACATTACTTCCAGCAAAGTGAAGAACATAGTGGCCTCTGGGCAAACACTCACCACCATCTATTATTCCCACTTCCTTTTCAAGTTAAAGCTTTTGTATTGGAAGAAACAACCAGAAAGATAGGAATTCCTGCCATTTTGATGGTTTGAGCATTCCAGCTGAATGTTAGGTCTGGCCACTATCAAAAACACTCATGCTGCTCCACGTCCCTACTGCAGTCCTCTGTGTATCCCAAACACTGAAAGGTTGTGGCAGCCACATTGATTGTTGCTAATATTGCTGTTATTCTTCTTCAAGAGAGAAAGTCCCAGCAGTCACACAGCATAACATGAAATTGAAGCTTTCATTCTCCCATCTTCCTTCCCTCCTGATATATTTAAAAAGTTCAAGTGATTTTCAGAGTGAGCCACCAGATGCATTAAAGGCAAAAAGGGGGTTGGCAAGCAAGCAAGGAAACATGAAACAGGTGACATGTAAATGCTGTCACAAACACTGCAAGTTCTGTTTAGATCTTTGAATTCCATCCACCAGAGGTTTAAAAAGATTGTTTCCAAGTAGGTTTAGCTTTTGCCCTAAAATAATGGAATTTTTAATTATAAATTTAAAAGCCCAATTCATTTTACAAAATAGCTCATATATTCTTCCAACCTTCCCTTCTCTTCATCCTCCCATCATGCTCATCAAGCTACAATCTCTGTAGAGTTCCCAATTTGGGGCAATGATAGCTCCCTTTAGCCACAAACAGCTACTTTATGATTATTATAGCTATGTTATTTGTTTGCTTGCTTGCCTGTTTTCTTGTTTGCTTTGGTTTTAGTTCAACCTTCCACCAATGTGTTTTTTAGATGATTTGAATTAAGAAAATGCTTGTGTGAGCGAGGCTTGTTCCTGGATGCAAATAGGCATGCATGCTTTCAGCTCAGTAATTGTGTGGCTTTTATCTGTTTTCCTTGGACAAATTCACTTATTATTGTCAAAGCAAAGAAAGGAACTCCCACTCTGTCTTCCCTATGCTCACTTAATTAGTTTCTCCCCCAGGCACTTAAGGATTGTAGGATATTATTCCTGGTCCATATCCCTTTGAATCAATTCCCCCTTCGAGGCTCTGGTGCCCTAGAAAAATGGATAGTGTGTGTTCAGTGAGCTTCTGTACCAGTAGTTTCAATTCATAAAAACTGAAGCTGTGGTTTCTGTTCTTAGCAAGTGGGCGATTCTCTGGTAAATATACACGTCTTGTAAACAAGTACTCCTTTCAATGGATTTTGCATGCCTGTGCAGAGAATTTGCAACAGCAGAAAGAAATGCCATATTGCAAAAATCACAGAGCACCGTACAGTCTTGTAGTGGATTCTGTTTAAGTGAGCCAAATTAGATCATGGATTAAGACAAAAACATTACAGCATTTCTCTGATGTACTTCAATGCAAGGACTTGAGGAACCCACTCAAACAAATAACTCTTCATATCCCTTGAGAAAGAAAGAGTGAAAAAAAATGTCACACATGCCAGTGAAGGGATTAGGAAATGGTTTTTTGAAAGCACCTGAGAACATCAAAGCCTTAAGAATCTACAAGAATCGAAAGAGGCACAAGGGCCTTTCATATGTTGATGATCCATCATTCACATTTAGTCCAAGATTTCTTATAATTAATGTCTCATATATTAATAGACATCACTAAATATAGTGCTTTGATTTCATTCTATTTGTCACAGGCTCAGAGCTATAAACTAAAGGCTGTGGCTACATTTACTGAATCAATCCATCACATATAAAATCTAACTTTTTCTAGTACCTTCAACTTTTTCTAAGATTGTTGATTTGTCTAGGAAGCTTTATCTTCTCATGATGTGCCAAAGAATAAGTTAATAATAATGGTGTGGCTTTTTGACTTATGTTTTGACTTTTGGGAAAGACAGTACTCAGAAGTCGAGATGGGCACACTGTTTTGTCATTCCGTAAGCTTTCAAAACATTATGAAATGGGAAATAGCATTTTGTTATGAAATGAAATACTTCCCCCCCTGAAAATGAAATATTTAATTACTCTATAAAATGGCTCTCTTGTAAAAAGGTACCCACCAAATTTGGTGTCTCTAGGACCCAGGGGAGCCATTTTATAGAGTAACGAATTATTTTGTAATTGTTTCATTGTGTTAGGATTTTTTTTTACAAAAATTCATTTAAAAACAAAATAAAATGAACTGCTAGGAGAAACAAAACAAAACTCTATTTTTTTCCATTTCATGCCCATCCCTACTCAGAAGTGGTTTACCATCCCCTTCTTCTAGGGTCATCCTCAGACTTTGCAATTTATTCATGGCCAAACAGGCTGGCTCTACTCACCAGAGGCACAGTAAGAGATCAAACTTCCAAGCACTGTCTCTGCAGCCAGATACCCAAGCCAACAAGAAATCTAGTCCATCCAAAGTAAAACAGCACCAGTTTATTCACTTTTGCTTCTGAAAGGGAGTTTTCACTTCCTCTGACCAACTCCTGCTCATCATTAAGCCAATGGTTTCCCTAAAGCTCTCCTTCAACACAATATTTTGAATGAAGTCGTTCATTTTCCTGTTAACTTTCTACACCAGACAAGGAGTGGAGACCTTCTCTCTTCTTTGAAAAGAGAAGGAGAGCCAGATCAGGGGTAATGCAGAAGGTAACTTTATTGATTACTGTTGCACAGCAAAATCAAATACAAGATACCCACATATTCTATTCTTTATTTCATTCCAGAAGGTTGGCTCCATATGAATTCCTAAACTATTAATGTCATCAAGGAAGACAACTTTACAGCTGGCTTTCTCAGGGACGCTAGTCCTCAGTTAAATAGAGATCCTGTTGAATTATTCTAAAACCCTCTGATATGAATGTGGGAAAGTGTGTTTCTTGATTCAAAATGCCAGGAAATGGCCTAATATTGCTGCACAATATTGTTGCATATTGCCAGCAGGAAAGATTATGCCAAGCTTTACATAGCAAAGGTAGCCTTGAGTGTTGAAAATACCAATGGCAGCAGTCCAAAGGGTCTGCATATGTGGTTCTCAACCTTCGGTCCTCAGATGTTCTTGGACCACAACTCCTTGAATTACTGGCCAGCACAGCTAGGGGTGAAGGCTTCTTCAGTTTTACTCCAAGAATATCTGGGGACCAAAGGTTGGGATCCACTGATCTATGTGATATTTCATTCTAAATGGGAATGAGAACAAGAAAGTAGCCTGTACCACATCTTGAATAGCAAGTCAAGCCTGAACTCTCACTAGGGATAAAATGAGTAATCTGAAGTAGAGATGGGCATGACTCGGGAAAATGACGTTTTCGAGTTGTCGTGTGTCGGAGGCAGTCCGTTTCGGCTCGTTTCTGTTTTTCGCAAAATTTTGCAAAAATTAGTCGGTTCGTTTTTTCATTTTTTTGTTGTCATTAGTACTGGTTTGGGGGGGGTAGCAGGCTCCTGGAGGGAGCTGCAGGAGTCAGCCAGAGCCACAAGTGACGGACTGGCAGACTCTTTGCACCCGCTGTGTCTCACGTACTTGCATGTAGTGCAATGCAAGTAGATCTGGCTTAGGGTTAAGACTGGTTAGCGCAACGGCTAGGGTTAGGCTAGTTACGGGTGAGGTTACGGTGAGTATTGGGGTGCATCTGGGTGCCTCTCTGACCCACTTAGAAGGACAGTGTACTGGCGTATGGGTTAGGCTTAGGGTTCGGGTTTGGGCTACGATTAGTGGGCTGTTTATGCCTGATTGGCACATCCCAGAAGTCTCTGTGGTCAACCTGGCCAAGTGACCATGCGATTGGTGGAAAATTTGCATGGTCCACTCCCATGGGCGAGCCCATCATTGCGAATGTGCAGGTGTAAAAAAATAAAATAAAATAAAATAAAATAAAATAAAATCAACGGAGACTTTTTTTTTGCAAGAAAAACCCACTGCTGCTACTGTAAAAATTCAAGCATTTAAAATAGCTAATTTTCGCATGTTTCTGTGGTGCTTTGGTGGGGTTTTGGGCAACGATTTCAAAAAAAATATTGCGGTCGCCATTTTGGATCCCCCGCACTGCATGGCAAATGGATGCGCCCTCCCAGCCTGGTACAGTCAGCAAAACCTGGCCATGCGATTGGTGGAATGGCTCCAAAACTTTGCATGGTCCACTCCCATGGGCGAGCCCATCATTGCGAATGCGCAGGTGTAAAAAAAATAAAAATAATAAAATAAAATCAACGGAGACATTTTTTTGCAAGAAAAACCCACTGCTGCTACTGTAAAAATTCAAGCATTTAAAATAGCTAATTTTCGCATGTTTCTGTGGTGCTTTGGTGGGGTTTTGGGCAACGATTTCAAAAAAAAATATTGTGGTCACCATTTTGGATCCCCCGCACTGCATGGCAAATGGATGCGCCCTCCCAGCCTGGTACCAGCAGCGCAGCAGTAGCAATAGCCAAGGAGAGGGGGCGGGGAACCCCCCCCCCCAAATAAAACACCCTTCTGGCCTGATAGGTGCCCTCAGACAGTTTTCGCCTACTTTTAGGGCCGGGAATCGTTTTTTTTTTTAACTTTTAAAAACTTTTTTTCTGTGCCGCTTGGCATTGCGCGATCGCCGCGATGCAAGTAACGAGCACGACAAATCAGACCAAAATTGTTCGTTCGTCGGTTCGAGCTCGAAGTCTGGCAGAGTAATTCCCGTTTCCGTTTCCGTAGAGTAACTGAAATGAGTAACGGAAACGGAAACGGGAATACCGCTAAGTCGTGCCCATCTCTAATCTGAAGCTTTCCTACCATGTACATACATTCACTCCACACTTAACAACCTACCTGTTTAATGACTGTGCACACTTACAACCAGCACTGGTGGTCAAAGCTTCCACTGCTGCCTAATTGCTGCCTCAGGAAGAACCTGCTGTTCCAGCCTGCTGCTGCTTGGCTGCATTTGTCTTTTTAGAAGCTCAGGGGGTAGAAGCCAGGGCTAAAGCATCCCCCCTCCCTTCTTCTTCCTCCATTGCTTGTAAGGGAAAGGTGTTGCTGTGAACATCACAATGCCTCTGCTGGGGAGGAGGATGATCCAAGCAAGGCCAATCATTGGCCACCTCCACCTCTGTTTTTCCCTCTTTTTTGTTTTGCTTCTTCCATGGCCTCCCGGAGAGAATCTCTGGCCTGCCTCAACACACCACAAGACATCTTCTTTAAGTTCCTCACTTAACAACCAATTCACTTCATGACCTAGCTGTGGAATGGAACTCAGTTGTTAAGTGAGGAATAAAGGTATAATGAGAATATTATCCAGAAAAGACAATAAAGCTGGGGAAAGGGGGAAGGGCAACAGAGAGGAGTCAAGACCTAACATGAGACATACTGTCTAAATAAAGGAAGCTGTTAGTTTGAAAGATGTGAGCAGAATTTCCTGGATATGGAGATCTATGGAGAGGAAAGGGGATAATAGGAAGAGAGCAACATGATATGTTATTAGTTTACAAGATCTGAGTAGAGCTGTTAATTATAGAACATTCTGGAAGGCATTACCTAATACATATTGTGACAACACAACAGGTGTGATTTGATGGCATGTAACATTTTTTGTTTTTTTCCTTAATTACCAAACAATTATATAGTGACAAGACAGGTGGAATGAGAGCCATTATAGCAGAATATAGGTACCAATGTGAGTAAGACATACAGCCACAAAGCAAAACACAGTAATTTTACAACTTGAATGAATGAACTTCTGAATATTTGTTTTCCATCTGTTTTCAAGGTTGTATTTAATTTTTTTTTCAAAGAAGCATAGAATCTCTTTCTAAGCACAAATCCCTGTCTGACCAAGAAGAAGTCAAAACTAATTGACCACTTTAAAGCTTCAGATGCTGATTTATTCTTTGAAAACTTGTGTCAGGAGCCTGGTCTCAAAAATCCTGAGAGAACATTTACTGAAAGGTCTCAGACGTGGGATAACTATGCAACAACTCTGTGTTTTCACAATGCAGAACTATTTTGAATATGCCTCACAAAATTGTATGCTAATTTCCTGGCAAAATTGTATGCTAATTTCCATGGCAAAATGTTGATTTCCGGAGGACTCTCACTCCATTCTTTTATTTAAAGTAAGCATTTTTGACTGTATATGTGACCTTTCTTTGTTCTCCAAACATTTTCCCATCTCTACCCCAAAACTGCATCAATGTATCTATCTTGCAAATGTCTCACCTGATCTATGTATTCTCAGTGTGATAAGAAATCAATGTTTCTACTTTTTGAAATGTCTTTTTATGAGGACCAATATTTCAGTCCCTACAGCCTAGATTCTTTCTAAAGTGTTTTTTAAAGCTGGTTTTTGTTGTTGCAGTTCAGTCGTTAAGTCATGTCTGACTCTTTGTGACCCCATGGACCAGAACACACAGGCCCTCCTGTCTTTCACTGCCTCTCAGAGTTTGGTCAAATCCACGTTGGTTGCATCAATGACACTATACAACCATTGCATTCTCTGCTGTCCCCTTTTCCTTTTGCCTTCAGTCTTTCCCAACATCAGAGACTTTTCCAAGGAGTCCTCTCTCCTCATAAGGTGTTCAGAGTACTGGAGCCTCAGCTTCAAAATCTCTCCTTCCAGTGAACATTCAGAGTTGATTTCCTTCAGGATGGTTATGCTTGATCGCTTTCCAGTCCGGGGGACTCTCAAGAGTCTTCTCCAGCACCACAACTCAAAAGTGCCAATTTTGCAGCAATCAGCCTTCTTTATAGTCCAGCTCTCCCTTCCATACATCACTACTGGAAAAACATAGCTTTGACTATCCCTTTGTTGGCAAAGTGATGTCTCTGCTCTTTGAGATGCTGCCTAGGTTTGCCATCAATTTCCTCCCAAAAAACAGGTGTCTTTTAATTTAATTGCTGCAGTCACCATCTGCAGTGATCAAGGAGCCCAAGGAAATAAACTCTGTCATTGCCTCCATTTCTTCCCCTTCTATTTGCCAGGAGGTGATGGTAGGGTCAATCATGCTATTTCAAAATAAACAAGGTTGGTCCTTTCAATTTAGGATTTGTCTTAAAACTAGGGGTGTGTAGGCCACCCTGTTTTTGCATGGAATGGGGGAATAATATTGGTATTAAAATTGCAACTCAAAAACCCTTTGTTCAAACTTCTCCAAATTCGGCATAGAGCAAGAGTGACTGTGCCAAATATGGTGCAGATCTGAATTCCAGTTTAAAAGCTCTAAACTTTGGTTTTGGCTGATCCTCATTTTTAGAATATATTTATAGAATGTTGGTTTTCTTTGATGCACAATAACAACATTGGACTTTCATGCAGTGATACTAAAAAGTATTGACATTTTGCCATTAAAGAAGACCTATCCCTGAGTAGTGGTTTGGCTGAGCTTGATGCACCCATTTCCATTATGTTACCTGCCTCCATGTTGTTAGCACTGCAATAGGATTGATGTGTCTCTTCTTATTTCCCCCTTTTTCGATGACAAACTGAACCTTCCATCCTTCTTAGATTGGTAAAATGAGTATCCAATTGACTAGGAGACTAAAGTGTTCCTTGCATAATTATGCTGTAAACCACTTTGAGAGTGCTCTGGCACTATGGGGAAATATATAAGCTGAAACAACAATGAGGTTTAAGAAATCTTAAAAGACAAATGAGTTTCATTTGGCATGAGCTTTTATGAACTGAAGCCCACTTTGTCAGATGCAGGCAGGAACATTTATTTCAGGTGGGTCTGAAGAGGTGAAGCACAGCACGAACACAATTTATGCCCTATAAAATTTGTTAGTCCTTAAGGTGTCACAAAGCTTGGTTGGTTTTCCTACAAAGGATACAGCTACTACTCTGGAAATTTCTTTCTGTTTTTGAGAGAGTGGGAGAAAGAGAGTGAAAGAGTTATGGAGGAGGAAAGATGGACACGTATTATCTTTAATGTCTACATTGAAGATTGAAACATTATGGTCCTCCATTCCCTGAACAATTGTACCTCTTTGGTTTTGTAGCTGAAGTTTGGAGCACTACTTCATTTCAATAACGAAGAGACTAATGAGTGCAAGAGAAAGGGAAGTTGTCAGATTTTCCTGTCCTCATTACTATTCACAAATTGAATTTCACACTTCTTTGGACATCAAATCCCATCTTAAAGGCAAGGGGGTGTCTGCCTGCAAGCTGTTGAACAGAAACCCAGCTCAGCTGTAATGCAGAAAATGAAATGGAGAGACAAGGTGCAATATGCGCAGAAGCCCAGAAAAAGTGGCATGCTGTTCAGAGGTAAGCCAAAAACCGCTTTCGATGAACTTAAGCCATTAATCATAAAGACTTCAGACAAAGACCTGATGAGCAAGGTAATGACATGGTGTGACCTAGGGGCCCATGAATGCATAATATATTCCTTTTCCTCTTTGAGAAATGCAATATGCCTATGTAATTAAAATATTTCAGTTTCAATTAATGCTTTCCTGGACAGATGGAGAGAATGATCAACACAGGAAATCATGTAATTCTTCTCATGCTGGGGGCGGGGACACAAGATATGGAATGAGGGTCTATAAAAACCTGCTGATTTACAGAGAATTTGTTAAGACAACAGACAGACCGGCAGGCAGAAAGGCAGATGTGAAAGTTTTCTTTCCATGGCCTAGTAATTGTCAGGTGCCACAAAAACAGTGAGTAGATTGCTGTAATTAAAAATACTTCTTGCCCCACCTCCACTCCCAAATCCCAGTTCTTCTCCCTTTGACATAAGGAAAAAGTAACCTTTTCCCTTCCAAACTGAAACAAATTTCTATATTAGTTAGGGTATGAATGGTTACCAAGCCAACTTCTTTTCAGGCTCTGACATTCTCCTCTAATTTCTGAATCCCATCTCTTAATGAGATATAATGAGCACTGGATAAGTCACCAAGGAGAATTTTTGATGTAAGACCAGGACCTTCCCGGAAAATTAGGCAGACTTAAAAAGTAACAATTTATCTAGTGAAAATTGGAATGTGCTGTAATTTATAATATGTGCTTTGATTGATCATGTGAAGTTTGTTTTACTTGGAACTTTGATGATAGTCATCATCAACGTTATCCTTAGTGCAGAAACTTTTCCACTAAAACTTAAAGTCATTATTAAGGTGGTAAAGACCCAGGTTTTTTTTTCATTGTTGAAATGCAAAAAGCAACTACCCAGTAATTATTCCAGTTACTTGACAACTGCTGAGAAAAGTTAATGGTGGATTAATGTGCAGAAAGGGTTCCACCCCCCCTACAATCCCAACTCTTTTATACAATCACGTTTGGTGAATATTGGGTTGTAGACATCTGAGTTATCGACGTCTTTAGCAACTGGCACAGGGAAACCTAATATACATCAAACAAGAGGGGATTGTAAAGGAGAGTCAGAGGAAACTTCTCTTCAAGTTTAGTTTCTCTAAGTGCCTTGTGGGGGCATTTTACAACCCAATGAATTATCAATAAAAATCACACAAAATCATCAATAACCTAGTCTTGCATTTGTATGTTGTAATGTCCACATGGATCCCCCTTTTTATTTCAATGGATCTATGAGGATACCAAGAAAGAACCACCACCCCCTCTATGAACCAAGAAGGCACATGGATTTTCAGCACCAGCAGAGCAGGTACCTACAACTACTAGGTAATATTCCTTTTAAAAAAATCCAGTTCAAATTGGCTATACCTAGTGGGCTTACTCAAATTAATCTAATTGGTTTAAATAAATAATTATTATATTTTGTAATTACATTTTAAAGTATGAATATTAGTTTTATTTTTCTGTGTGTGTGTGTGTGTGTGTGTGTGTGTGTGTGTGTGTGTGTGTGTGTGTGTGTGTGTGTGTGTGTGTGTGTTGTGTCGTTACAGTTGTGACCGACTCTTCATGACTCCATGTCCATGGAATTTTCTTGGCAGGAATATTGGAGTGGCTTGCCAGTTCCTACTCCAGGCGCCAACAGCACCTGGTATTCCCTGGTGGTCTCTCATCCAAGTACTGGCCAGGGCTGACCCTGCTTAGCTTCCGAAATCAAGCGAGATTGGATGTGCTTAGGGCATCTAGGCAGCTACTTATTTTTCTTTATCCTATAAATATTGATAATTATGGCAGGACAGTATGGTTACCCTTTGAAGGACTGGGGTGTGAAACCCAATCCTTGGCTTCAACAACTTTACAACAGCCTTGCTGCTTCCTACCTCAGCTAAGACAGACAAGCCTGGCAAAAATATTCTTGCCAAGAATTTTATATCTAAGAATAATTTCCTGCCCAATCACATATTTCCATGTTTGGACTTTTGGTACTTGGGATAATATTTTTTATTATTTTTAATTAGTCTATAAAGGTATCATCTATAGCAGGGATCCTCAAACTGAGGCCTGCACTCATTTGCAGACCACCACCCCCATTTGGAGTGTCATATGGTGGTGGTGGTGGTGCTGGTGGTGCTGGTGGTGGTGGTGCTGGTGGTGCTGGTGGTGGCCTGGGAGAAGCTCCGGAGGGATTGCGCATGGGCTGGGATGGCCCGGCTTCCCCTCCTTTCCTTCCTTCCATCCTTCCATCTCAAGAGCAGTGAGGTGGCTGGGGCTGGAGGCAGAGATAACCCCACAGTCCATCACTTGGAGGGGATGAATGGGAAGTGGCTTGGCAGGGTGGAGAGGAGGGGGAGGGAGCCAGTGCCAGAGCCACCACCAGCTGCCTGGGCAGAGCATGCCAGGGCATCTGCTGAGCCCCTGACAAGGGACATTGTAGCCATCCTCCACACATCTGAGCTGCCCACCCACCCACACGAGGAGCAGCCACAACCCCAGGAGGAGTAGCTGCAGCAGAGGCAGTGGTGCTCCAGCCAGACAACCAAGGTGCGGCAGTGGCTGCGGTGGCAGCTGCGGCAGCTAGGGAGGAGTGATTTGTGGCCTTGGTCTAGCACCCCCTCTGCCTCTACCTCCTCGCTGCTGCCACCGCTGTCTGCTGTCAGTGGCGCAGAGCATTGGGCCAGGCACCCACCCATCCCACCATTTCTCCCACTGGGAACTTGCCTCTCAATGGAGAAGAGGGCAATCTCACCTCCAGAACTTCTCCTGGAGCCACCTGCCTTGTTGAGAGCCAGGGTTCAGCAGGGGGGTGGGGACTCCAGGCAGCTCATGAAGAGGTGGTCAAAGTTGGGGCCCTCATTTGATTGCCACCCCTGAGGTTCTTGCCTCTCCCCCCCCCCACACACACACACCACCGCCTGCCTGCTTGCTGCTTCTCCACCCTTCAACAGTGTCTGAGGGACAGTGAACCAGCCCTCTGTTCAAAAAGTCTGAGAACCCCTGATCTATATTCCATTCTTGCAAATGACAAATCAGTGATTGGTTGGATAAATTTTGCAATTCATTTTTAAATTTGTGACCTTCTCTAATAATAATACATGAAACAGTGATCCATATCTCCCAGTGAAGACAGTTAGAACTTTAATTTTAATAAATAAATAAAATCATCACACTTTATTGTAATAGTATAAAAGATAAAGGATTCATAATAAATCAGTGCAACAAAATCTATATCAAATCAGAATGCAGCCTATCTGTGACTTCACTGGAATTCCAATTAGTTGTGCATCAGCTTCTCACATCACACAACATGTGTGATAACAAAGACTCGGTGAGGGAGAGATACTCAGAAGGGTTTTCATGAGGCAAGTACATAAATCATTTGAGATACGTAGATTAAACCATCTTACTGGCAAAAAGCAGCAGTAACTTAAAATGACTTTAGTGAACATGAAAGAAGGCTTAAAATTTTCCACATGGCCACAGAAAGGACCCAAGAAAAAAATAATGCCACCATGATGACTTTTCCATTTGATTTTAAGATGGAAACTGGCCAATAAGGGAGCAGATAGAATTTCAGGTCACCAAGGGCCTCGGTTGTACTGGATTTTTGCAAATCACAAAGCCTAAATCTGGCCTGGCAGCAAATTGAGCAGCCATTACAATTCCCTTAACAGTGGTGTCCATTTTTGTTGCATTAATCACATATTTTCCAACCACAGACTACTGAAGCAGCAGACATTGGAATTGTGGGATGGGTTTGGCCCCCTTCCCACTCTATTTCACCACGCTTTATAAGGTAATGAGAAAGACACGTTCAAGGCAGCATTGTTAAGGGTATCTTGGTGTTCCTGCCTCATATCTTGCTGTGGCATAGAGATTCATCCTCACGCCCTGTTCCAAGGCAACATCGGCTATTAGAACTGATGTCATAGGAAAATCTTTTGAGGTTGTATGGGAATCATATATAAAGTATGCATCTTATATCTGCATAAAATGTGATAAAGCTGAATAAATCTCTCAAACTAAAGCTGAATAATTTCCCCCTCTAAATTTCACAGAAATATGCTGCAACCCACTCAAAAGAAGAAATTCTTCTATATCTGCTGCTCCAGATATACACATCGCACATGCAAATTCATAAATGTCACTGCACATTATTTATATGATCACTTAATATGTCATGATATATAAGCACACAATCCACTTACTTTTTTGAAGTAGATATATTTGGTCCATTACTAAAAGGAAACTCAGATTTCTGTCTTCAATTCTTTCCCCCAGAAGAATGATAGGATTTTTTTTGGTAATAAATATTTACTTACAAATAACAGACAACCCCACAGTCATCAGCAATTATTGACCCACAATGAGTTTCACAACACAGATAAGCATTGAGGACTATATCCTGCCAACATACCCAACTGCCACCTCTGTCTCCATGTTTATTATAGAAACACAATTGCAGGACCCAACAATATCATGAACAAAATCAAAGGCACTTTTATTTGTTTCTCCGCCCAGAGTGCCCCTATACACTCTACATAGGACAAACAGGACAATCTTCATTCCATGGAAAAGAATCAATGGATATATATCAGACATCAAGAATGGAAATACATAAAAGCCTTTTTCAAATAATTTCATTCTATCAGGACACTTTTCACAGGATTTAAAGTTGCTGCTCTGAAGGAAAAAAAAGTTGGAATAAGATTCCAAAGGAAATCAGTTCAGATAAAATATATATGTATGCTTAATACTATGTCACCAGATTAACTATTAGCCAGGAGTTCTTAAGATATTACCACATGTGAAATGCTATGACAGTTATGTTAATGTCTGTTTTCCATATCCAGGTTCCTTCCCAACCACAGCCATCCCAGAAGATCAAAAGTAAAGTCAGTGATCCTTAATTTGTTACTACAGTATATGTTGTTCTGCTGTTGTTATTGTAGCCTGAGTTCCTTTAGCTATATCATTGTTTCTTAGAGATGGGCACGGAACGAACATTTTTTCATTTCCATTACTGTTTGTCATTTCCGTTATGTAACCAAATGACAAACGAAAATTGTGATGAAAATGCAACGAAACGAACAGAACCACAAAAATTGTGGTTGTTCAGTTTCTTTTCCATTAATGGCAATGCGCAATGAAATGAGCTGTTTTAAATGTTAAACAACACCCTGGACATCCGTAAAAATGCAGCGATAATTATTTATATTGTCTGATAATACCTACCAGGGGGGTTGGTGTCCTTAAAACATTTGTTTTTGTCTTCTCCCATCACGATGTATCTTTCTTTTCCCTTTAAAATGGATGTTGCCACCAGACACAAAATGGAGGCAAGCCATGTGATGTGGGATCATGTTCAACCAATAGCATGCCCAGGTTGCAGACTGGGTGGGCAGGTCTGGCAGCCACAGAGGGCATAAAAAGCTCTGGCAGCCCCCGTCCTCCTTGCAGTCTCTGGTGGGAGTTAGGGTGGGATTGCTGTCTCTGCGACTCTAGCTTCAGTCCTGCAGCCTCCCTGTGTGCGTGTGTGCTGTGTACCTCTTGGTGAGTACCCTCCCCTGCCCCACAGTGTAGTCACTCTGTGGCTGCCTTGCACCCTGGGCAACGCCCGCCGCTGCCTTTGCAGCCTCCCTGCATACCTAGTCTATACTGTGTCTCTGCCAGCATCCATTTTTTTAGTGTTTTCCCTCTGGTCTGGGGCATTGGGGGATGCCTGTGCACAGAAATGCTTTAAAAATCGCGCAAAAAGCGGGTAGAAACGACAAACGAAAAAACGAAAAACAAACAAAATTTTTCAAAAAATTCGTGACAAATGGAAACGAACCAAAACAGAACTCTCAATGACAAACGAAAAACCGAAACACTATTTTTTTTGTTTCGTGCCCATCTCTATTGTTTCTGTTTAGGAAACAAAACTTCAAAAGAAAAGAATCTACCAACCTGTTTGAGTTTTATTTTCAACTTCACATACTCTCTGTAGTTTGACTAGGAGGGACTTTTTTTAATCCAGCACTAACCAATTTTTCCTTTCAGGTTTTAACTGAAACAAGTACAAGATAAATGGGTGCCATGGGGCTTGGCTATGAAATGAAAAATTTCATTTCAATGAAAATTTCAAAATATTGTTATATAAATCAAAATTTCATTATATCAAAATCTCAATGAAATTTTGCAGGTAAACCACAGTTGGGCAACAGTGGCTGTCCAGATGTTTTTACCTTCAGGTCCAATCAGGTTTAGCTGGTGAAGCCAAAGGTGAGACTTTATGGGATCTGCAGCTCAAAAATATCTGGAGGGGCATAGTTTTCTTGCCTGAAGAAACCATATGAAAACTAAACCCAAATTCTATGTTCATTGCAGAACTGGTGCCAGGAAGTCTTTAAAGAATTAAAAGTGAGAGAAAGAGAGTTATGTTTGCATAACAGGTTGTTTGGCAGAGAGAGACGAAGGGAAAGAAATGGGTGATTAGTAGATCTCTGAATAAACTGAGTAATAGTAGCAGAGGCATGCTTGGATACAATTATTTGATTTAACATTTGCCATGTTAAGTGGAGCCTACATTACAAAAAGATTTGTCAAAGGGCTTTGCCTGTGGAAGGATGGCTTAAGAATGTGGTCTGAAGTTGTACGAAATTACTGTACAGGGAAAGTATCTTGACTACAACATAAGTAGCGGCTCTTTATTATCGCCATTGGGCAATCAATAACAGTAAAGCTGTATTCTTTTTATGTCTCCTTTTAAACAATTTAATGCATCATCATTACAAAGAATCTCCCTATAAAGCAAACATCAAGAGATATAAACCAGCAGTTTAAATAGAAATAAATCTCTCTCACTCGAAAAAGGCCACTCAAATTTCTCCTTAGCTACCACCAGCTCATTAATAAATGGGATGTGCAATCTGCTGGATACCTTTCACCATTTAGTAGGTCTTGTTTAATCTGTAAATCAAGCTTTGATTCTGTACAGATTTAGAACTGCAACCTACAGTAATTAGCCAAGATGTCTCATGCCCAGCTGGATCTGTACTGCATCCAACCTCTTCACAGCCTAGGGATGTTGGAAGTTAGGACTACCTTTGTCCTGGTCTAAAGTTTGTGCTAACATAGTAGTTGTGTCTCTGGGCTGAAGAATGTTTGAATCAGGCTTAGCCCAGCTCTTCCCTGGCCCTTCCCCTTCTCTGACTATTCTGCCAACAGAGAAGTTCTGCTGGCAGATCTCTGTAGCTAGTTCTCAAAAATCAGCCAGGAGAAGGGAACGCTGCTGCTAGCAGGGCATGTTTTGTGCCAGGATAAAGGGATTTCTTCCAGCAAGACAGGATTATCCTGCTTTCAAACCCTCTACAACTGGTGCATCTTTAAATTAGGCTTGCCCTGCTACTTGGGAGTAAGTGCCATTGAAATGTTTGGGTCTCACTTCTGAATAGAGACAGGCAAGAAGCACTCCATAATTCCGGAGATTATATCTAACAATAGAATTGTTTTTGTGGCAGCTTTTCTGATAAACTGCATCTTTATTTGGGGACATTTACACTAGAAAGGTAAGAGCATTTTCCATAGGTAAAATCATTTTTCCAAGAACAGTAGGACAGTTCACTGTTTCGGGCCTACAGTACTTCCAGCCACTGTGAGTATTGTCAAAAGTGTAGCTTTGCTGTCATTTGGTCTATATACAGGGCACTGTTAAATAACTGATAAGTTTAAGATGTTTCTTAAAAATTGCCAATGCACCATCTGATAAGTTTTGGTGGTTCATCAAAAATTGCTACACTGAGAGTTAGTTATATAGCAAGGGTTTTATTAGACATACACAGGAATACAGAAATATAGAAAGTATATAGCAAGCCAGCATAGCAAAACACAGATATGATTAGTATGAATTCTTAAGTCTTTGCTTAAGGGTTCAGAGCTGCATGGGTTGATCCATTGTACGGATCACGTCCTGCTGGTGTGGACAAAGCCTAAATGGCTTCCCATGATGGTTATATACTCTCTGTATGGTGTGTATGATCTCAGACTGACGTTATCTTGTACGCCCCTTCACGTGCCCACACGTACCTACACATGCCTGTTCATTAGCTCATAGCTAGTTGGCCATCAAAGCCTGACCCAGTTTGTTTGATAGTTCAGGTCAGTTCCTTATTCCTGGCTAACCGCCAAATGTTGTTCTAAGCAAAATGACACCTCCGCACTTGCGCTTATGCCAAGTCTTGCCAGGTCACTGAGACCTTAGTTTTGTCATCACATTCGGTTCTGTTAATATTTTAATGCTTATAATAATTTTGACTTTTCTCATGCTTATAAAATCATATCATACAAATTCAGCTTTTTGTAATGCACACATGCAATCCTGCATCCTGTATTATCTTTCTCAACTTCCTTTGAGCAATGATGCTCGATACATCCAAGCATTGCAACCTCACACCACCCCATCAGCTCCTCTTTCCTTTTAGGTTTGGATTGTCAAGATCTATCATGACTTCCTCCATGGAATGGGCAGGCACCTTTTCATTTTCTTTTTCAGATGACACATGGAGCAACACAAATGCCCCTGAAGCCTTCTTCATGGGGAAGGAGATGACTCCAGCAGCACCCACTTTTTTCTCTGCTTCCAGAAAGCTCTGTGTAGGAGCAGTAGCTCTCCACAGATTCAGGGCCACTGCTGGAGGTGACAGAAGACAGTAAAGGTACCCCATTTCCCAACTTGCCACCTGAGGTGCCAGACTCATTTGATTAATCTGCACTCAGCTGCTCCTGAATCTGCAATACCATTTAATCTAAGGAACATTCAGAGGTGGATTTTGTTGCCTTTAAGATCACAGCAGCTGCTGTGTCCACGCAAGTGCTTATAAACTCAAGTGTTTGGGTTATATTAACTGCTTATATAGCTATTTGATCTATACAAACAAGCAAGAAGGAAGACAGACAGATAAACGCACACACAAAAGCAGGACCTGAAGATTAAAGAAACTGGGAGATTAAAGAAACTGGAAAACATCTAGGCCAATTTCAAGTATAATTTTATGCAGAGGTCACGCTATAGTATCTAAAGTGCAAAGGGGTCCAAAGTAGGGGAAGACAAGCTTTTTATTTTGTCCAAGTATGGATAAGCAATTTGGCTATGAAACCAATCTCATCCATCACAGTTATTACCTTAGATACCAGTGCTTAAGGCCAATACTTCTTTCGGTTAGCCTGATTGGAGTCCTTAAATGGTCAACTGTAGCAGTACAAGTTTCTGTTGTGTCAGTAAGTGCAATTGCTTCTGGAAGATGTTGAGACCAAGAAAATCTGACATTGCAGCTTACTTTGCTGATTCCATTACCAGTTAATA
This sequence comes from Phrynocephalus guinanensis, assembly GCA_037367245.1. Lineage (NCBI taxonomy): Eukaryota > Metazoa > Chordata > Lepidosauria > Squamata > Agamidae > Phrynocephalus > Phrynocephalus guinanensis. Next base: position 40,894,678 of record CM074741.1, on the reverse strand, counting down.
ATGGAAGGGGATGGAATAGTAAATAAGTAGAATAACATAGCACTTGGTCAATGGCATGAGAAATGTGCATTCACAAAAGAGGGGGGATGAATGCATCTACGACATATAGTAGATTTGAACGAGGAAGGTGGGGTTAGGAATGCACAATTGGCTTTTTTCAATTGGAATTTCTCTAATGATGTAGGGATTCCAGATTAACAAATTTCCCCTCCCCCAGATTTACCAATCCACTTTTTAATTCTAGTTTTAAAAAAGAAAATATAAGTATTGCCATCAGAATTCTGTAAAGTGTAGTGCATTCACGCTTCTTGCAACTTCCAATTCCTTCATATTTCTCCCATGGGTGCACACCCATATGGGCACACATACACACAGGTGCTCCCAATGTATACATGTGTGTGTGTATGTCGTTACAGTCATGACTGACTCTCTGCGACTCCATGTCCATGGAGTTTTCTTGGCAGGAATACTGGAGTGGTTTGCCAGTTCCTCCTCCAGGCGCCTACAGCACCTGTTATTCCCTGGTGGTCTCCCATTCAAGTACTAACCAGGGCTGACCCTGCTTAGCTTCCAAAATCAGGCGAGATTGGATGTGCTTAAGGCATCTAGGCAGCTTAATGTATACATACCTATTGTTAAAACAAGAAAGTTGGATCCGGTGTTTTGTGCTGTGAAATAGAGCAGCATCCTAAGTGTACAGAATCCACCATCTGGAGTATGGGTCCAGGATGAAGTAGCCAAGGAATGAGGGTGTGGGAGAGGCATGCCCATCTTCAGTCTGCCCATGACTTTCATCCCCTGGAGGCCACCAAGGCTTTAGTAATTCCTGTTTGCATTCTGTACCCTTTTACATACTTCTTTTGAAAAAACAAAGTTCCAGAAAGAGAGAGATAATATTGTGGACCACAGGATCAAGTGAATGACTCTATATTTCCCTTAATTCATCAAAAGCTGGTAGAGGAGCTTCCACATACAGTGATACCTCAGTTTATGAATTTAATATGTTCTTTGGGATGTTTTGTATTGTGAAAAAACTCTTAAACCAAACTGCAGATTCTAGCATGCACAGGGGCGGTGATATAAACCTACAAAAGAAAATTGTAAATCAAGGCACTGCGGGGGGGGGGTCACAAACTGAGGCATTATTTTCAGTGGATTTTCATTTGTAAACCAAAATTATGTTAACTGAGGCATTTGGAGAACAAGGTACCACTGTATTCCTAGTATCTATTCAGGAATTACATGGTTTATATTATAAAAGTAAGCAACATTTTAACTATGAAACTAAATGTGTGCTATCATCTTGCATATATTTAAGCTATATGTTGAATTGTCAAAACCCATTCATATTTGCATATAATGATCCTTTGATCCAGCAGTCAGAAGCACTAAGAATACATTGTCCATCTGACTAAATGGGTTTTGTCCATGAATGGTTTATGCCACAATATCTGATTTTTAAAAAGTCATCTGAAGATTCTATAATACAGCTCTGACATGTGTGTGGTTTTTAAAATACTCCCCCTTTAAGAAGAAAGTATAGCCTAAAATGTTTTTATGGAAATGGGATATTTAGACAAGATGACCTTACTTACAATCTATATTACTGAATTTGAAGTACTAACAAATATCAGAATTTTACATCCAGCATGTTTGTATGTTTCTGTTCTCTTTAAAAGTATGTAAATATATTTTTAGTGTATGGTGAGATTTAGTCCTTGGATCTTGTCTGAAAATGAAATACAGTTGTGTTTCATCTTCACTTGTTTTGTACCTTCTAGCTAATAACTGAATTTATTCACTTTACTTTTGTTTTCTTTGAAGATTAAAGGCATGTCTTGCTTTGTACTAGAGCTGCCTGGACAGTTGACAGCCCATTAAACTAAAGCAGTACAAGCTGTACGTGTTAAGGTCTCGATTTCCAAAACACAACCCAAAGTGACTTACTGTATTTGAAGAGGAGTAGGGCATTTTTGAATCCCAGTGTGATATTCAGTATCCACATGATAACTTTTTGGAAATGACTTTCATGAATGCACATGCTGGCAACACATTTTTCTTTCACAATGTGTGGCCTATTCTAGAGGACAAATTGTAATGAAATGAAAGTGTTATTATACTAGCTCAGATACAATGAATTGTTCAGCTTGTTTTTATTGTAACACCGTATTGTTGCAATGTTGTATCGGTATACCTTCTGGTTTCTGAATTTCTATTTTTGATTTGGACAAGAGTGACACACCAATAGTGTGTGTGATGATGCTTGTGGTGATGGTGATGATAGCATGAATGATTCCAGGAAGTTTTCCTGAAGTGGAACACTATGATATGCTCTAGTTTCAAACATATCTTTATTTTGTAGAAATCCACATTTTTTATTTATTTATTTATTTATTCATTTATTTGTTTATTTATTTATTTATTTATTTATAAACCACTAGAGATGGGATTTCCTTTTCAAAGTGGTTAGCTTCCGAAATGAAATGTGGGAGCTCAGCTAATGTTCGGAACCGGAGGGATGAAATCAAACAATCACTTACGTTCCTCTGGACAGGGCGCAACTCCAATGAGGAAGAAGCCAACATGTCATCTTTCCTTGTCCTTGGTGCCGGCCAGTCAGGAGCTATGCAGGGAAATGCATCATCCTGCCTCCCTGTCAGATTGGCCATCACTAGGGAGAAGGAAAGATGACGTGTCAGAGGCCTCTTCCTCATTGCAGTTGCGTGCCGTGCCACCCCAGTGCAAGGTAAGGGATTGGTTGATTTCATTCCTCCAGTTCCAAATGACAGCTAGGCTGCTACGTTTCATTTTGGAAGCTGACCACTTTTGAAATGAAACGCCCATCTCTAAATACCACCTATCTGTCAGAAAGCCACTCTGGGTGGTTCATATGCTCCCATCTCATGTACAAATTTACTTGTTACATTGCAGGAAATAATAATATTGAACGTCTGATGGCTCCACACATACACAATACCACAACATTCCTGAAAGCAGCATATGTGATGCCACCTTGAGGTTTATAGAAAGAAACTGTAGAAAATGTAATGTTGACTTTATTTATGTGTGTTTCTGCTTTACCTTCCTGTTCTCCTTTTGACATATTTGGACTTCTTAAATGTTTGAATGCATTTGTTTCCTGACCAAATATCTATGCAAAGAAGCAAGTATAAAAACACTGTTCACTTACCAGTTAAAGTATAATAAAAGTACTCTTTTCCAAAATCCTGTTGTGCAGCTATGTGGGTAGAATGAAAATGACATAACAAAGAGTGGCAAATTGCTGCTAATTAATAGCTGAAATACTCTTGTGTGACTCTGCAGGTACAACAGTAATCATGTCACCAGCAACAGAAAGTCACCCCCTCACTAAAGACTTTAATCACTACTGATTAAAGATGAATTCAGGGTGTTTGTGCATCATACAATACAAAGTGACATGTACCACAACATCACCGAAGGAAGCTTTTAATCAATATTGACTTGCTGTTGCTGCTGATGTCATCATTGTTATGCACATGGAGATGCAGAAAATGATTTCATTGGTCAGTCCCTGCTTAGAATCCTGGTCATAGGGGAAGGCACCTTCCTGGCACAGAGGGAGAACTCCAAGTAGGAACTCCTTAATTTGACTTTGTGAGTTATGCCATTTCCCTATCAGCAGCATAACGACAGGACAGGGGTTTAGGCATGAGTCTAGGAATGATTTATAGTATGCTTACTTTGGGCTAAAATAAAAGAAAAAATGAATTTAAAAAAGAGGGGTAGCAGTGCTTGTACCAGCAAGAACAATGAAGAGTTCACGACCTCCTCTCCTTCCTCAAACACATTCTTCTTTCTTGTCCTCCTATGTTTTTGCAGGGTAAAATCAGATTTTTTAAAAGCAAAAGGTAAGAAAGAAAGAAAACTATGCAAATTAAACCCAAATGTGATGATATGACATAGTACCTATTATCCTACTTAATGCTGGGATTCCATAGCTGTGGCTCCATCAAACAGACTAGATTTTGACACAGTTACAGCTTCATTTTGTCAAGGGGAAAATGTTGGCTGAAGTCAGTATGGCAGAAATTTCTGACCAGGTATTTATTTATTTATTTATTTATTTATTTATTTATTTATTTATTTATTTATTTATTTGTTAATCTTATACCCCGCCCATCTTCCCAGTAGGAAATCTGGGTGGCTTACAATAAAAATAATAATACAAAAAAACAGAAAACAAGCAAGCACAAAACAGAAGGGAAAGGAGCAAGATGGTGGGCCAAAAAAAAAAAAAAAAAAAGCCTAACTAGAAAGGTCGCCAAACGCCTCCCTGAAGAGGTGAGTCTTCAGGGCTTTTTTAAAGGCAGGCAGGGACTCAATCAGGCGCAGCTCACAGGGTAGATGTTTCCAGAGCACGGGCCCCACCACAGAGAAGGCATGGTCATGCGTACATGATTTCCGTGCCTCTCTGGGTGTGGCCACCCTTAGTGAGCGCGCCGCCGCCAACCTCGGGGGTCTGGTCCCAGTTGACCTTTGAGAGATACGCTCCGCCAGATACTCTGGTCCCAAGCCGTGGAGGGCTTTGAAAGTCAAAACCAGGAACTTAAACCTAATCCGGAGGACAACGGGGAGCCAGTGCAAGCGAGCCAGAACTGGGGTGATGTGCTCGAATTGACAAGCACCCACCACCAGCCTGGCCGCTGCATTCTGCACCCGCTGTAACCTCCGGACCAGGGTCAAGAGCAACCCCACGTAGAGGGCATTGCAGTAGTTGATCTTCGAGATCACTAGGGCCTGCACTACTGTCCTCAGGGAGGACTCATCGAGGTACTGGCGGATCTGGGTGATCCTGCGGAGATGGATAAAAGTGGCCCTGGATGCAGCCATCACCTGGGCTTCTAGGGAGAGGGCTGAGTCCAGGACCATGCCCAGATTCCTAGCCCTGTCCGTAGGCTGGAGGGAAACACCCCCCAGCTTAGGGAGGGGACCATTGTATCCAGATGAGGGCGCCCCGAAGAACAGAACCTCCATCTTCTCCGGATTCAGCTTGAGCCGGTTATCTCTGGTCCATTCCAGAACTGCCTCCAGGCACAGATCAAGGGAGCGAACTGCCTCCACTGCAGATGACAAAAAGGAGAGATAGAGCTGCGTGTCATCAGTGTACTGGTATAATTAGGACTGTGCATGAATTGTTCGAATGGCCCTTTCCTATTATAGCTTCTGTTTCAAATTATTGTGCTATATCAATCTGTTTCATGACATTTTATTTATCAGATTCAGCTTCCTTGCTTACTTCTCAGGATCTGTATGTAGTACTGAATGGCAAGAGCTCACTATGATGATTAAGGCCTCTTTAGACTGGTATTGCTGAAACGTACAACATTAGGGCAATCAAGCCATAAGATTATATTTCGTATGAGAAAGATCTTAGGAGCCCTTTCCAAACATATTATGGTCTGACAAGAAGATCCTTTTCAGTGTTTTCAAAAAGAATAACACATGAATGGTCAGTTGAAGGTCACAAAAAGAACAACACTCAGAACCCAGCAATGTCACTGCACTTGTAGAAGCAGCTTCTGTGAGGAAACGTTGGATTTTGGCTTCAGGTACAAACATGTTCTTACTTCCAGATATCTTGACAAGATGAATTACTATGAGAAATGTACTTAAGAAGCAGTTGTATCAGTTTATTGCTAGTTCTGACCAAGGACATATATCGCACACATGTACTATGACTGTAACTGTGTGGTAGTACCCATGATGAAAAAATACATCCTGTACATCTAAGTAGGCCTAAATCTCTGAATAGATATAGCTGGTAAATATACCAAAACTGATGGTTCAATGGTGTGACTCAGCAATAAGCAACTGTTTTAAGTTCCATTCACAAGCAGAAGGAATCATAAAGAATGACACCAGCATTGATTATGGTTCCAAACCTTCTCTGGAAATATCTGGTGGTAGGGCTGCCAAATTTCACAGCACTAGTTTGTAGTCTCATGGAATTGCTACATCTCCATAGTGATGCTTCTAGTTAAATCTCAGGATTGGTGGTGTTAAAGAAAGCTTTATGTTTGCCTCTGATGTACTTTAGAACTTCGGCATGCATTTCAATGCTCCTTCAGGTGCTATCAGGATACATCAATAAAGGAAATAAAATAAAATAAGTTGGTGTACCAGATTGATATGATTTAGGGAGAATATTGGTAGGTGCATGCACTTTTGTCTGTCATGTTGTTTGGAGGCACTGTAAAACTTTCTGTCATCACCAGGTGACCCAGAAGCTTCTACTTCTTCCTTGTTCTGTCTTTATGACATCATATAAATCTGTTCCCAAGTTTTGGACCTCAAATCTCAGGGAATGGGCTGCTACTGATCTGGCAACCAAAGTTAACAGCAAGATAGAGGTAATAAAAACCACTATTTGCCTCCACCCGCTTCTGAGGGGCATTCTATGTACACCCTCTAAGTGTGACCTATAAAGATGAAGAATACACAGGTAAAGGTAAAGGGAAATACCATCCACTCCCTTTGACATGGAAAGCACACAGAGTATATATTTATTCCGATGTTCAGTTGAAGCCAGGTGAAAGTGACACAACACTATAGTATTCTGTAATGAGACACCCGGACTTACTGCCTGTTGATTGCCCATAGCCTATGCTATTTAATCTTTATGTTAATGATTTACCTGATTACTTACATGACGCCTCTACTCATATGTTAAAAAATTATGATAAATTTTTAAACATCTTGCTTTATGCTGACGATATGGTTTTGTTGGCCCATACACAGGTAGGCCTAAGAAGGCTGTTACAAAAATTGAACACCTACTGTGTTAACAACTCTCTAGTTATCAACAGAACCAAATCAAAAGTAATGGTATTCAGTAAAACGTATTGTGTTACACAATTGGTTTATCAAGGGAGAACCTATTGAACAGGTCAACATGTTTACCTACTTAGGAATTACTTTCACTTACACAGGCTGGTGGCAAAATCATTTAAAAAGAACTGCACATAAGGTGGAAGTAAGTGTAAATCATTTGCACAAATTAATTAGTTTTAATTGCCCTGGTTCCCTACTACCGATACTGAAAGTTTTTAGGGCCAAAATTGTACCTATGTTGACATATGGAGCGGAACTCTGGGGCTTAACTAAAGCTCCCCAGCTAGAATTAGTCCAAACATGTTTCCTTAGAATAATTTTGGGGACAGATAAAAATACTGCTGCCTACCCTGTCAGGGCGGAATCAGGTGTTCATTCTCTTTCTAGTTCAGCTGTAACTAGAGCCTTTTCGTTTTGGCTGAAGATACAGTCTTTAGGCTTTGACAGATTCCCCAAGCTCTGTTTAGTAGAACAGTCAGCATCTGACAACTTCAATTCTTGGGCAAAACAAATTCATATCATTGCTGTCCATTTCGGGCTTTCAATTCAGAGCCAAATTTTACATGCCAACCAGGCTAAAGAAACCTTCCTTCAAAGAGCCTTAGATCACAGTGCTCAATCAGACCTGTAGCTCCTTTCCAAAAACAGAGCCTTGAGTTGGCTATCTAAAAATAAACTGATATTCCATTGTGAAAAATACCTAACAATTAGCCTGCACCATTGCCTCAGAAAGGCTTATACTAGATTAAGGTTTGAACTTTTGGAGTCTATGAATAAATATGGTCGCTTCCATAACTGGCCGTATTGTGATAGAACTTGTATATGTGGTGCTCCTGTCATTGAAGCTATTGCTCATATCCTATTTGACTGTGAGTTATACTCCGCTCTTAGACAAAATTATCTTTCAAACATATTGGCCAATACCCTTCATTGGAATGTGAATTACAGACTCTCTCTCTCCTGCTTACTAGTTCTACCGTGCAGGTTCTTCATGCAGTGGCCAAATTTATACACAAGGCGACAGCAGTGAGATCCACTTATATTGAACAAATCAGAGTTCCATGTAAGGGTGATGCTGATCTATAAATTTTAACATTCACTGATTTTACTGTCTGTAGTATAATTGGTTTTTATTGTGCTTTGTATCTTGTATTTTGTACTGATATGGCCTTGTTTGGCTAATCAATGAACATATTCGACATATTCGACACAAAATCTTGTCAATAACCCTTTTCCTTGAGTATGCACATTTATTTGACATTGAGCATACACATCCCTTCCTTAGGAAAGGAAGAAACAGAAGATTATATAAACACAATCCATTACTGAATTTGCATTCTGAGTGAAGTGAGATATATTCAACATCATCGGACCTGTTGTGCTGTTCCTCCAAATGGCAAGATAAGTACATGCAGATTAAAATTATGTGATTACTAACCACTTCTCTATAATGTCAAAAAATTGAAAACCAGGTGCCTTTATAGCCTGCTGATAAAATTGAGGTAAATCATGCTTACAGTAACAGGCCTAATTTAGCAGTGACTATAAGAAGTCCATTTAACACTTTTTTCATATCAGCATAATAGATTTTATCATTTGAGGGTGGCCAGGCTTCATTACCACATGACTGAGCCATCTTTTCAATCAAAGAGCCTTTCCTCTCATTTGCCCATCAGATCTGTGGATTGTGATTCAGTTGTGCTTTTATTATCTGCGCAGCAGAAAAATAGTACTGATAAAATGAACTGTCATTTCAAGTGCACACTATAACGTGTGCATGAGAAGTAAATTTCCCTGTTAGAACTGCTGGTGGGTTAGCATGCTTCAGAGAGGGTCAGAAACAGAACAGATTAGAGATGGGCATGATGCACAAATTGAACAGGAAGTTTGTTGAAAATCATTAGTTTGTTTTTTGTATAGTTTCAGATTCTTCTAAAACTGAGAACATTCCCATACTTTTTAGCAAGGTAACAACCTTTGAACTCCTTTTCCCCACCCACAGACTGCCCCCACCTCCTTCAGGAAACAGCTATTAATGGAGGCCATTTTGCATCCCCCCCCCCACCGAAGGAGGTGAAAGATAACCAGGAAAACAACAAGATATATAGCTTCTAAGATGATATTGTTTGCTGTTTACTTAGGTGTTTACTAGTTTCTTAGGAACCAAATAGGAATCATTACCATCCAAACTGCATTTCTACAGCATGGGTATTTTTGTCACCCTGTGTTGATACAGAATGCTTTGAAGGCCACTTGCCTGTAAAGATGATGCCTGTTAATTAGTCTGTCCATTTGACACATCAAGAAGTAGATAAGATTCATATTCCCATGATCACCCAACTTGCCACTTGGGTTTCAGGGTCCAGGAGGGGTGTGAGACAACCTTTGGTATTGGCCTAACCCATGGCCTGAGTGGGAGCTGAAAGTAGGTAGACTAGATTGTCTTCCGCAAATTATAATGCTGGTTTAGTGCAAGATAGAGGATATATGGTACCTTATCCAGGGTTTTGCTCAGAGAGAAGTCTGATTTGGCCCTGAATATGTAAGTCTAAACTATTGGCAGTCCTCCAGCAACAGATATTATGCAAATACCACAACCCTCAGTTCATCCACACTATGGGTCTTGCCTATGTATTCTGAGCAAGTGAGTAAATTAATTTGAACAGAGAAACTATGGCCCTCCCACGCTGAAATAAACAGGCGACACAGCTTACTTTGCGTTAAACATGGGCCACAATTTATTTAAAACTAAAATAACTCAAAACTTTGTTATTATAATGGTATCTAAGAGAGGGCCTGTGTCATAGCGCAAGTATTAATTTGGGGTGTTATAAATTCTAGGTCCCTCCTCCTTGTGATACAATCCATCAGAATATACGATGATGCCGAGGGTGGGATACCCCCCCTATGCCTGGGCATCCTTATTTCCAAGGTTGTAAAGGAAGTTGCAGCCCTTCTTCTATTGGCCAAGGTTTCATTTAGTTGAACCTGTATATGCTTGCTGTCCTATCTAATTAATTTAGGGCTGCCAGGCACCTTAGGGGTGCCATCACCAAGAGGGACCTACCTAGATTGGTGTTAAGGCTTGCACTACCCACCTATTGTGACCGAATAAGAGGTGCAATAATTATTAAATAATTATTAAATGGCCAATCAGAGTGACAGCCAAAAATTCCCATCCGGCCCCGAAGTGACCAGCAAAGCTTCACCACCCGAAACCATACGGTGGGCGGGCGGGGGCTCGGAGATCGGCGCAGGCTGTGCCGGGGAAGCATGCCCATCCCTTATATGGGCATGCCCCCAATGCAGCCTACGCCAAGTGCGCAGGCTACACCCACCTCGATTTGGTGGGACGGCAAAGGCACCCCGCAGCCGCAGTCACAGCGTGGAGTGCACATTCTTCCTAAATAGCAGACTTGTGGTCTCCTTGAAAAGTTCACTCTTGCAAAAGGTCCTACAAAGATCCCTGGGCAGACTGATGATTCATTTTTCATTTTAAGCCAGGGAATCATATCTCTGCATTCCTAAATGGTTCTTAGAATACATATGAGTTTCACATTCTGAACCATGTAATAATAAACTCTGAGGACATTACTGGTTAGAATGTCACTTGCTGTCTGACATAAGAGATACCAGCTGCATACAATCATGCATACAGACACTATGAATATATTCTTACATTGTCGCTGTTCCTTGGCAGTTCCATATTACCAGCCATTTCTAAAATGTTATTTTACTCTATTACTATGTTACTTTAACTTCTGCTTCCACTATAAATGTTTCTGTCATGAATTATAGTTGTGAAGAGGACACCACTGCCATTCCTGGTGGATTGTCCACCTCATCTTCATGCTCCCAGAGGATTCACAACCATTTTGGCAGCAGGCTGGCCCAGCAATGCTGGTAGAGAACTAGAGCACTTGAGGGGAAATGGAGATGAGGAAGAGAGTGCAGGTGAGGAAGAGGGAACAGAAACAGGAATAAGGGTGGAGGGTGAAGATGTCAAGGTTGGGTTGTGATTAAAGGCCTAGAAAGAACAATTCCTAACTTCTCTGCCCTTGGGGAATCTAGGCCATTGGCACTGATTGATCCATGGATAGGTGAGTGGGTGAACTTCATTCCATGGAGGGAGCACAAAATCTCCTTGCCAGTACCTTGTCAACCTGAACTGAACCAAAGAGAGTCATCTTCTAGGACCAACCACAGTCTGGAAAATGTGCTGGTGATGCTTCTACCAACACTTGTTCTACGTTCATCTTGCTTGACACCAAGAGGAGGTGTACCAGTCTGAAGAACAACAAATGTCTGGAACTACTGGTTCTCTTTCAAGGATGCTGAACTAGTAGGCCTACCTATGGCAATTCAGCCCCAGTGACAAGCAGCAGACAGAGATGAACTGCTGGGTACAGCTCAGACCTGGTGAAGAGCAACCTGTAATTGTAACCCTCACAGATACGTCTTGTGGGAACCCATGAAAGAGACTTCTCAGCTGCTGCACCCAGAGACCAGGACTGCCTCATCTCTGTTGTCTTTCCAGAAACAGGCAAAGACCTTTCTCTTCAGGCAAGCTTTCCCTGAATGATGGTCTACCTATTATGTGTCCTTTATATGAATCAACAAGATCACATAGACTTTTTGTGTTTATAACTACTTATAACATTATGGGTTTACATGACACTATGTTTTCAATGTTAGTTTCCATCACTCATTACTTTACATGGGACTTTACTGTCCTTTAAGTGCCCATGTTCTCTTGTAGCTTTAATGTAATGTTGTCTATAAATAGAGATGGGCATGACTCAAAAAATGGTGTTTCGTTTGTTGTTTGGTCGTTTAGGGGTCCGTTTCAATTCGTTTTCGTGATTTTTTTTGCAAAAAATTTCGTTTTCATTTCATTAGGTAACAAAATGAAAAAACAAACGAAAACAAAAAATTGCTGTTTCGTTAGCATTCTTTTTAGTTCAATGCATCTGCTGCAACGAAAATGAAAAACACGGCAAATTTGGTCATTTTGTTTTCATGTTCATTTTCTTTTTAAAAATTTTTGTTTCGTTTTCGTTGCATAATGAAATGAAAAAACAAAAACAAAAATAAAAAATTGCTCGTTTCGTGCCCATCTCTATCTATAAAGATGTTCCTGCATTCCCTGTTCTCAATACTTGAACATGACTTAATTGTATTGGTCTGTATATTATCCCTCATTCTGTAAGCCATCTTGGGTGCTTTTTCCAAGGATAAAGGTGGGGTAAAATACTCAAATACTCTAAACTAAACTAAACTAAACTAAACTAAACTAAACTAAACTAAACTAAACTAAACTAAATGAATACATAAATGAATGAATAACTAACTAAATAAATAAATATGTGCCTTGCTTTTAGGCCCTCCATGGAACTTCAAAGACTGCCAAAAATGAAGAAGAATGAAAAAGGAGGAGGAGAAAAAGTTCACTCCTGGTTTTGAGGAGCCTTAAATGGTGCAGAAGACCTTTGTAACCTCTTTAAAAAAGTTTTCATTCCTGTAGCCTTCTGGAATGTATAGTTTTCTGCACAGGAAAAAAGAGAGCTGGTGATTTGGTGCTACCAAATGGCTCCCAAGGGGCTATACTTTGCCCATGTGTGGTATGTGACTTTCTAAATTAATAAATATATAATTTATTATATTTTTTAATACTGCTGTCTTTGCCTTAAGGCATTCAGCACTGTGTTCCCAATTAAGGTATGCTGAGCTGTAGTCAAGAAGTGGCTGCCTTCTGGCCCTGCTATGATCCCCAAGATGGACGGCTCTTCTCATCAAGCCAGCCAAGGAGACAAACCAAGGCTTCTTGGCACGACAGTTTTATTGTGTTTGTCTTCTGCATTTTTCTGATTTCTTTCTACTTTCTTGTTTCAATCTGTGATTTTATTGGATGCTTTTATACTTCTGTTATGTGAACTGCTTAGGGCAGTTCTATTGATAGGAGTATATATGCAGATGCAAATGAATAAGTAAACATAAAAGGCTGTCAGTCTAAAATATGAGATTGGTCTGATCATCCATGGTTTGAGAGAAAGACTCATAAAGTCTCCAGTAGCAGACCTGATAAAATACTAAAACAAATTCATTCTGAATTGTGTTTCACTTGGTAATATGGTGCTTGCTAAGATTTGTGCTCCTAGGTTAGAATGGAAACAGCTAGCATACCACACGCTGATTCCTCTGGGGAGGAAAACTCAACACAACCCTAATGGTAATTGAGTGCGAGTTTAATGTAGTGTAAGTGCTTCTCCCTCAGTATGACTTTAAAAGCTGGAGGCAAATCATGTAATGTTTACCATTGTCAAGGTTTGCGGCTTGGTATGTGGGGGTTGCTTGTTGTGTCAGAAATAATAATGACATTGTCTGGTGAATGTTGCGGGTAGGAAATAAGAGCTTTGAGCCATTAATTGAAAGTAGCTAACTCTACCAAAGTAAAATGCAGATCTGGTAATGACTACAAAAACATGGTAGTTAGCAAATTTTGGATGAAACACATAAAAGGAAGACTGTGACTGAATAGCCCAGGAAGTGACTGAAGGCTGTCTTTCACTCAAAGCTGATGGACTGAATTCTGTTACTTGCCAGGAAACAACATGTGTGTTATGACCATTTTATTGTATTTATATACTATATAAGAATTAGAGATGGGCACGACTTAGCGGTATTCCCGTTTCCATTTCCATTACTCGGTTCCGTTACTCTACGGAAACGTTAATGGGAATTACTCCGCCAGACTTCGAGCTCGAACCGACGAACGAACAATTTTGGTCTGATTTGTCGTGCTTGTTCCTTGCATCAGGGGATGCCACGCGGCACAGAAAAAAAGTTTTTAAAAGTTAAAAAAAAAACCGGTTCCCAGCCGAAAAGCAGGCGGAAAACTACCAGAGGGGTTGTTTCTGGAGGTCCCCGGCCTCCCCCCCATCCCCCGTCCTGGGCTGCTCTGGTGGGACTCTCCGCAGGCTCGCAGCCAGCAAAAAGCCCAGTCTCGCCAGCCGCCGGCCGCCGCAATTAAAGCGCAAGCAAGCGGCACGGACGGCACAGGAAAAAACTTTTAAACTCTCCCCCCACCCATTCCCGGGCCAAAAAAGCAGGCGGAAAAATGCCTGCTTGACTAAGGGCGCAGGGCACCTACCGGAGGGGTGGTTTCTGGAAGGGGGGGTCCCGCCTCCCCCCCCGTCCTGGGCAGCCGGACTCGCCATGCCATGCGGTGCGGGCGGGGGATCCAAAATGGGGCGGCGAACGCAATATTGTTTTTGAAATCGTGGTCCAAAAACACACAAGCACAGCAGAAACACGCGAAAATTTATAAACTGCCAGATTTTTCACAGTAGCAGTGGGTTTTCTTGCAACAAAATGTCTCTCCTCTCCTCCTCTGTCCTCCATTGATTTTATTTTATTTTATTTTATTTACACCTGCGCAATGATGGGCTGGCCGAGTGGCCAGCCATGTGGGAGTGGACAACCATGCAAATTTTTGGAGCCATCCCACCAATCGCATGGCCACTTGGCCATGGAGACTTCTGGGATGTGCCAAAAAGCCCCCTAAAATCTGCCCTAGCCCCCTAACCCTAACCCTAATCCTTGACTCCAGTCCTTACCCATATGTCACAGACTGTCTTCTTAGTCGGTCAGAGAGGCACCCAGAGGTGCAACCCACTAGCCCACCGTAACCTTACCCGTCACTAGCCTAACCCTAGCCCTTGCACTAACCCACCTTAACCCTAAGCCAGATCTACCTGCATTGCACTACACGCAAGTACAATTCCCTTCTGTGTGAGACATGGTGGTGCGAGAGCCTTAGGCATCACCTATGGCTCTGGGTTCACTGCCATCACTAGTCTCACTGTCTGCAACTGGTATGCATATCCATATGGCTATTGAATACCATTTTGCAGCAGCAGGTGAGGAGGGGAGACCCCCATGTTGAGGGGTCTCTTGGAGCCTGCTTCCCCTTCCTAGTGGGTGAGGATAGGAGGCACCCACGGGTGCCTCCAGGAGCCCGCTTTCCCTTTATAGCGGGCCAGAGGAGGCACCCACCCCACAGAGGTGCCTCCAGGAGCCCGCTACCCCCCCAAAACCAGTACTAACGAAAATGAAAAAACGAAAAAAATGAACCGACTAATTTTTGCGAATTTTCACGAAAAACGGAAACGACCCGAAACGGAACCGGCCCGACTAACGACAACTTGATTTTTTTTTTCAAGTCGTGCCCATCTCTAATAAGAATCTACAGGATCTTCAGTATAAGATGTAACATTTTCATCCTTTTTCAGATGGACATTCAGCAGCTATGAAGGGGAGCCAACTGGCTGCCAAAACAGCTCGTTCTGTGCTCAGAAAGGCTATGCTGTTTTTTTCCTTCATGCTTTGATGAATTCTGTTTCCTTTCTGTGTTCTGCCACTAGTCTTATTTTGTTTTATTTATAAAGCATGTAGTGTAGAACATCCAACTTATTGAGAACTGAGCTCAGAGTGGTTTACATAATTAAGCAAAGCATACAACCAACTGAAATAATTAGAGATGGGCACGAAACAAACAATTTTTTGTTTCCGTTTTCATTTTTTCATTTTGTTATGCAATGAAACAACAAACAAATTTTGTCTCCAAATTGAAACGAAAAGAACAGAAACACCGGAAATTTTGTCGTGCATTTCGTTTCCGTTACTACAATACAGTGAACTAGACATGGGCACGACTCAGCGAAATTGTCGTTTCCATTTTCGGTTATCGTTTCCGTTATGCCATCAGAACTTGAATTTGAACCGAAAAAAGAAAAATTTGGTCAGGTTTTTCATTTCTGTTTGTGGCATCACGGCGATCACGCAATGCGAAGCACAGAAAAAGTTTTTAAAAGTTTTTTTTTAAAAAAACCCGACTCCCGGCCAAAAAAAACAGGTGAAAATATGCCTGCCTGAGGCTTTGCCACCTACCAGAGGGGTGGTTTATGGGGGGTCCCTGGCGTTTTCCCCCCCCTTCTCCTGTCCTGGGCTGCTTGCACCAGGCGTGGGGGTCATCCTCATCGTCTCGCCATGCCATGCGGTGGCGGGGATCCAAAATGGCGACCACAATTTTTCTTTTGAAATTGTGGTCAAACAACACACCAAATCACCACAGAAACATGTGAAATGTATTTATTTTAAATGCCTGAATTTTAATAGTAGCAGCAGTGGGTTTTTTTATAGCAATAAAACATATTGATTTTATTTTATTCAATTTTATTTTATATATTTTTAGACCTGTCCATTTGGGCTGGGCATGGGATGGGACCATGCAAATTGTTTGAACCATTCCACCAATGGCATCACCAGGTTTTTGACTGACACTTTTGGATGTCTGGGAGGGCATAAAAAGCCGAGGCACCTTCCAGAAATCGCAGTCGGGTGTATGGATGTGATTGAAGGAGGAGGGCTGGCTGCTGGTGCTGGTGTGATCCAATCAAGATTGAGGAGGGAGGCTGGAGGCTTTAGGATTTAAGTTAGGCAGGCAGGGAGGGAATTGAATTTAGAAAATGATTTCTTTGATTCCCTGCAGCTTTGTCTGCTGAAGGGAATAACAGTCTATTCTTTATTTCCTCTCTGGCAGTTTGTGAGGATTTTTTCTGATATTGGATAAAGGGGGATGCTCGACTGGGAGTGGGAGGTGTGGATTTATTTTAAAAATATATTATATACTACCATTTATTTTCTATTTTCCCAACTTCAATTTGCTTGCACATACACACATTTGGGGTGCAAGCCAAGAACAGAACCTCTATCCTAAGGGATATCCTAACTGCCCACTCGCCCGTCCGCCCGTGCTGCCACCCGCCTGCGGCCCGCGCTGCTGCCCACCCACTCACCTGCCCGCAGCCGCAGCCCACCCACTCGCCCGCTCCCCACCCCGCCCGCCACCTAGGGTGCAAAAACACCTAGTGCCAGCCCTGATTGTGGAATGCCCTATGCTCTGGGAAGTCAAATTGCACTAAATCGTGGTGGAAATGACAAATGAAAAACGACAAACGGAAATGACAAATTTTTGAAAATTTTCATGACAAACGGAAACAACCCGAAATGGACCCGTTCCAACAAACAAAAACTCGAAACATCATTTTTTCTGGCCGTGCCCATGTCTACAGTGAACTGCTTTAAATGCTAAAAAAAATACAAAAAATGAAATAAATGGTAACGAAATGGTAATGAAACGAACGAACACAAAAACGATCTTTTTGTAAAAATTCGCAAAAATGGAAATGAACCGAAACGGACCCTCCAAATGACAAACGACAAACGAAACATCATTTTTTTTATTTGTGCCCATCTCTAGAAATAATATATATAAAAATCAGAAGTATAACAATCAAAAAGTATTCCTAGTAGAGTAATCAAATGAAAAGAGGCTTTGGTGTGGCTTTACCACATACCAGTATGACTGTTTAAGAAAAATGGGACAGCAATGTTTAGGAACATAAGAACATAAGAAAAGCCATGCTGGATCAGGCCAAAGGCCCATCTAGTCCAGCTTCCTGTATCTCACAGTGGCCCGACCAAATGCCTCTGGGAGCGCATGAGACTAGTTATCTGTCTCCTGCTACCACTCCCCTGCATCTGGCTCTTGAAGTACCCTGGTTTTAAGCCTGGAGATTACAAATCTCCATCATGGTTTGTAACCTGTGATGGACTTCTCCTCCAGGAATCTGTCCATTCCCTTTTTGAAGGCATCCAAGAACAAAAAACACCTGGCCCAACACTTGTAATTCTATCAGGGTAAGAAGGCATGGTAAAATTCTTCCTTGTGACTAAAAATACAGTAAGAGTAAAAAAAAAACTACTTTCTGCTGGCTGGACACATTGGTGAGCTCGAATCAGGATCAAGAGTTAAACTTTCCTCTGTGCCTTCTAGTTGAAGAATCAGCATATATAGCTTTGGACAAGCAGCAAACCCCAGTGCCCCCCCCCTGCCAAGAAGGGCATGTAAAACACATCTGTGTACTGTATACCTAGAAAGGTGTACAGTACCTTACACAGTAGCATTTGGGCTAGATGGCGTAGCATAGAAATCTAACAAACAAACAAACAAACAAACAGACAGGCAGGCAGACACACAGAGAGAGACAAATGAATGAATGAATGAATGAATGAATGAATGAATGAATGAAAGAATGGAAAGGATTGTTATTACATGCCTTCATCTCATAACTGAATTATACAGACCCTAATATGGCTTCCAGTTAAGTGAAATATCTAGGGAATGTCTGGAATTTGAGTCATAGCAAATGGACTTCTTGAGAGACTGAAACATTTCGCTGTTCATCCAAACAGCTTCATCAATCTGAGGAAAGTTAGTGGCGAGTCCTCCATTTTATAGTTCACCTATATGTGAATTTGAAATGAAGGTGAAATATAAAATGGAGGATTCGCCACTCACTTTCCTCAGATTGACAAAGCTGTTTGGATGAGCAGTGAAACATTTCAGTCTCTCAAGAAAAGAAGTCCAGTTGCCATGACTCACCTTTCAGATAAACTCACCTGGGTGACTCCTGTTCTTTCACAACACCTCATTCTGCCTTCTGTCAGGACCAGCCCTAAGGAGGTCTCAGCCACAGCATTAGTCGGGGATAGGGATTTTTTGCAGATCTGGTCTGGGACTTTGGCATGAAAAGTGCAACACATGACCCGGGAAATTCCTGGGTCTCCAAGCTTTTAATAAGGCTGGCTGCAGCTTACCTCACTCTCTTTCAAGTCTGTGAGATGCTCCCACCCACCCACCACAGCAGTTCTGAGAATGAGATTAGCTCGTTGCTTCGTGACCGGATGGGAATTTTTGACCATCACCTTGATTGGCTGTTGGGTGATGGTGCATTTTTGCTCATCCCATTCTGATTACTGGGACAGGCAGGGTTTATCCTTTTTCAGTCACAATGGCAGGTGCAAGGTGTTGGATAGGTGCGTTTCTGGATTTGTGGCCCAGTAAGGCCACAGGACAGCCTGATAATAAATATTAGAGTTCAGGTTAAGTTGAGTTAGATATTAATATTATGTTCTCTCAAAGTAGTTATGGCTGCCTTGAATAATTTTCCCCCATTTTCGAAATGGTGCTAAATAAGGATAACAATACATTCCAGTTAGAAACTCTCCTAGATAATGTTGGGACCTCAGGTCAGCCTGTTCTAGGCCTGATGCTTACTTGCACTACAGCAGGCTTCCTCATTTACCTAATAAAATTTAATAAATAAAGTTGTGGCCCTATTTTAATCCAACATTTGTGTTGGAGTCTTATTTCGGGTCTGGGACTGCAAAGAAATTAAGAATCTTCATTACTTAATCAGTAACTTGAAAATGTTGGAACAAACATCTGAAGCGTGTCCATAAACACCCTTTCAACATGCATAACATAGCTTATTGTCCATTCCTGCCTATCATTTACTATTTAATTTTATGACTAGCCCTAATGGGGTTTTACTTTTGAATATGTGAAATAAGCTGTGGTGGCAAATTGCAACTAATTAACAAAATGTTGGTTGCATGCACCCAGCTGCAGTTTGCCCCTAATTTTACTTGCTGCAGGGTGAAATCCTGGCAAAATTGGGAAAATCCATCAGAGGGAATATGAAAAGCAGACTTGCAGCATTATGGAAACAATAGGTTCTCCCTCCTCCAAGAAATGTCTAATGTTGGTTGTTCAAAATGTGTCTATTTGACATTTTCCCTGAAAAGGTTTTGCTGGACAATGCATATAAGCCTCAGCTTTGAAATCTGTGAATGGTTATCCAGACAACTAATAAATCTAACCTTTCCAGGCAGATGTATAAAGTTAAAAGGACTAATTGATCATGTTGGCACAAAGGTGTTGTTCATTCTGCAAAGGCCAAGTTAATTCACATTGATGTGATTCAAATTAACCTTAATCAGCTACTAGGCTGACTCTGATTTCATTATTGGATGTGCTGTAGTTAGACATCGCCTTGCTTTAAATGCCCCTCAGATGTATTTCAGTGTTGCTTTTTAAAATAATAAATACCCATTTACACATCAGGTCTTATTAGTGTAATTGGTTTAAACATTGACTTTCGGGGGGGGTATGTAGTCACTTTTGTGTCTACTTATTCTGAAAAGGTCACATAACACAGATTGATGTGATATAAATTAATCTCAAACAGTTCCTTCCCTTTGTACAATCATAGTTTGTCATTGAAGAAAACGGAGAAAAGACCAAGGCTGTGTGCTTATTTTTTTAACAGTTGCAATTCAACGTCAAGTATAATATTCATTTAGTTCCTAAACAATGCATAGACATATTCAAAAGCCCATGCATTGTCTATCTCTATTAAGGACTATCTTAAACAGAATTGGTGGCGTTTAATTTTGATTTTTATCTGGATTTTGAGAATCAACAGGTTCCAGTGCAGAAGTTCTGGAATTATTTCTCAAACCAGATTGTCTCACCAGGCCTTTAGTAGTCTGTGGAAATTCTCACTTTGTGCCAACAAGCCCTCCCCCTTTCTTCTTCTTCTTCTTCTTCTTCTTCTTCTTCTTCTTCTTCTTCTTCTTCTTCTTCTTCTTCTTCTTCTTCTTCTTCTTCTTCTTCTTCTTCTTCTTCTTCTTCTTCTTCTTCTTCTTCTTCTTCTTCTTCTTCTTCTTCTTCTCCTCCTCCTCCTCCTCCTCCTCCTCCTCCTCCTCCTCCCCCCCCTAAACTGATGCAGACTTATTGATATCTGTTTCTTATTTTTTTGTTTTGAAAGCCGTCTTGAGCTTTTATTTACTAGGAAAATATTTTTTTATGGTCAGGGGTCTAGCTTTTTATGAAAAATAATTGTTATATGGTGGTTTTAAAATGGAAACATAACTGGAAAGGAGAGACAAATGGTGTAGATTTGAGCGAAAGCAAGATGGAATGAGAAAGAGAGATATTATTATTTAGACCAGTGGTTCTCAACCTGTGGGTCCCCAGATATTCCTGGACTGCAACTCCCAGAAACCCCTTCTAGTGCAGTGAGTGGTGGAGGCTTCTGGGAGTTGCAGTCCACGAACATCTGGGGACCCACAGGTTGAGAACCACTGGTGTGACATAGCTAAGAGCCATAATAATATTGATTCAGTAAAACTTCAGTGGGAACCAACCAGCAAAAGAAAATTCCTGACAAGATGGAGTTGATAAGGCTTGAAAGGCTGGGAAAACTTGTGTTCAGCCAATCTGGGACAGATTTATGCATCTTCTGAAATAACAGGTTAAATATTTGTGGCTCCTTCAGTTACCACAACTATTTAAGCAGCCTCAGTTGTATAGAGTGCCTTTAACCAGATGCAGTCATTGCTGGGCAGAAATAATAGCAAGCCATGGCTTTGGTAAGCTTTTGGATGCATTATTAATGGGTTATCTTTGGAGAAGAGCCAGATGCTTTAATTAGTGTAGTATTTAACTGCCAGAATTTGCTATGGTACTGGCTGATTCTCATGACTTCAGTCTCAAAAATAGCACTCGTAAATGCTATTCATGTAAGACCAATTCAAGATGCCAGTACTTACCTTTAAAGCTTTCAATGGTCTGAGACACAATACTTGAAAAAGCTGTCTCTTCCCAGACCAGATTTCTTGTGACTTAAGTTCTTCCAGTGAAACCCTAATCCAACTTTTTTCATTAAAACTGAGCTTCAAAATGGCATCCCTAAAGAGAGATGTTTAATTTACAATTTTTGTGTGCCAAGATATGACTTTAGCCATGCATTTTACTTTGTAGAACTTTTTAGTCTGCCTTTGTAATTGATAGCAAAATTGTCCTTTTTATTTTCTTTTGTATTATGCTCACTGGGTGTTTGTTTCATTGTACACATCAGATTTTTATTATTTTTATTTTGTAAAATAATATATACCCATGCTTTATAAGTCAAAATAATGATCACCCTGGTAGCTTCCGTAAGCATATTAACTCAGTTGTTAAAATGCTGTACTGCAGCCAAACTGTGCTCACAATCCAGGGTTTAGTCCCAGGTAGCTGGCTCCAGATTGACTGAGCCTTTCATCCCTATTAGATCAGTAAATTGAGTATCCAGCTTGCAAGGTGTGTGCGTGCATTGTGCAGCCTGCATAATTACTGTATTTTTCTGTGTATATGTCAAGGTATGTAAAAGTTGATAAAATATATGTTATGTATATTTAACAGATAGTGGAAAGAGAGTTGTAAAATGGAGGCAGTTAGATTCTGCAGTCTCATGATGTTAATCCACAAGTGTAAGAGATAAGTAATCACAGGCATGTTACATGATGAAGCACAGGTGGAAGAATTTATAACATCATGGTTGCATCAGATTGCATCAGATTGTAATTAGTGATGACTCATATCTCATAGGTGCTGAACTGTATAAAAGCACTAGCTTGCCATATGTTAGGTGGGTCTGTCTATGGTGAGAGACAGAACCCCACACTCTGTTGCTTGTATATATTGCTTGGATGTTATGCTGTGTATATATATTTTTTGATGTATATACCTAACTCTGCAATACTTTATATCAATACTGACATTTTATCTGCACGCTACTGCTGCACTGCTCTGTGCCAAACACATTTAAATATTATATTTTTTGCTTAAATCCTGATAGTATACAACAGTATTTTTTTTCTAAAACCATAGCACTGAAAATTAAGGATTGTTGCATACATGGAAATAAGCTTTTCCAAAGGGATGGGGTGGAGGAGAACCCAAACTGAACTTGCTGTTTCTCTCCCTTTCCTGCAGCCCTTGTTTACTCTCTGTGTCCCAAAGACACTTCTGTGCTTTTTGCTTTGCTTTCTACATGGATCAGAGCCTTCTTTTCAGTGGGAAAAGGCTTTGGAGTTGATCAGCCCATTAAGACGTGCATTTCCATGTTGAAAAGAAGGCCCTGATCCAAGAGCAAAGTAGAGAGGACAACCATGAAGGACTGCCAGAAATAAAAGAAAGTAGTAGGGGGAATCAGCAGGGGTGAGGTGGAGGAGAATCCAAACTGACCTTGCTGTTTCACTTCCTCTCTGGCAGCACTTGATTGCCGTCCTTTTCTGCTTTGCTGTTGCAGGGATTGAAGCCTTCTTTTCAGTTTGGAAGGGCAGTGGTTAATAGGCTGCTCAACTTCCAAGCCTTTCCCCTGCTGAAATGAAGGCTCTGATCCATGCAGAAAGCAAAGCGGAGAGTAGTATTCAGAACATGGAAAGGAAAGGAAACAGTGGGGTGGAGGAGAACTCAAGAAGGATTTATCAATTTTGTTAATTGGGGGTCTTAAAAGTGGAGATGTCTAATATATGGCAGTGTCTTATAGATGAGAAACATACAATAACTTATAAACCACCCAGTGAGATATTTAAGCACCATAGGGATGTATATAAGCAGAAAACTTGACTTTTGCTTTAAGCGACAAAGTGAAATATGCAACAAAAGCTTAAAATTGGTTTTCAGAATATGCATTGCACAATGTTAATTTCTAGTTTCATGGCATGGAATATTGTTATTATGCACCATCAGTTTACCTGGCTTATGATGACTTTATGAATTAGTGATATCCAAAATGCTCCATCCTGTCCTCAACAGCCCTGCTCAGCTTTTGGAAACTTGAAGTTTTGGGTTCCTTTAGGAAGTCAATCCATTTCGTATTTGGTCTTTTCTTCCTGCCTTCAGTCTTAGAGAATTTTGCCTTCAGATGATGAGACCAAAATAGGACTGTGTCCATTTCATAATATTTGCCTCATGAGATAGTTCAGGCTTGATTTAAGACTCATTTACCTGGCTTTCGAGCAATGCAGGGTTATCAGCAAAATCAGCTCTCCAGCACTACATTTGGCCTGAAATAGTGGAGGTTGTAAATTATTAACAATAAAGAAATTGTTGAAATGTGGATATATTGTAGGATGCTAAGAATTTTGTGGCTTGAGTGTGACCTGTAAAGAAGTACTAAAATGAATGAATGAAGAGTGCAAAATTATAAATTATGTAGAAACAGAGAATATTTTGGTCATTCTATGAGGTTGTGATTAGAGATGGGCACGACTTAGCGGTATTCCCGTTTCCGTTTCCGTTACTCGTATCCGTTACTCTACGGAAACGGAAAAGGGAATTACTCCACCAGAATTCGAGCTCGAACCGACGAACGAACAATTTGGTCTGATTTGTCGTGCTCGTTACTTGCATCGCGCAATGCCAAGCGGCACAGAAAAAAAGTTTTTAAAAGTAAAAAAAAAAAAAACCCGATCCCGGCCCCTAAAAGTAGGCGAAAAATGTCTGAGGGCACCTACCAGGCCAGAAGGGTGTTTTATTTGGGGGGGGGTTTCCCCGCCCCCCTCTCCTTGGCTATTGCTACTGCTGCGCTGCTGGTACCAGGCTGGGAGGGCGCATCCATTTGCCATGTGGTGGGGGGGATCCAAAATGGCGACCGCAATATTTTTTTTGAAATCGTTGCCCAAAACCCCACCAAAGCACCACAGAAACATGCGAAAATTAGCTATTTTAAATGCTTGAATTTTTACAGTAGCAGCAGTGGGTTTTTCTTGCAAAAAAAGTCTCCGTTGATTTTATTTTATTTTATTTTTTTACACCCGCGCATTCGCAATGATGGGCTCGCCCATGGGAGTGGACCATGCAAAGTTTTGGAGCCATTCCACCAATCACATGGCCAGGTTTTGCTGACTGTACCAGGCTGGGAGGGCGCATCCATTTGCCATGCGGTGGGGGGGGATCCAAAATGGCGACCGCAATATTTTTTTTTTGAAATCGTTGCCCAAAACCCCACCAAAGCACCACAGAAACATGCGAAAATTAGCTATTTTAAATACTTGAATTTTTACAGTAGCAGCAGTGGGTTTTTCTTGCAAAAAAAAGTCTCCGTTGATTTTATTTTATTTTATTTTATTTTATTTTATTTTATTTTATTTTTTTACACCTGCACATTTGCAATGATGGGCTCGCCCATGGGAGTAGACCATGCAAATTTTCCACCAATCGCATGGCCACTTGGCCAGGTTGACCACAGAGACTTCTGGGATGTGCCAATCGGGCATAAACAGCCCACTAATCGTAGCCCAAACCCGAACCCTAAGCCTAACCCATACGCCAGTACACTGTCCTTCTAAGTGGGTCAGAGAGGCACCCAGAGGTGCACCCCAATACTCACCCTAACCTCACCCGTAACTAGCCTAACCCTAGCCGTTGTGCTAACCCGTCTTAACCCTAAGCCAGATCTCCTTGCATTGCACTACATGCAAGTACGTGAGACACAGCGGGTGCAAAGAGTCTGCCAGTCCGTCACTTGTGGCTCTGGCTGACTCCTGCAGCTCCCTCCAGGAGCCCGCTACCCCCTCCCCAAACCAGTACTAATGACAATGAAAAAACGAAAAAACAAACCGACTAATTTTTGCAAATTTTCACGAAAAACGGAAACGAGCCGAAACGGAACCGGCCCGACTAACGACAACTCGAAATTTTTTTTTCCAAGTCGTGCCCATCTCTAGTTGTGATAACTGACAATTTCAAGCAAAAAAGAAATGTGGAAAGCAATGCAGAGAAGAGAAGTACTTATTGGAGAAGTGTGTGTGTGTGTGAGAGAGAGACTGGTCTGGAATCACAGTGTTATTGCTAAAAGCTGTCTCTCCCAGGGTCTGTATATGATGATTTCCTATTAGAGAGGGCCATAAACTAGAAAATTCATTCAGTTCATGGTCGATTTTCAGTTGGTGCTCCTCTTGCACTGCCACACCTCTGTGCTGCTACTGCTGCCACGTCACCACTGTGGTCACACTGCAGTTACCGCAATGACCTCATTGATGCTGAATCGTGGTATTATCAGAAAAAAGAAGTATATTTGAAAGAATATAAATGAATGCAAATGAGGAATGCACAAGTAAATGTTAGTCAACAAGAAAAATAGGGAATATCAAGTTAAACACATCAATGTGTTCATTTTATGAAAACAGCATTAAGGCTTTTAGTAAATTACCATTGGGTGGGAAAGAACCCAGTTTACAACATAAGATGGAAAAAAGAAAGAAAATGCAAACAGCATTTGGAGAATTACAATGAAATCAAAACTGAGAGGTTTGCACATTTCTACAGTAATCCCACGTCCCAAAGCTGATGTTACGTTTGGACTGATATGCATGAGTGTAATAATAGGATCATGTTATACTGTAAATCACCTGTTTACTTTCCTCACAATTGTTACAATGAATTCTTGTGTGACCATATTTCCAGTGGGACATATATTATTACATTGGTTTAGGATAAGCCACTTTTAGCTGCTTGGCAGTGTTGTACGGGAGAGATGCAATACAAACTGAGAGCACTGAAATGGCGAAATATGACTTGACATGTGGAATAACCACCATGGGTGTATGATTTATTGATTACAATGAATATAATTTTGTATTTAGTCAAGAGGCTGTCATAAGCTGCAGTAGAATTAATAATTCATTTTCCAGTTGCAGTTATTTTACATGTCAACTCATGTTTCTGCATGATAAATAATCATAGCTTGTTCTTGACTACTTGATTATATCGCTTCATGCAAAAAGCCCCCCAGCTAATTCACCATCCACATATAGATCTATCCAGGATTCACTTAAGCACATGTAATACTCAGAAGCAGTTTATCATTTCCTTCTTCTGGGGCCATCCTTGGACTATGCAGTAGAGATGGGCACGAAATTATTTTTTTATTCATTTTGTTTTCCAAACTCTGAGATTCTGCCACACATGGTTGACACTTAAAGATAAGTGAAAAAAAGAGACAGATATAATATAATATAATATAAACATGTATTGCTTGTAATGTGTAGTTCCCCCAACACCTTTCTTTTTTAAAGGAGCCCAGCATTTTTAAAAAATAAAAATAAAAATTGAAGTATGTCAGGCACATAATTACTGTCATCTACCAACAGTGCCTTTTAAGAGTTATTGAATGATGCAGACAGCACATTATTAGAAGCAAAGCTCTTTAAAGATGAAAGACATCAGTATATCTTAGTTGCAGAGTTTTGAATTTTTCATTAAGTTCTTTAGCTGCACAAAAGAAGAACAGGGACTTATAGACCCAAATATGTTCAAGTTCCCAGAGTAGATCACCCCTTTTTTATCACCTGGCTCTTACAATCTCAATAACCTTAGTAGGATAAAGATTAAGAAGTGTTAAGCAAACTAACAAACATGACTGTCTCACTGCTTTCAATAGACTCTAGGGTCATTAGCTCACTAGAAAGCTCAGTGGTTTAAGTATCTGGCTACAAAGCCAGAGGTTGCAAGTGTGGTACCACAGTGCGCACTGGGCAAATTGCAAAGTAGAGATGGGCAGGAAATGCTAAAATAGCATTTTGTTTTGTTTTTCATTTTGTTCAGTTTCATTTCATTTTGTTTTCGTTTTGTTTGAAATTTTTTTTAAAAAAATCATTTTTCATTTTGTTTTTGTTTTTAGTGAATTCTGTATGTGTGGTGCTTGTGTAACTTGATCGGTGCAGGAAAAGGTGGGATTGCTAAACGTTTTTTGCCACCCCAAGCTCTGATCAGCTATAGCACGGGCTTGGGACAGCATTTTTTTTAAAAATAACTTCTCTCCTTTCCCCCCACCCAATGGAACAGATTTTTTTTGTTCCAGTTCCCAGAACCCTTCAGTCAGTATGGCAAGTTGCTCAGGGAATCTTGGAACTGATCTAAAAAATTAGCTTCCCAACTCTTTGCAGAATCCTGGACAGATAATGAATCAAAATACTCTGCAAACTTACTGGCCTAAGGTAGTAGACCTATACAAATGTAATGGTTACCCCTGCACATGTGTGCTAGTTGTGTCTGACTCTAGGGGCTGTGCTCATATCTGAATTCAAGCCGAAGAGCCAGAGTTGTGCACATCAGAAGCCGTCTGGCCGGCATGGCTGCAAGGAAACACTGTTTTACTTTCCCACTTTTTACAGCGGTACCTATTTATCTACTTGCATTTACATGCTTTCAAACTGTTCGGTTGGCAGGAGCTGGGGTTAACAGCAGGCGCTCGCTTCACTGTGTGGCACCTGGGATTCAAACCGCTGAGCTGCCGGCTTTGTAGCTGACAGTTTTCAGTGCTCTAGCTAGCCCACAGAGCCACCACACCCATTCTGCATTCTGCATTCTGTCTGCAGAGTAAGTGTAGAAAAAATATAGAAGAAATTTACATAACACTGTTGGAGTCACGCCTAGAAATTGGTAAGTATATGTGTATATGATGGTAATGGGAACTAAAGATTTGAGACTACTGCAGCCCCCCTCTTTTTCCAGTGCTCCCAGAACATGGATTCATAACATCTGAAGGGTGAGATGGTGAGAGAATAAGACACTCTTGATCTTGTTTAGATTATTTAGTAAATATACTGGCATATTGCAGTAGACTAATGCTGTGCTATGCTAGTAATCATTTAGAGATTGGTAGTAAGCAGGAGTAAAATCTCTATCTTTAAAGAAATGCATGTACCAATACAGCTGATCATTATTTTTAAGAACAAAAGGCACCCTCCCATTCTTAATATGGTTACAGTCCTGCCTAAATCTTCTCCAGTGCCGCTTTATTGGCAGACGTTTCTTTAACTAAGACAGAAGAACGAGAAGATGAAGGTGCCAAAGATCAAAGGAGGAAAAAAGGGTAAGAGTGTGAAATCTACACATAGATTAATGGAAAATTGAAGCAGACGCTAACATACACCAGCCAATGGTTCTGATTGCTTGCCATATGTGTTGATGCTTTGCTCCATCCCAAGGGATGTTCAGTAAACAATATAGGAGACTCAAATGCCTTTAGAAAAAATTGTACCCACTTTTGTATATATTCTATTGTATACAGTCTTCCTTTGATTAAAACACATGTGCATGCAAACATGCATTGCTAGGTGCACACATTTTGCAAGGATGCTCATTGTTTCATGTGCATAAATACAAAATGTGCTGCAAGTCTTTTTTTTTTCCTGTGAGATCTTTAGGTGATGATCCACCACTGGATTTTTTTTATTTTTTAAAAAACATTTTTATTAGAAGATTTTATATACAAAAGAAAGAAAAAAAACATATTCAAAACATTAACCATATAGAGTCAATCTATCACTAAAGTTCGACTTCCCTCTGTTCTTCGCGCGGTTTTAACGTTGATCATCTCCCAGCCTTCCTGTCCAACAAACCCCTTTTATATACTTATAGAAAAGGTTCTAAAAATAGATAATAGTCCTTCGAGTTCTACCCTAATCCGGTAAGAGTCTTTAATTCCTTACAATTAATCTCCATGTAGTTCTTAAATTTTTGCCAGTCTTTTTGGAACCTCTGGTTGTCTTGATCCCTCAGTCTGCATGTCAGTCTGGCCATCTCTGCAAAGTCCAGTAATTTCGCCCTCCATTCATCCAAAGACGGTATACACATTGTCTTCCAGTTCTGTGCCAGGAGCATTCGTGCCGCTGCTGTTGCATATAAAAATAGCGTCCTATCTGCTCCTTTAATTTCATTATCCACCAACCCTAACAGAAAAAGTTCAGGTCATTTTGGGAATGTACACTTTAACATCTTTTTGAGTTCATCATATATCCATGCCCAATATTCCTTCACTTTCTCACAAGTCCACCACATATGATAAAAGTCACCTTGTTTCTCTTTACATTTCCAACAATAATCATCTTTCATCCTATACATCTTTGCTAATTTCGTTGGAGTAATATACCATCTATACATCATTTTCATCAAATTTTCTTTTATCAAAGTACATGCGGTAAACTTCATGTTCTTTTTCCACAATCTTTCCCACACATCTAACTCAATATTATGACCCAAATCCGTAGCCCATTTTATCATACATTCTTTGACTTGTTCATCCTTTAAATTCAACTCCAACAAGAAATTATATAATCTAGTCAACAATTTCTTTTTTGGGCCCATGATTATGGTTTGAAATTTAGATTCCTTCTCTCCAAACCCAGACATCCTTCTGTCTTTCTGAAAAGTGTCATGTAACTGATGGTACTGAAACCAGCCTGTTAACCTCTCTTTTAACAGTTCATAAGATTTCAGTCTTGGACCTTTTTCTGAGAAGAATAACACATCCCCATATGTGATCCCCACTCCTTCTGTATCTTTCCTCAAAATGTGCTGCAAGTCTTAGTGCTGCATAGATTTCCAAAACAACATGTATTCTGCCCCTTTGGTGGACTCAGAAAGTATAGCAACTAAACATATTCTTTTTTTCTTCTCATAACTTTCCTTTAAAGAGAGTAAGTCCCAAAACAATTATGGGGTGTGTATGATTAAAGAAACAGAAGCTACCTGGGTCTTCAATGGCAAAATTAGACACTACACACTGGGCCTTTGAGTGTGGAACGGGGTGAATACTGCCTCTCTGAACAGATGAAACATCTCTGTCGTGTTGAAATAGAGTTTCTCTTTATTGGCCCTTATGTATTTCATTACTAATTCCAGGCACCAGTTCAGCACTCCTGTTGCTTCATCTGAATGTTAAATGCAGTGAAAAAGAGAGAAAGAAGAGACTGTCATGAGCATACTGATGGCACCTCACTTAAAATCCCAAATCACCCAGCATTGCTGTTTCACATGAATGTTAAAACCGTGGAAAATAAGAACAGTTCCATAACCTGCAGCGCAAACATTAAATCAAATTATAGTCACAGGATTTGTTCTTTAATAGAGATTCACATATTGTTCTGCTAAACACACTGTATTGCTATGTACGAATGATAATAGAAAAATATTTTTCCTATAACAGAAAAAAACAATTTCTTTCCTCCAGAAATAGCTGGTGCATGATGGGAAATGTTTATTGGTGGGATCAGACCATTGAATTTTTCTTAGGCAACATCATTTCCTAACAAGTAGCCAGCCTGGAGCTTGATCAATCAAGGGCCATGAAGTCTTCCAGCTTTGCCTATCTCCAGGTGAATAAACTTTAGGTCTTAGTTTGGCAGGTGGGACCAGGGTGACAAGAGGTCAAAGCTGACTATAAGATGGAGGACTCGCACTAGCTGTATTCAGACTGATGAAGCTGTTTGGATGAACAGCGAAACGTTTCTATCTCTCAAAAAAGAAGTCCAGTTCCCATGACTCAACTTCCAGATAAACTCACCTGGATGACTGAGAATCTTCACACACATATCAAACCACTGGATTTGTTAAGAGTTCTATGAATAAACCAAACTCAGAGGTAATGAAAAGTAAGTTAAGCGAGTTACTATAGAACAGTAATGTCCAATAAGACAATGATAAGGAGTCAAACATAAGCTTAGCTAATACCAACTATAAAAATGTTAATAGTCCATATCAGGCAAAATAAAATATTAGAGAAAAGTCTATGAATTATTCAGTATATTGATCCCTCACCCAAGGAGTCAAATAAATGTGTTTTCAGTGGTGATTTAACAAAAACAGAAAACCTGAGTATATAGCCGATAGAAGCCAAAAAAGTATATAGTATTTTGATATGTGGAGAAATAAGAGAGTGCTCCGGGATCCAGCATGTTTTTCCTATCATTTTTATCATCTGTATTTAATGAGAACCTAGAAATAATGAAATATAGCACTAATAAGGAATGGACTATGATGGTAGTCCATACCTGTAGTTCTTCAATGTCTGATTCCTGTTATAAAATAATTGGACAAAGACAGTTTAAAGGCAAGACTCGTATTAATTTCCAAATAATTTACACAGTGAAGACCTATTACAGCCTACCTTATTGGGCTGTTTTGAAGGTGAATTAGAGAAGACCTGTAAATCTTTTCTCCCTTCATACTAAAGTGCTCTATAATTGATGAACAGCAATAAATGGGAGCAGTAGCATTGAAAGCACACATGCCGCTTGGTTAAAAGCACACAACAACATTTGTTACCCCAATAAATTCTGCAAGAGAAGATAGCAGCTTAAGAGATAAAACGAATGCATAAAGTTCCACATATACTGATTGATAAGGTTCCAGAAGCAGTCTGTCCATATATTTTCAAAAATGTAATAATAAATGACAGAGCAAGTTAAATACATATATAAAGTTAAATGGAAGTTTAATTCTGATTTCCATTACATAGAAAGCCATAAAGTACTATGCTACTTGTTTCACTGCTCTACAGTTGAAATTTCCCATATGGGAAACTAACTCCCACACTTTCTCAGGAGACAGCTCCTGCTGGGGATCACCGAAAACTTAGAAGCAGAGGAATGGTTTTGGAATATAGAACCAATAAGAACCCTTTCTTGCAATTTAACTGTGCATATGCGGTGTTTGAGATACCTTAACAGCTTAAGAAATATCTCGGGACTATTTAAAGAACAATCTTGAGTGGGAAGTTAACAGAAGTGTCTTTGTGGGAATCATTACCGTCTGTATAGCAATCTCTTCGCAGATTCCTTCCCCAATACATTTAAAAGTTAGTATCCACTTCCTTCCCCAATTCCACCTCATTTACTATGATTCTGGCATGGTGTGTTCTTAAATGGACATTTAGCCTTACAGTTTTATAATTATGTTGCTTGTTGACCAGGGGAATTTCCAGTACAGTATCTTGGGCTAATACATTCTTTCTTTCTTTCAGTCATCCATCCATCCATCCATCCATCCATCCATCCATCCATCCATCCATCCATCCATCCATCCATCCATTTAATTGAATATTGCCCATAAAATGAAACTTAATTTTTGAAAATGTTTGTGTGCTATAAACACTGAGCTATCCAGCACTCTTGATGGTTACAGACAATGGCTGAATTTTTGTTGCTGGCCTAGAGCCGAGCAGCTTGGTTCCCCACCAGTTGCAACAGAAAAAAACACAGATACACAGTTCTGGAAGAAAAAGGGCACATCATTTTTGGTTATAGCACGAAAAGATAGTACAGCATTTGAGAAAGATTAAGGTCTTCAAGAGACCAGCCTTCCTCTCAATGCTGACACCCATCAGTGACCCACAGAGGGTAATCCACATGTGGTGGCAGACCATGAAGACCATGAAGGTATATGCCACTCTGTGTCTCCTTGCTGCCTGGGGCAGTGGTGGGCCTCTGGACCCGCCCCCCAGCTAGGCCAAACTGCCTTGCCTCCAAACTCCCATTAAGGGGATCCCTTAATTACACCAAGTAGATCCATCCCAACATCCAAACTGTCAGAGAAAGCTTGTGCCAAGAAATGTGTAAGAAACAGACCCAAATGAAAAACCTCTGTCCCAGGTTGAATAGTCCTGTACTGTGTTGTTGTTTTTGATGGGGGGAGTCACCAAAAAGAGAAGATGGCTGGTGAAAGCACCAGCACTGTTATAAGTTAGGGGGGCAGCCAGGAGAGAAGCCAAAGTTCAGCACCTGCCTGGCCACTGGGAGGTCACCGCTGCACCTGAAAGTCATCACTTCAGCATCTGCATCCATCCTGCCATCTTCTTCCCCATTTGCTGGAGTTTGGCACTGGACCTGCAACAAAGGAGTCCCAGGAAGTGGGGGTCCCTTAATTCATATAAATTCTATGGCATAAGACTAATGATGTGGGCTAAAGTCTACAAAATGGGCCAAAGACCTACAAAAACTTATGCTAAACTAAATATACTAGTCTTTAAGTTTCCATTGACAAATCTTTGAAGTTTTTTGTTATCCCAGACTAAGATGTAATTCATTGATTACTTCAGATTTAAACTTATAAGACAGGGTGATCTATGGCTAGCTGTACTCTCAAGCTGGCTATAACCTTGAGCTGATGAAGAACAAATGTGTCTGGAATTCAGAACCAAATTACTTTAATAAAACAACTATATAAACTGTTACCATCCAAATCATAGTAAGAGTCCAATATGGCTCAGATGCAAGTTATCACCTAGCTAGAAGGAAATTTTAAAATATTACACATCTTAAATTTATGTACTCTGCTATGGCAAGCCATAAAAAGTTCAGCAGCAATTTAAGGAACTCCCCCCCCCCCCAGCAGCTCAAGGATTAGTCTTGTGGCTGAATTGCTTCAGGCAACAGCAGTCAAACCACCAGGAGCAGTGGAAGGGTGGAAGGGAATGAAACTGTGTCAGTATAATATCACCACTGGTGCTAGTATTAGTAGATTCATGGCACAGTTCTTACAATGCTGCTCTACCAACATGAACCCTTATTGCCAAATACATCATTGAGCACAGCTGTTATGCATTACCAAAACAGATGGAGGGGATGGCAAAGATAGGAAGCCTGGAAACAACTTGCATTTTCATTATCTAAAACGACTTGAGCTGCTGTGGGACCAGCTGAGTAAAGATAAATGTATAATTCTTATATATCATATAGAAGGCAGTTAACAATGTCACTGTGGTTGATATGCAGGCTACTTGCCACTAGAGATGGGCATGAAATGATTTTTCTATTTCATTTTTCATTTCATTATCTAATGAAGTAAAAAACAAAATGACCCATCAAGGAAAAATAAAATGAAACAAAATGGAAATTTTTGTTTTGTTCTGTTTCATTTTCCGTTTTCCCATAGGAATGCATTGAAGCAATGCATTCCTATGGGGGAAAGTCTGCAGTCCCCCCCCCCAATGTGCCCAATCGGGTGGGGGAAACCATGGGCTAAAAAAAAATTCCACCCCAAACACCGATCAGCTGGCATGTGGGAATTCGAGTGGGAAATATGTTTGCCCGATTTGGGGAGATAATGGCGAGTTTTTAAAAAGTCTTCACCACAAGTGGAGGTCTCACCACTGAACATGGTTGGGCCACCAGCTCAGTGTTGACATGACCATATTGAGAGGGATGCAGCTGAGCTGTCATCATCTGGACCTTTTTTTAAATGGCCCAATCAGCACCAGGGGATCCCCCAGTGCTGACTTGGGCCATTTTTAAAGGGGCCCAGCCAATGACAGCTGGGCAGGAGCCCTCTGAAAATGGTCAAGTGGGTAGTTTGGGGCTCTCGTGCTGCCCACCTAACCATTCTCAGAGGGCTTCAGTGAAGCTGTCTTTGGCCGGGCCCCATTAAAAAATGGCCCAGTCAGCACTGGGTGGATCCCCTGGTGCTGATTGGGCCATTTTTAAAGGGGTCTAGCCAATGACAGCTTGGCAGGAGCCCTCTGAAAATTATCAGGTCTGCAGTTGGGGGAAAGTGCAGGAGTTTTAAACTTGATTTTTTTTTTGCCACCCAAAGCCCTGTGTACAAGCTGATCGGCACTTGGGGCAGCAAAAAATAAGTTTTAAAAGCCCACAGTTTCCCTGTGTCCAATTGGTGGGGAAAACTGTGGGCTTTTAAAACATATTTTTGCCACCCCAAGCAGTGGGTGAAAGCACAGGATTTTTAAACTTTTGTTTTTACTGCCCGAAGCCATGTGCGCCAGCTGATCAGCTGATCAGCACAAAAAAGTTGCACACACACCCCACACACTACACACTACACTAAGTGAAAATGAAAATATGAAAAACAAAATTATTATTTTTTAAAAAAAATGTTTCGTACAAAATGAAACCCCCTCTCCAAATGAAAAATGAAACGTCTCTACTTGCCACTCCTAACCCCTACAAGATTCAAGCATAGTAATAGTTTGGTTTAAGAGTAACTTGGTTTAAGTGTGTTTTACAATACAAGCAAACATTTCTTCTAAATTTAGCCTTAATCAAGGAGCAATGTCTTGATATACATGCACTGTAGCAGGTCACATGATCACAAGTGAGCCAATGGTGGCTCTCTCTACCTCCCTCTGCTGGAATGTGAGTGATTATCTAGAATGTTCCATCTCAGGCAGCCTCCAAAGCAGGAGGAGGAGAGAGGAGCAGAGGTCTACCTTGTACCAGCCAGGAACATTTTAAAAGGAGAGTGCAAATTACGGTTTTATTTTTCTTTGTATTTTTATTTTTATTTAATTTCTTTTATTTTTATTTAATTTCTTGTTCCTTCAAATCAATAACAGTCATCTGTCAAAGTGGAGCTTTCCTCTTCACCCTGTCCTGGAGGTGCAAGCTGAGCCCAATGGCCTATAATGATCTATTAAACCACATAGAGCTAGAAAACAAAGATTTATTTCAAATTGACTACCTTTGACTTATCTTGTCCTCCACCTCATGTCTTCTTCCCTCACCTCTGCTGTTAGGGAAAAAAAGGAAAATTGGAGTAGGGTTTGGTAGCTAGGTCTTTTGGTGTTTTTTCAGTGTTAGGTGTGAGCAAATGATTTTTAATAACAGCACACACACACACACACACACACACACACACACACTTTTTAACTTTTTAAGATGTGGAGGGCTTTGGTTAGGAACCAGTAGAAAAACAATTGCTGAGATACTGGTTGTTTCTTCCTACATTATGCAAGAGTCAAGCAGAACCACTACCAGATGTCACCCTGTGAAGGTTCCAAAGCAAGCAGAGCAGCAGAATCTGCTGATTTAAAGCTCAGGAGGAAATGTCTGGTGGCCTAGGTTGGCAGGGGAATCAGAGGAGGATATTTTCATTATTGATCAAATTCATTTGTGGCATAGAACAATGAAAAGAAAACAGTCTTAACCCCCTCCCCCCCGAGATTCCCTGAAGAGAGGGATCCTTGAACATCTGTCCTGTGGACCACATTTAATAGTATCTCTGCTTCTAGAAATACTGCTTTTTGTATTTCTTCCTTTCAGTACAAAATAAGATTTAACTATGCCCTTAGGTTAATTTTTTTCCTCTTATTCTAGAGCAGTGGTTTCCAGAGTGGTCTATATAGACCCCCAGGGGTCTATTTTGACTTGCAGGGGGTCTATGACAGTGAGGAATACAATGAGAGTCAACGAAATGTAAATGGGGGTCCATGTGAGTGGACCCCATTAAGGTATATCATCATCAACTTTTAAGCATTCTGTAAATGTCTTACAACTCACACAGACTGTTTTGGTGCCATTTTTGAAAGTTTTTGCAGCAATTTTTGGAAATGTTTAAACCTTTTTGCTGCATTTCTCAAGTGGTGCAAAGATAGGGACCTGATCCTTATGGTGTGCATACTTTTAAAGTCCATTTTGCATTGTGTGTGCGGTGTGGGAGTATTGCATCATTTTTCGCAACTTGATCTACACCATGTGCATGTTTTTAAAGTCCATTTTACAAAGGTAGGGGACTCATGTTTTGCAACCACATGACTGATATTTGTACCCAAATCATGGTTGCTTGATATTCAAATCCACTATAATTACAGCTGTACCTTGGTTAACATGTAACTTGGTTTATGAGAATTTTGATTAACAAGCAAAATTTTCTGAAGATTTTTGCCTTATTAATGAGAAGTGTCTTGATATATTAGCAATCTCATGCGTGTCACATAATCAAAAGTGCTCTAAGCCAATGGCATATCTCCCTCTCCCCGCCTCCTGCTGGAAGTGGGTGATTGTTTCAGTTTCAGTTTCTGTTTCAGGCAACAGCAGCAGAAGAGTTGAAGGAA
The DNA here is from genome assembly GCA_037367245.1 of Phrynocephalus guinanensis. Lineage (NCBI taxonomy): Eukaryota > Metazoa > Chordata > Lepidosauria > Squamata > Agamidae > Phrynocephalus > Phrynocephalus guinanensis. Next base: position 40,857,440 of record CM074741.1, on the reverse strand, counting down.
GGGCGACAGGCTCAGCTGCCACCCCCATCAACCCCTGTCCTCAAAGAGGCCACCTCTGTGGAGCCTCTCCACATCACCCCTGCCACCACCATTGCAACCAGGACACACCCACACACCATTGCCCCCTTTTTAAAACAACTCCCTCCATGGAGGCTTTCCCCCTCCTCTGCTCTAGCTGGGATTCCTTCCATTGCTCCATTTATTTAAAACAGCCCCCTCCACGGAGGCTTCCCCCCTCCTCTGCTCTAGCTGGGATTCCCCACATTGCTCCATTTTTAAAACAGACCCCTACATGGAAGCTTCCCCCTCCTCTGCACCTGCCACAAAGGTTTTCAAATGCATCTTACAGTGGTACCCTGACTTACGAGATTAATCCATGCTGAGGCAATGCTCGTAAGTCAGTTATTTCATAAGTTAGGGAGCAGTTTCCGGTAGGAATGCATTGGCATTCAATTAATCCATTCTGGAGGGAACAGATTTCAATGCATTCCTATGGGAAACCACTTTAAAATTTGTGCATGCAGCTTCTCCCCTATGGGGTGGTTGGGAGAAGCTGCCTGTGCGATTTCTCCCGCAGCCAGCGCCAATCAGCTGATTGGTGCTGGCTGGGGGAGGAATCGTATAGGCAACTTCTCCTGACCCCACTGGAGAAGCTGGTCGCGCGATTTGAAATGCCTTCCAGTCACGGAGGCAGACTTGCCTCCTTGACTGGAAGGGATTTTAAAAGTGGCACACTGTCCCCCCCCCCCCCAAGGGGCTCCGGAAAAGCAGTGTGCCTCTTTTTAAATCCCTTCCAGTCACGGAAACAATATTTCCAATGTTACCAAAATTTCCAATGTTACCAAATATTTAAATGTTACCAAAATGATTTAAAATGTTTTTAAAACATTTGTATGCTTTCTGGGCAGGAATCAGTTTTGAATTTCTCTGTCTTATATTTAAATAGCTTTATTTTTTTTTTCAACAGATAAATTCTACTCAACATGGCTGAGGCTAAAAAGAAATGTAGCATTGATTATTTGAAGTTTGGCTTCAAACATCTACCCATGTGCCTTTTGTGCAACAGAGTTTTAAACAATGATGCTATGGAACCATCCAAGCTGGCGGATCATCTGAGAAGGTGTCACCCTGAGAAAACAGACAGAGAATGGTCATACAGTGGTACCTTGTATAAAGGAATTAATTTGTTCCAAATGAAATTATGTTAAGCAAAATTTCCTTTATACAAGTTCCCATAGGAATGCATTGAAAATGGAGTAATCCCATTTTATGTTGTACAGATTTTTCCCATAGGCGATTATGTTAAGCAAATTTCCCCTATCTCCAGAATTTTTATGTTGTACAAATTTTATGCTATACAAGCTGTATGTTATACAAGGGTCCACTGTACTTTAAAACACTGAAAGAGAAACTTCAGAAGAGAACCATGGTGGACAGTATGTTCACTTCAACATCAACATCAAAAAGAGACTATGATGGTTTGCAGGCATCTTACAATATCTCACGACTCATAGCAAAATCAGGAAAACCTCATACAATTGGGGAAGAGCTGATTTTACCAGCCTTTGAAGAGTGTTTGAAAACTGTTATACACAAGCCTGCATATGATATACTCCAAGGAATTCCTTTGAGCAACAACATAGTTCAAAGATATATTGATGAAATGAGTCATGATGTTGAAAGCTTCTTGTGTAATTATCTGAAAATGAACCATTTCTCTATTCAACAGGATGACTCAACTTTACCTGGTAATGAAGCACTATTATTGGCATATGCTCATTTATTTATGGACCAAGAAATCCTTGAAGAAATGCTCTTTGCGAGAACTTTGACAACATACGCTAAAGGAGAATCAATATTCAATGTTCTGAAAGATTATTTCATGAAAAAAGCAATCCCTTTATCAAATATAATATCATCATCAGTGAATGGAGCACCAGCCATGGTTGGGCATTATCACGGTTTTCTAAGCCAGGGTGTTTACAATTCACTGTGCCATTCAACGACAACATTTAGTAACTTAAAATCTGAGTGCCAGATTGCATCAATCGCTTCAATTTGTCATAAACATAGTAAACAAGATCCATATCAACACATTGAATTCTAGGTTATTTACACAGCTATGTGCAGAAAATGATGAGGACTTTCATTGAGGACTCCTTCACACTAAAGTATGCTGGCTCTTGAAAGACTTGTTTGACAAGATTTCCCCCACTTTTTGAGATGCTTTTAGAGTTTCTGGATGCTAATGATCCCATTTTGAAAGAAATTTAATCAAATGTAACCCATTCATTGCTTCTTTAACAGATTTGTTTACTAAAGTTAATGAGGTTAACTTGCAGTTACAAGATGACAGTCTGAATTTAATAAAAACAGGTCCATCATTGCATCTTTTCCTGTTAGAATTAATCTAATTACGCAAAACATTGGACGGTGTGAATTTTCCCAGTCCCCCAACTTGTCATTGACAAATGCCTAGGATGATGACATTTTGGTTTATGTTCGACATTTAAGTGCCCTTCACACAGACTTTTAAGCCAGGTTTGATGATGTTTTGACTATGGAAATACCACAGTGGATTATCAATCCATATGATGACATTGAAGAATTGGATATTACATTACAAGAAGAACTGATTGGAATAAGCACTAATGAAGAACTTAAGGTGCAGTTCAGAATGGGTTATCAGCAGTTCTGGCTTCAGAAAGATATACCTGTTGCTTATCTTGCATTCTGGACTAATGCAAGAAAGTTTTTGATAGCCTCCACTTCCATGCCTTGTGGAAAAGGGGTTTAGCGTGGTTATCAATCTTCTTACAAAAAAAAAAGATGTTGATTGCAAATAACGTGGAGATTTAAGATGATACCTCACCAATTTGAAGCCAAATATTGAACAATTGCTCTCAGAGCATCAGGCTCACCCCTCCCATTAACAGCATTATTTGTGTATAAATTTTATGTAAGGATTTTACTAGGTTCTGCCACCTATCAAAGTGAGCAGCACTGTGTCAGCTGTCAAAAACACATTTGAAGTTAATAAGTTTAGGAAAATTCAATATTTGGCAGGCTGGGCATCTACAGAAAACAAAAAAATATTGGCAAGTGGTCTATGAGGTTAAAAAGTTTGGGAACCTCTGTTCTAGAGAGAGGAAAAAACAAGGAGAGAGGCATTCCTTCAGAAGCAAGGAAGAATTGACTGGTTAATTCTGTACATACTGATAGTCAGCCCAGCCCAGAAAGGCCTCTCCCAGCTATTCCTTCTCCAGGCAGCATGCAAATTTGTAAATATTCCAGCAAGTATATGGTTACATCTTTTTGTATATTTCTAATTTGAGTGCTTTTATATTGTGATTAGTCATCAGAAAGCAAACATAGAATGTAGTTGCAAATCTGATTGCTCTCAGACCTAGAACTTCGAGGAAGTTGTGTTCTTGGACAAAAACAGACAAATATAATGTAATTTCACTATTCACCCATTAAAACATGATTTTAACTGATTTGCCTGCCACTAACAATACATATACACTATTTTACATCACTTTAATGTTATTTTTATTTTTATTATATTACTGTATTTTATGTTTATTATATTGTATGGATTATTTGAGTTTATTTGCACTGTATAGTATTCATCAATTGTTTTTAATGGCCCAGAGTGACCTTGCTGCCCGTTGAGCGGTATAAAACTCCAACAAACAACACACACACACACACACACACACACACACACACACACACACACACACACACACACACACACACACACACACACACACACACACATACATACATACATACATACATACATACATACATACATACATACATACATACATAAAAACAATCTGCCAATAGCAGGAAATGCTCAATTCTCCTGATGCACAATTTGTTGCTAAGATGGGTGCCTCCTTCCAATATCCTCCAGCCATTGTTGTGTCTTCATGCCTGCTTGGGAATTGGCATGATTGTTCAAATATTGCTGTTGCTAACAAGCCAGTGCCAGTCAGCTTTCAGATTGCCTTTAACATACTTAAAATGTTTTGTTACAATAGAGTAGTGAACAAAGTGTGGATACAGAAGCCTGAAGGAAGAATTCAGAGATGAGTATATAAGCTGGAGAGAAAAGGGAAGAAACTTTGTGTGCAAGTGAATTATGATTTTGAAAGATTCCATGGGAGCAAGAGATGAATGGGGAAAAGAAAACTGAATGAGAAGCAAAACCCAAACTGTTTATACAGTGTTTATACAATGACAAATATTTATGAAAGCAGGAGGAAGATGGCATTGACATGTAAACCATGTGGGAGGGTTGCCATTTTTTTACAGCCTCAGAAAGAAATGTTGAGATTTTCAGAGGTTATGTTTAAAGAAGAAAGAGAGAATATCAGTCATTAAAAATCACAATTATCTTTATGTTTATAACAGAGAGGTCTGACATGGTGCTATGCCAGGAGCTCTGACTGGCCCTTTGTGTGTGTGTGTGTGTGTGTGTGTGTGTGTGTGTGTGTGTGTGTGTGTGTGTGTGTGTGTGTGTGTGTGTGTGTGTGTGTGTGTGCATTCTGTGCCATCATATCAAAACCTTCTTAAAGTGACTCTAATAGGGCTTTCATGGAAATGATGATATTTATGGAGTGGTTTTACCAATTCCACTCCAAATACGGCCAAATACAAATTCAAACCCTGTTCTCCACGGTTGTAGTCCATCACTCTATTCACTACACCACACTGGGAATTCAGTGACTAGTACTTACTTGCTAGCAAATGTACTTCAGATTGTGCCCAAGCACAAGGGCACTTAAAGAAGTCAAAGGCACTTCTCCCATATTATGTCTGAGGTCTCAGATAAAGTCTGATATGTCATCCACCATGTGGCTCATATGTTTCTGGAATTATGGCTCCCAAAGCTAACTTTTCCAGGCCTTGTCCACCGATTCAACAATATTGCAATTAAAATGTTTCAGCCCCCACACCTGTTTTTCCTGTCTCATTGTACCAAAACATGATTAATTGGCTTTGCACATAAATGTTACACACACCCATATATAGTCCACACACACACACACACACACACACACACACACACACACACACACACATGTATCTTTATGTCTCTCTTGAAGTCTTTATCTATGAAACAAAGAGAAAGCTTTGTGAATAAGAAAAGTGCTGTTATTTTCTCTCCCTTAAGCTAAAGCAGATCAATTCCCCATCCTGCTGGAATACACCATGGTAGTAGTCTTCTTATTATGGTACTGTTCTTATTTTCAGAATTATGCTAGGCTTTATTTCCTTCTGTATTTGTGATTATGGAAAACCTGGTGGGAGGTGGGTGGGATACAATTAATATTTCTGCATTTAGAATTTAGCCAAGCAGAAATAGCAGCTATACATTCAATTGCATTTGGGTTATTTGTTGTTCTGACTTGTACTCACTTTAGCTCTCAGAGCAGTATGTTGTGCATATCAAGCACACACTTATGCGCACGCGTGCACACACACACACACACACACACACACAGAGAGAGACAGAGAGAGAGAGAGAGAGAGAGAGAGAGAGAGAGAGAGAGAGAGAGAGAGAGAGAGAGAGAGAGAGAGAGAGAGTCTTAAGGGGTGTGATTAAATATGTTTCATGTTTGTATATTATATATTTTATTGAAGTGTGCATAGAGCACAATATAAGTGTTGTTGTTGTTGTTGTTCTTGTTCTTGTTCTTGTTGTTGTTCTTGTTGTTCTTGTTGTGCTTGCCAAACTATGAAATATCTGCATTTTTAAAATATTCAACATCTGTGCACACCATTCCAATACATGCATTAGCTACCAGCAAATGCAAAGTAGAATTTTCTCTGGAACACCAAGGGAACATGTTTGTTTTGAGATTTATTCAAAAGCAGCAGCCTAAGCCACTTTGGAGTTCTCCTTCTAAGGTGAATCACCAAGATGCAGGCCTTTGGAGAATCACTTCAGAGATTTATACTTCACTTCTCTTCATTTCCAGGGGACCTACATCACAGAAATTCTACTTTGATTGTGCCTCTTATGCTTAAAGTATTTATTTCTTTGTTTTCTAATTTACTATATGTCTATAGAATACTGACTTTGGCCCTAAAGCCAAAGCTCTTTTGTTGTTTACAGCTAAAACACTAAAACCATAAAACAGTACCAGACTAGTATAGAGATAAACAACAGATTACCGAATGTAAACACTGAATGACTAAAACAGCAAGCAAGCCTGGAATTTAAGATCACAGTGTGAGGCCCAGTATAATTATTTGTAAATCTGTGAAATTGCTAATTTATTTAAGTTGTCCTGCAGTCAAGACGGGACCAGGGAAGGGATATTAAATTCCTAAAGAACAGTGGTTGCCAACCATGAGTCTCCAGATGCTCTTGGACTAAAACTTCCAGAAGCCTTCACCACTGGCTGTGCTGGCCAGGCTATCTGGGAGTTGTAATCCATCAACATCTGGGGACCCACGTTTTAGAAATACTATATAGAGCATAGCAGTTCCCCACCCTGACTCTCTTTAGTGATGTGGAACAGATTTACATAGGGCACTGGGGAAGGACTCCTAATTCATCCTAATGGAAATCTGCTTCATGTCTTCACCCAGAATTAAATAATGCACACACAGCTTTTTTTATTTTGGAAGCATGTGGTCCATAGAAACAGTATGTACAGCTCTGAAGACAAAGTTTTCCTATCAAGGTATCATTGAGCCAGATCACTTGAGTTCTCTCCCAGCACTATTCTCTATACCACATTGTTTCTATTCCATGTAATACTCAGCTCAAATATTCTTTTAGAGACAGGATTGGGACATCACACTAGATTTAGAGGAAAGGCTAGATGGCTTTCAGTTGCCCCTGGGTAGAGTGTGGGTCTTTCTTTGCCAAAAGCATGCCTCCTAGTGTTTTATTGAACCTCTGGAAGTCAAATAACATGAATAAGCATGGCCGGCATGTGCACTGCACAGGGCCGGCTCGTCCATTAAGGTGAACTAGGCAGTTGCCTAGGACAGTGGTCCTCAACCCCCGGGCCGCGGACCGGTGCCGGTCCGTGGAGCAATCCGCACCGGGCCGCCGCCCGAGGAACTTTAAATCATTCCCCTGTGGTGGCGGCCCGGCTCCCAGAAATGATTAGGGCTTGAGACTGAGCAGGCGGGTAAGGTGGGGAAGCTACGCATGCGCAAAAGCGAGGCAAGAAGGTGTAGCCCAGAGCGCCTCGCCAAACTGCAAGAAGACGAGGAAGGAGGCAGTCAAGGTTTAACAGCCGTCCGCAAGCTCGTTTCTTCCCGCCTGTCTTGAGGTGAGCTGAGGGGGGAGGGGGGGAGTCTGAGGCCGGGCCGGGCCTCGTTGCGGGCGGCGGCGGCGGCGGCGGCGCTTGGGGTGAGCCGGGGTGGGGGGGGGCGACGGTGCCTTTCCAGCTGAGGGCGCATGGCAGCCCCACGAGGAGCGGTGGCAGCGGAGGGGGGGTCGTCGTCGGTGTGCCACGCGCCGCCGCGGCGGCCTCAACAACAACACCCGCTTCTTCCTCTTCCTCCTCCTCCTCCTCCTCAGGCTTCCTCGCGCGCCGCCAGCCCCATGCGGTCGACGCTGGCCCACGGGGGCATCACCACCCCCGGCACCGGCAGCCCCCCGGCGGTGGCCATGCAGACGCCCGCTGGAGCCGGCCCGATGAGCCCCCCGTGCCCCGCGGGCGCCACCACCCCGCCGCCGCCGCCCACCGGGTCCTCTCCTCCGCCGCCGCCGCCGCCGCCGGGCTCGGCGCGGGGCAGCTCCACATGAGGGGGAGGGGCGCGCGGCAGCCACCCTCGGGCCCCCACCCGCCGCCTCCCCCGGGCTCTTCGCCGCCGCCGCTGCCGCTGCCCCGCGCTTCCCCGGTGTCTCTGCCGGCGCCCAAAGGCAGCGCCTGCTCCTCCTCCTCCTCCTCGGGAAGGATCCGGCCCCGTCAGCGGCGGCGGTCCCCCGAGCAAAGCCGGGCCTCCCCGGAAAGGAAGAGCCCCAACTCGCCCGTTTGCAAAGGTGAGAGGGAGGGGGTGGGGTGGTGCGGTCGCACGTGCGTGTGTGCGTCTCTCTCTCTCTCTCTCCCCGCCCGACCCCCCTTTCGCATTCCTTTATCTCTCCCCCCCTTCCCCACCCCCACCCCCGGGCCACGGAAAAATTATCAAAATTTACCGGTCCGTGGGGATAAAAAGGTTGGGGAGCACTGGCCTAGGACACCTAAATGGACAGAGGGTGCTGGCCAGCCTGCTGCCCCCTGCCACCCTTACCCTCGCCACTAGCCACCACCATCCATCCCCCCACCACCCACTAGCTGCCCATCACCGTCCGCCCCTTGGCCCCCACGCCCATCGCCGCCCACCCCCACCCGCCACCATCCCCCACCATCAACTGCCCCCTGCCCCCTGCCGCCGCCCGCATTCTAAGATGCTTCTTCTAACTCCCTGTTCTTAACTTGACTGTGTCTTAAATATTCTGGACTGTATATTGTCTCTCATTAGTGTAAGCCACCTTGGGTCCTTTTCCAAGGAGAAAGGTGGGGTAAAAATATTCAAAATCAATCAATCAATCAATATTCTATACCACCCTCATCTCCAATGTAGTGCCTTCTATTCTGGATGGTAGCAATGATAAGGGCATCCTCATCTCAATAAATATGAATGAATGTTCATGTTACTGTGTTGTTTCCCTCCAGTTCACATTCCTTTCAATATTGCTCGTGCAGGAGATATTCCCAGTGGATTCTGCATATTTTTATGCAAGGAACATCAAAGAAGATCAAAGAGGGAGGATAGAAAAATTCCCTCCATTTTTGTTTTTGTCCTCTCACTGTTTTAATCACAGGAGCAGCTCTGCTTTGGAGGCAGAAGTTTCCAGCACTGACCCACATCCCTAGAGTGTTCAGTTTTAAACATATTTCTGTTGCTTTCAAACTGACGTTCAACAATGGTCAAGGCTTTTCGCTTTGAATGAAAATAGTTTGTGAATGCTGCTGCTAGGCTGGATTTACTAGCCTTTGACACCTGTTACCAGGCACCAGAGAAACCAGTCAGAATGACAGCCCCCTTGGAGCCCAGCAACTCAAGAATGACAAGACAGAAATGCCTTCAGGACCTGATTTTGAAGAATAAAAACCTTTTTGGCACAGAGGAGAAAGTAGGGGGTAAGGAAGATAAAAAATAATCAAGTGGTTAACAAAGCTGAGGTGTTGCTTGTTGAGCAGCATTATCATTTAAAACAATATAAGGAAAAGGCAAGTATCATCATTAGCTGGGCAAATATTGCAAAGTATTGCAAAAAATATTGAAATTAAGACCAGAGAAGAGAAGAAATGTGTGTCAGGGCCAGACTTCTTTTCCATGTTACTGTGCAAGAGATGGGGAAGAGGAAAGCCAGATATGGAATTCACCTCAGCGTTTGTCATTGTCTTGCCCTCACCAAGCAAAAGACAAGGTAGAGAAAACAATCCTTTTTATTGCAACAGCTACTGATTTTAAAATGCTACAAGCTCCCAATTGTACAAATTCTCCCTCAGACATGCAAGTCTGGATCTGAAATAAAATAGATCCTAAGTGTTGGCTGTAATTTGTGCTTGTCTCACTGTGCTTGTAAGGTGCAAAGTTAAATTTTAGAGATGAGCACAAATTTATTGCCACTTTGTATGAATCCCTCCACGGGGTACCACGGGGTACCACAGGCACTGCACATCCCCTCCCCCCCTCCCTGGCCAACTGGATCATTCGCATTCTGTCACACACCATTTGGGTCCTCATTCTCCAGTGGTGCCCTACTCTAGGCAGGAGATTGGGCTTCCCTCCCCTGTCTCCTCAGGCAACCAATAACTTAACTGCTGTGCAGGGAGTATTCCCACCACAGTCTGAGTGGCTGGCTGCTGGAGCAGGTAGGGAAGGCTAGCCCAAGTTCCTGCCTGTATTGGAACACTATTGGAGAAGGAGTTCCACAGCAGTGCATGAGAGAATGGGAATGGACCAGCCAGCCCGGAGGTGGGAGGAAGGGACTGTGGCACCTATGGTGCTGCACAGTGGGCTTCAAATGAAGTAGCTAAAACTAATTTCTATCTGTCTCCAATAAACTTTATTGATTTAAGTTTAACTCCTTAAATCTTTCTTAATACAATACCAAGGTTAGGGCTTCATGTTTTTCTAAACCTTTTGAAAACGTTGGACAGACAGTGGAAAGAAAAAAATGAGAATAAGGCACTGATCTCTGTGTTAGTCTATTTGAGATCCATTCATGTAGCCCAGGCAAATTTATTTATTTATTTATTTTGAATATTTTTACCCCACCTTTCTCCTTCGAAAAGGACCCAAGGTGGCTTACAGTAATGAGGGACAATATAAGACATATTGAAGTCAAAAACAGGGAACTAGAGGAGGCTTCTTAGAACATTAAAAGGTAACATTAGAGCTACAAAGAGCACACAAAATAAAAGTAAAAGGAAAGTAACAGGGAAAACACTGGTGTTCTTATGAAATCAATCAATGCAATCATGTATGGTAGTCCATGTAAAGTTACATAGTAGGAAGTTCCTCATCAAGGGAAAGCTTGCCTGAAGAGGAAGGTCTTTGCCTGCTTCCGGAAAGACAGCAGGGATGGGGCAGTCCTTGCCTCCAGCTGGAGGGAGTTCCAAAGTCTGGGAGCAGCAACAAAGAAGAACCTTTCATGTGTTATTTTCAGGCCCACCTGTGAAGGTGGTGGGATAGAGAGAAAGGCCTCTCTTATGACCTTAGCATCCGAGCCGGTTCATATTGCGAGATTCAATCTTTGAAGCTACTGGTATGGCAATTATTTTGGAATCGCAGTATACTGTGACTGCATTGTAGTTGGGTGCTATTGTAGTGGCATTGTTCAAAGAATTCAAGATTACAATTCTTACAGTTGTTGGTTCACTGGGCCCTGCCCATTGCTTAAATGAGAGTAAGGAGATGATCTGATACTACAGTGAGCACACTGCTGTTAGAAGGAAACACTCTGCTGCTTGGAAGTTGAGTCATTGTCAAGCTGACAAAGCTGTTTGGATGAGCAGCAAAATGTTTCAATCTCTCCAGAAAAAGAAATCCAGTTGCCATCACTCAACTTCTAGATAAAGTCACCTGAATGACTGAGAATCTTCACAGACTCTGCTGTTTCAGCAATGCAATACTCTCCTTCAAATCAATGTGTCTGAGCAATGTGATATCCCAGTGTCTAGCTCTTGAAGAAGAGCCTCGTGGCGCAGTGGTTAAATGCCTGTACTGCAGGTAAAACTGTGCTCACGACCTGGGTTCAATCCCTGGTAGCAGGCTCAAGGTTCACTCAGCCTTCCATCCTTCCAAGGTTAGTAAAATGAGTACCCAGCTTGCTGGGGGGGGGGGCAATGTGTAGCCTGCACACTGTAATTAAAAAATTGTAAACCGCCCAGAGACTACTTGTAGTGGTATGGGGCGGTATATAAGCAGAACACTTTTGCTTTTTTGATGGCCAGTCACAAAACAAAGCAAGTAAATGTGCCAGTTATGAGAGATCAAATGAATTGTGATTACAATCCAATAGCTTTTAAAATTTAAGGAATTGCCAGTTCGAAGATAGTGTTTACTTCAACATTGACCCAGAAAATGGTGGTGGGGAGTCATTATTTTTGTTGTTGACAGGTTTGCAACTGGAGAGTAGCAAGCAGCACATTTGTACTTGGTGCTATTCCATGCCCCCCTGCTGGGGGAGGGGCATACAGAATCCATATTTGCCCTGGGTGACAGAGAGACAGGTTGTGTCCAATGTCATATTTGCTCCTCCATGGTGCTGGCCAATCAGGAGCTGTGCAGGAATAGGCATCATCCTGCCTCCCTGTCTGATTGGCCAGCACCACAGAGGAGCAAATATGACATCAGAGTCTGCTTCCTTGTTGGAGCTCAACTTTGTGTAGGCACAGAACAAGGTAAGTGATTGGCTGTTTGTGTGTTGGAGGCTTCCGAACCCCACCTGGGCTTGCATGGGTCGTTTCAGAACTGGTAGGTTCCAAAACAAATTTCACATCCCTACTTTTCACTCCTCTGATTCCAGAATAGTAGGGTTTACTTTACTCTGCCTACCTGCTCCTCACCCCTCCTCTTTCAACTTCAAAATTGATAGACGTATTGGTACGAGTTGTAAAAGGCAGTTATGTAGATAATCACTCAATTGTTACAAAATATGAGAGGTTAGGAGGTCTCTGTGTTGAATTCCAGCAGAGATTGCATGAAGAAAACTCTGGTAAATTTCACTTTAGCATGTCTTGTATATATTGGTCTTCCATTTTTCTCTTCTCCTTCTGCTAGAGTGTATCACTAAAGGAAATCAATGTGTCACCTATTATAAGGGCTTTAAAACTGTTGTTACTCAGTAACTTAAAACTGCACTGTGCTTGCAGTTTTATTGCTTTTATGCCATCCCAGAAAATGGCCTCTCTTTGATATTTTATAAAATTATTATTTAAGTAACTACTTCTCTAACTACACTTTATGCCTCACTCCTCATGCTCAGTACAGAAACCAATGCAATATTTACACCAACAAATTATAGTGTTTCTGAGAAGGTTTTGTTGTTTGGGAAAATGTGTAAAGACGAAATGAATCTGAGGTGCTGGTGCATGTCTGAGGTAACTATGGGGTGAAGCAAGGACCGCAGGGGCATCAGGGTGGATCTCTTATGTTAAATCTGCATTTAGATCCTCTGTGTTAAATTACATAGATCCCTTTTGTTAAGGGATATTCACACAACACAATTCTATGTGGGGATAAGAGAAGAATGGATGTTCTGCCCGAACACATTGAGGGTGGGCACCTTTTCTCCCACCCAGATGGGAGCATGAAAGATTGCACTGGGTACGTTGGCCATGGGTTAGGGAGCAGGCACCCTATATAAGACATCTGCCTGCATCCACCTTTGCCTCTTGCCTGCTGTTCTTGCTGAGGCAAGAGTGTAAGTAGAGCAGCAATGCAGCTTTTGATTTTGAACACTGTAACATAAATTGAGTGTGAAGCCTGTCTTTAAGGCCAATTGTAAACATAGCCAATATTAAGCTACAATGCCTAGACTGCTGTAGATCTGAAATCACAAAGGAATGTAAGCAAAGCACAAAGATGCATTCCATCCAAGAAGCAAGTGCACCCTGATTGGTCTAAGAAGATATGTGACTGGTTTTCCCATGCTGTGAACAGAGATGGAGAGAGACGCACAGAAATATATTTTCCTGAAACATTTCTGCATATGGACTAATGGACTAATGCTAATAATATAGTTTTATAGGGGATAGTGAGGCTTCTACCTCTGAAGTTTGCTTTAGATTTCTTAATGGGAAGGGAAATCATGATTTTTTATTTTCCTGTAAGCGAATATTTCTGTGAAAACTCATCAGTTAAATAAAATCTTTTACTTATTTTTTAAATGAAGGTGCCTTGGTGTATAATTGATGCATTATTTTGGTAAGTAAATACAGCAGCCTGGGAGATTATTAATGATACCAGTTAACAGCAGCCACGGTTGTTTGAAGACAGATGGATCTGGCCAGAGGAGCAACCTCCCTGTAAAGTTCCATTACAAACGCAACTGCCGTGTGCAGTCCACCTGCACCTTACCAGGTGATATTTGCTTCTCTTGAATTGTTTTAATTTAGACTTCATTGTGCTGGTTTACTCATTTGATTGTCTAATGGTAGAGCATGTGGTGCATTGGTGGGTGGTAGCCAGGCATGCTTGTCCTGGACAGCCGCCCGGTGTGTGTGTTTGCGGGTGATTAGGGGAATTTTAGTCGAAGGAAATTATAACAATTAATTTATTAGGCCTTGGGGATCGATTTGTTACAGGGGATTTAGTGCTTTAGTAAGTGTAGGTAGTGGATGGGAGATGTTAGGAAAACCCTCCCTCCCCTACTTGTTTGATCAATTCTACCACTCCACTCATTCTTATAGCCTCATTCTTCATAGTAATTTTATTAGAATAAAAAAGACAGATAAATTATATATATATATAAAGTCTGTAAAAAATTTTATATATACAGACATAAATATATTTGCATAGGCATACATACATAAGTGGTAGAAATATAATTTATTAAGTTTACAATAAATATGAGAAATAATTATAATCCATCAATAGTTACAAGGGAAGCAGGGTCTGAGGATGGGGCCCAGGTTGGTGGGGAAAGTAAAGGAGAGAAATTCGTCTATTGAGCCCTTATGTGCCCCTCCCTCCTTTTTCTGCACCTGAAGTGTAAATACTGCTGAGGGTGCATAACTGCTTAATTTCTGGGCACTTGCTGGTTATTTGGAATTAAGTTTCCATTGCTGTGGGGCTTTTGGTCCATTAATATACTCTAATCATATGTTAACTGGCTACGAGCCTTGTGATTGAATTTAAATTCTATTACACTTTCCATTGAGGAGCCTTTGACCAGCTTAACCCTCCCAGTATCTCCTTTTTACTGTACCTGTTTGAATTGCAATTTGGTGGTACATTGCCACCTAGTGGTGAAGGGGTAATTTCCTCCCTTTTCAGAGCATTGTCAGACACTGCATTGCTACCACAATGCCATCAGGGAAAGGAGGGGGCAAGGGAAAGGCAAGCAGCCTTCAAAAAGGAGCCCCTCCCAACCCCACCTGAAGTATCTTCTTCCTCAGATGAAGATTGGCCAGATAGAGGGCCATATGGGACAAACTCAGTCATTTGGAAAAAGTGCATGCCCAATGCCAGGGTTTGGAAATTTTTTATGGGGGAGGCAGGACACAAAGAAATAACAAGGTCCAAAACCAGTTAAAATAAAAAGGATGGGTGAGCTCATGTTAACTTGAATTGCTTTTTTGCAAGGGGAGATTTCTGGGTCTTCAGCAGCTGCACAACCAGTGGCCCAAACACAGGAGAGGAGTGCACCTTCCTCCTTGACCTTGGTACTCCATCCAAGAGTCAGTCCCTAATGACAATGGTAGAGGCAATGACCATACCCATGGCTGCATCTTCAAATCTTGGCCAAGCACTTTATTTCTCTGTTGGCAACTCCAATACCGCGGCACCACCCATACAGCCTGTTGCCCAGCCTGTACCATGCTCCCCATGTGACTTCACACCAGTCACATGGCCATGGGCAATGTGGCTCATGGAACACACACTGTGCCTTACCACACCCAATAACTTAGTGTTGGAATCTCTGGTGGCCTTAATCATGGTCCGGCATCATTAAGAACAGTAAGACACCATAATGATTGAGGCCAGCTCAGAAACAGACACACCTGGAGCTTGTGTAAGCTCAGGTGTGCAGGATGGCAGTAATATGAAAAGTACCCCAGATGCAGCAATAGTTGAATTACTGGAGGGGGGATGAATCACTCCCTCATGGGGACCACCTGTCTGATGCCATGATCAAAAAAATCCAGGGAGGCAAATATGTAAATATTTTTGATTTATTGAGCAGGGAGGTTGATAGTCAGGTGTTTGAAAAGCTTGATAAGAAGGATAAGGAAAAAATCTGCAAACACAAGGTGGACAGATGCTGGAACAACTGGCTGAACACTTTCATGATTTATGGCAGTACTATTGTACAAGCCCACCTTGAACAGGTGGTTGCCTTGTTCCATTATATGAACACGATCAACTGCACACAAATGGATTTTCCAGGAGCAGCCTGGTTGGCATATGATGAAGGGTTTTGCCGGTGGGTAGCACGGAATTCAAGCTTGAAATGGGATATCCCACATGGATCATTGTGGCTTCGGGTGATGAGCCTTGTGTTCCCAAACTTGGCCAAGTATTTTGATAGTGGACATTTAGTCCAGAGGAATTGTCAGTTTAATTTTGCCTGCACTGGTGCAGTTCAGGTGGTTCAATCTCACCTGACTTGTTTTGAGTTTAATGCTAAAGGATCCTGCAGACACAGGCAGTGCAAATTAAGGCACATATGTTCCAACTGTGGCTGAACACACTCTACTTCTCAGTGCTGAAAACCCAAGGCAGGTGGAGCTGTGAACAAGGTCATGGGGGGAACTACACCCCCAGGCCCGGAGCCAGTTCCCAAAGGTACCTAGTCCAATTAATGTCAAAGTGTAGCCACCCTGACAGTGACATTGCCAAATATATTTCTGAAGGCTTTAGAGATGGATTTCACATATCAGTGGTTGGTGCCAGCGAGGTCATGATGTCTAAGAATTTGAAATCAGTTCTACATTTTGAAGATGTCATTTGGAAAAAAGTAGCAAAAGAAGTTAGAAAAGGCAGGGTGTTGGGCCCATTTGACGAGCCTTGCTCACAGTACTTTAGGGTATCACCACTGGGGGTAGTGCCTATAAACGCACTGGATTACTATTGTTTGATTCACCATTTATCTTATCCAGTGGGTGGGGCTGTTAATGATATGATCCCCACAAGCTGTGTAGTGTGAGTTAAACTATTTTTGATATCGCTGTTAGGAGAGTGAGAAGTTGTGGCAAGGGGTGGAAATGGCAAAGGGTGACATTAAGTCTGCATTTCACCTGCTTCCAGTTCACCCTGTGGATTTTGAGTTACTGAGTTTTACATTTGAGGGTAAGTTTTATATGGATAGGGCAATTCCCATTGGTTGTTCTATCTCCTGTGCAGCCTTTGAATGTTTTAGTTCATTTTTTGAGTGGAGCTTTCGATTAACCCTTTCAATTTATATGAAACATTTTAAATATGAGGATGTTGAGTCACCTCTTTCAGAAAGGGGGTAAAATTGTGTGGTGTTTATTTTTTTATTTTTTTTGCACAAGCATCTCCATTTTTGGCACAGAGCAAGAATCTGCTGCATCTGTGTCAAATTTTGTGCTAATTCAATATCTGGTGTAAATTTTATTAACTTTTGTTTGGGCTGCCCCCATTTTAAGAATACTAATTTGCTGTGCCGGGATATCATTATTGTGCAGCATTAATAAACAAAAAGTTGTTTCAAGTATCTTAAGGGATACAGTTTCCAGGTGAACAACCATCAGGCACACCTGTGTGTTTTAGATCACTGAGTACTTTTAAGCACCATTCCACAAAGATCTGAAGGACAAGGAGGAACGTAGAGAGGTGAGGTGAAGGCAGTCAAAAGAAGCAACAGATTTATGATGGTTTAGATAATTATTTACTCAAATCACCACATTTGATTATCTACAATGGGTCACACACATTTTCATGTGAAAGAGAAATACTGGGAGGTTTAAGATATATGTTTTTTAAAACAAAATTTCAACAGAGATTCCTATTTGGGAATTGGGTATCCCCACATATATTGATTCAGAGTGGCTAGGGAGATTTTTCTTGACTTTGTTCCAGGTGTACTAGGAGGTCTGATTTCCTGCATTTGGAGTAAATACTGCAATGATCTTGATACCATGGACAAATGCTCAGTTTACTTCTGAAAAAGGTCTTGAGCTAGGAGAATTATTGGTTTATTGGAGAAGTGAGATAGAACTATTTTAGAATGTGTGTCTGTGTTGTGATCCTAAGAACAACACCTAGTGTGACTAAATAGACCAATTCGGGAATGGCAGTCTCTACCGCACTGGGGACAGATGTATTCTGTTTCTTGCCCGGTCCTCGAGTTTCATTCTTTCCGTGCCTGCCTCTTTTCCTCTGCCTGTTGGACAAATGCCTCTTCAAATTTATGTAGACCATGCTGTATCTCTTGCCTCCAGACAGTGCGATCGGAGGTCAGGGTTTCCCATCTGTTGAGGTCCATTCCAAGGCCTTCAGGTCCCTCTTACAGATATCCTTATACTGCAGTTCTGGCCTCCCTCTGGGGCGCCTTGCCTGCACTAGTTCTCCGTATAGAAGATCTGTTGGGATCCGGCCGTCATCCATTCTCACAACATGTCCAAGCCAGCGTAGGCGTCGCTGTTTCAATAAAGTGTACATGCTAGGGATTCCAGCTCGATTCAGGACTATGCTATTTGGAACTTTGTCGTGCCAGGTAATGTTGAATATTTGCCTAAGACAGCACACATGGAAGGTATTAAGCTTTCTTTCATGTCGGGCATGGATGGTCCAAGACTCACTGCAATACAAAAGTGTGCTCAGTACACAAACTTTATAGACCTGTATTTTGTATGTTCTGTCAGCTTCTTATTGAGCCATACTCTCTTTGTTGTCTGGAAAACATAGTAGCTGCTTTACCTATACATTTATTCAGCTCAGATTCTAGCGAGAGTGTATCTGAGATAGTTGAGCCAAGATACACAAATATATAAAGTAAGGACGCACAAATATGGCACCAAACTTGGGTTTCATATAGATATAGATGGCTTTCATAGAGTTAAAACCAGTTTTAAAGAAGGTCTGCTGTTTGAACTCAGGGAAAAGGAAATGGAGAGTAATTAGTGTTGGTAGACTGAATTGATGGTGAGAAAGTAGAGGATGAGTGACAAGTGAACTCATCCCTCCAACAGAGATAAAAAAAATTCCCTGGACACTCTGATCACTGAAGCACTAAGGGGGACTTAGTCTGAGGTCATTGGGCAATAGAAATCTCCTCTTGTAGTTGCTTAATCAGCCATTTTGCAGAACAGGGCAAAATGAGAGAGTTCTGTCACTGTTTAGATTAACCTTTGCATTCTGGCACATTTATTTATTTTATTTATTTATTTTTGCATTTCTTCCCACTTTGTTCCCCAATCATAATTCATTTCTTTGTTTATAATAATTTACCCTAGCTTTCTCCTTAAAATGCAGTTTAAATCCTTAAAAGACAACATTTAAAACTAAAAGCAGTGTATATAAATGATAAAAATGATCAAAGGCAGCACTAAAACACATTCCAGGCAGTAAAGCACAACCATCAATTTAAAAGCCTCGCTCAGGCAGCCAGTCACTCAGGAAAAACTCACCTGAAGAAAAAAGGTCTTTGCTTGCTTGTGGATGGACAGCAAATATGGGGCCAGGCCAGTCTCCTGTGGGAGGGATTTCCAAAGACTGGGAGCAGCAACAGATAAGGCCCTCTAGTATCCATGCCAAATGCACCAGTGAAGGTGCTGGAACCAAGAGAAATGCCTCTCCTGATGATCTTAACATTTGAGCAGGCTCATTTTGTGTGGAATTGTGGAATGCATCACACTCTATGAGAGGGTTATGCATTTTTTTACATTCTAAACAAGACAGGAACATGAAGATATTATTACATAATTTTAGAAAATTGTGCAAAAGAACACTTAAATGCAAACTAAGCAAAATAGTAATGGGTCTTGTTTGGCCTTTTGATGATAAAAAACACTAGAAATATTGTCTCCATATTTGCAAATATGTAGCCAGACCATGTGTGTGTGTGTGTGTGTGTGTGTGTGTGTGTGTGTGCGCGCGCGCGTCAGAATATTATTTGCAAAAATAAAATTTATTATGGTCATTGACCAGTCAGCTAAAATCACACACAAGTAAGGTATCCAAAGACGAATACAGTTCAAAATCAAAACAGAGAGTATGGTAAGTGACATCCTCCTAAACTGCTGAGGATGAGATCATGTTCTGCACATCCCAAGTAACAGTACTCTTCAAAAAACACTACAAATGCTATTGCAAACTTGGGTCCATTTTATTTTCCTGGCAGAAAAGAATCCAGACTGCCAAAATCTGAAATAAAAGGAATCTTTCTGAAGGAAAGCTGATGGGAGCAAATTTTGACTACCTCAGCACACCTGCTTTTCACAGAACAAATTTGTCAGCTAAATGAATAAAAATATATCAGTTCCAAGATCCTACATGTGGCTTCAAAACAGATTGTGTCTCTACTTGTACTAATGGCGAGCTGTCTAGAGAGACAAAACAAACCAGATTTTACCTATGTAAATTGGGAGGTCCACCTTCTCCACTTGTCCAAAATGCCTGCATAAGAATGTTACTGTCAATGATATTGTCAATTGGTGATAATCCTTTGCTCTCCAAGCCCCGGTAATAAAGAGGCGAGACAACTTCATTTTTTGAGATAAATTGGGTCACAACTTTATTTATAACATATTTACTTAAATCTACTAACATGTCTGTAACCTGTTAAGGGACCTGAGACCGTAGTGCAAGCAGGTAATAGGCGGAACTAATCCTCTATCGGCCCATTATGTATTCAGGGAGATTCGCCCCTGGCAAGATGCTGCCTACCTGTTCCACATCATGTCAAACTGAGTGCATCTGCTCTCCCACCACAGCCCTCACTTCGGCCTAATATTAACTTGCTGACTTTAATATTTTATTCCTGAACACACCAGTGATTGTTAACTTTATTCAAGGGCTGTCTAGCACCTTAAGGGTGATTTACTTGGGCCTACCTGAATACCATTACCTCTTGAATTACCCGCCTACCTGGGTTGTGACCAGTGAGAAGGATGATACCCATCCCATGCAAAAAAGAGAATGGGATGGGCAAAAAAGTGTGGCTACTCAATGCCAATTTGAGTAGCCACCAAAAATTCACATCCGGCCCTGTAGCGACCAGCTAATCTCATTCTCCTTTTGATAGGGAGGGTGGGGCTGACAATCTCGCTGAGAAGAGGCTGGGGCAGGGAAGGAGACACCTTATGTAGGCTCCCATCCCTGGGCAAAAATACCCAGATCAGCGTGAAGTCTTTGCACCAAATGTCCCGGGGCGAGAGGGCAAACGTGCCCTGCCCCCAACCTACGTTGGGCTCGGAGTTGCCCTTGGTGACAGACCTAAAATGAAGATCTCCTTAGTTGAAATCAAACAGTAATTTGCTACTAAATTAGGCCCATTGAATTGATGGAACACACGGATGAGTTGACTCAAGAAATCCATATGGGTTTGATGGGCTTACTGTAGTTGTGCCATAACTACAAGATTTCAGGTGGTATCTTTAAGGTACTGGGAAGAGGTTTGGTACAGAACAGCAAATGGCACTTACTTCTCCACAAGTGTCTGGGAAGTGTTTCTATAACTTCCAGATTTATGTTTGCTTGTTCTCGAACATAGGGAACTCACATGAATGTAATTCTCTGCTGCTTATCCTTACAATCTTCACAAAAGATTATAAATGAAACCATCCCATTTATCTTATTTAAACTTGTTTTATATTAACTCGTTATCATTAAACTACAGCTGTGCCAATTACTACAGCATATAGGATACAGAAAACCCTATCATAATAGTGACTACATTTCTTTTCAGGCACTTTTTATTTGACAAGGAGTAAATATGCACATTGAAATAATAATTTGAAACCTAAAAAGTTTATTGCAGTTCTAAAATGCAGTTCAGCTCCCTGGGCAAAATCACATCCTTACAAGGTATGCTACAATGATTCTTGTATGTTATAATAAATTCAGTTATCTACTTGCCAGCCCATGAAACTGGAGAACAGCATAAAGAATGTTACTGGACTAGCAAACATTGAGTTTTATATCCATAAAAGGATTCCTGAAGAAACAATTATCAGTATCTGGCATGTACAGAATCGTTTATAATATCTGAGTGCTGATACAAGATCTTTTAAAGTTTGTAAATTATATCCTTCAAAGGCCCTGGGTCTTTTGAGTTATAGCTGTATGCATTGCTATGACAGTAGAATACAAAGCATGGGGGAAATTAAGCTATAAACAGAGTTATTGCTAATTTTTACACTTGACCTAATATGGGTAAAATAATATAAAAAAGCAAGCCAGCAGAGGGTCACCCAGCCTTTGTATTCACAAACATGTCAAGAAAATACAGTGTATTGAATATCACAGCATGCTACAGATTTCTCCAACCTAGTGTTCTCCTAATGGAATTCCATCATCCCCTGCTAGCACAGTATGTTATAGTTCAATTCCTCTGGAGAGTAATAGGCTCTGAAAGGTTGTGTCTGGTATTACTGAACTATCAGAATGCAATCCTAAACATGTGTACTGGAAGTAAGTCAGTAGAACTGGGCCTCCTTCTTTTAATCAAAGAAAGGACAAATATACATGGGAGATTAGATAGATAGATAGATAGATAGATAGATAGATAGATAGATAGATAGATAGATAGATAGATAGATAGATAGATAGATAGATAGTCTATTGTGGAAAATGTGGAGGAATGTAGGCTGTGGATGTCTTTCCATGTTCTTCGTCATGTTCAACAGCATATGTTTCAGACTGAAATTTCTAAAAAGGAAAAATAAAATAATCAGCTTCTGTGAATATTTTAAACCACTCAGCCTCAGGAATGAAGAATCCACTCCCTGCCCCACCACCTCAGAAATGGGTCTTTCATCCATAATCTTTCAGTTATCAACTGAAATTATTTTTGATACTGTGAGGTCTCTGTTACTATAGAGTGATTTTATGAACAATAAAATCAAAAACATTCCTCCTCCATCATTGTTTGCCCTGGAATATGTTTCCACCTCTGGAAAGAAAGCAAAGTAAATCCAGAGACTTCAGAAGATGCTTTGATACTTGCCACCAATGCAAGTTTGTGTTCTTCCCCAGCAGCAAAGGATGGAGAGTTAACAGTATCATGTAACCACAGTATTCATTGCTGGTGGACTATCCTCAGAGGGGTTATTAAACTGTGGCTGCTGTATGATGCAGGAAAAACATGAAACAATCATTATTGTTAGCTGTGCATCAATACAAAGATGATTTCACAGTGCCACTTTTGTGGATTTTCACTGGGTAGAAAGCTGTAAGAAGTGTGATATGCATTGCTAGATACAGGGCACCACAAGATCAATGTACTGTGCAATTTCTATAATTTCTTTAAGGACAGGATTTCATTTTTCTTGTTCTGGATTGTTAAAGCTCTTTCAGAGAAGGTCAGGATATAAATATTTTAAATAAATACATACACTTGAAGCAGTGAAATCACTAATGTTGTTGCATACATACATACACCTTTATTGGCATTAAAACAAAGAAAATAGAACACAACCAAAACAGTGATGGTAAAGCATTGTCAAGTAAAACAATAGGTAAAAGGCCAAAAAGGGGATACACTCTCATTTCTTATTAATAACAGCTACTAGAAAATCTGCAACTTGTAAGGTGACCCATTTGGAATTGTCACGAAGTAAAAAGCTTGTGTATTCCTCTGGGGGGGGCAGGGAACATAGACATAACTGGATCTAAAAACTCTTTGCGTAACATAGTATGAGCAGGGCAACGGCACAGTATATGAGGGACTGTGTCCGGTTCAAGATGGCAAAATTTACAAAGCCTCTGGGACGATGGTATACCCAAGTATCTTCCTGAGAGTACTGAGGAGGGGAAAATATTGAGTCTGGCCAACATGAAAGCACGTCTCTTATCTGGATTAATTAGCTTGCGGAAATAACAGAGATCATGGCCAAAGACAGGGGATAAGTTAAAGAAATGTGGAGAGCAGGTCCAATTTAGATTAGAGGAAAGTAATTCAGTTTCTCCTTCAAATAATTTTGCTTTAATGGTCGAGCAAGCTCTTTTAAAGTCAAAGTTGGCAAAATAATCAAGAGTAAAGCCTAAGTTGCGAAGTTTGTTTACGAAGAGGGAATCCCAGGTGGAAATAAAGGGATCCTTTAAAAGGTCGAGAAGTAAGGAACCGGGGGAGGAATTATAATGGAGCGCTAACCAGTATTTGATGGCCCAGGATCATGCCAGAGTGGAAGGTAAGTGAATGCCCAACTCAAGGAATCATGGTTGAAAGTTTGATTGTGTTGGGAACACTTAGCATTTGCCTTAAAAAGGAGGCAATTACTAGGTCTACTTTTGTGGAAGCTGTCTTGATCCAAATTGGAACTCCGTACAGAAGCTGGCTCAAGGTCTTTGTCTGAAGAACCTTGAGTGCTGCAGGTACATACTGGTTGCCACTATGGTAATGAAAACGGGATACTGCATTCAGATGGAGTTTGGTTGAAGATATTGCCAAGTCTCTATGGAAATTCCATTATAGTCGGTGGTGGAAATTTATACCTAAATATTTGAATGTTTTAACTTGTTTGACTGGTCTGCTGTCAATACTCCAGGATAGTGGTTTCCATAGATGAGAAAAAACCAATATTTTGGTTTTTTCGGAGTTGATTATTAGATCATTAGATATACAATGAGAATGAAAAGCAGATAGGAGATGGTGTAGCCCGATTTTGGAGATGGAAAGAAGGACTGAATCATCAGCATAAAGGAGAATTGGTAATGGGGAGTTACTCAAACAAGGGGCGTACTTATCACAATGAGATAGTTGAGAACGTAAATCAGCAAGGAAGAGTTTGAATAGTTGGGGTGCTAGTATACAACGCTGACAGACACCTTTGGATATAGTAATCTTTTCAGAAAGGGATCCCTTGCAGTTTAAAGAGACCCGACATGAATTGGAGGAGTGAAGATTCCTAATTAAGAAAAGCAGTCGAGAGTCAATTCCCCAAGAAGCAAGTTTATGCCATAATAGGTTCCTATTGATAGAATCAAACACACCTCTCAGATCGATGAAAGCAGTGTAGAGTTTCCCTTTAAAGTGAGAAGAATATTTTTCCGCGAGGAAATACAGCAAAAGTGCATGGTCTAAAGTGGATGATCCTGGACGGAAACCAATTTGTTTGTTGCCGAGAAGGCACTTCGTCTCCGCCCAGGCTACTAAACGTTTGAGAAGGACTTTTGCATAGAGTTTACCTATAGTGGAAAGGAGACTAATAGACCTATAGTTGGACGGAGATGTAGGGTCATCCTTTTTGAAAATTGGTACAAAAATAGAAGATAACCATGATTCTGGGAAAATCCCAAAATGGTTGATCAGGGTAAATAGTTTAGCCAGGAAGGGAGCCCACCAGTCGGGGGCATTAATCAGTATTTCACTTACAATCCCATCGGGTCCCAGGGCTTTTCTGGGTTTCAAGGTGCTAATCAGTTCTAGTATTTTGGGTTCTAAAATGGGAGGCCAAGGGGGGAGGTCGGGGGCAGGGGAGGAAAAGGGAATAGCACATCAGAAGCAGCAAAGATTTTAGAACAGTGTGTAGTCCAAGCAGAGGGAGAAATGGGAGGAACATAAATTAAAGAGGGAACCGGGTTGGAACGGGACACCAGTTGCCAAAATACTCTGCTGTTCTTGGAGGAGTTGGCATCGAATTACTTATCCCATTGGTTTAGAGCAAAAATGTGCTGTTTCTCTTCCAAGAAAAGATGGAAGGACTTTCTAACTGAAAAATAAAAAGTAAGTGCCTCAGAAGAAGGATGAGAGCGAACAAAGGAGAACAATTGTCTCAGTTCATATTTTGCAGATCGACAATCCTGGTCAAACCAGGAAACTGGTTTGCTCTTCCTTGTGTGTGGACGGGGAGGGTTCAGTGAGTTGGTTAAGTGTGAGATAATTGCGGAATATGCTTGGATAGCAACTTCGGGGGAGTTGGTTGATTGAATAGTTGCACACTGGTGAACAGTTTCTAACGATCTGGACCATTGTTGGAAGGCCAGTGAAGTTCTAGAGGTCCACTTAGGATATATAAAGAGATCAGTGGGGGAGTCGCTACTGGAAGGATCTGAGATGAGGTTCAATAACGACACCTGCCGAGGGATATGGTCACTATCGGTGTGCGGGCTAAGTTCAAAATCAGAAGTCTTTGCAAGAAGGTTGGGGGAAATTAATATATAATCGACCACGGTCAACCGTAAGGGTGAGAAGAAGGTAAAATCACCTGAAAGAGGATAATCAGGGGCACCGTTCAAAATACAGAGATCGTAACTTAGACATAGATCAACAATTAATAAGGCATTCTTTTTGATGGAAAGGTCCTTGGACTTCCTAACCCCCGAGCAAGAGGGGGGAATAATCTCCTCCATATCCCAATTCATATATTTGGCAAGGCTTAGATTATTTGCTCCTAGCCTAGAGTTAAAATCACCAGCAAAGAGAAGAGAAATAAAGGGATTGGAAACTAGTACTTGGTCGGTAATTCTAATGTTGTTGCTATCAAGTCACCCCCAATGTATGGTGACCCCTTGAAGAAACAATCTACATAATGTCCTATGCTCAACCACCCTGCTTAGTTCCTGTAAAGTTAAACAACATGTTGATCCAGTAAAATTTAGTTTCTTCAACTATGTATCATCTTTTTTAGGCAACTTTTATTAAATTTTATAAAACAATACAAAATACACAATAAAAATTACTAAATATATATGTCTAAATATGACCCACTTGTTCATCTTTCTAGCAAACTAGTGTAGCCACAAATCTCTCCTCTAGCACCACATTGAAAACAAATTATTCCCCAACCCCCATCAGCTTTCTTTATTATTCAGCTTTCACACCCATGCATGGCGATCCGGAATATGATAGTGTGGATGATCTTAGTCTTCTTCTCCAGTGACACATCCTTACATTTGATGATCCTTATTATACTAATAGCAAATAACTACAGGCATACCTTGGTTTATGAATTTCTCTGTTAATGTAATTTTAAGTTCACGAAAGGAAATCCATTGTAAATGTCTTGGTTCACAATTTCCCCCCATGATACCCTGGTTTATGAATTTTTCCCGTAAGGCATTGCAAAAAAACTACCCAGGATGCATTGCGCCCCCATCCATTTCTGGTTTATGAATTTTCCAGAATACAAAATGTCCCAGAGAATGAATAACCGAGGTATGCCTGTATCTTTTTGGCTTTAGAATGGGTTATGTGACGGTCATGACAGGCAGTATCCAAAGTGATTTGCCCTCACAGTACCCACTGTGCGACCCTTTCTCTTTCAACATTATTCAAAAAATCCAGCAATGTTTGGGGCTTGATAACAAGAAGCTAAATAAAAGGTGGAGTGAATAGGGAATTCAATTATGGCAAATAGAGCTTGAAAATATAACTTTTTAAGACTACACATCCCAGGACCCCCTAGTTAGCATCAAAACTCAGCCGGGGGGGGCATATGAAATGCCTGGTGTTGCCATCATTTACCCCTTTGTCTTCCTCTCTAAGAATGCATAGTTCCAACTGAGAGAGATTTAATTTTTCCTTTCATGACCAACTCCCTGCTGAACAGCCTGCCTCTATTCCAATAAGCAGATAATTAAGTACTGATGGATGTGATGACTTTCTTTTCCAACATCAGCAAGTGTGAGAGAAAGACGGAGGGAGAAAATGTGTATTCTTTGGTGATTACAGAGCGGTGTGCAAAGGAAAGAAAGAACAAGTGCCCAAAGTATCTGTTTTTTCTGTAACATGATTGATATCCCACCATGGAAGAAATTATTTAGTTCTTAGACCCCTGTGAGGTGTCAGAAATTGTCTGTGGATTTTTCCTGGCCTTTCTACCCTGGAATAATAACTATCCTCCTGAAATGTTAACTGAACCAATTTAAGTCATTCTATAGCCTTTGTATGTCAGCCTGATGAGCTGCTGCATTCTTGATCCGGAGCCTATTATTCTGCCCTTTCATTATAATATCACTTGTTATTGCAGCGCCTTCTTTGAGCGAACTGAAGAATTTGGATCTGCAGGAGTGCTACCGCATAGTTCATAATTGAGATGCTTTCCCTGTCTTTGTATTTTGATCAGGCTTAGCTACACAAGGCCAATAGTCAAGTTAGCTTAATAATAGCCAGAAGAAATGCCTCCAACCGAAATTTGTCACAGGGCACGCAGCACCAAAACCAATTTCTTGAGAATTAAAAGGTCCTTGTGGGTATGGTGGAAACTTAAAAGCTGTCCAGGGATTCGGTGTGTGTGGCTGAAGGTAGATGGAAGGAAGTTGTGAAAGGGAGGAGGGATTCCTTCTTTCGACAGCTACCACACTAAAGTAATTTCTGAAACACCCTGATAAGTATTTGCTTTGAATTTACATTAAAGAGCTCAATAGTGGCTACCTGGGAGAACAGCTCCTGCTTTGACAACTGACTTGTGTCCTGCAGAGATTAAGGACACATGGCTTCAGGAGATTAGCACGACACTTGGTTTAAGTGACACCTAATCCATTTTATTGACATTAGCTCTATTTTGCAAAACAAGCACTTTTTTGAGGGAGACATGATGAAAATTTTGTGGGCCTTTACAGGCTGGCATATAATGCCTCCCCCCTTTTTGCAGGCTCTTGCAAACTGCTGTTGGCAGGCTCTGTAATTGAAACCAACAGTGCTTGTTACAGACGCCATGCAGGCATCATGCTACTGCATACTAATATAGCGAAGAGTGTTATAATGTTATTTATGACATGCTGCAGACAGAAGACTTTAAGAGTCATTCATTGCACTGGGCAACCAATGACTTCATGTTACGGAGCTTATTCCTCCATCATATTCAGTTGTGAGACCACACAGGCATCTTATTTGCTTTCTGATTGTTTGGTCTTTGGGATAAGAGGTTGCTGAATGAAAATCAGTTCATAGGCAAAGAGCTCTCTCAAATTTCCTTTCATGCCCCTGTAATCAGGCAGATAGATACAGCTGCCCACTTGCTGATGGCTGCAGCGACATGTTGGCAATCTAAAGGATTGTTAAATTGAATGTGGGTTCCAGATTGGGAGATGTGACGTTTCTATCAACATGACTGCCAGTTACCTAGATTTCATTATTCTGGGGAAATAAGGTTTTGCTCAGACCATGGAAAATAAATTTGCCAGTGTTGTCCCTGCTTTTGATCTGGTGGCATGAGGACATTGTATATACTGAGGCTGATTCAGTGCATGAGGCTAGGTCCCACCTGTTTGAAATGAAAGCTCAATGCTAACATGCACGCAAAACTGGCCAAAGGAAAAAAATGGGGGGAGGGGAATCATGATTTATTTAGTCATTGTCATATAAAATGTCAATATATTTCACCAGGGTTAAAGAAATACATAAATAAATAAATGAAGAAAGCAAAAAACCAAAAAAGCAAAAAAAGCTGGGTATTTAATGCTAAGCAATGTCATGTAAGGTAGAATAAAACACTGCTTCAGAAAAGTTATTAGAAGCCTAATTATAATTCAAAATACTGTAATTTGATTGATTTCTCTTTATTTCCAATGAAAGAGAATATTTTTTCTTTTGCTCCTCTGGCCCTTGGTTCAGTTTGAACATGTACAGCATGTGAACTAAAGTGATCACAGGAATATTTGGTTAATTTCTTTTTTTATTTATTTGGCAGACCATAAAGCACAAAAATAAACAACTGCAGCACAGGGAACACATGATGAAGAATGGCTAAAAATCCCAGTTTCCACCCAATCCCATTGTTATTTCAGGATGTTTGGCTCTTTGTGCATAAAAATCACTACTGGTAACTTAAGTAGGTTGCCCTCCCACTCGAAATGACAAGACGAGTCAGGAAATTGGGGTAAACTGGGTCACACTTTATAAACACAATACAACACAACCACCACAACAGGAGGGGCCGGGCATCAGCATACATGGTTGGAACCCCAGGGTCACCCAAGACCCCTCCAACCGGGCAGCGTAGAGCGAGATACAACCCCCAGGTAGTGCCGTCAGCTGACAGCACCCACCAGGCCAGTCAATGTCATTACTCC
Source organism: Phrynocephalus guinanensis (assembly GCA_037367245.1). Classification (NCBI taxonomy): domain Eukaryota; kingdom Metazoa; phylum Chordata; class Lepidosauria; order Squamata; family Agamidae; genus Phrynocephalus; species Phrynocephalus guinanensis. The sequence goes on along the minus strand of CM074741.1, from coordinate 40,828,043 downwards.
TCCCTGCATACGATGGCCAAATCTGGGTAATGCCCAGAGCAGGGAGGCATCTCCTCGTATCCGCCCTGACACCGTGACCTCCTGATCCGCAGTGTCGTGGTTATGGGTTTGTTGCATACTCATCGCTACCATCTATCTGCTTCTGCTGCCAGTGTCAGTGTGACCAATACTCAAGAGACTTCCTTAAAACCCTAGGCACCAGTATGGGATAGGCAAAAAATCCCCACTCTCACCGGCCAATTCTGAGTGCGGGTCAAAAATTCCTATCTGGCCCCAAGAACAGGCAACCAGTACCACTCACACTAGTCCTTCAAGTGGTGGACAAGTGGGGAACACCAGATGCAGACTGCCTGTGGGAGGGGGTCAGAGCCGCCCTTTTATAGGGTGCTCCTCCCCCTCCCTTCTGGATGCTCTTGTGCGTCCTTCCCCTCTCGCGCATTCTCGCAACAGGGCAATGCGGCTGCCGCCGGGTGCAGAAACCACCCATGGAGCCAGAAAAAAGAAAGACATCTTTAATTACAGTTGATCTTCAGTTACAATCAGAAAAGTGAAATGATAGAAAGAGAAATGGAACCATCACCCATCTGGAAGAGGTAGAAATCCATGTGACTGCATGGTCCAAAGGTTAGGAAGGAGAGATTTGACCTGACTGGTCTGGCTAAAAGTCAGATAGGATGAGAGAGAGAACAAATAAGCAACTGGAAAGAAAACAAACAAGAACAGGCTGTAGGGGCTTTCCTCAACCCTGGGGGAAAGGGGGCTTTGCCAATTGCAGAACTTATGGATTTGGGCCCTGAATACGGAAGGACTAATAGAGCACATGTCCCTCTTTCAAGAGATCACATCCATACTTATTATTCTAAAGCTATTATAAAAATTCATTGTGATAAGAAACACAGTAGGAATCCTAGTTCTAGCTAATTAATGTGAAGATACTCGATGACCCTGACCTCTGAAGATCAAAGGAAGGATGTTTCTTCTGTTCTCTCCCTGAAAAGATCAAGAAGGAAATGTCAAAAAGAAGAAAGTGCCATCAGGAGTCCTAAGCACTTCAGTCCAAGCTGATGGATGATCAGCATAGTTCAGAACAGGTCAAGGACAGTATCACCAACTGAAAGAACACTCCCTCACTGACATGCAAATTCTCCAGTAAGATGAAGCTGTTTGGATGAACAGCGAAACGTTTCTATCTCTCAAAAAAGAAGTCCAGTAGCCATGACTCAACTCCCAGTTCCAGTAAGATGAGCTTTACCAAGTAATCTCCAACCTTCAAAAGGGGCTTAAAACAGACACAGAAAAGAGAAGTGCACAAAACTCCAAACAATACACCATTGCCATTCATAAAGGATGACATTTTCTAAGATCCCAACCACTATTTTTTCCAGGTTATGTGTTGCATGGAGAACCTCTTTGTCTAGCAAAGGCACTCCTCTTCAGATTGTTGTTCTCATACATATTCAAAAGCATGGTTCTAACATACATTATAAAGCTCTAAAAGCTTTAACCAATGCTATCTCAAGGACCACATCACACTTTATGAATCTTCTCAAGTATTGAGATAATCAGGAGAGACATTTCTCTCAGACCCTTCATCTTCCCAGATGTGTTTGGTGGGCACATATTGGAGATGGTCTTTTCAGTTGCTCTCCTACAAGAGGCTTGGTTGGCCTCATCTTTACTATTCAGGCAAGCTATCACTCACCACCTGAATTGATTTTTTTAAAAAATGTATTGTTATACCTTATTGCCTTTTGTTACTGTCCATGGAGTTTTCTTGGCAGGGATACTGAGTGGCTTGCCAGTTCCTATTCCTGATTCCTACACCTGCTTCTTGGGAGGAAAGTGATGGCAAACCTAGGCAACATCTTTAAAAGCAGATACATCACTTTGCAGACAAAAGTCTGAATAGTCAAAGCTATGGTTTTTCCAGTAGTGATGTATGGAAGCGAGAGATGGACCATAAAGAAGGCTGATCACCACAGAATTGACACTTTTGACTTGAGCTGTGGTTCTGGAGGAAACTCGTAAGAGTCCCCTGGTCTGCAAGGAGATCAAACCTATCCATCCTGAAAGAAATCAATCTGGAATGTTCACTGGAAAAACAGATTTTGAAGCTGAGGCTTCAATACTTTGGCCACCTCATGAGAAGAGAGGAGTCCTTGGAAAAGTCCCTGATGTTGGGAAACATTGAAGAGAAAAGGAAAAGGGGATGGCAGAGAATGAGATGGTTGGACGGTGTCATTGAGGCAACCAAGGTGGATTTGACCAATCTTTGGGAGGCTGTGGACGACAGGAGGGCCTGGCGTGCTCTGGTCCATGGGGTCACAAAGAGTCGGACACAACTTAATGACTGAACAACATACCTTACTGCATTGAATATATTTTGATGCTGCTTAACTTTTTTAGTATTGTATTCATTTTATGCTTTTAGTATTGTATACTCAGGGTTGTTAGCTTAAATGCTGTCTTTTAATTGTTGTAAGCTGCCCTGGTCCTTTTTAAAAGAGAAAGGTGGGATAAAAATATTTTAAATAAATAAATTAAATAATTTGTAGAGAAAGACAGTAGGCATGCTTCCTTCCTCACACAAGTATTATGTATCAAAGGTCACATAATATATGAAATTAAATATGGAAGGCTATGTTAGCTATTAATGATGTAAGTCAGTGAGAAAGAACATCATAGGAAAAATATGAACTATAGTTCCTGAGGTATTGTGGTGATTGCTCAAAAGGAAAAATCACCTTGTACAATTACTGGAGTCTCTGCATAATTAGTGGATCCCATATTATGATATTTACCTTGTCTTTGATATATAGGCAATTCATTAAATGCCAAAAAGCCAAATTAACTTGAAACTAGGGTATTTGCAAATTAGCCAAATTCAAATGTAGTAAAAATTAGTTGAGTTTGTGGACTTCCGGTTCCAGCTACACCGTGGCGAGATAACTTGGTAAGTGTTCCAGCTTATCAAGAGGAATTCCTCTGCATAAAGGGAGCTTAATAAGGGTAAAGTTTCCTTGAAGGGGAAATGAAGAAGAGGCAGCAACTTCAGACCACGAAAGGAGTGGCAGCAAATTTTATGGAAGTAGGAAAATGCTTCATCTCCCACCGGAGGAAGACCTTCTCCATGGCAAAGGCGGAGCTGTTGGTGCCGGACATTGAAGCTATAAATACTTGTCATGTCACGGGTAGAATGCTTTTATCTCTCTCCATGTGAAGCTTCTCCTTGGTACCTGGAAATCATTCCTTCAAACAAGCACTAAACCCCCTTTCTCTGAAGCAGTGGCTTTTAGCAAAGAAGGGGTGAATGTTTTTTGAAAGACAAGCACAGAAGTGATTGTTTTCACATTATTTCATGAACTTGCCTTCTTGTGGAAAAAATATTTTATGCCTTCGCTGATCTTTATATGTGGGGGATTTAAAGACAAAACTTAAAGGAAAGTACCTTATGCCTCTGTGCTTTCTGTATGTTGAATTTAAAGTCACAATTGTAACAGCAGTGTTGGGAAAGCTGTTTCTTCAAAAAGCATCATGTGAACTTGGAATAACTGTATGTTTTGAAAACAAAGATTGAAGACAGTTCCTCACTGCTTTGGCTTCAGTCTAGTCTAGTTACTCTCTTTGGTATCTCTCTTATTTCAAAACTAAGTGGCAGAAACTATTACAAACAATATTAACCCTTTTGTGTAATCTATAAAACACAGTGGATTGGGAAAACATTTCAGAAGATGATTTTGCCAACATAATTCTATGTGGTTTGCAAAAAATTATAGACATCTACACTGACTGAACCTCTGAAGATACAGAGATCTTCCATTCTGATAAAGACACAGAGGAAAACCAGAGTCCAGAATGAAGTTTGTAGATTACTAAAACAGCAACTCCAAAAGATATACCTCAAGATGGAGTGGTGGATAACAATGGGTATCTAGAAAAAACTGAAATTAGCTCTTATTAGGAGAGTGATCTAAAACAAACAGCTGATCTTAATCTACAGGCAAACACAACAAGATTGATGCAGGATAAATCTTTGCATATGCCAAATTTACAAAATATGGTAAACATATCTACTGAAATCAGCCTGAGTCAAGAGATTGAACCAGAATAGAGGGCGGATCTTAATGTGAACACAAATGTGACAGGAATTGTGCAGGCCGGGCTCTTGGAATATGATGGGTGCATTTGTCTTACTTAATGTGGGTGCCAAAAAGAGGACAATTTGGGACTTCTTCAGTGGCAGAGTGGCCATCAAGATTACTATCAAGATAACACAACAATTATTACATCATCCCATGAGGATGATGGATTTGTCAAGGGGGAAGCAATCTGTGAAGATGTGGCACTTGGCAGAAAAAGAGAAAATTGAAAAAATATAACTTCTGGCTTAGTGAATATATAACATAAAATGCTTTCTGTATTCTGATTGTCTAAAGCTACTGGTTAATTGGTATGATATGGAAAACGAAAAATGGAATTGTGAAGACAAACCTGATATACAAATAAATGTTAATCTGTTAGATTTTTAAAAGAATAGAGGCAGGTATAGACAAGAATTTATATGCAGAAAGTGAAATACATAGACCTGGAGGTAGCTGTCTTATAATAGCAACAAAGTATTAACTTGAGTTAGAGATGATTGTTGAAATGAGGCACTTTTTGGAAAACTGGGTAAATATACTGTGGATGATATATAGAATATATATAGTTAGCCAAATCTATCCTTAATTGCTTAGCATTTAAGAGCTAAATAGTGAGATTGAATAGATTGTTGAGATTAGATAGGTTATATACTTTGTATTAAAAATAGATATAAGTAAAGTTATATAGAATAGGGATGAGATGGTAAGGAAACTAAGTATGAAAGTATGTTCATTTAAGCTGGGAAAGGATATTTAAAACACCATATATACTCAAGTATAATCTTCCCCAAGTATAAATCGAGACCCCTAATGTAGCCCCCCCAAAACTGGGGAAACGTATTGACTCGAGTATAAGTCTAGGGTGGGAAATGCAGCAGGGCCTGGCAGCTCCTCCTTTGTGAGCTGGGGGAGTGCTGTGTGATGTTTAAAATGACTTTTAGCTACTGATGCAAGTGCTCGGGTCAGTGGCTAAAAGTCATTTTAAATATTGTGCGCCGGTCTCCTGTGATGCAGAGGGGGGGGTCATGAGAAGTGGCATGCAATCTTTAAAATGACTTTTAGCCACCGACCCAAGCACTTGCCTCAGTGGCTAAAAGTATTGACCCGAATATAAGTCGAGGGCCCTTTTTTTCAGCCACAAATTAGGGCTGAAAAACTAGGCTTATATTCGAGGATATGCTGGGCTCAAATGTTGGGAAAAACTGTGACTGAATCTGTAACATGACAGAAGTTTCAAAGAGGGTAGCCGTGTTATTCTTTTCAAGAATTTCAGGCAAAATTCAAAGAAAAACAAAACAAAATAAAATAAAAGACACAAAAACTACCTTAAAAACTAACTTTCATATTTTAATGTAACATTTCGTTCACATGTGAACTTCTTCAGACATATATAGCAGCAGAATGAGGTGTAAGATATAATATGAGCAAATATTCATGGGCTGTAGATGATATGATAGGCTGTAGCAAATAGAGGTGGGGGTGTATGGTTGAGGGGAGGGAGGAGGGACAGTTAGTAGAACTGGTGAGAATCATTAAATGTTGAGTTAGAGCTGTATAATTTATGGCTTTATGGCTCACGCCAGCCGATGTTATCTTAAACTGTGATAATTAAATTCCTACTACAGCCCATGAATAGAGATGGGCACGACTTAGCGGTATTTCCGTTTCCGTTTCCGTTACTCGGTTCCGTTACTCTACGGAAACGGTAACGGGAATTACTCCCCCAGACTTCGAGCTCGAACCGACGAACGAACAATTTTGGTCTGATTTGTCGTGCTCGTTACTTGCATCGCGAGATCGCGCGATGCCACACGCGGCACAGAAAAAAAGTTTTTAAAAGTTAAAAAAACCCGGTTCCCGGCCAAAAAAGCAGGCGGGAAAATGCCTGCCGTGCCTCAGGGCACCTACCAGAGGGGTTGTTTCTGGAGGTCCCCGGCCTCCCCCCTCATCCCCCGTCCTGGGCTGCTCTGGTGGGCCTCGCCGCAGGCTCGCAGCCACCAAAATGCCCAGTCTCACCGCCGGCCGCCCGCAATTAAAGCGCAAGCAAGCGGCACGGACGGCACAGGAAAAAACTTTTAAACTCTCCCCCCACCCGTTCCCAGGCCAAAAAAGCAGGCGGAAAAATGCCTGCTTGACTAAGGGCGCAGGGCACCTACCGGAGGGGTGGTTTCTGGAGGGGGGGTCCCGCCTCCCCCCCGTCCTGGGCAGCCAGACTCGAGTCGCCATTTCGCCATGCCATGCGGTGCGGGCGGGGGATCCAAAATGGGGTGGCGAACGCAATATTGTTTTTGAAATCGTGGTCCAAAAACACACAAGCACAACAGAAACACGCGAAAATTTATAAACTGCCAGATTTTTCACAGTAGCAGTGGGTTTTTTCTTGCAACAAAATGTCTCTCCTCTCCTCCTCTGTCCTCCATTGATTTTATTTTATTTTATTTTATTTACACCTGCGCAATGATGGGCTGGCCAAGTGGCCAGCCATGTGGGAGTGGACAACCATGCAAATTTCTGGAGCCATCCCACCAGTCGCATGGCCACTTGGCCATGGAGACTTCTGGGATGTGCCAAAAAGCCCCCTAAAACCTGCCCTAGCCCTAACCCTAACCCTTGACTCCGTACCCATACGTCACAGACTGTCTTCTTAGTGGGTCAGAGAGGCACCCAGAGGTGCAACCCACTAGCCCACCATAACCTTACCCGTCATTAGCTTAACCCTAGCTCTTGCACTAAGCCACCTTAAAGCCAGATCTACTTGCTTGCATTGCACTACACGCAGCAAGTACAATTCCCTTCTGTGTGAGACATGGTGGTGCCAGAGCCTTGTGAAGGGCGGGCATGACCCTATCATTCTCACACTGGTCTCACGTCTGCACATTATGTTATGCAATATCCATATGGCTATTGCATAGCATTTTGCAGCAGCAGCAGGTGAGGAAGGGAGACCCCCATGTAGAGGGGTCTCTTGGAGCCTGCTTCCCCTTCCTAGTGGCAGGAGGCACCCATGGGTGCCTCCAGGAGCCCACTTTCCCTTTATAGCGGGCCAGAGGAGGCACCCACCCCACAGAGGTGCCTCCAGGAGCCCGCTCCCCCCCAAAAAAAACCAGTACTAACGACAACGAAAAAACGAAAAAACGAACCGACTAATTTTTGCAAATTTTCGCGAAAACCGGAAACGACCCAAAACGGGACTGGCCCGACTAACGACAACTCGAAAAAAAATTTTTTCAAGTCGTGCCCATCTCTACCCATGAATATTTGCTCATATTATATCTTACACCTCATTCTGCTGCTATATATGTCTGAAGAAGTTCACATGTGAATGAAACGTTGCATTAAAATATGAAAGTTAGTCTTTAAGGTGCCACATGTTTGTGTCTTTTATTTTATTTTGTTTTGTTTTTCTTTGAATTTTGCCTGTAACATGACAGGAGACAAGCAATGTATTTGTTCTGTGTAATTTTGTGTGGAAAATAAATAAAAATATTTTAAAAAGTTGAGTTTTAATAGGAGACAACTTGCATGTGTGTGTAATGTGAACTAGACGAAAAAGAATGCACAACAGCTGTACATTCTACCCAAAACATATTCCACCCCCAAACTGGGCAACTGGAGCAGATCATAGTCACATAGGAAAAGACAGTAAATTGTTGCTTTGTAGTAGCGTGAATCCCAGGAATAGAACTGAAACAAAAGCAGACTCCCACAGACTCTTGATACTGCTTAATTGTCCCATTTTCCTGCTGATAGGAAAATGAGTCATCCACTTAGATTCCTATACCATGAAGAGTTGAAAAGGACATAGACACCTTCCACACCCAGTCACCTCCCATACCCAGAGACAATGGGAAGATGAGACAGTAAATCATGGCAATGTCAACAAAGAACAAGAAAAGCTCTGCTTATATGTTGCCATACATGTGAAATAGGTGTACACTAATCATGTGATATGCATTTCCCTTAGGGGAGTTTGCACTGGACCAATAGAAATATTAAACAGAAATTCTGGACTTTGATTTCTGCTTATTTTATCTGTCTATTTTATGTGTTGTAGCTGTTTTTAAATCTATGTGGAATGTTTTTATATGAGTTGAATATAGCAACCGTGAAATTTCGTTGTTCCTGCAAGGGGGCAATGACAATAAAGATTCCTATTCCTATTCCTATTCCTATTCCTATCCTATTCCTAAAATCTCAAAAATTAAATTATGCTCATATTACAAAACATCATTATTCCTCGGCCACTGAAGACATTTATTACCCACATAGAGTTTCTCACACATTTTAATTCTTACTGTACATATCATATTTTATATTTTTCAGTATAATATTGGGACTTGATGTGTTAAATGCAGTCGTACTTGCAAGCACAGAGCTAACAGATGTCTGAATGGTTTTGAAGAATCAGTCAAAGGAAAAGCTTCCCTGGTGAAGTCTGAGAGTTTCCAAGGTAAAGAGGAAGTAGGAGCATAAAGAGAAGAGAGTATCAAAAGACAGCAGCAGTAGAGAGCGAAGTGTGGAAAAAGCAGTGTTGAGTGAAGCAAATCTTTCATTTTTTTCTTATCCTTTCCAAATTTAGTGTTTCCCATGGTCAAAAATGTTCTGAGAAAGAAAAGGAAGCATTTACATTTGTTTCCAGCCTGCACAAACATGTTCCCAGTTCTAATGTGGTGAGGTTGCACACAACCCTTCAACAATAGGAAAGTAACTCACTAATTCTTCTATTTTAATCATGGGACACACACTGAAGTGATTCTGAGTAAAATCATTTTTCAAGAGAGAGAATTAGCAGTTACTTATTTCAAAGAGATTAAGATTACAATCCTGTGCAGCCTTAATGTCCTAGATATGTAGCTGTGTGGAGACAGAGGTGGTAGCAGGATTTGATTCACCTACTGTGTCTCTTTGACAGGGGCTAGACTCAATGCTCTATAGAGTCTTTCCAGCTCGTCAGTTCTAAGATTCTGAAATGGAACTTGCTGAGTCATATCAGAGGTCTTTCTGGTCCAGCAAGCAATGGCCAACAAGATGTCAGTAGAAAGCCCTCTGGTAGGATTCTGTATAATACTGTCTTGATATTGTTCCCCAGTAATTGAGAGCCATGCTGCCTCTGATCCATGAGACAGCTCATCGTTATCCTGACTTGCTGACCAAAATGGTCATTTATTCTAGTCCCATTTTAAAACCAGTGGCCATCTCTCTGTATAGTGGAAATTGTATTACATCATTGGAAAAAAGACAGACTGAGACAAAAATGCCACATAGAAAACAAAAATGTGCACCAGTAGGCCAGTTTCAGTTTTCTACTTATAGGACTAGTCAGTTTGGCTTAGAAGAAAATAAAACAAACAGTTCCATCAATCCTTGAAAATGGCTTTGAGTGTTTAGGCACTGGAGGAAAAGCTTGGAATTCTTGTTTAATCAGCCACATTCATGAAACTGAATTAGGGTGCTACCGCATGACAGAAAAATCAGGAATAAAAGGTGACTTTTTTTCCCTGCTTCTGGTCCTGTGACATTTATTCCATGTTCTCTGTCCATCAAGTTCTGAAACATATAAACTGGATTTAGTACCCGGATGTATAGAGCAACAATTAGTCTTCCACAGACAAGGGAGAGCCAACTATCACAAGAGCTGTCTTCTTGTGCTTAAAAGTGACAGCTTTTCCTTGACTGTAGACTATGTAACCCATCTAGTCCACCGGCAAGTGGGAGCCATCACTCGTAAACCCAGCAAGATGTGTTACCAAGTCCACAGTCCCATTGAGTATGGACTACATAACCCATCTTTCTGGCCTTACAAATGTTGGCTCTCCCTTAACTGTGGACTAGGTAACCCATCTTTCTGAGCTTACAAAGGTTGGCTTTCCCTTGATTGTGGACTAGATAATACCAAAGATAAGTTGCACATAATGGGGTAAAGCACAGGGATATAGCATTTACCACTATCCCCAGGCGAATTGTCACTGTTACAGCTTTGTAACAAAAGAAGAACAAAACAAAGTACCAGGGGTTCTGCCTTGACTCTTTTGTTCTGATGAAGTTGCTCTATTGTCTCTTTTGGAGAGGGTGTCTGTGTTAGTCTTTTCAAGAATTCCAGGCAAACATCAAAGAAAATTAAAACAAAACAACATATACAAAATACACAAAACATGTGGTACCTCAAAGACTAATTTTCATATTTTAATAACATTTAATGGACATGTCCACAAAACTTTACATGATAACATGAAAGTTAGTCTGTAAGGTGCCACGTGTTTTGTTTCTTTTGTATATTTTGTTTTATTTTTCTTTGATTTTTGCCTGGAATTATTGTCTCTTTGTCTCTCTTTTAATGCATACATAATGTGTACAGATCAGCATACCCCAGTCCTTTAAAGGTACATTAGAGAGACAAATGACTGGTCCAGTAGCACCCTGTCAGTTTTCCATTTTTCGTTCTCAGGTTCCTCTTCTTTAAAATAGCTACAAGCATGTAGATGGCCCTCAACAAATCAGGAGCATTTGAGCATTTGGAAGAAGGTCAGTGGCTCAAGATATTGTTCAATCCTTTTCTAGCAAGCACTTTTAACCACAATCAGAAAATTCCTCCCTAAATTTTATGAAAAGGATATTTGATATTTTTCTTGGGGGGGGATACATCCACAATGTGGGAGATAGTGAAGCTGACAGGTTCATCTGTCCCTCTTTCCAACTCATTTGATCATTTTCCGTCAGACCCAAAATGTTAGATAGATGCTCAGAAGAAAATGGTTCCCCCTCTCTTTGTTGTGTTAATGATCAGAATGAAGAAAGGGGTGCATACTGTGAGCAGCATACACTTTTAATGCTATTGCTGTCAGGAACATTGTGAGTTCAAAATAATTGCCGAACAGCTGCTTCAAGAAGCACTTATTCAAAAAACAAACACACCCATGCACACATACAGGATGTCTGGCTTGCTACAGAGAAAGGCAAAGGGAGAGCAAATGACTGACAGATAGTTGGGAATTAATGGTTATAACAAACAAATGACAAGACACCAAAAAGGAAAGGATGGAAGAAGTATATCAGATTAATGGGATACAGGAGGAGGTCAGACAGAAGTACCATATATCTTGTTAATGAGGACGGCAGGGCAGAGGCAAATATCATGTGAATCCCCAGCCCGATTACAGGATATAGACTTAATAGAAAACAAAAGCTTTGTTTGATTTTTCCCCCAGTAGTAGATGCTAAAGCCACTTCACATCACCACAAGCCTGCTTGTGCTTTTAGCCAAGGTAACTTGGCTAATATACTTCAGTAGTAGGGGAAGGGGTGCTCCTGTCAAAGGGGCAATAAAACCATCAAACACCGGAAGTCCCGCCCCCTTACCGGAAGTCCCGCCCCTTACCGGAAGCCCTACCCCCTTACCGGAAGTCCCTACCTTCCGCCCCGCCCCCTTACCCGGAACCGGAACCTTCCTGGGCCCTTTGACCTGGAAGTGACGTCCTCTTCCGCCTGACCCGGATGGGGAGCCTTGCCCCCTCCCCCCGACACGTCACGGGGTCCCCCTACCCCACCCCTCAGGCATGCCCGGGCATGCCTTCCCCTAGGGCGCTGCCGCTGGCTATGTGTTGCCTGGGCCTGTCTTGCTGCGTGTGCGCATGCCTGAGAGGCCTTTATAAGAAGAGGGGAGTGTTCTGCGGTGCCCGCCGCCGCCTTTTCCGCTGTTCCTGAAACCGACTGGCCCATGGTCCCCACCGTCCCGTTTATGTGGAGAAAGATGGCATCTTCAAGCAAGATCGGGTTTTCCTCCAGCTTGCCGAAGGACACCCCGGACTCACCGCCGAAAGCAGAGAGCGTGGACTCCCCTCCGAAGCCCGAGAGCCCGGACTCTCCGCCAAAATCCTGGACCCCGAAGATAGAGAGGCAGCGGTTGAAACCGAAAAGGCGTCTGCACCCCCACATGCACCACGGGCCTATGGGATTTTCCATGCCCCTCTGTCCCCTAAACACCCCATCGCGGAAGCCCAGCTCTGCGCCCAAAAAGCCGCCCAAGCCTGCCCTTCACGCTGAGGAGACCCTGTTTTGGTCCGATCTTGAGTGTGATTGTCCTCATGGAGTAAGAGCAGGATGGCAGAAACCAAAAGAGAAATCGCGGAGTGAATGCTCAGATGGTTCCGAACCTGGGGCTCTAGAGGAGCCACAAGAGGATATTTGGACTTCTGCAGATGAGGGTTATGAGAGCGGTTCAGCGGCCGAGGTGAGTTTTTTCATTAAATTGTTTATAACTCTCGTTCGGGGCTGTGGGGGGGGCTGCAAAATTTAAAACTAAGAGGCTGTTTAATGCTCTCTCAACAGGACAGTCTGCTGGAGAAAAAGAATCTGCCGAGAAGTCATAGCATGTGAAAAAAAAAATTCTGACGCTTCAAGTGGTTTCAACATATACTCTGAGAATATAACAGCTTATTCAATAATGTCTGTCTTTATGTTTAAACTTAGAAAATAGCCTTTTCCGTCCTATTATTTGCAAATATTAAACACATTATAAGTCTGGTAGTCTTGAAATCTTAAAAATGCTCCAGCCTTATTCTCTTGTGAATAAAGTTTATTTAACCCCTTAATCTGTGCTCATATGTCTGTGGGCTGCTAAGATGCCTGACCACGGGGATGTTCTAAAAAATATATATTATACACCGGGTTCTGTAGGAAGTTTTGGAGGTGTTACCCCTCTATTTAGTGAGGCAAAAAAGCGTATCAAATCAATAAGGGTCAAGGATGTTTCTCGATGGCTTTCTGATCAGGATGCCTATACACTCCATAAGCCCGCCCGAATACATTTTAAAAGAAACAAGACTATTGTCTCTGGAGTCGATGCACAATGGCAGGCGGATTTGGTAGATATGCAGCAATTTTCAGAGTACAACAGGGGCTACAAGTACATATTAACATGCATTGATATTTTATCTAAATATGCCTGGGCTGTGGCTCTCAAAGACAAGACGGGGCGGGAGGTGTCCAAAGCTTTAGCGGCCGTTTTCAAACAAAACCATAGACATCCCGAGAAGCTTCAAACAGATCGACGCTTAGAGTTCCTAAATAAGCCTGTAAGCCTGCTGTTAAAGAAACATGGGATACACCACTTTGTCACCAATAATGAGGTCAAGGCTGGTGTTGTGGAAAGGTTTAACAGAACTTTAAAAACAAAAATGTGGCGGTATTTCACAGCCAATAATACGTACAAATATATGGATGTATTGCCTCAGCTCCTAAGAAGCTATAATCACAGCATGCACAGAACTATCAAGGCTAGGCCTGTAGATGTGACCCCTCACAACTCTTTGGCCATCTGGAAAACAATCTATGGGACCTCTGCTAAAACGAAAGAGGAGAGGCCGCTGTTCAGAAAAGGAGACCATGTCAGGGTTTCAAAAATAAAGGGGGTGTTTGATAAGGGTTATGAACAGAATTTCACTACAGAGATATTTATAGTGGATCAGGTTATCAAAAAAGCAAAGAGACCCGTATACCTGTTAACAGATTACCATGGTGATGCTATTGTGGGGACATTCTATCCCGAAGAACTACAAAAAGTGAACCCCCAAGAAGACCGGGTGTATAGAATTGAAAAGGTATTGGCCACAAAAGGCCGTGGCTCAAGAAAACTTCACTTAGTGAAATGGAAGGGTTGGCCCAGTAAGTTCAACAGCTGGGTGGCTGCCTCTGAAATTTGTGACCCTGTATAGAAGAGTTGGAAATGGGAGATAACGGATTTTACATCACACTCCCCAGCAATGCATGCAAGGAAATATTTCCTCAAAATACAAATGCTAATTTTACAACACTGCTACCACAACCCTTAGATCTGATCGGTGCATGGGAAGTTGGTCTTGCTGAAATTCAGTACCCCCGCAGCTGGTACACACTGACTGAAAATGCCATGTTTTACATTTATCAGGATGCAACTAAATGGGGCTTTCTACTACACAGAGGTTATTACAAGAGCATTCAATCTGTTTTGGATGAAATGAATGACAATATAAAAGTAGCCATAGATCCGCCTAAAATACGTTTTGTCTACGACCCTGTAAAGGGTAAAGTTAGATTCATAGGGGAAAACACATACAAATTCTCAGCCACTGGGGGGTTAGCCCACCTATTGGGCCTACCACCCGATGTTCCTGTCGATAAAATAGACCACGCTGCAGACATTACCGGAGGGGTGAGCGCACTGTACCTGTATACGGATATCATAGAGCACCAAATTGTAGGAGACAGCTCTGTACCCCTGTTACGGTGCATACCCGTCAGAGGAGAAACTTATGAATGTGTCACCATAACTTACGATAAGCCGCATTATATGTTAATGAGCAAGAGCCACATCAACACAATACGCATTGAAATAAAGACCGACCAGAACCAACACGTGCCATTCAACTGGGGGAAAGTTGTCGTGAGGTTACACGTTCGACCCAGAAGAGGTTATTTTTAGAGCGTGCAAAAGAGAGCTGCATGATCCAAAAATGGTTGTCATTAAAGATTATGGAAATGTAGATGCCTATAGGGCCTACTACAAAGCCCAGGCAGGCCGTGGTCTACCTGGTTTCCATGGAGCTGTAAACATGTATGGCGCAGGTCTGGGGGGCATTTTTCGTGGACTTTTCAGAAGGGCTGTTCCTCTTTTGAGGAGGGGGTTTCAGATTATTAAACCTCATGTTAAGACAGCCATGCACAACATTGCTGGAGACGTAGTGAGTCATGTTATGAAAAAGGTGAGAACCCAAGAAGGTTCGGGTCTCATGTACCTAAAGAGAAGGGGAGGAGTTAAACGAAAAGCATCTCACCAACATATTGGAGCACCTCAGCCCCTAAATTCCAAAGGTTATGACTGTTATTTCATGCTTAACCAGCTGGTTAAAGAAAAACTGGATGTAGATATCATAGCTCAAGGTGGGAAACTCCTCTGTGTCACCGTTAAAGGCCTAGGCATAAAATTCATGGATTCACTCAGCCATTTGCCCATCGGGCTCTCTAAGCTTCCGAAAGCACTCGGATTTTCGGGATGCAAAGGATATTTCCCACACTATTTTAACAGGCCTGAAAATAGTAATTATGTAGGGCCTTTGCCCCCGCCAGAAGACTACGGGCTGCAGTACATGATGCCTGCTGAGCAGAAAGCTTTTTTAGAATGGTATGAAGAGAATAAAATGCAGACATTCGACATGAAAAACGAGATAGCACATTATTGCAAGCAGGATGTACATATCCTGGTGCAGGCTTGTACAAAATATCGCCACGAAATCATGACGCTGACCTTAAAAAAGATTGTGAAAAAAAAAGAAACTGAATATTATGCCATAGACCCCCTCCAATACCTAACTCTGGCCAGCGTGAGCCTAGCCATGTACAGGTTCAAATTTATGCCGGAAGATTCCATAGCGATACCACCTGCAGATAATTATCACCACCAGGTCAAAAGATACTCAACACCTGCCATCCAATGGTTGCTGTACCTTAAACATAAAGAAAACCTAGAGATCCAGCATGCCTTAAATGGTGGCGAGGTTCAGGTGGGTCAATATTTTGTTGATGGCTATGCTGTAGTAAATGGTCAGCCAGTCTGTCTGGAATTTCTGGGTTGTTTTTTATCACGGGTGCCCCCTCTGCTACCCTGCAGAGGACTGGAACCCCTTGATTGGTAAAACTTACAGGCAGCTTCATAATGCTACTGAGGAGCGGACAGCAATCCTGAAAAGCATGGGTTATGAAGTGAGATCAGTATGGGAGCATGAGTGGAAAAACATGATAAAAACTGACAAAGAAGTCCAAAACTTCCTTGCCACCGCACAGTTTCCAGAGCCCTTAGAACTGAGGGATGCCCTCTTTGGTGGACGTACAAATGCAGTGTGTTTGTACTACAAGCCGGCGAAGGGGGAGGAGATTCGTTATTATGACTTCACGTCCCTTTATCCCCATGTACAAAAAAACAGGGAGTACCCCCTTGGACATCCGATAATAGTCCATGAGAACTTTGATTCTCCTACAGATTACTTCGGGTTGATAAAAGCCAAAGTTTACCCGCCAAGAGGTCTCTTCTTCCCAGTGTTACCGTCGAGGGTAGGTGGAAAGCTCATGTTTGTGCTGTGCTCTACATGTGCAGAACTCCGCCAGCTAGAACCATGCAATCATTCAGATGATGAGCGGGCTTTAACAGGGACCTGGTGCACTATAGAGATGAATGTTGCTATAGAGAAGGGGTACAGGGTTGGAAAAATCTTTGAAGTGTGGCATTTTTTTCAGAGATCGGGTGATTTGTTTTCTGATTATATGAAGACACACCTGCGGCAGAAACAGGAGGCATCAGGTTTTCCCCACTGGTGTGTCACAGAGGCTGATAAAGATAAATATATAGCAGATTACCTCGAAAAAGAGGGGGTGTTGCTACGCCGCAAAAAAATAGAGCCGAACCCTGCAAAGAGGCAGATTGCTAAGTTGTTTTTAAACTCACTGTGGGGAAAATTTGGCCAGAGGACAAACCTCCCTAACACAGAGGTAGTAAGGGACCCAGACAGGTTTTTCAATCTCTTGTTCTCAGAAACATTTTCAGTTTCCATGTGTGAGTTTCTTGATGATGATGCGGCCTGCGTAACCTGGAAGCATAACACAGACAGAATGACAACCTCAGGTATGAAAAATCCCTTCATAGCCTGTTTCACAACTGCATATGCCCGTTTGGAACTTTATAAACTGTTGGACCGGCTGCAGGACAGGGTCCTGTACCATGATACAGACTCTGTTATTTTTGTTCACAGGGAGGGCGATTGGAATCCCCCTCTGGGGGATTATCTGGGTGACTTAACCAGCGAGATACCAGAGGGGGAGCACATTACTCGTTTTGTTTCAACAGGCCCTAAGAGCTACGCTTACACATTGTCGGGGGGCAGTGCCTGTGTGAAAGTCAAAGGGATCACACTGAATGTGGCAAACAGTGAGAAAATTAATTTTGACACTCTTCAAGACCTCGTGTTTGCCTATGTTTCAGACAAGAAAGATAACCCTCCTCGTGAAATAGTTGTAGAACAGCCGGGCATTGTGAGAGATAAACGACAGTGGCTCATCCACACTAAAACTTTAAGAAAAACACAAAAAGTAGTGTATGACAAAAGAGTGATTACGGACGGATTTAAAACGGTCCCTTATGGATACTAAGAGGAGCACTCTGTGGAACCATCCTTTTTCAGCCATTCTCGCGGGACCCAGTGGTTGTGGGAAAACCTTCTTTGTAAAAAACATGTTGGAGAATGCGCGTTATGTATTTTCTGAAATGCCTGAGAATGTTGTATGGTGTTACAGTTGCTGGCAGCCTCTGTATAAAGACCTATTGTGTAAATATTCCTTTATTAAGTTTGTAGAAGGATTGCCTGAAAACTTTGCTGATAATGTCTTGTTACCCCCCGATAAAATAAACTTCTTAATTATAGACGATTTGATGAATTGTGCTGCTGATAATAAGGAGGTTGAAAAACTCTTCACGCAATATGTGCACCACAGAAATGTGAGTGTATTTTTTCTTACACAGAATATTTTCTGCCGTGGTAAAAGCAACAGAACCATCAGCTTAAATGCTAAATATATGGTGCTTTTTAAAAACCCAAGAGATAAATTACAAATTGCTACGTTAGCACGGCAAATGTACCCCCAAAATGTTCCGTTTTTCATGGAGGCTTTTGCAGATGCTACCAAAAAAACCCCATGGCTATCTGCTGGTGGATTTAAACCCAAATACCCCGGAGTCTTGCAGACTGAGAACGGGTCTATTCCCACCTGACTGGCCTGCTGTGTATACAGTGAAAAAGAACAAAAAGGGTTCCCGATGATTCTTTTTTATTTATTGGTCACAGCGCCTCTCCCCACCAACATGTCAGCATGTATACGGCGAAATCTTCCCCTCTTAAAAATCCTTATTAAGGCGCCCCTGCGCCAGAGAAAAGCCATTTTATGCGGTGCCTCAGATGATTTGGTAACAGCCATTTCAGAAATTGCTCTGAATACTTTAAAGGGTAATCTTGCCCTAACACCCAAGCAGGTGGGGGTCTTAAGGAAAAAACGTGCTCTGATTAAAAGCCTGGGTAACAAGAGGCTCTCCCTGAAAAGGAGAAAATACATTGTCAAGCAAAACGGAGGTTTTCTGGGCCCCCTGCTAAGCATCGCGGTCCCCCTAATAACGGGTCTTTTAACTAACAAGTAATGGAATATGCTGAAAAATTATATCTAGTGCCCAGTGCTCAATTAGATCAGCTTCGGGGTGTCCCAGAAAATATTAGAACCACAACCATGAGACATCTTGACAGCGAGATGAGGGAGATTCTCTTAAGGACTGACCTGTCAGAGTATGAAAAAATAAAACTTTACACAGGGGTTCTACAGCGCTACTTAGCACTAAACAAACAAGATGATGATGTGGAAAAAATGTCTGCATCCCCCCAAACCCCAACCTCCCAACCTGTCCCCTCCACATCCCCACAGCCTGAGAGTGATACAATTGTTCCAGAAGTTTTAGAAGGGATCCCCAGAAGGTTTAAGAAAAATGCTGAAATTTTGCTGAACAAGATAAAGCAGCATCAGGATATTTCTAGCTGGGATCAGCGAGGCACCTTTGTGTATCACGGGAACGCCTTACCAGGGTCTCACATTCTCGACCTGATTAAAGGGGCCACCCAATCTAATATTATTTCTGAGAAGAAGCGCCCAAAAGGCTGGGATGTATTTCTTAAAGCATTGGCAGAACTAAATGTGCCCACATCTGTTGTGGGTAATTCATCTGTTAGAGAGCAGTTAGAAAACCTGAAAGTCAGCCCCCTACAAACAGAGACCTCTAAACACCCGGCTATTCCAGGGTCTGATGCTGCACGCAAGAAACAATTCAAGAGACCAGCCTGGCTGCATGTGGAATCCTCACAGTCGACACCCTCCAGAGAGCTTGTCAAAGAACCCGCATGGCTAACTTTTTAAAAGCAATGCAATAAAAAACGAAAGAAAATAATATGTGTAGGAGCATTTTATTTAATAAATTCACTGATATTTCTAGCAGTGACCACAGAGTAAATATTTTGAAATAGCAAGGGGTCAGTCTGTCTTAACATTTTTTTGAGGAATGAATATGGTTTTTCTGCCTTGGAAATTTTAGATACAAGCGTCAATATCTCATTAATATTTTCAGCTGTCAATATCAGGCTATTGCAACAATATGCAATTAAGATGACGGTATGGATGACAGTCTTGTAACATATTTTGGCACAAAGAGAACGAAGTAGTCTTGATATGGATGCAACGGTTGAGGTTATACACGAATGCGATTCCTGGTTTTCCAAATTATTTTGACAGCCATCGCAAGATTGTTTCTGATATGCTGATATATAATATTTAATAATCACAGCGACTGTTGTATGCACAATGTTCTTCATATATTGCTTCTTTCTCCCCTTAATTTCTGGCAGGTCTATATGGAGCAATCTGCTCAATGTTTTATGGGGTAATTCCTGCAAATAGCAAATAAAAATTAATTATCAAAGCAAGCTACAAAGTAATGAAATGCCTAACACACACCCATCCTCTAAAACACCACCAGCCAGCTCCTTACCGTGTTTGAAGATTCTTCTGACTCGGGGGCAGCATTGTCCTTGTTAGAGCCACTTGCAAGGTCGCTGTCAGAATCTGAGCTAACATAACGCCTTAAGACCCTTCTCTTCGGTGGTGGACTTCCATGGTCATAACCATCATCTGAATCGGACCAAAACAGGGTCTCCTCAGCGTGAAGGGCAGGCTTGGGCGGCTTTTTGGGCGCAGAGCTGGGCTTCCGCGATGGGGTGTTTAGGGGGCAGAGGGGCATGGAAAATCCCATAGGCCCGTGGTGCATGTGGGGGTGCAGACG
Organism: Phrynocephalus guinanensis; assembly: GCA_037367245.1. Classification (NCBI taxonomy): domain Eukaryota; kingdom Metazoa; phylum Chordata; class Lepidosauria; order Squamata; family Agamidae; genus Phrynocephalus; species Phrynocephalus guinanensis. The sequence continues at coordinate 40,808,006 of CM074741.1, read as the reverse complement.
CCTTTTCGGTTTCAACCGCTGCCTCTCTATCTTCGGGGTCCAGGATTTTGGCGGAGAGTCCGGGCTCTCGGGCTTCGGAGGGGAGTCCACGCTCTCTGCTTTCGGCGGTGAGTCCGGGGTGTCCTTCGGCAGGCTGGAGGAAAACCCGATCTTGCTTGAAGACGCCATCTTTCTCCACATAAACGACGGCGGGGACCATGGGCCAGTCGGTTTCAGGAACAGCGGAAAAGGCGGTGGCGGGCACCGCAGAACACTCCCCTCTTCTTATATAAGGGCCTCTCAGGCATGCGCACACGCAGCAAGACAGGCCCAGGCAACACATAGCCAGCGGCAGCGCCCTAGGGGAAGGCATGCCCGGGCATGCCTGAGGGGTGGGGTAGGGGGACCCCGTGACGTGTCGGGGGGAGGGGGCAAGGCTCCCCATCCGGGTCAGGCGGAAGAGGACGTCACTTCCAGGTCAAAGGGCCCAGGAAGGTTCCGGTTCCGGGTAAGGGGGTGGGGCGGAAGGTAGGGACTTCCGGTAAGGGGGTAGGGCTTCCGGTAAGGGGCGGGACTTCCGGTAAGGGGGCGGGACTTCCGGTGTTTGATGGTTTTATTGCCCCTTTGACAGGAGCACCCCTTCCCCTACTACTTACTTCTGCCTACTAAAAAGGTTTGAGCCCTCCATCTCTTAGGATCTGATTATGTGAATATTGTATAAAAATAGGATACAACAAAGCCAAGTGGCAAAAAGTGACCTTAAAAACTGTACACGGTTTTTTAATGTGAGCTTTCAAAGATCAATTTCACTTTCTCAAACAAGATTATTTGAAGACTGTCTTTTCAGGCAAAAACATGTATGTATCTGCCCATTCATCTAATATCCAGAAGATATTAATTTTTTGGCAGACATATTATTCTCTTTTTAAATTTTATTCTAGTTTTAAATAAAACGTTCCCCAAAATCTGCAGATTTTCAAGTACAGTTTTAGAACAGACTCTCGTTATCTCTTAATTCACAGAGAGGTTGGAATACCTTTTCTCCTTGTAACATATACTGTACCTGCACTAAGGATAAGGAGTGCAAGTTTTACTTCTTCCTTAAAATGTGCAAATTTAGGCAGATTCCTATGAAGGATTAATTAGTTATCTTGTGTAAACCACCTAGTGTAGTACTTGCACTAATGGGATGATATATAAATTAAACAATTATACAACTCAATTCATTAATCAATTAAGAGTCCATTAATCGGATGTAGGACCTAGAAGAAAGCAAATGGAATTGTATAAAATGGTACAGATTCCCTAAGTTGTTTTTAACATTGTGCCATCAACATACACAGCTGGAGTGACAAAGTAATTGGTTAAGGTTTTATTTGTGGGGGGAATATCAATTTTGCACTTCCCTTATTTGGCAAAAGGCACACATGTGATCTTGGAACACCAAAGGCTTCCAAGACTTGTAGTGTGTTGAAGAAGAGTTTAATGTGCACAAAGCCATTCATTCATTTGAAAAACTGACACATTAGTTGATGGTGGTGGTAGGGAATCATACAGATATTTGTACATTAGAAGAATGAATTCAAGCACTCATTCATTCTTGAGTGGGAAAAATGTACAAAAATATATAAGCAAATTTCTGTATGAAAAAAATGAAAAAAGTTAGCATTCCTTTATGAAACAAAGATTGGGATTGAATGTCTGTGGGACTCTTAAAAGACAATACGAAAGATGCAGGGAGATTTTTCAGTAATGAAAACCACAATACTTTTGGCACCATTTAGACTAGCAGTTTTTTTTGTAGTGCCATTATTTTGATGATTGCAGTACATTTCTTCATATTGTCTGCTTGTTCACTTCTCAGTCTCAAGAAGTAGAGTTTAATTCACACTACAGCACTTCAGGGTTTTCCTTTCCTTTCCTTCTTCTTTTTGTTGGACAATAGTAATCCTGTTGGTGTAAGTGATGCTACTTAAGGTTGTAGCAGCTTTTAAAAGCTGTAGCAGCTTTTGTTGTTGTTCGGTCGTTCAGTCATGTCCGACTCTTCGTGACCCCATGGACCAGAGCTCTCCAGGCCTTCCTATCTTCCACTGCCTCCCAAAGTTTGGTCAAATCCATATTGGTTGCATCGATGACACCGTCCAACCATATCATTCTCTGCCATCCTCTTTTCCTTTTGCCTTCAATCTTTCCCAACATCAGGGACTTTTCCAAGGACTCCTCTCTCCTCATGAGGTGGCCAAAGTACTGGAGCCTCAGCTTCAAAATCTGTCCTTCCGGTGAACATTCAGGGTTTTTTCCAGCAGCTTTTAAAAGAAACTAAATATTTCCAAAGCTCATGAGCTTCTTGTGTAAAACCATCACCATTAGGAAACCATGAGGGTGGTGGGGTAGGAGGGGGGAGTGTTTAATGACTCAAAAGCATTGCCAGGATTTGTCATCCAAGCACTGGTAAATCAAAACTTCCTTCTTTTATCCTCTGGCTCCCACAGTTTTCCAATTATGGTATCTTGGGATTTTGGGACTTGAGAAACAATGCTCAATTTCTTGGGGGGGGGGGGAAGCAGCAGCTGATGCATTTATACTTATGTGGTTAAAGTTATATGGACAGGATTTCTGCAATACTGGCTAGTAGAGATGGGCACGACTTGAAAAAAAATTTTTTCGAGTTGTCGTTAGTCGGGCCGGTTCCGTTTTGGCTCGTTTCCGTTTTTTGCAAAAATTTGCAAAAATTAGTCAGTTCGTTTTTTTGTTTTCGTTGTCGTTAGTACTGGTTTGGGGAGGGGGTAGCGGGCTCCTGGAGGGAGCTGCAGGAGTCAGCCAGAGCCACAAGTGACGGACTGGCAGACTCTTTGCACCCGCTGTGTCTCACGTACTTGCATGTAGTGCAATGCAAGTAGATCTGGCTTAGGGTTAAGACGGCTTAGCGCAACGGCTAGGGTTAGGCTAGTTATGGGTGAGGTTACGGTGAGTATTGGGGTGCATCTGGGTGCCTCTCTGACCCACTTAGAAGGACAGTGTACTGGCGTATGTGTTAGGCTTAGGGTTCGGGTTTGGGCTACGATTAGTGGGCTGTTTATGCCCAATTGGCACATCCCAGAAGTCTCTGTGGTCAACCTGGCCAAGTGGCCATGCGATTGGTGGAAAATTTGCATGGTCTACTCCCATGGGCGAGCCCATCATTGCAAATGTGCAGGTGTAAAAAAATAAAATAAAATAAAATAAAATAAAATCAACGGAGACTTTTTTTTGCAAGGAAAACCCACTGCTGCTACTGTAAAAATTCAAGCATTTAAAATAGCTAATTTTCGCATGTTTCTGTGGTGCTTTGGTGGGGTTTTGGGCAACAATTTCAAAAAAAATATTGCGGTCGCCATTTTGGATCCCCCCCCCCACCGCATGGCAAATGGATGCGCCCTCCCAGCCTGGTACAGTCAGCAAAACCTGGCCATGCGATTGGTGGAATGGCTCCAAAACTTTGCATGGTCCACTCCCATGGGCGAGCCCATCATTGCGAATGCGCAGGTGTAAAAAAATAAAATAAAATAAAATAAAATAAAATCAACGGAGACTTTTTTTGCAAGAAAAACCCACTGCTGCTACTGTAAAAATTCAAGCATTTAAAATAGCTAATTTCCACATGTTTCTGTGGTGCTTTGGTGGGGTTTTGGGCAACGATTTCAAAAAAAATATTGCGGTCGCCATTTTGGATCCCCCGCACTGCATGGCAAATGGATGCGCCCTCCCAGCCTGGTACCAGCAGCGCAGCAGTAGCAATAGCCAAGGAGAGGGGGGCGGGGAAACCCCCCCCCCAAAATAAAACACCCTTCTGGCCTGGTAGGTGCCCTCAGACAGTTTTTGCCTACTTTTAGGGCCGGGAATCGGGTTTTTTTTTTAACTTTTAAAAACTTTTTTTCTGTGCCGCTTGGCATTGCGCGATGCAAGTAACGAGCACGACAAATCAGACCAAATTGTTCGTTCATCGGTTCGAGCTCGAAGTCTGGCGGAGTAATTCCCGTTTCCGTTTCCGTAGAGTAACGGAAACAAGTAACGGAAACGGAAACGGGAATACCGCTAAGTCGTGCCCATCTCTACTGGCTAGCATTCAACTGGTAGTCTCAACTAGAAATTAAATCTTTAAAATGCATCCTGCATGGTAATTCAACACGTATGTAAAGCTCAGTGAGTTCATAGGTCTATTGTAGGGATGGGCAATTCATTTCAGAACAAGTCAGGAATAGGAACTTGAGATAAGTAATCAACCTACACCTTACCTTGTGCTGGCTTTGCATGGGTTTTAACTCCATTGAGGAAGCAGGCTCTCTGATGTCATCTTTCCTTCTCCATGGTGGTGGCCAATTAGACAAGGAGGTGGGATGATCCTTGCCCCTGCACAGCTCCTGATTGGCCAGCACCATGGTTTTGGAACTTGACTGTTTCCAAAACAAGTCTAGTCTATTGATAGCCACCCTGAGTGGCAGTAATGTCAGATGGGCAGTATATAAGTCAAACAAACAAACAAACAAACAAATAAATAAATAAATAAATAAATAAATAAATATTCTGCTTGTGACTAGTAATAGTATACTTGAAACAGGCTAACAGAGATACCTATCTCAATGTTTTTTTCCAGAAGTATAATGCTTAGTGAAATCAGGGGAAAAGAGTTGTTAATGGCATTGCCATTATTTGGAATATTAGGAAGAATTTCCTGATGATTATTGCTCTCCAGTAGTGGAATATGCTGCCACAGAAGGTGGTGGGGTCTCCTTCTTTGGATAGCCATAGTCGGAAATACTGTGATGGGGGTTGGACTGGATGACCCTTGATGTCTCTCCCAACTTTATGATTCTATGATACTATGTGATGTCATGTCACATCCAGTATATTGCTAGCCCAATAAAGCTTTCAATATACAGTTGAACCCCAACTGATGAGATTAATCTGTTCCGAGCGCACACTCATAAGTCGGTTAGCTCATAAGTCAATCAGCCGCTTCCCATAGGAATGCATTGAAAATCAATTAATTCATTCTTTAGGGAATGAATTAATAGGTTTTTGATGCATTCCTATGGGAAGGCTGTCCCAACCCTCTTAAATCAAGGGCAGCTGCAGCCCTTCCAAACAGCTGACTTTGACAGGTCAGACCTGCCAAAATTGGCTCTCCAGGTGGCTTGCAGAGAGCACCCTTCAGCTGCCCTTGAGGGGGGCAGCTGCCTCCTCTTTGTCTGCATCTCTGTGCTGAGACTGGAGTGAAGAGGCTGATGAGGAGCCCCTCATGGTGGCTGGGGGAGCGGGTTTCAAATGGACAGAGCCATGACAGCTTATCTCTGTCCCTTTGAAAACCTCTCCTCACCATCATGGCCCACTCACGGTGGTGGGGCAATGGGTTACAAATGGACAGAGACAAGCTGTCATGGCTCTCTCTGAAATTCACCCCCCGCCGCCTCAGAGAGTGGGGCACGATGGTGGGGAGAGTGGGTTTCAAACGGACAGAGCCATGACAGCTTGTCTCTGTCTGTTTGAAACCCACTCTCCCTGCCATTGTGCCACACTCTCTGAGGTGTGGGGGGGTCTGCAAAGGGCTCCAGCTGAGCAGCCATAGGCTGGAGCACTTTGCAGATCACCTGGCCATCTCTGCAGATCCATGGGATCGGTGCAGCCACCAGAGCAGCATGTGCATGCACGGATCCCTGGGACAGGTGCATGCATGCAGGGCTTGGGTGGGTTTGGAGGGAAGCGTGCCTCCCTTTTAACCCAACAGAGCCACACATACATGCATGGATAGGGTTAATAGCAGACAAGCTCAGTGAGATTCCTAGAGAGGAAGGGAATAGTAGATAGGTGAAATTGGTCCTCCTGGTCTTGCTTCTACTTCACCTGCTCTCCCTAGCCCATCCACCCCATTGTAAGTTGGGGAATTCATAAGGCAGCATTTATGGATTTCCACTCGGTTGTTGGGCTACCACTGCATATGAAATATTGTTGGGGTTGCTTTACTATTGCAACACTTAGTCAAGTTCCATGGCTGAATGAGAATTTCAACCTAGGTCTCCTACTGTAAATCCTAGTCTGTCACTTTATCCACTCTACCACACTGGCTCTTGAATTTTACTATCACCAGGGAAATTTCACCTGCTTTACTCATTCATTCATTTCATAAACCTTTAATGACATTTAAAAGCGGATATAAATACAAATAAATAAAACAGACAGAACAGCACCACATTTAAAATATGTCCCACCTTGGAAACCTCAGTGTAATTCACAAGGGATAACTTTTTAAAACAGCATCAAGGTAATCTGCCACCCGGGCGGTGACTGATTCAGAAGTGTTCTCAAGAAGGAGGCTCACATGTTCATCAGGGGAGGCAGGGAGCTCAAGTAATATTTGGCCGAGAAAATGTTTACGTATCTTACTATAAGCCGGGCAGTGGCACAAGATGTGGGCAACCGTATCAGGTTCTATATGGCAACATTTACAGATCCTATGTGAAAGGGGTAGGTTTTGATATCTTCCAGACAGGACTGAGGATGGGAAAATGTTAAATCTAGCTAGCATGAATGCACGCCTCTTGGTGGGGTTTACTAGTTTGTAAAAGTAACATAAATTGTGACTGCCCACAGGGGATAGATTGAAGTAGCATGGGGAGCAAACATGGTTTAAGGTGGAGGTAAGTGATTGTGTTTCTACTTCCCAAATCTCGACTTTATGACTGAGTGAGCTCTGTTAAAGTCAAGGTTAGCAAAGTAATCTAAGGAGAAACCAATAATTTGGAGTTTGGTAACACTGGGTGTCAGTAACTCTCCCGCCCTGCCTGCTACCGAGAACCAAGCTAAGAAATCTGATCACAAAGTCTTACTACCTACTCTGGCTTTGCTTTGCACAACTGTTGGTGATACAGTCCTTTATGTTTGCAGACAACTGAACTCTATTCTCAAGTTACTTAATGAGAACCCTTATACACCCCTCAGAGAGCAGGGTGCTAGCAAGGGCCACCCTCTACCACCCTCTCAATCATCACCACTGCATAGAGGTTACCTCTCCAAACCAGCCTCCTTGAAAATTTCCCTATGTTTGGTTCCCAACCAGATAGCCTTGGAGATTGGCACCGCCCCCATCAACAGGGGTAGGTGGTATTGCAAAACCAAGATATGTGAATCCCTCTCCCAACTGCTGGGTTCTGAACTGTCAGATATTGACTTAAGCTCGGTTATGCATCTCCCTCCTCTTTGGCAACCAGGGTGCTATTAAAGTTCCACTCCAATCGCATCACCAAGCTGCTTATTGAGCGAAAATACCTGCTCTGCTCCTTTAAAATATTTCCCAGGAGGGTTTTTCAGGAATCTACTATAAATCCCTTACTCTCAAGGAGACCCCTCATGCTAAAGAAGGGAACAGATAAGGAGAAGCCAGTAACTCCAGCCTCCCCTTCTTCTCCTGTTTCTGAAGCAGAAACTGATGCCCAGCCCCTTTCCCCACTTCAAGGTTGCAACCCTCATGTAGGGGAATCGTTGGGCCCCCATGATGCAATGATCTCCCTGGAAAACTGTATCCTGAAACTGAAGACTTCTTTCTCTGCACTGCCAACACCCCTCCCTCCAAGAGACGCAGACTCCCTAATGCCACAGTCGGAGACATAAATCCAATCAGTTCATCTAACCCTTCCTCCAATAACTGTCATGACACCCCATGCCCCCCTGAACCTCTGCCAACCCCTGTGGCTCCTGAGGCAAAGGCAAAGATGAAGGCAACAATGAACCTGCTTTACTCATTAAAGGCAGAAAAGCCCTCCTCAGTCAATAGACTACTGCCCTTTGGTTTTGAGCATATTTAAGATGTTCACTGGTCTAGCTGAATGTACTGCCCAGTAGACACTGTAGTTGTGTAAGTCTTTCACTTTGTCTAGACTGGTGTATAAACTGTATATGTGTTGAAGAAAGAAAACCATACTTTAGGTAGTCTGTTGCTAGTAAGTTTGGCAAATTGGGTTCTTAAATTAGTCCTAGTTCCGTCTCTGTGAAGATACAAACAGGGCATAGATCATCCTTGAATGAGACATCAGTCTCAAAATGGCAATATAGCACTTGTTAAGCAAACTCAAATACTTTGATAATATTATCTTGCATATGTAGGTCTATTGAGTACATGTAAATCCAGGTAGCAGCTTCATTTACATGTAATAGCTCCCTGCAGAGGATTCTGAAGAACCAGCAGTTTCTATTTAATATAATTATTTTGTCTGCCATTTGCACTGCGAAATCTACCATTGCCATTGGAATATTCAAAGTATTCAAAACAGCATGTTTGAAATAAGCAGGCAAAGCTCTTGGTAAATGGAATGATCTTAATTCATGCGAGAGCCAAACTGAAGCTCATGTTTTTTATGGCTCATTTACACAATGAGGCCTAATTGGGGTAACAGATGAATATTCACAGTTTGGAAAATTAGTGATTAATAGCATATCCTCAGATATTCTTATTGTTTTTATGGCCAGGAAAGGGGAAATTTTCAGCTTAAGATACAAATTTAACCAATCTGAGAAGTTTCATTGCAGTACAAGAAAGATTGGACCTCTTATGTTTCAGGTCTCAGCTCAGCTCATTTTTCCTTATCACCCTTTATATCTTCTACCTCTCACTGTCTTCTTTCTTCTAAATATTCCTATAGGAATAGTGCCGCTACTAGAGATGGGCACGACCAGGAAAAATTACATTTTGAGTTGTCGTGTGTCGGAGCCAGCCCGTTTCGGCTCGTTTCCGTTTTTTGCGAAATTTTCCAAAAATTTGTCATTTTGTTTGTCGGTTTTTCGTCTGTTGTTAGTACTGGTTTGGGGGGGAGCAGGCTCCTGGAGGCACCTCTCTGGGGTGGGTGCCTCCTCTGGCCCGCTATAAAGGGAAAGCGGGCTCCTGGAGGCACCTCTCTGGGGTGGGTGCCTCCTCTGGCCCGCTACAAAATGGCATGCATAGCCAATTGGATATGCATACCATTAAGTTGCAGTTGCAGCAGGCAGAGGCACCTCTCTTTCGGGTGCCTCTGTGACTCACTGCCTGCAGTGCACTTGGGCTGGGGAACGAAGTGAGAGAGGACCCCTACGGGCGCCCGCTGTGACACACTAAGAAGGGAAGTGTACTTGCTGTATAGTGCAATGCGAGTACACAGATCTGGCTTGGGGTTAGGGGTTAGTGCAAGGGCTAGGCTTAGGGTTACTGGTAAGGTTAGGGTGAGTTACTGGGGTGCACCTCTGGGTGCCTCTCTGACCCACTAAGAAGGACAGTGTACTGGTGTATGGGTTAGGGTTAGGGTTAGGGTTTGGGCTAGGGGTAGTGGCTTTTTATGCCCGCCTGGCACATCCCAGAGGTCTCTGTCAAAACCTGGCCAAGTGACCATGCAATTGGTGGAATGGCTCCAAAAATTTGCATGGTCCACTCCCATGGACAGCCCATTGCGCAAGTGTAAAAAAATTAAAATTAAAATAAAATAAAATAAAATCAATGGAGATGTTTTGTTGCAAGAAAAACCCACTGCTGCTACTGAAAAAATTCAGGCAGTTTTAAAATAGCTATTTTTGCATGTTTCTGTGGTGCTTTGGTGTGTTTTTGGACCACGCAATTTCAAAATAAATATTGCGGTCGCCCCATTTTGGATCCCCCGCCCGCACCGCATGGCATGGCGAGTGGGCGAGACGATGAGGATGCGCAGCCCAGGAGAGCAGAGGGGGGGAGGCCGGGGACCCCCCCCAGAAACCACCCTTCTGGTAGGTGCCCTCACTGAGGCAGGCATATTTTTGCCTGCTTTTTTGGCCGGGAATCGGGTTTTTTATTTTTTAAACTTTTTTCTCTACCACGCCGCTTGGCGAGTTGGCGACTTGATGAGGATGTGCACTTTGTGCAGCCCAGGAAAGGCCGGGGGGAGGCCGGGGACCCCCCCAGAAACCACCCCTCTGGTAGGTGCCCTCACTGAGGCAGGCATATTTTCGCCTGCTTTTTTGGCCGGGAATCTTTTTTTTTATTTTTAAAACTTTTTTTCTGTGCTGCACCGCTTGGCGAGTTGGTGTGGGTGAGTGTGACTCGATGACGAGGATGTGCACTTTGCGCAGCCCAGGAGAGGAGGGGGGGAGGCCGGGGACCCCCCCCCAGAAACCACCCCTCTGGTAGGTGCCCTCAGGCAGGCATATTTTCGCCTCATTTTTGGCCAGGAATCGGGTTTTTTATTTATTTCCAAAACTTTTTTCTGTGCCGCTTGGCATTGCGCGATCACCGCACGATGCCAGGAATGACAATGACAAATCAGACCCAATTTTTCTTTAGTCGGTTTGAGTTCGAGTTCTGGCAGAGTAATTGTTGTTACCGTTTCCGTTACGTAACGGAAAAGAGAAACGGAAACGGAAACGAGAATTTCGCCAAGTTGTACCCATGTCTAAGCGCTACATTTCTTCCATTGGTCTTTTTCTATATAGGGCACCAACAGATGTCTCAGGGAATTTCTATACTTCTCCAGGAGGAGAATGAAAATCTCTAGTGAACCTAATGTGCACCATCTCCTCCATTTTTTATCCCCCCCCCTTTTAAAAAGGTTTGCACGTTCTCCTTCTTCCTTGGAGCATTTTAGAATTCACTTTAGTCACATTTTGGATTGACCATTATTTATTTATTTATTTATTTATTTATTTATTTATTTATTTATTTATTTATTTATTTCCTCATATATGCCACCCAATTTTCCCAAAGAAAAAATGCTGCTAGTTGGCCAAGGGTACCAACTGTTGTTATTTTCATTCTTTACATATTATTTCACCAATCTGCAGGTTCCCTGACTGCCCACACCTCCTGATCTGGGTAACCAAAACAAAACACAACTATGGGAAAACTCACCACACACCACTGTTCCCTATGGTTAAATTAAGCAAAGAAAGCTGGGAGGGTGCTTGTTGTCCCAGAGCAAAAAAGCAAAGTGTTCTGCTTATATACCGCCCCATACCACTACAAATAGTCTCTGGGCGGTTTACAATTTTGATTACAGTGTGCAGGCTACACATTGCCCCCCCAGCAAGCTGGGTACTCATTTTACCGACCTCGGAAGGATGGAAGGCTGAGTGAACCTTGAGCCTGCTACCGGGGATTGAACCCAGGTCGTGAGCACAGTTTTACCTGCAGTACAGGCATTTAACCACTGCGCCACGAGGCGCCACAGAGGTGATTGTACAAAAAGAGACAAAAAGTGCACACATTTTTCTTAGGTAAGCAGAACACCCCTGAACCTTGTCCATAAGAATATCTTTGAAATCTGACCTCCTTTGAAATTCTTTTCAAAGGCAATTTCTTTTCTATCAAATTGAATGAGGTTGGTCAAAGTTCTCATGGGAGAAATATCCTACACGGTACTAGTTCAAAGCATAAATAATCCTCCATCTCGCAGTAGGTTTTGCGTTAATCTCTGTGGGAGGAAGACAGCTTCATGCAGCAGTTGGATTGCACCCCCACCTTCTGTCATACCCCAGCAGAGGTTAGATGCAGGTGTATTAGTAGCTATCTTTTCTTTAAGCTTAGTTAAATGAGGGAATTAAAGAATCGGGGAAAATGTGTCTCTGTTGGGCATTTGCACAAACCACAGAGTTATGGCAGTCTTGCTAAATACAGAGAAATGCTAAAGCCCATCTCTTTTGAAGATGGACAACATGCAATTGATGGATTATACTGTTTGCTTGTTTTTAAAGACTCAGTAAAATAAACAAGTAGGCAAACAAGCTATTAAACTGTGCAAATGTCTTACAAGCTCTGGAAACAGAATGAAATATCGTGGCTGGCTGTTAAGTTAAGCCTTTTAATGCTTTGTATTTAGTGATCATGTGGCATGTTACTCCTTACTGTTCAAAGAGAACTGAGGGCATTGGTTGCAACGTTAAAATGTATAAATAGTTGGGGACCAATCTGTTACAGATAGCTATGTTGAGTTTTTCGGGCTGTGTGGCCGTGTTCTGGAACTTTTTCTTCCTGCCCTTTCGCCAGACACTGTGGCCAGCATCTGCAGAGGTCAAGGAGCTCAGAAAACTCCTAGTTCTCTGAAGATGCCGTCCACATAGTCTGGTGAAACGTCAGGAAGAAAAGCTTCCAGAACACGGCCAAACAGCCAGAGAAACTCACAATAGCTATCAGATCCTAGCTGTGGAAGACTTACGGAATGCACTTTTATCAATAGTTTTCCCCTGTCGCCACCATTATACTGCAGGTGAGAAAAAATGTTGCAAAACCTAGAATAATGTTGATTTATGTGTGAAAAAGAGCTGGGAAGTGTAAAAAAACATGACAGTTGATATGCTTAATTGATTTGATATGTTGAAATGTTTGATTTCTTTGATGACATTGGTTTGGTGTGATATCAGGAAGTAATATATATACTTTCTAAACCATTTTACTGTCGGTTGGATGGAAAAGGTGTGTCAAAATGGCATTATATATACCTTATATAAAAGATTAGTCTCAGCTGCTATGATTTCAGAATGGTGAGTAACTGAGGTAGATGTCTCTGCTGGGGAAAATCTATGTCCCTTTCCTTCTCTTGTTTACTGTCTAGCCCTTCCCATTGCTGCTGCTGACATACAGAAAGAGTCAAAACTGTATCTGAAACACCTAGTCTTTGATAGAATATCATCAGGCTCTCATGATTTCTTTAAGTCTAAAACACAATAGGATTATATGTCTTTGCCTAGATAATGACAAATGGATGAAAATCCTATTGTGCACCTTTGTTGAACCAAAAGGAATGATATTGCCAACACTGGTATATTTCTGCTTCACTTCACTTCCTATGAGTCATGCACTCTGCAAAATAAGAGCAGGAACTCTTTTATTAGTTGTATACTGCCAGAGATGACACTCCTGTTACACCAGGGGAGCTATGCAACAGGATGCTGGCCACTAGAGATGGGCACGACTTAGCGGTATTCCCGTTTCCGTTTCCGTTACTCGTATCCGTTACTCTACGGAAACGGTAATGGGAATTACTCCGCCAGAATTCGAGCTCGAACCGACGAACGAACAATTTGGTCTGATTTGTCGTGCTCGTTACTTGCATCGTGGCGATCGCACAATGCCAAGCGGCACAGAAAAAAAGTTTTTAAAAGTTAAAAAAAAACCCGATTCCCGGCCCTAAAAGTAGGCGAAAACTGTCTGAGGGCACCTACCAGGCCAGAAGGGTGTTTTATTTTGGGGGGGGTTTCTTCGCCCCCCTCTCCTTGGCTATTGCTACTGCTGCGCTGCTGGTACCAGGCTGGGAGGGCGCATCCATTTGCCATGCAGTGCGGGGGATCCAAAATGGCGACCGCAATATTTTTTTTGAAATCGTTGCCCAAAACCCCACCAAAGCACCACAGAAACATGTGAAAATTAGCTATTTTAAATGCTTGAATTTTTACAGTAGCAGCAGTGGGTTTTTCTTGCAAAAAAAAGTCTCAGTTGATTTTATTTTATTTTATTTTATTTTATTTTATTTTTTTACACCTGCACATTTGCAATGATGGGCTCACCCATGGGAGTGGACCATGCAAATTTTCCACCAATCGCATGGCCACTTGGCCAGGTTGACCACAGAGACTTCTGGGATATGCCAATCAGGCATAAACAGCCCACTAATCGTAGCCCAAACCCGAACCCTAAGCCTAACCCCAGTACACTGTCCTTCTAAGTTGGTCAGAGAGGCACCCAGAGGTGCACCCCAATACTCACCCTAACCTCACCCGTAACTAGCCTAACCCTAGCCCTTGCGCTAACCCATCTTAACCCTAAGCCAGATCTACTTGCATTGCACTACATGCAAGTACGTGAGACACAGCGGGTGCAAAGAGTCTGCCAGTCCGTCACTTGTGGCTCTGGCTGACTCCTGCAGCTCCCTCCAGGAGCCCGCTACCCCCCCAAAACCAGTACTAACGACAACGAAAAAACGAAAAAACGAACCGACTATTTTTTGCGAAATTTCACGAAAAACGGAAACGAGCCGAAACGGACTGCCTCCGACACACGACAACTCGAAAACGTCATTTTCCCTAGTCGTGCCCATCTATACTGGCCGCTGTTTGTGTTCTCTGAAATGAGTAAAATTGCTTACTCTCAGTTGACCTTTGAATTTGGAATGGGAAGAAGCACCATATTTGCATTTGGGCTAGCCAAGCAAATCTAAGTTTGTTTAAAAAAATATTTGCTTAAATTGCCACTCCCATCATGAGCTGCATTTTGAATCTAGTAAGCTGGTAGAGCAACTGGTGGGGCATTGGCGTCTGGCAGAATGAAACCAGGAATATTAAACATATCATGACAGGAAAAAGAAAGAAAAAGAGAAAAAGGAAAGTGTTCTGCTTATATACCACCCTATAGTGGTTAAATTTATTTATTTTATTTTAGTGTATTTTTACCCCACCTTTCCCCTTGGAAAAGGACCCAAGGAAGCTTACAGTAATGAGGGATAATATACAGTCCAGTACAATTAAGACATGTTAAAGTAGTTGAGAACAAGGAATTGAATAACACCTTACAGCATTAATAGACATTACAGTAAAGCTACAAGGTTATAAGTAGTTATAAACACAAAGTCTATGTGGACCTATAGATTCATATAAAATATACATGGTAGTCCATTATTCAGGGAAAGCTTGTCTGAAGAGAAAGGCCTTTGCCTCTCTGGGCAGTTTACAATTTAATTATGCAGGCTATTCACTGCACACACACCCCATACACTAGGTATTCATTTTACCAACCTTGGAAGGATAGAAGGCTGAGTGAACCTTGAGCTGGCTACCTGAGATTGAACCCAGTGTTGTGACTGAGCACTGTTACGGATCCAGCACAGCAGTTTATGCACTGCACTACAAGGCTCTTTTATGTCCTGCTACTGTATATGGCATGTTTCATTATTTTAATTTTATTTATACTTGCAGTGAAGCTGCTACTATGTTCAGTACCAAGTACAATTCTCAGTTTGATCCATTTAATGTAAAATTGTACAGCACTTTCAGAGTGTCTGTTTTTTTTAATGCAGGCTTTTGTTTGTTTGTTTTGGAAGGAGAACATCCATGTTTTTCAGGATTTTCACCACATTATAGATTTGAGAAGAAAATGCTTTCTCTTCTCTAGGTGTTGTTGAAATATTTATTGTCAAAATAAATTAGAATAATGTCATTTAAATCTGGATCATATTACTATGTAGTGCAATATGGGTTTTCGGGCTGTTTGGCCATGTTACGGAGGATTTTCTTCCTAACATTTTGCCAGTCTCTGTAGCTGGTATCTCCAGAGGGCAGGAGCACATTTATTTATGATTTCCATTTATATACTGCCCAATTTCCCAAAGGAACTCTGGGCAGTGAACCACTGGAAACAAAGTATAAACAGAGATAACAAAACTAACAACAAAATTAAGATCGGCAGAAACAAGATGGCGTCGGCAAGCAGTGGGCTAACAAACAGAAAAAATAACAGTCTCAGCAGTTGCCAAAGGCAGCTTTAAACAACCAGGTCTTAAGGTGTTTTTAAACACCATCAGGGACTCTGCAAGACTTATCTCACTGGATAGATGGTTCTAGAGTGTTGGACTAACTACTGAGAAGGCCCAAATTTTGGGGCCTTCTTCAGGGTGGTGACCCATAATGAGAGGGCCTGTGATGCTCTGGTGGGCTGGGCTAAAGCTGATCTTTGGGAGATATGCTCCACCAGATACTTTGGTCCCAAGCTATAGAGGGTTTTGTAAATCAAAACCAGTACCTTGAACTTTATCCAGAAGGCAACAGGTAGCCAATGCAGATGAGCCAGGATTGGGGTGTTGCAATTCCACCTGTTCACACCAACCACCAATCTGGCCACCATATTCTGCACCCACTGCAACTGCTGGACAAGGGTTGAGGGAAGCCCCACATTGGCCTCCCCACAAGGCCAAGGTCCGAGTGGGGAGGCTTTGTCCCTGCCGGACTCCGTAGTCGGACCGAGGAGAGGCGCGGGGGATATCTCGCGATAGCTGTCGCGGGGTGCCCTTATAAGGGCGCCACGCGGCATCCCCGGCCTCTCTTTGATCCGACCGGCACCGGGAGAGGACTCGCCGTTCCGGCTCGGAGGAAGGAGCGTTGGGCCCGTGCCGTCAGCCGGGCCCTAGGTGATCAACGGTTGGGACCTACTGCAGCTTAACTGCAGGTCCCAACCCTGCGGAGCCGTCCGCTGCCGGGGCTCCTTTACAATAAAAACAAACAAACAAACAAACAAACAAACAAAAAAAAGTGCCCCGTTCGCCGGCTAAGTTCCGGCAGGGGCCTGGAGGCTGTGGGTCGGGAGCCGGCGCCAGCGCGCGCGGCCCCCGATCGGAGAGCGGAAGACCCGCTCTTTGTTTAAAAAAAAAAAAAAAACACACACACACACACACACGCCACATACACACACACACAGACAACACAAACACACGCGTGTGCCAGGCGCCGGGAGGTTTGCGTCGCCCCCCCCACCCCCCCAGGAAAGTCTCCCCACCCCGCTCGTCCCGGCTCTCCGACCAACAGCTGTTCGTCGGGAGCCGCGCGGGACGGGCAGCCCCCACCAGAGAGCGGACAAGCCGCTCTTGTAATTAAAAAAAAAAAAAAAAAAAACAAATAAAATAAAATATAAAACCGCCCTTCCCTCCTCCCCGTCCCTTGCCCCGAACCTAGGCAGGGGGCTCGGCGAGGCCGGCTCCCCTGCTCCAGCCCGGGGCCCGTTGGGAAGCCTACCCCTCCCAGACTTACCTGGTCGACGAGCTCCCTGCTTCGGCGTCTGGAACTGAAGCCGGCTGCTGGCTTTCTATTCAGCAGCAGGCCTTGCGCAGCAGCGCCACCTGCTGGCTGGCCGGGCAGCCGCATTTACCTGGAAAATAAAATAAAATAAAAAATAAAATAAAATAAAATAAAATAAAATAAAATAAAATAAAATAGGGTTACATAAGAAGAATTAACATATAGTAACTGAAATAAAAAATTAGACAAGCTCACAGGTGTTACCAAGAGGGCAGCTGCTCCTTGTTAGGGACACATACTGTGAAGTCCAATAATAATTCCATGGCTCCGAAACGCCCTCCAAGCAGGAAGGGCAAGCAGCCTGCAAAGCGCCGCACGGCTGCCAAGCCCGCACCCGTCTTATCATCATCAGACGATGATGACCCAACCGATTTCAGGTCAACATTTGACAAGCTCAGTGCCACTGAGCAGAGGAGGGTCCTGCAGCGGGGCATGGCGGGGTGCTTCGGGGCACAGGGACCAGCACGGGAATCCAAGTCCCAGAAGTTAGCCGACCTTAACCGTACAGTTGAGGTACTCATGTCTCGAATTGCTGTCCTTGAAGGTGAGCGAGCCGGCACGTCCAGCCATGCACAGTTAGCCCCAGAGTTGCAGCAGGAGCGAGAGTTTGTGGCCCAGGACGCACGGCGGGCGGAGTCGTTGGCAGCTGTCGAACCTCCAGCAGCACTGCAAGCGGTGGATCCAGTGATGGTTGAAGCACAGGCCCTGGACCTATCCACACCCAATCGAGCAGCCGAGTCGCTAGGACGGGCCCAGCACCTGGGTGAGTCACAAGCGTCGTGTAGGACGGTTAACCCACCTGGGAGTTGGCCGTGGCCCGGCACAATTATGGAGAGAGCGGCCATTATGGCCCTACACAGTCACTGGCAGTACTCTGCAGCCTCCTACATCAGAGTCACCGCTCCCGCTGCACCGAGTACGGTAAGTCCATCACCGCAGGCACACAGTCCAGACACTACCAAAACGCCTCACGGCAATGTGGAGCCCTCCTCTTTGCCGGCGGTCCCGGTCACCTGCGGACCAGCCACGGGGGGGGGAGACAGGGAGATCCCACCGCAGTTCTACCCCGACTCAGACCAATCCACGCCCCTGGGTGACCACCTCTTGCCGGCAACCGTCGAGAGGATCCTCAGGGGGGAATATGTGGACATATTTGATCTTATGAATCGGGAGGTAGATGAAAAGAAATTGAAGCATATGGAGGCCCATGATAAGGAGCGGATTCGAAAAAAGCGTCCGGACCACTGCTGGGCTAATTGGCTCCTGGCCTTCCTTATTTATATGGCCACTATAGTCAAGGCCCGCCCTGAGCGCGCCTTTGACTTGGTTCAGTATTTGGACCTGATCTACAGGGCGCACTCAGAGTTCCCAGGAACTGGGTGGATGCTTTATGACGAGGGATTTCGGATGAGGGCGGCCTTGCGGCCGCACCTGCGCTGGGACGTTCCGTTGGACCCATTGTGGAGGCGACTTATGGTGCCCCAGCGCCCAATAACTGGTGACCGGACAGATAGTGGGCATTTGATTTTCCGAATTGGCCAGACCAGCCCTGCCCGCGTGACCGCGGGCCAGTCGGTTCAGCCACGACTGGTGTGCTGGGAGTACAATGCAAAAGGATTCTGCACCCGCAGACCCTGTAAGTTTAAGCACCAGTGCGGCAACTGCAATGGGCCCCATGCGTCCTACGCTTGCCCAAAGGGTCGCCAAGGCGGCCAGGGAGGACGGGACCAGCCCACTAAAAAGCAGCCTGCCCCGGGCGGGGGTCAGCTTCCAAAAAGCACATAGTCCCATTAATTTACCTGCTATGCTGGAGTGGCTCCACGGCTACCCAGACATGGCGGCAGCAGCCTACTTAAGGGACGGTTTCGAATTTGGATTTAGGATTCCAGCACAGGGCCCCCGGGTGCCCTATCGGGCAAATAATTTAAAGTCTATAAGGGGCATGGAAGATATTGTCCGTGCTAAGATTCAAAAGGAGAGACAGGAAGGCAGGGTCCTGGGTCCGTTCACTGACCCCCCATCTGAGCGCTTCAGGGTATCTCCGTTAGGGATCGTTCCCAAGAAGGCCCCTGGGGAATACCGTCTCATCCATCATTTATCGTACCCCGATGGGGAGTCAGTGAACGATATGATCCCGCCGGAGCTCTGCACTGTTAAGTATACTTCCTTTGATGCTGCAGTACGCATGGTACGGCGTGAAGGCACAGGTGCACTGTTAGGAAAATGCGACATAAAGTCTGCTTTCCGCTTGTTACCTGTTCACCCGGAAGACATTGAGCTCTTGGGCTTTGCCTTTGAGGGCTTTTACTATATGGATAGGGCCATGCCCTTTGGATGTTCGATATCATGTGCAGCATTCGAATGTTTCAGCACATTCCTCGAATGGGCACTCAAGGTTAGGACACACACCACAGCTGTGGTGCACTATTTAGACGACTTCCTTTTCTGTGGCCCGGCTGGGTCGCAGCAATGCCAGTTCTTAATGGACCAATTCAGAGCAATGGCACGTGACTTTGGTATCCCGTTAGCGGAGGAGAAAACTGAGGGCCCTGCGCCCAGCCTCACATTTCTTGGCATTGAGTTAGATACGCGGGCACAGGCTAGTCGCCTCCCGCTGGAAAAAAAATAATTGATTTACGGACAAGATTACAGCAGGTTCTGGCACGGCGAAAAGTCACACTGAGAGAACTGCAAGTACTCGTGGGTCATTTGAACTTTGCTTGCAAAGTGGTGGCCCCGGGGCGTGCTTTTCTGCGACAATTGTGTCACGCCATGACGGGCCTTACTAGGCCTCACCATAGACGAAAGGTGTCCAGAGAAATGCGGGAAGACTTGAGGGTGTGGCAGATATTTCTCCAGGAATTTAATGGCGTGTCGTTCTGGAGGAGTGTGCTTATTCTGGGTTCAGAACTCCAAGTCCACACGGATGCATCTGGAGCACATGGTTTTGGCATCTTCTTCCAGGACCGTTGGGCAATGGGCACATGGCCGAGCGACTGGGCTTCCCGGGGAATAACTAGGGACCTTACCTTCCTAGAACTTTTCCCAATTGTGGGAGCCCTATGGCTCTGGGCTCCTTTATGGGCAAACTCGGCGGTCACTTTCTGGTGTGACAACCAGGCAGTGGTCTCCATTGTCAACACCCTGTCTTCTAAATCAGTCAGGGTGATGCGGTTAGTCAGGGCGCTTACATTGCGCTGCCTCCGTTATAACATAGTTTTTCATGCACGCCACGTCGCTGGGGTCAACAACGAGATCGCTGACGCCTTGTCCCGTCAACAGATGGAGCGTTTTCGACTGTTGGCCCCGGGGGCGAGGGCGGAGCAGGAGGTGTTGCCGCAGGAGGTTTGGAATCTTGGAGAGCCGAGGCCATTAGAGCCGTGGGCTTGGCACTAGCGCCGAGTACTAGGCGTACCTATGCGGCAGCCTGCAGGGACTACCAGCGTTTTTGTGTACAACTGAACCTGCGGCCATGGCCGGCCCACGCCGATCAATTGATCCAATACGCGGTTCGGCTGTATCGGAATGGGCTGGCCCCACGGTCAATACAAGGTAAGCTGTCCGCGTTGGCTTATTTCGCAAAGGCTCAAAGGTTCCCTCACCCCAATAACGATTTTGTTCTGCAGAAGATGTTAGAGGGGTGGTCCAAAGAGAGGGGTTGCACCAGTGACACGCGCAGGCCCATCACACCCGGGATTTTGTTACAGTTGTATGATATTTGGCGCACCACGTGTAGTGACGAGTTTGAAGTGTTGCTATTCCGGGTGACTGTGTCAGTAGCCTTCTTTGGAGCGTTTAGGATTAGCGAGTTACTGGCGGCCTCTAAGCAGGATAATGCTAAGGCCTGCCTTCGACGTACAGACGTGTCACTGACTGAGGATGGGGTGGTGTTGCAATTGCGGAAGTCCAAAACGGATCAGTGGTGCCGGGGTACCCGGGTGACGTTGGGGCGCTGCGCACAACCACAACTATGCCCCGTGATTTTACTACAGGCCTATCTAGCTAGACGTAGCACCAATACCGGCCCCCTGTTTGCTCACGCAGATAACACCCCTTTGACCCGTTATCAATTCTGGACGGTCACGTGCCGTGCCTTGGAGGCGGCTGGATTACCTAGCCGACAATTTGGCACACATTCATTCCGCATTGGGGCAGCCTCCACTGCGGCGGCTATGGGATACGGGGCGACAGATATAAGAGCACTGGGCCGCTGGTCCTCAGATCGTTTTCGGACATATGTCCGCCCAATCCCTAAATGTTAGGCTGCCAGCGTGTTCTGCTAACTGTTTTGTGTTACAGGTTCCTTTCCTCGGGACAGATTGCGAGTGGTTATTTTTGCGGCCACAGTTTTGTTTTTTGGGCAGCGAAATACGCCCGGCGTTCCGCCTTTGGTCAGCACCTTGGACTCAGTGACTGGATCAGCATTGAGTGGAAAGGATCCCGTGGTATGAGCTGGGACAGCTTCTCTACGGTCGCGTCCCGTTGCGCCCAAGAGGCGCCAATTGCCATCCTGCTCGTCCATCTGGGCGGGAACGATCTGACCAGGGCTAAGGGGAAGAGCCTAAGCTTACGGATCTGTCATGATCTTGAGGCCTTTAAGGCCCAATCCCCTTGTACCAGATTGGTCTGGTCAGAGATGTTGCCACGGCGGGTGTGGCTTGGGGCCCGGGACCCGCCTGGGGTCGAAAGGGCCAGGAAACGCTTGAACCGGGCCATTTTCAAGGCCATGTAGCGGGGTGTGGGGACAGTCGTCCCACACCCAGACATCAAATTTGCTTGCCCGGAGTTGTTCAGACCTGATGGTGTACACCTGTCTGAAGAGGGCATAAAAATTTTTCTCAGGGACCTGCGGATGGGCCTCCAGGCCGAGTTGGCCTGTTGTTTGGCGGGCGAGGAGCATGCTAGCAGCTCCTTCGCCGTGGCAGGTAGTGCAATAAAATCAGAACCCGAGACGTCATGTGTAAGGTTCCCATTGCAAGGAACCGGGCGGTCGTGCAAGAATTAGACTGAACAAAAAGGGCCTCAGCAGGCCAGCGAATAGAGTATGATAAAATGGCAGGACAGGCACGGCCGCTGTGAGATACAGGTCAAAATATACCAACGGGGAGTGCCATGCTGTACAAAGGGCACTCCCATAGGCTAGCACATGACGTCATAAAATCAGACCAAAATTAATCGTAAATAGTAGTAAAACCTAATTTGCACTACGGGAGGCCCATCCGAATTAATAGTTCCTGCTATAGTTAAAATAAAGTTATGACTAAGTTATTAATAAAGTTGTGGCCCAGTTTTAAAAACCCAAATTATTGGTGTGTCGCCTCTTTATTTCGGGGAATGGGGGGACAATGGCCTCCCCACAAGGCCAAGGTCCGAGTGGGGAGGCTTTGTCCCTGCCGGACTCCGTAGTCGGACCGAGGAGAGGCGCGGGGGATATCTCGCGATAGCTGTCGCAGGGTGCCCTTATAAGGGCGCCACGCGGCATCCCCGGCCTCTCTTTGATCCGACCGGCACCCCACCCACCCACCCTTTAGTTGTCTGGAGAATGAGATCTTCTGGTCGCTTCGGGGCCGAATGGGAATTTTTGGTTGGCACCTGATTGGCCTTGGTGCCAGCGAGTTTTCGCCCATTCCATTCTCTTTGGCATTTCATTAAATAGGTATTGAGGTTATGTCCGGATGCCAGGAGGTCGTTGATAGGTAGGAATATTCGGCCACAGGGGGGCAGGTAGTGCAATAAAATCAGAACCCGAGACGTCATGTGTAAGGTTCCCATTGCAAGGAACCGGGCGGTCGTGCAAGAATTAGACTGAACAAAAAGGGCCTCAGCAGGCCAGCGAATAGAGTATGATAAAATGGCAGGACAGGCACGGCCGCTGTGAGATACAGGTCAAAATATACCAACGGGGAGTGCCATGCTGTACAAAGGGCACTCCCATAGGCTAGCACATGACGTCATAAAATCAGACCAAAATTAATCGTAAATAGTAGTAAAACCTAATTTGCACTACGGGAGGCCCATCCGAATTAATAGTTCCTGCTATAGTTAAAATAAAGTTATGACTAAGTTATTAATAAAGTTGTGGCCCAGTTTTAAAAACCCAAATTATTGGTGTGTCGCCTCTTTATTTCGGGGAATGGGGGGACAATGTATCCGTATCCTCAAGGGGGAAAGCAAGCACCCTATGTTGGAAGTGATACAGCAGAAGTCAGAGCTTGCTTTGCATTGTCTCCCTTCCTAATTGATCACTTTTTAATGTTGTGTTTAGTGGATGGTAATAGTTAAGTGTGGAAGTAAAAAAGAACCGTTACTCATTTACAACTCCTTTCCCCTACCCCTGAACATAGGACTCAGGGTCCTTGCACTTCATGCAACAATACTATACATGGATTGTTCTGCAAGGAAATATTTGCACAATTACAGTGTATCGAGATCTAAAATGTGGCATTTTAGGACCCCAAGCTGGAGGATTCTGGGCATTTTATTCCAAAGAAAGGAATATTTCCCAATCTCAAGCTGTGGCATCCATTACTTTCAGCAGTTTTCCAGTAAACAGTCCTTTTAAAGCTAGAAAGCAAGTTATCAAAGGAATAAGTAAATGTCCTTCAACGTGTCCTTGTCTTCTCTAAAACCTCAAAACGCTTCTCTCTTTCGTTCCCTCTCCCTCCCTCCCTGTTTCTTGTCTTTGGCAGAGAGGAGCAGACTGTAAATGCCACAAGGCTGTAAAAACAGATTCTTCCTTCTGTGAGAATAGCCTGCAAAAAAATTGAAGGTGATGTGTCCCTTGTACAGGACAGCTGTTCCACCAGTGGTTTGCCTTTGAATGCTTCCCTTGGCAAATTAAAGATGCTGGTAACTGAAGTGAAATGTATCAGAAAGTCTAATACATCAGGACTGCTTTGAAATGAACAGGGAAGTTTTCTGAAGGCTTCTAACAACACCCCCCCATACACACACACTTCCTGCTGTCAATATGCTGTGTCCTTTAATATTATAAGCAAGGCTAATTGAAAAAGCTAGTAACTGCCTTCTGGGCTTCATGTATATAAGCTCTTTTTCTTAATTTATGCCAGTTTATAAACCATATGGCATGTGTAGCATCAATAGCACATGTGTTGGTGCTAAACTGAAAACTTCTGAATTAAGTTTTTCCCCCTTTCCATATGTGTAAGGATTTATTACAGATATACAGTTTGCCATTTAGGGACACAATATGCAAAATAGCATTAGTATAACATTTAGTATGCTAGATCTATGTTTTAAGCAATCCATATACTATTTAGGATTCTCCTGGAAAATATTCTGGATTTTTACGGCATGAGAGTGCAGCAATGATCTTCTGCTGGTACAGCAAACCAATATTCTATAAAGCAATTCAAAAAACTGGGGGCATCCTCCAAATTTAACTTTGAAACTGGGCTTCAGGTCAATGCAAAATTGGGCACAAGTATGACAGGTAGCCTACTCTGGCTCTAGTTCAAACTTGGGTAAATTTCTGCAAAGGCCTTTTAAAATTATAATTTCTTGAGTGGGGGGGAACGTTAACTCCTGACAATTTCTCAGGCTGATGAAGATGCTTGGATGACTACCAAAATGTTTTGATCTCACAAGAAAAGAACTCTGGTTGCCATGACTCAACTTCCAGACAGCCTTACCTGGATGACCGAGAATCTTCACAGATTTTGTGCTGAATGGGCTGAAGCTCAACATCAAAAAAACTAAGATCATGGCTACCAGTCCCATCACCTCCTGGCAAATAGAAGGGGAAGAAATGGAGGCAATGACAGAGTTTATTTTCTTGGGCTCCTTGATCACTGCAGATGGCGACTGCAGCAACGAAATTAAAAGATGCCTGCTTCTTGGGAGGAAAGCAATGGCAAACCTAGATAGCATCCTAAAGAGCAGAGACATCACTTTGCCAACTAAGGTCAGGATAGTTAAAGCTATGGTTTTTCCCTTAGTGATGTGTGGAAATGAGAGCTAGACAATAAAGAAGGCTGATTGCCACAGAATCGATGCTTTTGAGCTGTGGTGCTGGAGGAGAGTCTTGAGAGTCCCCTGGAGATCAGACCTATCCATCTTGAAAGAAATCAACCCCGAATGTTCAAATGGAAGGACAGATTTTGAAGCTGATGCTCCAGTACTTTGGCCACCTCATGAGGTGAAAGGGGTCCTTGGAAAAGTCCCTGATGTTGGGAAAGATTGAAGTCAAAAGGAAAAGAGGACAGCAGAGAATGAGATGGTTGGATGGTGTCATTGATGCAACCAATATGGATTTGACCAAACTCCGAGAGGCAGTGGAAGATAGGAAAGCCTGGCGAGCTCTGGTCCATGGGGTCACGAAGAGTCAGGCACAACTGAATGACTGAACAACAACAACAACAACAACAATCTCTTTTTTTCAGCTTCAGTGTAGACATAGTATTGTGCAGGAATATCAGGCCATTTTCTGGCATTTTGAGTCATGGATACAGAAGCACAATATCCCACAGACATAAATTGGAGATTTTTAAAAAGGAATGAATTAGTAATAATGCAAAACTTTAATTCAAGAAAATATATAGGAACACAGACTGTCACATTATTTTTTTGTATTATGCAATTAAAATCAACACGACCTGTAAGCAAACAAGTGCAGACACTGTGGAACAATGCAAATCTGAACATATTATCATTCTGAGTTTGTTTAATGGTTTACATTGTCCATTACTGCAAATCCGTGACATCAATAAAAAATAATCTACATGGAAAATTTCAAAAATTATATTGGATACTGGCATGCATAAAATATTAACCAAGTATCAAAACTTGAAAAACACACACCCAATCATAACATTCTTTACACTGTCATCTCAGAAGTATTAAAAATTAATTTAGGACCACATTTATTTCCACAAACAATTCCCTAGTTTGCTAGCTGTCCAAGTAATCTCCATACATTTGCATGTTAGCAAATATTTTGACAAAGCAAGTGGGGAATGGAAAGCTCAACTAAAACAGGGACAATATAGTATATGTGCATGCCTGTGCATGTTTCTATCAGGCAGAGTTTTTCAAGGAAGAAACCATGTTAGTTTGTACATACAGCTGAAGAAGTTGATGCATCATCAAGATCTCCCTTTGAAATACAACAACCTTTGAACTGTTACAGTTTTGTTTCCTACTTTTTTGGCTTGTTAGTTATTTTTATTTTTATCCATTTATAGTAGGCAGAGATATCTCAAATCATTTTGCTACCTGAAAAAGAGTGATATCCTATCTTCTCAAAGTCAAGGTGGACAGTACCTTAGGCCAGTCCTTTAGGCTGAAAAGGTCACAATATCTTCCATGGTGTGTCAGTAAAACAAAAAAAATCAACAATAGCATAATAATTAGGTAACTCTTAAATCTGGAACACTCTGAGAAGGTAACCAAAGGTCAGAACTGTCTTGACAGCAGGCAGTCATTAGTAACTACTTGCTATTTTCTCATCTATTTGAGTAAGTTATCTAATGAAGTCAAAGGTTAGAACTTGCCTGGTAATCTCCATCTCTATCTCTATTTGAGTTACAAATTCCCTTAATTTCTTAGCAGCTGCTTATGGGGTGGTACATCAAAATAAGAATGTAATGGTGACCAACTGGGTTTCTAATGGTATCTAGTTAAATTTCAAGTACTCAGAAAAATACATCAATACATCAACTCACATAAAAACACACTCATCTGTACATCTTTACATCCTTGCAGATCTACATCCATACTTACATTCAGTATGTAATGCTGACTGGCCAAGCCAACAAAGACACATGGGCACACCTTGATGTTTCTGCTGATCTCTTCAAATAAGGGCTGCAGTCATCCATCTTTTATAGGTATTTGCACCTTCAGGTCTTGAACCTGATGTTACTTTGTCATTATTTCCAGGTCATGTTTTCTACCGCTGTTTTCTTCTGAGCTTTGTGGGCTCTTGCTTTTTAATCAGTTCTTCTTCTGGTGATTTATTTATTCAAACACATTGAATTCTTTGCACTGAGCACTTTGCAGCCCCAGTCCCCCAAATAAATAGACAACACAAAATATTGGAGTTAAATTAGGCCACAACTTTATTGAATTAACTTACTTTAATACCTAAAGGGAGGCTACCATAGTGCAAATCAACGTAGGGCCTGATAACCACTAACACGGGTGAGTTCCTTCCTGTGAATGGGCTGTTATCTTTCTTTGGGCCCATTCCCACACAGGGCTAAATTTTACTCAAGGGCAGACCTAACCATTTTTCCTATTTGCTTATTAATTTAACTAAGCTTCAATCTGAACTCTTAATTTCTTTTGAAGGCTGCCTTGTCCCCTTAATGTGACATATCCTGGAATTCACCTAAACACTTTGCACTACATGCTGTATGACTGGACAAGTATGACAACCCTATTTACCACCCGTTAATGAGAATGGGATGTGCAAAAACCCACCACTGCCTACAGGCCAATCAAGATAATGGCCCAAAATTCCCATCTGGCTCTGAAGCGACCAGCTAATCTTGTTGTCATTACCACTAGGGTGGGTGGGAGGGGGTGAGAAGCAGTGGCAAAAGAGGTAGCATCACTGGGTCGGGGAGCTTTTTTGAGCTCTGAGACTCGGACTCTCGGACGAGTCATGTGAGCGTGATTTCATGCTGTCCCGGGAATCAGGACTGCAAAGCGTCCCAGCAGCAAACAAGTTAAATAAATAAATAAATAAATAAATAAATAAATAAATAAATAAATAAATAAATAAATAAATAAAGCCTCTGCAAGACTATGCAAAATAACTCAATTGGTGGCGAAGCAAATATAGGTTTCAACGTGCATCATGCAGTTATGATTTTTCAAATCAAGTTTAAACATTCCAGTTCAATTCCAGGATTTATTGCTCATGTGACTGTACCCTAGACATTTATTTAACTCCTAGTGACCAGTCCCAAAACAAAGCAATTTGCCAGGTATGGGAAATCACATAAGTCTGGGCAATTGTGTTCAAACTGCTTTTTATAACAAATGCACGCTCCGCGGGTGGCTTGTCTGCCCGCGGAGCTGATTTGCCCCTCGTGAGAATGGCGAGGGGCGAGACAGGACTTGGATGTCCTGGGAAGGAGGGGGGAGGAGTGCCCCATAAAGGGCAGCTCCTCCCCCCAAGTACCAGTCAGTCTTTTGCCGGCGTTCGGGGGAGAAGACCCCGAACACCAGCTGCGCGCCGGGCGCCACGAGGCGGGCGCCATGTCAAAGGCCGCAGCGGCGGCAGAACAGGCAGCGAGGCTCCGCTCCCCAGTCGGGGCCTAGCCTGAGCAGTTCGGCTTGGCCCGGACCGGCGGGAGCGGAGCCCGGCGGAGGAGTCTCAGCGCCGCATGGCCTTGCGAGCACCACGTGGCCGGCACCATGTGCGGTGCCGGAGCTCCGGCTCCTTCAGTGGGGCCCGACCGGCTCCCTACCGACCGCTGCTGCCGTGCTACCGCGCGGCACAGCTGACGGTCGGGGGAGCTTTGCCGCGCTTCCGCGGCTCTGTTTCGTGCCAGGCTCCCGGCCTCTGCTGCAGCGCTACCGCGCAGGACAGCTGATGGGTGGGGGAGCCTGGCAGCGCTTCGGCGGCTCAGTCCCGGCTGCGCCTCGCCCTGTTGGGCAGCCGGAGCGGGTGGCTGGGCCCAGTCCTGCGGGGCTGAGCCCATCGCCGGAGGCGCGCTCCAGCGAGGTTGGCGGCACGGCGGCCGGGCGGCGCGGTCGGATACCGGCACTGGTGTGATGATGGACTGGGGGGAGCGGCATCGGCCCTCCCCCCCCAGGGTGAGCGGGGGCGTTGAGCCCGGGCGGCGCGCGACAGAGTCGGCCGCCGGGCTCCGTCCCATTGGGGCCGAGGGGGGCCGGGGGACTCGGGGCCGGCCCCGGGAGCCGGGAGGGCGGCCAGACCGCGGGTGGACGGGAGGCGTCCGGGCGGGGGGGGCGCTAGCATGGGTCCATTACCCTACCCACTCCCACTGAACGGACCCGGCAGGAGGGAAAGCAGGGAAGCTCCCAAAGGGAGGGAAACCAGGGAGCCGCAGGGCTAGCTGGGGCCTGGGGATCGGGTGGGAGGCTGGGACCGAGCTGGGCCGGCAGCGTGTCCTGCCGGGTGGGCGGCCTTTGCCCCCGCCCAGGCCTTCGGCCCCACTTACCCACCCGGCGGAAGGAAGAGCCTGAGGTGCGGTGAGGGAGTGTTGGGTCCATGAACAGGCCGCAATCCGGGCTGAGCCGGCCGCGCGTCCTCCCGGGTGGGCGGCCTTCGGCCCTACTCACCCACCTGGCGGAAGGACGAGCTCGAGGGACGGCGGGGGAGTTTGGGCCCGCAAACAGGCCCCATTCAGCGCCGCACCGGGCTGGGCCGGCTGCGCGGCCTACCGGGTGGGCGGCCTTCAATCCTACCCACCCACCCGGTGGAAGGGGCGGGGGAGTGTGGGGGCCGCAAATAGGCCCCAACCAGCGCCCTTGGGGGGGACGCGCCATCTGGGCGGCGGGTCAGCAGGGGGCCCACACGTCGGCCCCGCCCAGCGTCCCGGGGAGTGATCGCCCGCACGGCGGCAGGATAGTGCCGTAGGCCCCGACCAGCAGCCCGGGGGACTTGTGGACCGGGCTCCCGCTTCGGCGGGGCTAGCCACACCGGCGGGTCTGCGGGCATGGCCCTGCTGGGAGGAGTAACAGCCACCGCAAGGCCTTGTGACTTCCCAGGCCGCGAAGGCCCGAATGGGAAAGTAGCCCCCGAATGGGGCAGGAAAAGCGGCCGGGGGGGAGGGAGGGCTCTCTGGATTCCGGGAAGCGCGGGTACAGCCTACACCTCACCACTTATCCCCTTAGCACAGGCCCAAACCCGCCCTCATCCGCGGCCGAGCCGCCAGGGCCCGGACCAACCTGAGTCAGGGGCCCATTTGGCCAAGGCAGGGGGTACGTTTGGGAGGATTCTCAGTCATCCAGGTGCGTTAGCTGGGAGTTGGGTCATGGCTACTGGACTTCCTTTTTTTTTTTTTGAAATAGAAATGTTTTGCTGTTCCTCCAAACAGCTTCATCAGTTCGAATACAGCTAGTGCGAGTAGACTTTGGTATACTCAGATTGCCCCCTTTGTTCCCTGGTCTGTTTGACCCTTGGGATGAACAAGGGCCGAATAGGCTCGTTAGGCAGACAGTAGTGCCCATGGCCTTGAGGTAAACAATGGCCTGAGGTGCTGAAACTCATCACGAAGGGGCCGTTAACTGTGACCTGGTGGCGACAGATCCTTGATTCACCTGGGTATTTAGAGAGTACAGCCTGATAAGTGGCAGATAGACTATGCTGGAGCACACCACCTCTGTTGAGGGAGGGATTTTCAATGCTAGCATGAGGGGCTTCCCCTTTCCCTCTCTCAAACCACCTACCTTCTTTGTCTGCTACGGGTACATCCTCATCCTTGGAAGGGTGGCCTTTGTCCTTCAGAAGGAGGTATTGCCGATTCTGGCCCTGTGCCGTTGCCCCTCACAGGTGGGGCCATTCTGCTGTTTCATGGCTGTTTAGTTCCTACAATAGAGGGCTGAACACTCCTTACTGCATGGGATGACATATACCATATTGATCTTTTACGCAGTGGGCGCGGGATGGCAACAGCGCTCGAGCAGATGGCAGTGGAACCGGGACTGACCGCGGGGCACAGCGAGGCCCCAGTCTCTGTCAAGTGACCACGACTGATCCCGCAGAATGCGGAGGAGGATGAAGCTCTGGCGGAGGAACCAGGGGCAGGAGACCAGCACCCGCTGCCTGCAATTGAGAGCCCAACCCCCCGTGAGTTGGTGTGCGCACCCGAGACTGCACCCACAATTATTTGGACTTGGCCGGGAGGTAGTGTCCAGGCTGGGGTAGCTGCCCCGGCGCAAGGAACAGCCCCAGCGCCGCCTGCCCTACCGCCAGCGGCCTGGCTGCTGGCGTGGGGGCCGGTCCCTTCAGGGATGCCCAGCACGGTCCCCCCACTGGGGGGCCGGAGATTGGGCCAACCGATACCCCCCAGGGGCAGACCGGGTTGGCATCAGCCAACTCTGCCAGGATTCCCCCCACTGGGGGCACCTGGCCTGTTGCCGGGCCGGCCAAGGATCGGCCACATCACTGGGGGGCTGGCACTGGGGCTGGGGATGGGTGCAGACCCAGGCTACCCGGGGGTGGCAACAGCCGCCATGCCATAGGGCGCCTACGTGTCCCCACTGGGCAGCATTGGCTTGCTCGATTGGGTGCTGGATTTCGAGGACTTGGGCGGGGAGGGCCCACAAGGTGGGGAGCACAGGCTCAGGGAAAAGCAGCTCGCTACTGGGCAATAGGGCGGCCAGCATACCCGAATTTTATCGCTTTGACCTCGCAGGCCCACCCATGGGGGGCCCAGGCGATGCTTAAGTATCTAGATATTATACAGGGCTGTCAGGGATTCTCCAGGCCATACATGGCTTCCATACGACGAGGGATTTCGTCGGGGGGGGCGCTCTGGATCCCTACGTCTGTTGGCATGGGCCGCTGCCACCCATTTGTCGCAGTTCATGACCCCAGTTAGGCCGACAAGGGGGGGAAAGGTACGCCAGTGGCCACACCATGACGGGGCCGGCCAACACGCCCGCCCATGCTGCAGGCCGGCCCGGGCGGGTTTGCTGGTCTGCCGGGTGACACTGGTCAGGGAGGCTATGATAGGAAACCCTGCCATTTTAAGCAGGAGCATTCGGTTGCGGTGCACATCGCCCGGCGACTGCTTGCAGCAGAGCCCATGCCAGCAAAGATGGCCCATGGTGGGGGGGGGGAGGGCCCAGAACGTGGGAGGTATAGAGGGACCCCCCTGGTAAAAGGGCCCAGCCCGATTAGGCCAGAGGGATTGCGGCGATGGTCTGCAGTAAACCCTGTTGCGGCAGCGGCACGTTGCCTAGGGCAGGATGTTGAGTCGGGGTGCCGTCGTCCGTGGGAGGACGTATACCTTGGTTAGCAAGCAACTGTAACCCCGGGATATGGCGGTAAGGGGGGGCTGAGGACAGGATCCCCAAGGAAGTCTGGGGGGGGGCGTGTCCGCAGATCCTGCTAGGAGCCACCAGTTCTATATCTGCAAGTGTCCCCGATTGACTGGGTGACAAAGGTATTTCCAGGGGAGTTCCAGGTACTCCATCACCCGTCCCACCCCAGTGGGGTATCTACCGAGGACGAGATATCACCTGTTCTGGGGACTCAGCGGCTCCGGTGGGGGCAGGGCCCCGTGGGATCAGTTCCGCACACCGGCCCGCGAGCCGTGGCCACCCGTGAGTCGCTGAAAAGACCGAAGGGCCCGGTCAGGTGCTCCCTTTCCTGGGCATATAGAGTGACCCCGGGGCCCAGGCGTACAGGGCCCCGCAGCCACGGCGTCGCCCTCTAGGGACGCCCGAGGTCTGGGCTAACGTTTCCCCCCCTGCACGCAGGGCGCCTTCAGCGATTCCTGGTCTACCCGCATCATGGGGGACCGGCTCCGTGCTCCTTGATGGGGTAGTTGGCCGCTCACGGCATCTGTGGAGGGCCATGATCTGTCCCATTTTGCCAGCAGGGAGGGGGGCCTCTCAATCTTTGACGGACGCATGCGGCCGTTGCCGGCGCTTTAACATGTTGTTTTGTTTCCCCAGGATTGGTTGGCTGCCCATGGCATGCGTGAACTAGTATGGTGGGTCACAGCTACGTATAGCAGGCCGAGAACGGCACACGTAGGACAAACGGGCTACCATGGAGTGGTGGGGAACAAGGGGAGCGGGGTGCCTGGAGTGTCCCGGAGTAGCTACGGCTGCGGCGAGGGGTACCTCGACAGACATGCCCTGGACTCGCTTGGGGGGAAAGGATTTGACCAGGCAAACTGGCAAGTCCCTAATTCGCAAAATCGGGCGACCTGGCGTCGGAGATGGCCCGGTGCACAGCCGGCAGGGTGCTTTGGTTAATGATGACTGCGCGCCAAGTTGGGAGAGCAAACTGTGACCCACACAAAACGGAACCACTCCTGAAAAGGGGATGAACCAAGAGGTTTGTCGGGCGGACTGCCGGGCTGGTGGGGCAGTGATGGCCCACATGGAGATCGATGGGCGCAGGAAGGAGCCATGCAGGCTGGACGGTGTACACATGACGGACATGGGCACCGAGGTGTTCCTGACAGAGTGGAGGAGGGGCCTGGCTATGGATGTGGCTTGGTGGGGTGGCCGGGGCCATAGCAAGGCTAGGCCCTCGGCAGTGGCGGCTAAAAGCTGATGAAGGGCAGCAGTGAGCATAGAATTAACATCTGAACACAAACCTCCTCATCCACAGCACCGCGGGCCAAGAGGTCTCGGTGCTGGGGTGGGAGAGAGGAAACGCCTCCCTGCCCTGGGAATATCCCAGATGGGTGACAGAAGGGGCACGGAGGATCAAATAAAGGAACCGGCCTGGGGGGTGCTGTCGGAAGACTGCACCACCTGGGGGTTAGTGGCTCGCCAGATGCGGCCCGGTTGGAGGGGTCCCGGGAGACCCCGGGGTTCCAACCAAGCTATGGATGCCTGGCCCCTCCTGTTGTTGCTGATGATGTTTGGTTATATGTGTTAATAAAGTGTGGCCCAATTACCCCCAACACACTGTCTCGCCTAGTCATTTCGAGTGGGGGGGGCAAAGAAATATCTGCCTCTTAGAAAGAGCTCTCTGTAACATCTAGTTCCATCTTAAATTGTAATGACAATGGATTGTCTTGCTCACAAAATAAAAAGTGTATTGCCACAGAGAGTTTCTGCATATTTTAATAGACATGCTCAGACATGTAAAAACCCTTCATAAACTGTTCAGCTGAAAATCCATATTTTACAAAATGCCGCAGTAAGGTAGTTTTGTCATAGGTCATGCACTGCTACTTGGTAGTTTAGCTCGCTTAGATCCAGCACAAAACTATTCCCTTCCCCCTTAGGATTAACATACTGCAATATTCAAAAACACATCATGCACGCTCATACATTGGATTATAATATTAAACTAATTTGCTCTTACGACAAGGAAGAATCCCTGCAATATAATTATACTAAAATGTCTGCTCATTATAAGCCCTGGGCAATATTGTTATCAAATCAGAAATGAGGAATATTGTCCTACAATCTCTGCAAGAAAAACCCCATGGCAAATTACTTTATGTAGTTGATAATTTATTTTATGTGGCCTGCTGCATAAATAACCCAAGCTCTGCCCTTTTGAATCACATCCTTACATGAGGGAAAGCAAGTAAATCTTTATTTCCTTCCACCCCCATTCTATTATTTGCATGGTGTCTTCTGGTCATTTGATCTGCACTGCACTGAATCTTGCCAAGATATTTAAACTCTCATGGGTTAGACAAAAACACACAAGGCCATTTTAATGAGATGTGACTTCTGGGGCATTATTTCACATATACTGTATGCATACAATTTAACCACTCTTGTTTTCAGAATGAAATTAATCTCTAGGCAGCCACATTCTGTGAAGGATGCACCAAATCAGATAAGTATATATGGTAATATCAGACTATGTTTTGAACCAATGCCCAGCTGCAAGAAGGGCTGAAAGCCAAAAAAGAAAGAAAGAAAGAAAGAAAGAAAGAAAGAAAGAAAGAAAGAAAGAAAGAAAGAAAGAAAAAGAAAGAAAGAAAGAAAGAAAGAAAGAACCCTTTGTTTTCATGGGTTCAGCTACATGTGCATCATGTGCCCCTCACTCATTGCCTCCTTCTAATAAACAGGAAGCATTTCAACAGGAATCCTATTTTTATAAGATTTCCTCTTGTCAGGATCAACATCGTCAAATCCTGTTTTTGAAACAACACACAATAGCTCTGTATTACACACAAGAAGAGCATTCTGTATTCTGCTAGCACAAAT
This sequence comes from Phrynocephalus guinanensis, assembly GCA_037367245.1. Taxonomy (NCBI): domain Eukaryota; kingdom Metazoa; phylum Chordata; class Lepidosauria; order Squamata; family Agamidae; genus Phrynocephalus; species Phrynocephalus guinanensis. The sequence goes on along the minus strand of CM074741.1, from coordinate 40,773,371 downwards.
ATATTTTGAGCGACTGCTATAATTGCCTCTTGATCAATTCACTTTGGTTCACTTATACAAAAGGAGAGATGCCTTGTATTGCTTGGCCTGCACTGTGGATTGCTCATAGCTATTTGTAGACAGGCATGTATTACATGCTTGAGTTATGCCAATTCATTTCATGTTTTGCCTAGATTAAATATGGGTTATATTATCAGACAGTCCTAATTTGGAATCTTCACTAAACTACTTGGGGTTTTTTAAACAACGCAATCTAACTTCAGAGATAAGATCCTCTGAAATCAATGGGGAATACCCCCAGTAAAGTTTATATAATATTTGAGCTTTCGACACAATTCTAAAGCTGAATTAGCTAAGAATAGCTCCTACAGCTAGCAGGAATCCCATTTGGACAAGAAATGTCCTTGGGCTGACATAATCCTCATCTGCTGGGTGATTACAGAGATCAGTTGACAAAAGAAATCAGGGAGATGGTTACCTCCTCTGGGCGAAGTCCCTCAGGACATTAGCCCCACCTCCAAGGTGCTCGCCCTCTTTCTGGCGCTGTGGGCAACCCCTCCCTCCCACCCTCAAGTTGATGATGAGATTAGCTGGTCGCTTCGGGGCCGGGTGGGAATTTTTGGCTGCCCCCTTGATTGGCCGTAGGGAGCTGTGTGTTTTCTCCCACCCCATCATCACCTTGGTTGGGCCTTAGGTTGTCATTATTATTGCAACGCGGGTAGTGAATAGGTCCGTTAGATGGTTGAGATCCTGGTGGCATCCCCTTGGGTGCTTGGTAGCCCTCTATTCATAAATAGGATGTGAGCAAGTCACAGAAATAAACATTGAACAGACAGGAGAAAGAGGGCGGCCCTGAGCTATACATCTTTGGAGGTTAGAGGCACGCTGAATAGGTGGGCGGCGCGCCTCCAGCAAGGATCTCAACTGGGAATTGGTGACATCGAACTCCCTTGGAGTTATATTTCCCAACCTTTTCACTATGTAGGCCCCCTTGATTTATTTACAGTTAATGTTGTTTAATAAAGTTGTGGCCCTATTTAACCCAATGCTGTTGTCCGCCTCATTATTCCGGGCTGGGGGGGGGGCAAAGATCTACCTACAAAAGAGGTTGAGAAGGGATGTAAGGAGGGTGGAGGTTGAGAAACCAAGTTAGGCCACAACCAAATGTCCTTCAGTTTGGCTACACAACAGCTATGTTGGCACAAACTTAGAGTGAAGTATGGGTACCTCACCTGGCACAAACTTAGATTGAAGTATGGGTACCTCACCTTGGCTGTTTCTACCATCACTTTGGGGCTGGCTTCCTCACAGCTTCAGTCGGCCAAGTGTCTGCACAGAAGGTACTAACCCATGCAGGCTAATGTCTTTACAGTACAAGATTTCAAGGGAAGGTAAGAGCATTCCACTTTTCCCATTCAGTTTGCTGAATATTGGCACCACCTATTCAGGAGAATCACTTAGTGCTTCTTTTGCAGTGTTTTTGTATGCTTCATGCATAGTAAATATATTTATCAATTAAGTAAAGCCTAGCTATTGTGTCAGGTAGATATCAAAGCAGGGATGGGGACTCAAGTCACATTGCTCACTGTCAAGTTGGACTTATGTCGCACTGGTGACTTAATTCAGACTCAGCTTCTTTTAATGGCATGGAACCTACCCACCCCTCTCTTTTTTCCTTGAGAAAAAAACTTGTTTTTAATATGGACTCAGGATTGAGACTTTTTATTTATTTATTTATTTATTTATTTATTTATTTATTTATTTATTTATTTATTTATTTATTTATTTATACCCCACCCATCTTGCCGCTTGGTACTAAGTACTCAATACTAGGACTCAGACCTGGGACTCAGACTGAAAGACTTGCCCACATCCCTGCATCATACAGAGTTAGACTGCCTTGAGCCAGGAAACACTGGTAGGAACAGGCAACTGGAACTCTTGGTGAAACCTTTTCCTACTATTGCATGGTGCTATGCCTCCAAATGACCAGATATACTACAAATCTTTAGAGCACAGTGTGGTGCAGTGAATAGAGTGATGGACTAGAATGCCAGAGACTACGATTCAAATCTTTGCTCAGCCACACAAACTCACTGTGGGAGCGGAACAGGTACCCCTCCTTAAATACCTCATTATGAGGGTTCCTATAAGTATATCTAATTATGAGGGTTTCTATAAGTTGGCTCCAACTTAATGGCACAGAACACAAACACTGTTTAGAACCCAGCAGAGGGAAGAACAAATATTTGCCCCTTTAGATCTTTTAGATTTGGTTTGTCTGAACAATTTGCATATTGGGGAGAAATCTAGTTTGGGATAAATGCTTCAATTTCCCAGCCCTTCTCAACTGTTGCCTTCTTCAGATGTTTTGCTGCTTACCTGTCACTGAAAATGTCTGGTAGCTTGTTTTACACCGGCACAAGCACTTAATTCTTGTTAAAATCAATGAGGAAACAGAGCATTTTCGTTCAACTATCCAGATCTGCAGTTATATCACCCCCAAGAAAGTATCTGGCTTTCATAATTGTTTTGCAACAATTTCACCAGGGAGGAAGCAAGGCTTTTTGCCTTCAAGGACTTCTTTCCTTATTAAGGAGAAACTAGATTCTTCTTTGGAGGGTATTGATATGCACATGGATTCCTGCAGGTTTTAACATCATAAGAGATGGACACGAAACATTTTTTTAATTTCATTTATCATTTTTGTTTCATTTCAGAACGAAATGAAAATGAACTGAGTTTTAAAGAAAAAATAAAATGAAACGAACTGTAAATCTTTCTTTCATTTCCTTTTGTTTTTCGTTTCCCCAACATGCCCAATTGAGGGGGAGGCACAGGGTTTTTAAACTGTCTTTGAGCCACCAAATCAAGTGGTACCACCGCTTGCCTCAGTGGCTCAATGACAGTTTTAAAAACCTGTGTGATCACCCCCATCAGGCTCATTGGGGGGAGTGGTGTGGGGTTTTAAAACTGTCTTTGAGTCACTGAAGCAAATGGTAGCTGCAGCCATCGTCACTTGTTTCGGTGACACAAAGACAGTTTGAAAACCCCACACCTTCCCCCTCAATGCACCCGATTGGGGGAGGGGACCAACAGTGGTTTTTTTTAATGGAAAATGAAACAAAATGAAAAACAAAACAATGTTTTATTTAAAATTCATTTCAAAACAAAACAAAACAAAATAAGGTTCATATTTACTTCCTGAGAATGGTAAAATAAGGCCTAGTATGTATAGCAAGAGAGGTTCTAAGCCTTTCTGCTGAAGACTCTTTCTACAGCCGGTGTATTGTGTTGTTACAGTCGTGACCAACTCTTTATGACTCCATGTTTCTTGGCAGGAGTACTGGAGTGGCTTGCCAGTTCCTACTCCAGGCATCTACAGCTTATGTCTATGAAAAAACAGATAAAGGAGAATGATGTGGATTGACTTGGTGGAAGCTCAGATGAAACAGATTGTAATCAAGACCTCTGAAATGTCCGATTAATCCAACCATATGGATGGTCCGGAATAGGGGTATATTTTAGCAAGAAACATCTTTCTAAAATTGCAGCCTTATGTAAATTTATTGGCTGAGAGGGAAAATGGAGAAAAAAGAGAGGGAAATATTCACATTGATAATTTCATATAAAATTCAATTGAGTTAATCTAATGCAACTAGTTGAACATTATTCATTTGAATACAATATGGAATGTTAAAGCAAATGGGGAACTCCTACAGAGATGAGGGGTCTAGGAGAGAAGAGTTTTGAAGTCTTGTTGTACATGGTTCTTGGAAATAAAAACTAAGTGTAAAGTCTCACTTTTTAATGCAACTTCAGTGAACACCAACTCCTTACTGAAGCCAGATTGTTGCTTTATTCAGTGGTACAATATGCCTCATGCATGATGTCTTTTGTAAAGCCGTTCAATGGAAAAAATGTTTAAAATGTATGTTAGCTTAGTTAATGGCTCCACCCTGACATTTTAAAAAATGGATGTGTCTAACATTGATACAATCATATCAGCTTCCATTCTGGAAAATTATTCAGAGACAATATTTTTTTTTGCTAGAATTGTTTGCATTTTGCTTGCAATTCATAAGAATATAGGGACTCCTGAAACAATTTCCACAAGAAAATAAGATGAAAGGTTTAATTTATCTCTATAACCTTTTACAAATTTTGGAAAGTACAGGGACATCATGTTTATTAGCTTTCCACACACATAGAAGAGATGTTTCCTGCACTTATTCCATTAGCATGCATGAGAATGGTGAAATAAGGCAAAAGTGTTTGTGTTCTTGATATATTGAATCTCTGTTCATTAATGAGTGCCTGTATAATCCCCCAGTGCCTTTTTTCCATTATATATGTGTTTTGCTTTTGAAAATCTCTTTTGTAATTGAGCGATCCCAGTCAATCAAGATCAGATTCTTAGCCATAGCAGACTATCTGTGTCAATGACAAAAGCCACTTAATGTCTGTAGCTGAAAGCCCTGTGAAATAATGATGTCTCCTATGTAAACAAGGCACATTTTCAGTTTAGTTTAGTGAGCAAAGGCTCAGAGCATATTGAATAAGATGACTCTGCACTGCTGTGGGCCTCCCCAAAAGGGATCACAGCTTAATTACAAATAAAGTGATTTATGTGATCAATAGTTAAATGTGAAATATTAAGATCACTGCAGAATTTTAAAGACTAATTTATATGGCCTAACACATACTCATACACATCAGATTTATTCCTCGCCTATTGTGCTTAGCAGATTCTCGTTAAAACATTTTTAATAAATATATAACACGTGTTATTAAAATCTTCAAAAACATATGTTAATGAAATATGGTTGAGTAGGAATTTTAATGCTCAAGCAATATAAAATGCAGCAAGTTAAGAAGACCTTATTGTAAAATGAACTCCAGAATGGCAGGGTAGAAATGTCAGATTTTAGAAACATAACTGCCTGATACAGTTGGTACGAGAATTCAAACCACATATCTGACATTTGTCTGTAAGATAATTCAAACCACATCTCTGACATTAAGTTACTTGGGCATCGGTGATGGGTTTGACATATGTGCTACACCCTCTTGCCAGTCCTAACCAAAGGAGGAGGTTTGAGAACCCTATCTCATAAGAAAATCAAAAAGTTAGAAAGTCACCTGCCATATGCCACTGAAAAACAGACGATATTGCCCTCCCATGCAAAATGATGAGACGAGGCATTGACATGGGTTTAAACTGGGCCACACTTGATTAACTTTCATAACATTGGGTCAATGGACAACTTCAAGAGGGTCCTGGCATCAGGCATAGCATGGGTTAGAACCCCGGGGTCTCCCGGGACCCCTCCAACCCAGCAGCATAGGGCAAGTTACTACCCCCAGGTGGCACAGTCAGCCAACGGTGCCCACCAGGCCAGCAAATTAATGTACCATCCCCAGGGCCCAATGGGATCACAACGGGATTCTCCAGGCTCAGGAAGGCATCCCCACGCATCCTCCACCAGACACTGTAATCTCACGATCCGCAGTGCCATGGGGGTTGGATACTTGGGGACAGATGTTTGATTCAAAACTCACCGGCAACCTTTCCTCCACTTCTGCCACCAGTCTGCACCACACTCATTGGCCAATTTTGAGTGCAGGTCAAAAATTCCTATCCAGCCCCTGTAGGTGACCAGTTAGACTGACACCAGTACCTTAAGTGGTGGGTGGGTGGGGAACCCTCGATGCAGAAGACCCTGGAGGAGGGAGGAGCCCCCTTATATAGTGTGCTCTTCCCCCTCCCATCAGGACACGTGATCACGTCCGCCCTCTCGCACATTTGTGTGAGAGGGCAAAACGCCCCCACCCACCGGAGAATCCGGCTGCGGAGCCGGCATTCTCTGACTATTGACAAAGCTTTCTCAGTGGGTTTTCTCAACAGCCCCATCAAGACAAAGACTCTACATTTATTTTCAGAGACTTTACTTCAGTTTTGTATCTTTAAACAAACTAGAAAGGAGATCAGGCAGCTGAAGATATGACACTGGGAATTCTTCAAAATCAATCTTCCGCAGCCAAAACACATTCTGGTGTACATCTGCAATGTTTGGGAAACCACATATAAGCATGCACACATGGACACATTATCTCAGGCTGAGGACCTCAAGGTAAGGTAAGAGGTGGGATGACTATACAGTGCTTTTCTGTGCACAAAATACCTATGTGCTTGCAAGGCATATGTGTTTTTGAAAGAAATAGATCAGGAAGAATGCATGTATAATTATTTTTAAAAAAACTAAGGAAAAGAGAAATTAAAACAAAGTTGTGACACCTTTAAGACTAGCAGATGTATTTTAGAGTGGGATTTCATGTTTTACATTCCACTTCTTCAGGCACATGAGACACATGCACAGCATCTGAGGGTAAAGGTTATTACCAAAATGCTTCATCCTGCCACTTCCATATAAATATTCATTGAACTGATGGGTGCAGACTCAGCTTCCTCTTTTTCTAAGCACTTGTCCCATTTGGTGGTATGGTCCACTATTCTTGTTTTTGCCTTCCACTTTGCACAGTCATGGGCTAGGTCTGGGAGAACCTGGGACAACTTAATGTCATTGTCAAGGGTGTTTACCCAGTGCTGTTTTGGTTGTCCCTCAGTCATTGCATCTGAAAGTGGGCTAGTAACCACTTGAAAGGAAAATGATTCATTTGAATTACAAAATCACAGGAACCATACCAGTATGGTACACAACTGCTGAGGGTACCAACACTGCATTAATCTTCTTTAAATATAATTAGGAGGAAAAATGTTCTAGAAGGTAGATTACAGTTGCTTGCATACAAAAAGAGTGGGTGTTTCATTTTGTGAAATCCTGTTCCACTGAAATCAATATCATGCTATTAAAAACAAAAAATGCAAGCATTTCTTTAAAAAATACACTAGTCTATTAAGATGTGTTCTTTAAACATACTCCTACTTTCAGAAGGACCACTAATATTGGAATATGTGTGTGATGTTTGCAGAACCCAGTGATACAGCTCTGTAAAAACATTAATGGACAGTTTGATTCTAGAATAAATGCCTTTGGTTGTTAATATTGTAAGTTCAAAGTGTGTATTGACTCTATTAATATGCATTAGGGATGGACACCAAATGAAAAATGACATGCCATTTTGTCATTTTGTTAGCAAATGAAACAAAATGAAAGAAAACATGGATGCGCTGTGTCGTTAGTGACAAAACAAAACAGCATTTTTTCTGTTGGAACAAACTGATTTGTTTCTCTGTAAAATGGCTCCCCTGGGCCCTAGAGACACCCTATTTGGTGTGAAACTTCCAAGGACTGTTCCCTTTAAACCCTCAACATTTGAAGTGATTTGGGGTTCAGTGAGCCAAGTTATTGAACTCTAAATTGTGTGCCCCCTGTAAAAAAACCTTTCTAAGTGCAATTTTCTGAGCTTAAAAATGCTGCTAACTGTCTACGATCACTATTTTCAAATACTTTTACATTACAAATGTTTTTTTCCTAAGACACCCCATTCAGAGTAGAATAACTTGGCCACCTGTACCCCAAACCTCTACAAATTTGGGGTGCTTAAAGGGGAGTGTTTGAGGATGCTCCACAGCAATTTCCATGATGCTAGTTGCGTGGGATCATTATTTTCAATATTTTTAATATACAAATGTTTTTTCATGTGGTACCCCATTTGGAGTTGAATAACTTGGCCCTCTGTATCCCACACCTCTCCAAATTGGGGGTGCTTCAAGGTGAGAGCTTGCTCAAGCTCCACATCAATTTTCATGCTGCTAGCTACCTGGGATCACTATGTTCTAGCTCAGAAAATTACACTTAGAAATGTTTTTTCCTCAGGGAACCCATTTTGAACTTTACTAACTCAGCCCCCTTAACACCAACTGAGCTCCCACTGTTCACTCCAGCTCCTGCCAACCTAGCAGTTTGAAATCATGTAAAATGCAAGTAGATAAATAGGTACCGCCGTAAAAGGCGGGAAGGTAAAAACAATGTTTCCTTGCAGCCATGCCAGCCACATGGCCATGGACTTGCACAACACTGGCTCTTCCAGCTTGAATACGGAAATGAGCACGGCCTCTAGAGTCAGACACGACTAGCAAGCATACGCGGGGGAAACCTTTACCTTTATGGGATTCCCAGTATGCAGTAATGAATAGAATGATGGACCAAGACTCTGGAGAACAGGATCCAAATATGTGCCCAGCCACAAAAACTCACTAGGGGAGTATAACTAGTAAAGACACTCCTTATTTTGAATTTTTCATTAGGATCACTATAAGCTGGTCCCAACTTGATGGTGCAGAATGCACACTATCTATCTATCTATCTATCTATCTATCTATCTATCTATCTATCTATCTATCTATCTATCTATCTATCTATCTAAATAAATAAATAAATAAATAAATAAATAAATAAATAAATAAATAAATAAATAAATAAATAACTTTGCTGTCTAGGACATAGGAAAATCAGGAGCACAACATTTTCCATACTTGAAACCAAAGGCATGATTATTTTCTGTTTGTATTTTCATTTTCATTTTTTCAAAAAAACAAAACAAAAACCTTTCATTACTAGGATCACTAAAATCCTTACTGTTAATTTCAGAACTGCATGGAGTCTGAGAAATTGCTTCTGTGCAAATACTAGAAGTACAACATGGGCAATTAAAAAGATGAACTCAGCACATTTTCTTTAGAGAAAGTTCATAAAACCACAAAAATAGGAGGCAGCTTTTCTGCCTATGATTTTCTAACTGCTGTCTGTGCTGGCTGCATAAATGAATCCTAATGCATCATTATTCTGTCCTGCACTATATGTCATTTTTTGTATAAAGAGGATGAGATAGTACTGAATGAGAACATTAATAGCCCTAATGCTCCAGTATATAGTTTTCTCAAGCCTAGTGCCCTCTAGGTATTTTGGATTCCAATTGTACTCATCACTGACTGTTGTCTGAGGCTGCTAGGAACTGTAATACAAAACATCCAGATTCTACTAGGGTTGAAGAAAGCTCCTGATGAGCTCTCTTATTTTGTAAAACATCTGTCTAGGCAGTATGATCCCAAAGTCTTTCCGTTGTTTTTCTTTCCCTTCCAACTGTCAACAATCTTTCTCAGGGGCTGCAAGATATAGGGGACTTATACATCAAGTAGTTTTTATAGGAAATTACTTTGACCCTGTGCTCTGGAATTGAACAAGGCTTTGCATTATCAGTAAAACAAAATTGCAAAATCATCAATATTATACCTTACAGAAGAATATAAGAAGGGCCTTGCTGGAACAGGCCACAGCCCATCCAGTCCAGCATTCAGTCACACAGAGGCTTGTCATTCGCTTCAGGGTATTCCTAAGCAGATGTCTTCACCTGCTTACAATTCCCTACAAATGGCATTAAGAGATATCCTGCCTCTCTCTCCAATCCGGAGGTTGTTAGGCATCCATAATGATAGCCATTGATACCCTTGTTCTCCAAGAACTTGTCCAATCCTTTCTTAAAGCTGTCAAGGCTGACAGCTGTCACCACTTTTTCTGGCAGGGAGTTCCATTGACCAGTGATCCTCTGGGTGAAAAAGTACTTTCTCTTATTTGTTTGAGATCTAGCACCCAAAAGTTTCATGGAGTGACCCCGAATTCTAGTGTTGTGCAACAGGTAAAACAGGTTTTCCTTATCTACTTTGTCCACACTGTGTATGATTTTATAAACTTCAATCCAGTCACCTCTTATGCGCCATAGTTCAAGAGTGAAGAGGCACAGCCGTTGCAGACTCAGATGATAAAGAAGGTCTTCCATCCCCTAATCATTCTGGTTGCCCTCTGCACTTTTTCCATTTCCATAATATCCTTTTGGAGGTATGGTGACCAGAACTGTACACAATACTCCAGATGGGGCCTCACCATAGATTTATAAAGAGGCAAAAGGACAGTTGCTGACTTATTTTCTTTACTCTTCCTAATGATCTCTAGCATTGAGGTTTTTTTTTTACTGCTATGGCACACTGGGTTGACACCTTTGTTGAGATGTCCACCAGGACACTAAGCTCCCTTTCCTGGTTTGTTGCAGAGAGTTCTGACCCCATTAGTTTATAAATGTAATTAGTGGTTTTTTTGTCCCAACGTGCATCATTCTGCACTTACTAATGTTGAAGCTCATTTGCCACTGGTTTGCCCATTCCCCCAGTGTCAAGAGATCCCCTTAGAGCTCCTCACAATCTCTCCCAGTTTTTACTACCCTGTATAATTTAATGTAGCCAGTAAATTTGGCTACCTTTCCATTCACTCCTAATTCTAGATCATTTATGCAGAGGTCCCAGTATAGGACCATGGGGGACGCCACTCTTGGTGTTACATTTGCTACCTTCTAGTCATCAGGAACAATACCTGATTCAAGGGAAAGATAGTATATTTTGTCTAGGAACTCAGCAAATTGATCTTTCAGTTCCTTGAGAACTCGTAGATGGATGCCATGCGGTCCTGGTGATTAGATAACATTTAGTTTAACAAGTCATGCAAGAACCTCCTCCCTGGTTATTTCTATCTGGCTTAATACTTTGGTTTCCCTACCTAGGAAGATAGTCTCTGTTTTGGGCATGTCTCTGTCTTCTTCAGTGAATACTGGAGCAAAGAACTCATTGAGTCTCTCTGCAATCTCTGTTTCCTCTTTATTTATCCCTTGCCTTCCATTGTCATCTAAGGGACTAATAGCCTTCCTAGTTGGGTTCTTACTTCTAATATACTTAAAGAAGTCCTTGTTATTTTTTTGAGTGTTTTAGCTATACACACCTCAAGGTCTTGCTTTGCTTTCCTGATTGTTACCTTGCATTTGTTCTGCCAGAATTTATGTTTCTACTTGTTGTCCTCATTTGGACAAGCCTTCCATCTTCTAAATGAGCTTTTCTTGCTTTTGATCACTTCCCAAACAGCTTCTGTAAGCCATATCAGAGTCCTCTTGAACCTGGCAATGCCCTTTTTCCTTTTGGGTATGCATTCCAATTGGACCATGCTTCTTGGAGTTAGAGATGGGCACGATTTAGCGGTATTCCCGTTTCCGTTTCCATTACTCGTATCCGTTACTCTACGGAAATGGAAACGGGAATTACTCCACCAGAATTCGAACTCGAACCGACGAACGATCAATTTGGTCTGATTTGTCGTGCTTGTTACTTGCATCGCGGCGATCGCGCAATGCCAAGCGGCACAGAAAAAAAGTTTTTAAAGTTAAAAAAAAAAAACGATTCCCGGCCCTAAAAGTAGGCGAAAACTGTCTGAGGGCACCTACCAGGCCAGAAGGGTGTTTTATTTGGGGGGGGTTCCCGCCCCCCTCTCCTTGGCTATTGCTACTGCTGCGCTGCTGGTACCAGGCTGGGAGGGTGCATCCATTTGCCATGCAGTGCGGGGGATCCAAAATGGCGACCGCAATATTTTTTTTGAAATCGTTGCCCAAAACCCCACCAAAGCACCACAGAAACATGCGAAAATTAGCTATTTTAAATGCTTGAATTTTTACAGTAGCAGCAGTGGGTTTTTCTTGCAAAAAAAAGTCTCCGTTGATTTTATTTTATTTTATTTTATTTTATTTTATTTTTTTACACCTGCGCATTCGCAATGATGGGCTCGCCCATGGGAGTGGACCATGCAAAGATTTGGAGCCATTCCACCAATCTCATGGCCAGGTTTTGCTGACTGTACCAGGCTGGGAGGGCGCATCCATTTGCCATGCGGTGGGGGGGGATCCAAAATGGCGACCGCAATATTTTTTTTGAAATCGTTGCCCAAAACCCCACCAAAGCACCACAGAAACATGCGAAAATTAGCTATTTTAAATGCTTGAATTTTTACAGTAGCAGCAGTGGGTTTTTCTTGCAAAAATAAAGTCTCCGTTTATTTTATTTTATTTATTTTATTTTATTTTATATTTTTACACCTGCGCATTCGCAATGATGGGCTCGCCCATGGGAGTGGACCATGCAAAGTTTTGGAGCCATTCCACCAATCGCATGGCCAGCGTTTGCTGACTGTACCAGGCTGGGAGGGCGCATCCATTTGCCATGCGGTGGGGGGGGGGATACAAAATGGCGACCGCAATATTTTTTTTGAAATTGTTGCCCAAAACCCCACCAAAGCACCACAGAAACATGCGAAAATTAGCTATTTTAAATGCTTGAATTTTTACAGTAGCAGCAGTGGGTTTTTCTTGCAAAAAAAGTCTCCGTTGATTTTATTTTATTTTATTTTATTTTATTTTTTTACACCTGCACATTTGCAATGATGTTTGCCACATTGCCCATGGGAGTAGACCATGGGAGTAGACCATGCAAATTTTCCACCAATCGCATGGCCACTTGGCCAGGTTGACCACAGAGACTTCTGGGATGTGCCAATCGGGCATAAACAGCCCACTAATCGTAGCCCAAACCCGAACCCTAAGCCTAACCCATACGCCAGTACACTGTCCTTCTAAGTGGGTCAGAGAGGCACCCAGAGGTGCACCCCAATACTCACCCTAACCTCACCCGTAACTAGCCTAACCCTAGCCCTTGCGCTAACCCGTCTTAACCCTAAGCCAGATCTACTTGCATTGCACTACATGCAAGTACGTGAGACACAGCGGGTGCAAGGAGTCTGCCAGTCCATCACTTGTGGCTCTGGCTGACTCCTGCTGCTCCCTCCAGGAGCCCGCTACCCCCTCCCCAAACCAGTACTAACGACAACGAAAAAACAAAAAAAAACAAACCGACTAATTTTTGCGAAATTTCGCAAAAACGGAAACGAGCCGAAATGGACTGCCTCCGACACACGACAACTCGAAAACGTCATTTTCCCTAGTCGTGCCCATCTCTACTTTGAGTGTTGGGACTCACAATTTTCCCTTTCAGCTTCTTTTTTACTAGTTTCCTCATCATTTGGGAAATTGCCTTTTTGAAAATTTAAGGTCTCTGTGTTAAATTTTATCAGTGATTGGCAGTCTATGATTAAGTTAAAAGTAATTGTGTTGTGGTCACTGTTCCCTGTTGGATCAGTCACATTAACATTTTGCTCCAAATTCTTTTTATTACTAAGGATCAAGTCAAGGATTTTTGTAACTCTAGTTGGGTCTTCAACCATCTGTTCCAGGGAACAATCATTTAGCATACATATCTAGGAACTTGATCTCTTTATCATGTGCTGAACAACAGTTCACCCAGTCTATGTGAGGGTAATTGAAGTCCCCCATTATAACCAGGCTTCCCTTCTTGGATGTCTCCTTTACAACATTCTCCAGCTGCCGGTCTCCCTCTGGGGCTTGGGTCTGAGACCAATAGTATATGACTATAGCCAGGAATAACTGTATCCCATTGGTCTCCATCCATTCACCAGGTTTCAGTGATGCCAATTATTACATGATTGTTGTTTCAATAGCCATAGAATCTTTTACTGAAAACATGATTCCCTCAAGACCTCCTTTAAGCTCAAATCAGAGAGACTTCTGAACCAACATTACATTTAGCAAGACAGTCAAAAGTTCTAGAGGGGTTTATAGTGCTAAATACAAGCAGTGAACATTATCTGCTGATTTAATTATGATTTGGTGACCTCTTCATTGGGAAGAATGAACTCTGGGTAAAAAAAAAAGGATTGTGATTGTTAGATAAAGCTGTTTTTACTGAATGCTGTGTTCTTGGCCTTTTATGCAGATCCATGGATTAAGGATGAACTGATATGCAGCCAAGGCTGGAGTTAAGTTCCTTACATAATCTGACATAATGTGGATGATTGCTACAAAAGGCCTGAAATTCTTTGTGCCTCAGGTTGCCCTAAATGGGAGGTGTGATTTTTTTACTCCATATTTGAATGAGAGCTATTTAAATGAAGTAATTCCTGAAATGCTTCCCATTGCTTCCACTTCTTTGTGTTTTAGAAATTATTTTGCTCCAGGCTGGTAGAAAAAGGCACTGCAGGTTTTCAATTGCCCCTTTTTGCTCTCAGGAATTCATTATAAATATACAGAGAGTAAGAAAATGCCATCAGAGGAATTTATGGGGAGTTGGAGTTATGGAAAGCAAATGTCTGCTTTGAAATTGAGAACCAGTCAAGAAAGGAAATCTGAACCTTGAGATTGGGGGGTGCAGGGGCATTATAATAATAATAAAGAAGTACATTTCTTTCAAAGCCACAAAGTTATTGTGTAAAATATTTTTTCTCATTTTGCCAAGTTGCTGTAATTCAGAGTTTTATCCACTTCAATCTGAAGTAGAGATGGTCACAAATAAGAAAAATGGAGTTTCGTTTGTCATTTGGAGGGTCTGTTTCGATTCGTTTCCGTTTTTTACAAATTTTTGCAAAAAAAATCGTTTCATTTTCATTTGTTCCGTTACCATTTCGTTACCATTTATTTCAATTTCTTTATTTTTTTAGCATTTAAAGCAGTTCACTGCATTGCAGTAACGGAAACGAAACTGACGACAAGATTTCCGGTGTTTCTGTTCGTTTCGTTTCATTTTGGGTACAAAATTCGTTTGTCGTTTTGTTACGTAATGAAACAAAAAAATGAAAACATAAACGAAAAATTGTTCATTTCGTGCCCATCTCTAGTCTGAAGTTGAAATAAAAGAACCATGGGTAAAGAAAGGCAGTCTTAGGTCGAGGGTTGTAAATTTCAAGGTAAGAGAACATTTGTATACTATTAAATTTCTTTTGGTGGTTGGACACAATGCAGATATATCTGTAACACATATTTTACATGGATCCTTGATACACGCACTTGTCCTACTACTTGCACAGAGCACTGATCAAGAAGAGACAGAATGAAATCGCTGCAGCAGAATTTGAGAAAAGATGATGACGGCATAGGCAGTTTTTTCCTGAACTGTTTGTGCACCAGAATCTGCACATGGACAGGTTATAGTTATGTCTGGGAGCAAAAGGAGCAACTTCATGCAAAGCACAGGGGGGCATGTGATAGACTAGGATTTTTTTTCCAGTAATAGGTTACAGTGGAGAATAATATCTAATGGTAGATATTTTGAAGGGAAAACATGGTCATATAAAGTTCTGGAAATCATGTAGAGCTTTTCTAAGCAAGATGGTATCTCAAACCTTGCTGACAACTCAAACTTTGGAAATGACTCATTCAATGAATTTGGTACAGTGAGCCCTTGTATAAAAAGCAGTTTGTATAACAAAAAATCTGTACAACATAAAAAAAATTAGGAGATAGGGAACATTTGCTTAATGAAATCGCCTATGGGGGCAAATCCGTACAACATAAAAATGGTTGTGATTAAGGATTTCTCCGTTTTCAATGCATTCCTATGGGAAATTTGTATAAAGGAAAATTTGCTTAACAGAATTTCATTTGGAACAAATTAATTCCTTTACACAAGGTACCACTGTATTCTATTCCACTGGGTCTTGGCAATTTACAGTAATATTTCACATGTGCAAAGTGAAGAAGAGGTCAGCCCATGCCCTATTGGGTTTTTTCAGGCACATTAAAAGCCACCATATATAGTAACACACATGGTGTTATACAGTGACTACAGATGGATGCAAAAAGTGTGTAAAAGGTTAGAATAAAAGCTATTTCTTTTCTTTTTCAATTAAATATTTATACCAGTACCGCACTTCAGTCTATAGAATCTGAAAATAAATTGACCTTATGAGCCTATTAAAAGTTTGTTAGAAAACAGTTGGAAACAATGTTTCTTACTTCTTCTTCTTTTGTTTTATTACAAAGGACAAACCACCTAGTTGTTAAGCAGATGCCCTCAAAAGGTATTCAGTCTAGTGGTCAGATGAGGGTAAAGTAGGTACAACTGGAACCATACTTTTAACATCAAGCATTCTGGAAATGTGAGGTAGGCACATTTCTTCAGTGAGTTCTAGTATTCCTGAGGTCTATTTATATTCATTTAATAATTCCTATTCATTATATTTAAAAAATGTACATAGTAACTTGAACATTTTTAGAGTCCACAAGAATTGTTCTATAATGAGGGATAGCAGTAGTCGTAAAGTTAGACTTCAGATTCATCATATACACCATACATTTTCTGAACCTATGGAAAATTCCAATGGCTCTCCTAAATGGTGTGAGCCTACTGGCCACCTGAGCTGTTGATTGCTTCTGTGTCATAACATCAAGAGTCCCCAGAAAACCACGTGGAATGCACTGAGAAAGAAAGAAAGAAAGAAAGAAAGAAAGAAAGAAAGAAAGAAAGAAAGAAAGAAAGGAAGGAAGGAAGGAAGGAAGGAAGGAAGGAAGGAAGGAAGGAAGAAAGAAAGAAGAAAGAAAGAAAGAAAGAAAAGAAAAAGAAAGAAAAAGAAAAAAAGAAAAGAAAGAAAGATTTGCTGGCCACTGTACATGGCCAGTGACTAAAATTAGTGAGAGTCATAAAATTCCTAGACCTTAGGTCCATGTCTGTGTGGATAACCTTTCAAGTGGTTACTTAATCAAACAGATGAGATAAGTTTAGCTGGCAATATTTTTTCTTGACAAATCCATGTTAACATGCGGTTATCACAGGATTGTTTTCAAAGTATTTACAGTATTTCTTGATAATCTGCCCCAGAACTTTCTTTGGCATTGATGTCAGGCTGACTGGTCTAATAGTCTCCTGCTTGTCCTACTGCCCTTATTTGAGGGACAGGGACATTAGTCCTCCTCCATTATTCTTCGACTTTGTCCATCCTCCAGAGTGGATTTCACAGTCCTTCAGTCAGGTCCTTCAGTACTCATGTGTTCAGTTTATCAGGCCCTGGAGATTCGAGCTCATTCAAAGTAAGCCCGTTAATTAACTGGCCATTACTTTTGGAAGGGGATGTGTGAAATTCTTGCTTCAGCTGTTTTTTGCTTCAGGAGTGATTCACCTGGGGGAGGGGCTTATTGGGCCTTCAGCTCCTTTCTGCTTCTGAACTACACCTCAATGGGACAGTTGCTCAGACATTTTTTTCCCTATTCCTTTCTTTCAAAAGTTAGCTTGCAGCTCCAAAGCAAATGCTTTGCACAATATCTTTCTTTTCTCTATAGATCTGTAACCTTTTTTGCATATCTCCCCTAGCCATGCAACCATGTTTGTGAATTACCTATGACTGTATTGCATATAGCTGCCAACACAGAACTTCCATCAAAAAGGATATGATTCATATGCATGACCTTTTCCTATGGTCATTTGTCTCTTTAGACTCTATGTTTCTGTATGCCATTGTTTGTTTCATAGGTTATTGAACAAGAGTTCGAAACTATTTGGTCCCTTTATTTATTTATTTCTCTCTATAGGTTGCTAACAATCAGTTAAAAGATCATTTAGTGCAATCAAAAATGCACAACAATATTAAAAACCACCATTGTTAATGCATGGAAAACTTTTTAAAAAACACTAGATACAACAAATGTAGCATTCCTAAAACCTTGACTTATTTAAAAAGCCTAGCTTGGAAACAAAGGCCTTTGCCTAATGATGGAAGGGCAGGAGGAAGGCTTTTCAAGGTATATGTGCTCAGAAACTATTCATAAAAATGCAACAGCTTGTGGATATTTTTTTCTGAATGCATATTTCTCATACATTTGACACTATCTATAAAGCTGCAACCCAATGTACACTTGCTGGGGAGGGGGGATTCTGTTGAACTCAGTTGAATTTCCTTCTGAGTAAATATGCATAGCTGTAGGTGATATAGCTTTGTTCTTTCCATAAGAATTAAAAAACAAAACAGCAAAATAACCTCAGAAATATTACATACATACATACATACATACATACATACATACATACATACATACATACATACATACATACATACATACATACATACATACATAAAGGAACATTGGTTTTGTAGTTTATAAAATAAGATTTAGAATCCTAATTGAAGGGCCTTGATTTATAGCAGCAGATTACCTACAGATTTCATTGCCATGTGAGGTCACTGAGTCAAGTACTGGGGTTGTATTTTAAAAAGGTTGAATAGCTTTATGATTATTGAGACCATTTATAGCTGTGAAAGCTCAAACACTATTAAATATAGCCAGGTCTTAGGCCCAAGGGCAAAATTATCTTGTATAGCTTTTAAAAGGCATTCTCCCTAAACAGCAGGAGGCAGAATTCTTCCACACTATATAAGGAGTAATTGTTCGCAACCACCGTGAACGTTCTTCACTTTCTAATATTTCTGTATCTGACAGACATTTTACAGAACTGCAGAACGGTAGCTACGTTTGGGGCCAAATTATGTGTGGTGCTAATGTTCCCATTGTTTGTCCTCAAGAATAAAATTTCTCTTTAAAATATGGCCAACATTTTGGGGGTAGGTCGGTTGGGGTAGGGGTGTTTTTTTTGGGGGGGGTGTTGTTGATTCAGATTGAGAGGTGTGGAGAGGCATGAGAGCTTTACCTTTCATCCTCTGCTTTTTGCATCTCTCACCTGCACCTTCTACCTGTAATAGTCATGGGAATCTACCATGCATCTGCTCTGACTGGAGCTTTCTCTTCCATGCAGATTAGAGGGAGGGAGGTGCAGGGGAGATGAAGAACAAAATAGAAGATGTTTTAATCGTAGACCTTCATCAACCAGTCCTGAAGGACAATAAAGATAATTACAAGTCCCTTGTCAGTTGAACATAACTTTATTAATGATAATTAACCCATGGAAAAGAAATGTATCTCTCTTTCCACTGCAGACACTCCTGACACTATAAATGAAAAGCCTCCAAAGGGTGAAACAGTATAGGTACTTGTGTACACTTCAATGGTACTAAGCAGAAGATTGGGGCAAAGTCATTAAGTCTCTTTTGGGGAGAAAAGGAAAGCAGCTAATAATGGGAGGTGGCAGAACAGTGGAAAGAGGCAGGGCAGTGGGAAGGGAGTTGGGGTAGATAAACTGACATTTCCCTGTTCATGCGCATCTCTAGTCTAAATTAAAGACATGCTGTCAACAAGGTGTAGTGAACATTTGGTGTAGCTTTGAAGATTACTGGGTAGAGAGCTTGTGATCCAATCATCAAATTGCAAACAGCAACATGCTCCCCAACACATCATTACCCCCTCCCCACTGCCCTGCCACTTCCCTACCTTGTCCTACTGTCACCACCAACATTTGTGGCCTGGGAACTAAGCCTGCTATCTCTGGGCATAAATCCTCTTCTCATTTAGGTGGGTGTAGAGGCAGGCATACCGTATACCCAGAGATGGCATGTCTGGCTCTCAGAAGGGAAGCTGGGCAGCTGTCTCCGAAGATGGCAGCAGCAGCAATAGCAGGACAAAGTAGGTAGGCAACAAAAATAATGGAAAGGGGGGGAAGGATGGAAGGAGAAACAAACCAGAAAGTTTGGGAAATCACTGAACACGTTCAGGTTTAGATGAGTTTGCGTACTCTGCTTTAGATGAACCCAAAGCAAAACAAATCAATGGACTTGTATTTTTTAACAAAAGTATTGTGTTGTTGTTAGGTTCGTGCCCATCTCTATCTTAGAGTGTCCATCTTTATCTTAGCGCGAACACATAGACATGGGGTTTTCAAGATAAGGAGCGTCTTTAACGGTTCTACTCCCTTAGGGCCTTTTCACATGACCCCTAAGATCGGCTGGCCACTTAAATTCGGACCAGAGATCTTGGGGGTTCGTTGCTCTTCCTGCGTCCCCAACCGTCCGCACTTACTTGCTCCTGTCTGCGTGAGGGGAGGGAGAAAAAAAGAGAAGAAAAAATGCAGGCTCACCTCCCAAGCTGCCCGTCGTTGTCCTGATTCCTTCTCTTAAAGGGGCGGGAGGCAAAAAAAAACAAAAAAACAGAAGCGAGGAGAGCCCCGCACTCACCAGATTACATCCGGATCTGGGGATTTTCACCCTCTGAGAGCAGGTACATGAAAAGTGCGCTGGGACGCGCTTAGGTGGGCGTGGTCACACTTAATTTCCTGCAAACTCCGGAGCTGGTGGGGAAACAATTGTAAACTCCGGGCTTGCAGCCATTTGCGGCGGAGTTTAGGGGTCATGTACAAATACCCTTAATGAATTTTCATGGCTGAGCAGAGATTTGGATCCTGTTCTCCAGTTTTGGTCCATCACTTCATTCATTATTGCACACTGGGAATCCCATAGATATATTGAAATTAGAGATGGGCATGAACTGCAAGTTCAGTTTTTGGTACCAGTTTGTCCTTCAGGTGAACAGGTGTTCAGCACTTCCCAGTCCTGCCTCCTCTGGCAGGCTCTACAGGGCATATATAAAGAGAAGGATACAGGTTAAAACCTGTATGCAGGTGTTTTGCTTCTAACCTGAGCTACTTTCAGGGGTTTCCTTATTAGTATTAAATCATCATTTTGCTCACATAAGCAGCAAGTCTGTCTCAGAAAACTCCCTACGCCTGGCGAGGCTCCCTGTGAAACACTGGACCCAAAATTTAGCTGAAAGAGCCATCCCTCAAGGAGGTGACAGGGATGGCTTGTAGGTAGAGATGGGCACGAAATGCCAAAATGGTGTTTTGTGGTCGTTATTCAGGCCCTGGGGTCCACTTCATTCCATTTCCATTTTTCAGGGCCCTGGGGCCCGCTTCATTTCCGTGTCTTCATTTTTCGGGTGCGGCAAGCTGTGGCTGCAGGTAGTCCTCCCAGGGCCGGGTGCCACCACCGGCGGCAGCATGCAGGCCGGGAGAGCGTTCCTGCAGCTGCTGGGAGCCCTCCCGGGGCCGGGGCAAGCCTCCTGGGAGAGCCATCCCACATCCACGGGGAGCCCTCCCGGGGCCGGGCGCCACCAGAGCCGGTGGTAAGCCTGTGGGGAGAGCAATCCCGGGGCCACGGGGAGTCCTCTTGGAGCCAGGCGCTGCTCCGATCACCACCCCCAACAGGCCGCCACCCCCAGAGCACCGCAGAGCGCTGCCCTCCCTTGGGCCCCCTCCCCAAGGACCGATCCACCGTGCCGTCCACCCCCCCCATTGGGTCGCTAACCCCGGTAGCAGCACTGCCCTAACTGGGGCCCTTCTCCCCAGGAACCACTGTGCCCCGGGAGCCACCGTATCAGCAGACCGCCGCCCCACACACACCCTCAGCCTAGACCCAGGAAACCTGGGGGGTGCTGCTGCACTCCCCCCCCCATGCTCCAACGACTCCTTCCGCTCTGGCTTCAAGCCGGCTGCGCCGTCGCCACTTCACCACGTGGCTGAGATCCCGGATCTCGCCTCTTCTCGTGAGAGCTCGGATCTCGCCTCTTCTCATGAGACCAGCAAAGTCTCGCGTTGGCTCCAGAGGGGAGGGGTCAAAGATGCTCCACCAGGCCCAGCACCCTCTCGCCGCCCTCCTCTTGTTGAATGACAGCCCAGTGGGCTTTCATTCACCAATCAGAGTTGGCTGGACAGTTGGCTGGGATCCTGCTTCTGCGCATGGAGGTGGGATCCCAGCCCCCTCTCACCGCCCTCTGCTGCTCCATTTTTCATTGCATGAGCAGTGCAACGCCAGTAATGGAAACGAACAGAACCGAAGAAAATTTTCTGTTCGGTTCGAGCCTGCCCCATCGCAACAATCGTTATTTGTACTGTTACATAACAGAACGAATAATGGAGAACGGTAATGAAAAAATGGTCATTTCGTGCCAATCTCTACTTGTAGGTATAGGGCCTTTTTGGCAGCTGCCCCCAGGCTATGGAGCCCCCTCCCAAATGAGATCCACTTGGAAACAACACTGATGATTAGAGATGGGCACGACTTAGCGGTATTCCCGTTTCCGTTTCCGTTACTCGTTTCCGTTACTCTACGGAAACGGTAACGGGAATCACTGTCCCAGACTTCGAGCTCGAACCGACGAACGAACAATTTGGTCTGATTTGTCGTGCTTGTTACTTGCATCGCGCAATGCCAAGCGGCACAGAAAAAAAGTTTTTAAAAGTTAAAAAAAAACCCGATTCCCGGCCCTAAAAGTAGGCGAAAACTGTCTGAGGGCACCTACCAGGCCAGAAGGGTGTTTTATTTGGGGGGGGGGGTTCCCCGCCCCCCTCTCCTTGGCTATTGCTACTACTGCGCTGCTGGTACCAGGCTGGGAGGGCGCATCCATTTGCCATGCAGTGCGGGGGATCCAAAATGGTGACCGCAATATATTTTTTGAAATCGTTGCCCAAAACCCCACCAAAGCACCACAGAAACATGCGAAAATTAGCTATTTTAAATGCTTGAATTTTTACAGTAGCAGCAGTGGGTTTTTCTTGCAAAAAATGTCTCCGTTGATTTTATTTTATTTTATTTTATTTTATTTTTTTACACCTGCGCATTCGCAAGGATGGGCTCGCCCATGGGAGTGGACCATGCAAAGTTTTGGAGCCATTCCACCAATCGCATGGCCAGGTTTTGCTGACTGTACCAGGCTGGGAGGGCGCATCCATTTGCCATGCGGTGGGGGGGGGATCCAAAATGGCGACCGCAATATTTTTTTTGAAATTGTTGCCCAAAACCCCACCAAAGCACCACAGAAACATGCGAAAATTAGCTATTTTAAATGCTTGAATTTTTACAGTAGCAGCAGTGGGTTTTTCTTGCAAAAAAAAGTCTCCGTTGATTTGATTTGATTTGATTTGATTTGATTTTTTTACACCTGCACATTTGCAATGATGGGCTCTCCCATGGGAGTAGACCATGCAAATTTTCCACCAATCGCATGGCCGCTTGGCCAGGTTGACCACAGAGACTTCTGGGATGTGCCAATCGGGCATAAACAGCCCACTAATCATAGCCCAAACCCGAATCCTAAGCCTAACCCATACGCCAGTACACTGTCCTTCTAAGTGGGTCAGAGAGGCACCCAGATGCACCCCAATACCCACCGTAACCTCACCCGTAACTAGCCTAACCCTAGCCGTTGCGCTAAGCCGTCTTAACCCTAAGCCAGATCTACTTGCATTGCACTACATGCAAGTACGTGAGACACAGCGGGTGCAAAGAGTCTGCCAGTCCGTCACTTGTGGCTCTGGCTGACTCCTGCAGCTCCCTCCAGGAGCCCGCTACCCCCTCCCCAAACCAGTACTAACGACAACGAAAAAATGAAAAAACGAACTGACTAATTTTTGCAAATTTTCGCGAAAAACGGAAACGAGCCGAAACGGAACCGGCCCGACTAACGACAACTCGAAAAAATTTTTTTTCAAGTCGTGCCCATCTCTACTGATGATGTTTCAGCACCAGTTAAAAACCTTCCTGTTCCAGAATTTTTGTGACATAACATAGATTGCAGGTCCGGATGGCAATTTCAGTGTTGTGTATTTAAATGTTTTTATTGTTTTTAATTGTTCATTGACATTTTAATGTTTTAATTGTTTTAATTGTTCATTTTAATTGTAAGCCACTCAGAGACCTTTGGGTAGTGGGCAGCATATAATTTCAATAAATAAATAAATAAATAAATAAATAAATAAATAAATAAATAAATAAATAAATAAAAAATTTCCAAAGCTCTGGACCATGTAGAAAACCCCTTTACTAATAAACCTGGCCTGCGTGGCTCATATTATGGCAAGTTTAGACAGTCTTCAATCCACCAGTTTGTTTATACCTTAAAGCTATCTACAATGACTCACCAAGAACTTGAAATGATTCTAAAGCCAATCTTTTTATCCATGTATCCATAAGTGTGCATGCATAAATATAAATTCTTTATATGAATACCTGAACATGAAGAGGTGCAGTTCTGGGCTTCCTAATTACTTATCTTACTTATAGATTTTGTTTTTCAAATACTCTCAGTGATCATGGCACCCATAGTTGTCTAACACCCTCAAGATATTCTGCTAGCGTGGCATTCAAATTCAAACAGGTCAGTTGTGCCTCTTTTAGTGCAGTAAAATGGGAAGACAAAACAATGCATCATTGTGAACATTGATAATGCTGCAGTTTGACAGATACTGCTGGAGGGATCAATGCTTGATCCTGTTTTCTTTATAGTGTTTAATGATCTGGAATGAATGTTACAAAGCTTGCTAATTAAATTTAAGGATGGAACTTGGAGACAGTAGACTTGTGAGCACTTAGGAAGTCATAGAAATCAGATGTGGCTTTTCAAGTGCATTATTAACTGTTCCCCATATGGAAGATGTGTTCTTCTAACTCACCCATAACTCATGCAATCTTCATGGATATATGACTTATGGATATATTTGTCTCTGGATAGGAGGAGTACTCTCCAAGTAAATGAGTGAATCAAGGGAGGCTATAAATCCCTGTTACCGTGGCTTCACTGATTGCCAGTCCATTTTTGGGCCTAGTTCAAAGTGCTGGTTATGACCTATAAAGCCCTATCTGGCCTGGATTCAGGCTACTTAAAGAACTGCATCTCCCTGTATGATCCTTCTCAACAATTAAGATATTCAGTGAAGGCCCTTCTCTCTTTCACGCTGCCCTCTCAGGCTGTGAACATAAGAGACTACCTTCTTTGTGATTGCTCCCAGATTGTAAAATGCCCTCTTCCAGGTAGAATAGATTGACCTTCTTCTGTCTCTTGTCCTCTTGTGACAAGTGAAGACAATACCTTTTTGTCAACTTTCAAACATTAATTGAGCAGTGAAGAATTTTACATTTGGGTGCTGTATATGTCACAAAGGGTCGCTCATGACTGTAAAAACACAGCGCTCTCTCTCTCTCTCTCTCTCTCTCTCTCTCTCTCTCTCTCTCTCTCTCTCTCTCTCTCTCTCTCACACACACACACACACACACACACACACACACACACACAGTTTTATGCATGCTTGATGCTGTTTCAAGGGCTATGACTAGAGATGTGGAAACCAATTTTTCATTTTTTGATGAATTGATGATTTTTTAAAATTTAAAACACAATGAAATGACCATCAAAACACCCAGAAACACCAAATTTGTAGCGAGAACTCTCATGATTCTCCTCTAAAATCCCCACGTTTCAGACATCAGAGTTTTATATCCCAAAAGTGGGCCCCACTAAAAAAAATCCTTTAGTAGATGGCTGGGGGCAGCCCAGAATTTATCAAACGTAGGTGGATTGTAGAGAGGAACCAAGTTTGGTGCCTCTCTAGGTGCCTGATTTGGGGGAAATTTCCTAGAGGGATTTTTGGTGAATAACATGGAAAGAAGAAATCCCATATTTGCCAAACTTGAAGAAATTATAGAGGAGAGTCATGGGAAGACACTCCAAATTTAGTGTATCTGGCTATTTATGGGCCCTTTTATAGCTCAAAGAAGCTAGGAATCAAAATTGCTAAAGATTTGTCAATTTGCATTTGTCAGGGAACCCCATTTACAAGGAATAAAAATAGCAGATTTTTGGCCAATTGGCCAAATTTGTCGGAAAATGTGGTTCATTTTTAAAAGTGTCCCCAATCTCATAAGTTATATGTATGAATACAAAAAAAAATAGAATTAGCACTTTTGAAAGAATTTTGCAATTCTTTTTTTGTGTTTATCCGTAGAGTTGACTAATTATTTTAATATTAGTATATGTTTAATTGCTTTAAAAATTTGTGAGCTGTCTTGGGTCCTGTAATTAGAAAAATAAAATTTTACAAAATTGACTTAAGCATAAAAATTCAACCCCCTGTGTCCTGCATTCATATATTTAAATTTCATTTTTTATCCCACATGAAGTTCAGAAATTTGGCTAAATTATTTAATCATGTACTGAAACAAAATTCTCCCTTCATTTGTATTGGAGTGGGCCATGTTGTGTGTACCTTTGCAGCAGCCAGATTGTTGACTGGGGTGGGTTACCGAGATCACATTACACACCTATTAAAGCAGCTCCACTGACTGCCAATCAGCTATTGAACACAATTCAAAGTGTTCACCTTAACCAACAAAGCACTATTTGAACGGGGTCCTAAGTACCTCAAAGATCAAATCTCATAGTATGAACCAGCTTGGGGGCTAAGGTCATCAGGAGAGACCTTTCTCTTCATCCTGCCACCCTCACATGAAAGGGCCTTCTCAGGTGCTACACCCAGACTCTGGTACTCCTTCCCACTAGAGGGCAGGACTACCCCACCCCTGCTGCCTTTCCAGAAACAGGCAAAGACCTTTCTCCAGGCAAGCCTTCCATGAGTGATGGACTACCATACATGGCTACACAGACTTGTGTTTATAACCACTTATAAATATGTGCCTGTATCTCTCGTTCTGGGATTACATTGACACTATGTTATCAATTGCTAATTTCCATCCCTCATAACTTTTAGATGGTCTACCATACATGGTTACATGGGATTTATACTCTTTTTCTTAACTGCTTACATTGTCTTTTAGCTGTAATGTTGTCTTCTAATGCTATAAGATACCCCTCAATTCCCAGTTCTTAAACTTGAATAGTTATTAATTGTACTGGACTGCATATTGCCCCTCCTTCCTGTAAGCCGTCTTGGGTCCTTTTCCAAGGAGAAAGGTGGGGTAAAAATACTCATAAATAAAATAAAATATAAGTGTTAAAATGAGGAATGTTGAGATAAGAGGGACAATGAAACTTCAGCTCATCAGGAACAATGTCCAATGGCATTAATGTGTGCACACCAGTAAGATTATCATATGCTAATCTGCTGTTGGCTCCAGTTTATTTCCAGGCCCAGTTCCAAGTGTTGATACTTACTTTGAGATCTCTCAGTAGATTGGACCAGTACAACTGAAGGGCCACCTCTGGCCATTCCAGACAGTCCATCATCTAAGAGTTTGTTCCACTTATACAGGAGGCATCATTGGATGTAATAAGAGTGGAAGCTTCCTTTGATGGCACCACCCAAATTATGGAATTCTTTGCCCTGTGTAGTTTGGATGCTCTTCTTTTTAATAATCTTCTGTCATCTAGTGAAGACTTCATAACCCAAGCATGATTTTTCATTCTTATATGCATATACTTATTACCTGACA
This sequence comes from Phrynocephalus guinanensis, assembly GCA_037367245.1. Classification (NCBI taxonomy): domain Eukaryota; kingdom Metazoa; phylum Chordata; class Lepidosauria; order Squamata; family Agamidae; genus Phrynocephalus; species Phrynocephalus guinanensis. The sequence goes on along the minus strand of CM074741.1, from coordinate 40,746,531 downwards.
TTTCTATCTGTTCTGCCTGCATCCATTGCACATTGTTCAGTATTATGGTTTTATGATTTTAATTGCTATAAGCTTGCCTAATTGACACTTGTGCTTTAGAAAAGTGGATAGAAACTCTACCTCTGATTCGATGGCCTGTATATACTGCCCAAAAATCAATTGCCTGAAGATAACAGCTTGAAATATGCCTGAAGATAATTTTAAGATATCACCTTGGTTTGCTTCAAGCTGGGCAAAAGTAATGGAACTCAACTTGAGTATGACATTATGAACAAGATGTCCTTCCAAACCAGATGGAAAGTGGCTTTGCTAATCAGTGTTCAAGTAAAACTGTAATATGCAGGCATGAGTAAGTTTAGATGAGCTGGATAAGAACACTCCCAAGGTCTTTGTGATTTTTTAATTTCTATTTTTATAAGTTTATGCAAAGTATTTAGGTCTGATTTGCATTCCCATTTCCATTTCCTATCACTTTTTTCTGTTGCTTTTATCCCCATCCCAACCTGAAAAGGCAGCATTTAATATTCATCCTATTTCAAATTGAATGAGGATTGATTATTATTTTTTTAATGACCTGTATCAGGGAATACAGGGAATGCTAAACAAATTTTAAAATGATACAAAATTGTGTGGAATAGCTAAATCCCTGGAAGATAGAAGCAAAATTATTATTTATTATTAATAATTATTATGTATGTATTTTTAAACCAGCCCATCTTCCCGAAGGAACTCCGGGCGGTGTACAACAATCACAGGAAACAACTAAAAGATTAAATTAAATTAAATTAAAAAACAACAACACTTAAACCATTTTTAAAAAATCATGCTTGGCAAGATAGCGGTACAAATGCAAGACAAATCTCATTCAGCAATTTGTTCCAAAGTGAAGGGTTGGCCACAGAGAACGCCTGGTTTCGAGTGATTGATTTCTGGGCCTCCCTGGGAGTGGCCACCCAAAGTGAGAGTGCTTGTGACATTCTGGGCCTCAGTTGACCTCTGGAAGATACACTCTGTCAGGTACTAGATAGACTTGAGCACTGAGCTGAAGAAAACAGAATGAAAACAGTAGGGATAAATTCAAAGTACTGCACCTAGAAAGAAGAAACCAAACAGTTGAAAGATGAAGGGATACCTGGCTTAGCAATATCATAGTGAAAAGCATCTTGAAATCGCTGTAGATGACAAACTGAATACAAGCCAACAGTGCAATATGGCTACAAAAAAAAGCCAAATGATATTTTATGCCGCATTAGTAGAAATATAGTCTAAAAATCCTACAAGGTACTATTTCTCCTATATCTGGGACTGGTTATGTCTGGTCTTGAGCGCTGTGTCCAGTTCTGGACCCTGCACTTCAAAAGGATGATGACAAATTGGAAGAAGCTCAGAGGAGGGTAACAAGGATGATTGGGGACTGGAAACCAAGTCTTAGAGGGGAAGACTGAAAAACCTGGATTTGTTTAGCCTTGAGAAAAGCTACATTACTTCAGAAACCCAAAGCTGCCCACAAAGGAAGTATGTAATCTGTCAAGGGTGTTCACATTGCCCTAAAGCAATTCATAAAGAATACGTTTCACAATTATATTAAATTAGAAAGCCCCCAAAGTATATTTAATAAAACCCACTTTGTGTCCAAAAAAAACCCCCCATGCTTTGTTGTGTTGTGTGTCATGTAGTTGGACATTTTCAAATCAACTTTAATTACTCAGAATCTGATTCAAAAGTTGCTCTTATTGTCAGTGTAAATGCACCCTAAAACTTTGGGTTCATTCATTCATTCATTCATTCATTCATTCATTCATTCATTCATTCATTCATTCATTCATTTGCAGTTCTTCCACTTCTCCCCTTATTGTCTGGACATGATTATCACAATATAAATACAAAAGCACAAGAAGTGTTTTCATCTACATTTGCTCACTTTAATATTTATATCTATGGAACATTGGGAGAGACTAAAAAACTACCATGCATATGAATATTGGAAATCAGTTATGTCGCATGAGCAGGGTCTAACATGAATGTGAAATGCCTTCAGATAGACTCCCATTTCAAAATTTTAATTTTTCCTCTTCTCATTTTCCGGACCCTACCCCCAAATCTGCTTTATTCTGCTTCAAAAGTGCACCCTTTGTTGTACCTTAAAGTAAAACATAAAACATTCTTCTCTCAATGGAATGAAAATCTTCTCTCTTAACGTCCCTCTGCATCTCTCCAAGATCTGCAGCTAGGTTATGGGGGGCTTTCGGACCTGTGTGTCCTGTTGGCTGTAAATGCAAGAAGACCTTTATGAAAGCATCAACCACCTTCCTGGGGGTATATTATTTCAGTGATTTGGAAAGCAGCCCAAAAGTGCTGTTTTCATAATATTTTTGCATTTGCCATTTCCTATCATCTCTTTCTTCCACCTTGTCATTAGTGATTTTGTGACAGGAGGAAAAGTGGGGGGGACAGCAGCTGGTTAAAGACCTTGTTTAAAGAAAGGATCTGCATATTCCATATGATGTTTAAAACAAGTTATATTGGCCACAGATTGTGACGCTATATCAACTTCATTCATCTTAACACCACTATTGTGTGAATACCCATGAATACGTATTGACCTTTCCATGAGTAACGCTTACCCTCCATTCAGTCATTTTGAAAAAGAAAAGCTAATTAGCAGTTTCTCTTTGCAACAAAAGTTTGTTCAGAATTATTTTTAAGGCACACACTGCTAGCTGTCAGAATCAACTAGGTTATTAGCATTGGAATCAGAAACACTTGTGATGAGAAAGAAAGATGGTAAATTAAACATTCATATTTTATCTTCATTTTTGAAATATATGTTCTTAAGTCTACTTTGAAGTACGTGATTAAACTCTCTGAAGCCCTTTTATCTCCTTCTGATTGCTAAAGTTTCCTATCAGTGCTAAAGTACATAGCTGATATTATATATAATCAAAATGTTTCTTTATCTTCAAAAGTAACATGGAACTTGTTATGAATAAATGAAAACAATATGCTATTCCTTGTTCATTAAATATCAGTTTTAATGGGATATGCCGAGTAACAGTGCAATGTTTTTCTATTTCAAGTTCAAAAGACCACTCTTTACTTGTTATCTGGTCATCAGTATAGATGTTGTATATATACAGCTCTCTTCTTCAAGATGTGAAAGACATGCAGTCACTACTGTATGAGCTTTTCACACTCATGCATTAAGTTTTGCTAAGAGCAGGTTGTTCTTCCTTAATGGATGTCACACTGAAGTATATCAGAAGTAACCATTAACTGTGACTTAATTTAAGCAACACTGGCCATTTTACACAATCCGTGGGGTTGCTAACCAAATGGAGAAATCAGTTGCAATCAGTAACTTGTGTAATACATTTGTAGACGAACAAAATAGACAAAAAGAGCAATGGGGGAGGAGACCTAGGGCTCAGGATATAAACAGAATAAATATGTGTTGTGGCCAAGAGTACCTTTTATCAGCTTCAATTGACTGTCCTGCTGGGCCCCAATCTCAGTAAGAAATATCTAGCCAAAAGTGGTTCATGTTTTAATAAACTATAAAAAGGCCACTTTAATACTTTCTATGTTGGACTACCCTTGAAGTCAGTATGAAAACTTCAGCAGGTCAAAAATGCCACTACCAGACTGATAACAGGTACCAACAGATATAAATACACAATTCCAGTGTTGGCATGCCTTTACTAGCTCCCTGTTGGTTTTCATGCCAAAGTTCTATTCACGAGTGATAAAGCCCTTAACAGTTTGAGACCTTAATAATATGAGTTAGAACATCTCTCCCACAAAATAGCTTTCTGTCTCATCCACTCCTCACAGTTCTTGATGCTAAAAATGTGACACCCAAGGAAACAAAAATGTAACACAAGGAACTAGGGGCGTTTATACACGACCCCTAAGCTCCGCGGCAAAGGGCTGCAACCTCCGGACCTTAAAAATGTTTTCCCACCAGGTCCGGAGTTTGCAGACAATTAAGTGCGACCCCGCCCACCTAAGCGCGACCCAGCTGCACTTTCTTGTACTTGCTTTTGGGAGGTGAAAAATATTTGATGCGGAGCGTGCCTGAGCGCTCTCCTTGCTTCTTTTTGTTGTTTTTCTTTCGCCTCCGCCCCTTTAAGAGCAACCAGGAAGTAAAACCGGGGCTCGGAGCAAGCTTCCATGCACGGGAGGTAAGGGTTTCTTCTTTTGTCCGTGTCTAAGGCTTTTTCCCCCTCCCTCCCCTCCCGCAGACAGAACAAGGAAGTGCGGAGCGGGTGGGGACGGAGGAACAGCAAGGAACCCTCAAGATCGCTGGTCCGAATTTAAGGGACCAGCGGATCTGAGGGGTCGTGTGAAAAGGCCCTAAGCTTTCTTTGTCATGACCCTATGAAATAAATTTCCTACAGGGCCCATCCAGCTCAGTTTTTCAGGATGATACTTAAAATGGAATTATATAAATCTGGTTTCTATTAATGTTTTAACATTGACCTGAGATGTTCAGATTTGTTTAAAAAGTCATTAATTCTATTTAATTGAAAGCTTTATCATTGCAGCTAGTGGCAGGGTTTTGTTGTATTTATTGTATATTGTGTTTTTCTTTTAAATTGTATGATTTGTAATTCTGTGATGGGTTGTGAGATGCTCAGAGGCTGAGATGGGCTTTTTGTTGTGGAAGTGGTCAGCTTCTGAAATGAAACGTGGGAGGCCAGGTGACTTTCGGTACCAGAGGAATGCAATCAACCAATCCCTTATCTTACACTGGGCTCACACGTGGTTAAACCCCAATGAGGAAGAAGCATCTGGTATTGTTTTAAATTCTCCCTGGCACTGGCCAATCAGACAATGAGGTGGGATGATGAATTTCTCTCCACAGCTCCTGATTGGCCAGTACCAGGGAGAAGGAAAGATGATGGAGGCTTCTTCCTCATTAGAGTTTAACCCTGTGTGAGCCCAACTCAAGGTAAGGGATTGGCTGATTGTGTTGATCCAGTTCTGAACACCACCTGGGCTCCTGCATTTCATTTTGGAAGCTGACCACTTCTGAAGTGAAAAGCCCATCTCCATTGACCAGCTAAAGAAATACTTGGCTTGCCACATTTAGAAAACTAGTTGACCTCTGAGTGTTTTGAACTGTAGCTTCTAGCAACAAATTCAGCATGGACCATGGCTGGAGATAACAAGAATTTGCTATTGAGAAAATCTAGAGAACACCAGGTTGGGACTGGTCCCAATTAGGTACTTCATTTCCCCCACAGTTCTAGAACTGTAGAATAGTGAAAAACAGCTGGCAAAATATAAAATAGGAGGTGCAGCAGAAAGCTTTTAAGGAGTATTTGGAACAGGGAATGAGAAATTCAAATGGTTCTCTTACTGAAAGTGCTAAGTAATAATAGTACCAGCAATACTTAATAATTTTAAATTACTGTCATATCAGTTTAAAAGAATTTCTATAAGATTATTGTTGGAAGAGTCTGCCAAACATTCCAGTAATGCTTCTCTGGTTTTTCTGAAGAGTCTTTCATATTGGAATTCCATTTCAAGAGTGTTTGTTTTGTTTAATTCTGTGTTACTCCGATATGAGAACAGATTGTTCATATCCCTGTCCCATGGAGTATCAGTACAGTTAAAATAGGTAAAGCATTGTATTAATAACATTTATTTCAACTTTCCTGTGGTTGTCCCCCCCCCATCTTGCCCCAAAGTACTTCACAGAGAAGTTGTTTGGATGTGCACTGTGGAATCTTTCAATCTTTCAAGAAAAGTCCAGTTGCCATGACTCAGCTTCCAGATAAACTCACCTAAATGACTGAGAATCTCCACAGATTCACATAGTAATATTTTGCTCTGCAGCAGAAGTTTAGACAGTATGTGACATATTTCTGATAATACATAGTTTTTCTATATATCCCTTTACTTCAACTTTCTGTTGCAAAGGCAAGAGTGACAGATGTACAGCTTTCCACCACTTGAAAAGTGTTTAATGCCAGCAATGGTGTGATGTGCAAGCTTCCTTACTTTCATTTTGAATGGACCTGCTTAAAAGAAAGAAACCAGCTTGGATGTTATCAGGAATGGGACCAAAATAATTGGAAATAATATCATGTGTATATTCCAGTTTCCAGACTTCGTTACATTCTGAATGGTATCATTGGGTAAATGCTGAGACGTGGAGGTGCCACACCACCAAGAAATATCACAAATAGAGATGGGCACGACTTAGCGGTCTTCCCGTTTCCGTTTCCGTTACTCTACGGAAACGGTAACGGGAATTACTCCGCCAGACTTCGAGCTCGAACCGACGAACGAACAATTTGGTCTGATTTGTCGTGCTCGTTACTTGCATCGCGGCGACCGCGCAATGCCAAGCGGCACAGAAGAAAAGTTTTTAAAAGTTAAAAAAAACAAAACGATTCCCAGCCCTAAAAGTAGGCGAAAACTGTCTGAGGGCACCTACCAGGCCAGAAGGGTGTTTTATTTGGGGGGGGTTCCCCGCCCCCCTCTCCTTGGCTATTGCTACTGCTGCGCTGCTGGTACCAGGCTGGGAGGGCGCATCCATTTGCCATGCAGTGCGGGGGATCCAAAATGGCGACCGCAATATTTTTTTTGAAATCGTTGCCCAAAACCCCACCAAAGCACCACAGAAACATGCGAAAATTAGCTATTTTAAATGCTTGAATTTTTACAGTAGCAGCAGTGGGTTTTTCTTGCAAAAAAAAGTCTCCGTTGATTTTATTTTATTTTATTTCATTTTTTTACACCTGCGCATTCGCAATGATGGGCTCGCCCATGGGAGTGGACCATGCAAAGTTTTGGAGCCATTCCACCAATCGCATGGCCAGATTTTGCTGACTGTACCAGGCTGGGAGGGCGCATCCATTTGCCATGCAGTGCGGGGGAACCAAAATGGCGACCGCAATATTTTTTTTAAAATTGTTGCCCAAAACCCCACCAAAGCACCACAGAAACATGCGAAAATTAGCTATTTTAAATGCTTGAATTTTTAACAGTAGCAGCAGTGGGTTTTTCCTGCAAAAAAAGTCTCCAATGATTTTATTTTATTTTATTTTATTTTTTTACACCTGCACATTCGCAATGATGGGCTCGCCCATGGGAGTGGACCATGCAAAGTTTTGGAGCCATTCCACCAATCGCATGGCCAGATTTTGCTGACTGTACCAGGCTGGGAGGGCGCATCCATTTGCCATGCAGTGCGGGGGATCCAAAATGGCGACCGCAATATTTTTTTGAAATCGTTGCCCAAAACCCCACCAAAGCACCACAGAAACATGCGAAAATTAGCTATTTTAAATGCTTGAATTTTTACAGTAGCAGCAGTGGGTTTTTCTTGCAAAAAAAAGTCTCAGTTGATTTTATTTTATTTTATTTTTTTTACACCTGCGCATTCGCAATGATGGGCTCGCCCATGGGAGTGGACCATGCAAAGTTTTGGAGCCATTCCACCAATCGCATGGCCAGGTTTTGCTGACTGTACCAGGCTGGGAGGGCGCATCCATTTGCCATGCAGTGCGGGGGATCCAAAATGGCGACCACAATATTTTTTTTGAAATCGTTGCCCAAAACCCCACCAAAGCACCACAGAAACATGCGAAAATTAGCTATTTTAAATGCTTGAATTTTTACAGTAGCAGCAGTGGGTTTTTCTTGCAAAAAAAAGTCTCCGTTGATTTTATTTTATTTTATTTTATTTTATTTTATTTTTTTACACCTGCACATTCGTAATGATGGGCTCGCCCATGGGAGTGGACCATGCAAAATTTCCACCAATCGCATGGCCACTTGGCCAGGTTGACCACAGAGACTTCTGGGATGTGCCAATCGGGCATAAACAGCCCACTAATCGTAGCCCAAACCCGAACCCTAAGCCTAACCCATACGCCAGTACACTGTCCTTCTAAGTGGGTCAGAGAGGCACCCAGATGCACCCCAATACTCAACCTAACCTCACCCGTAACTAGCCTAACCCTAGCCCTTGCGCTAACCGGTCTTAACCCTAAGCCAGATCTACTTGCATTGCACTACATGCAAGTACGTGAGACACAGCGGGTGCAAAGAGTCTGCCAGTCCGTCACTTGTGGCTCTGGCTGACTCCTGCAGCTCCCTCCAGGAGCCCGCTACCCCCCCAAACCAGTACTAACGACAACGAAAAAATGAAAAAACGAACCGACTAATTTTTGCGAAATTTCACGAAAAACAGAAACGAGCCAAAACGGACTGCCTCCGACACACGACAACTCGAAAACGTCATTTTCCCGAGTCGTGCCCATCTCTAATCACAAACTAACAGGCTGTCCAGACTTGCCATTTTGGGTGCGGGCTGGATCAGGCTATAAAGTAAAGCAAAGTAAATTTCTGCTTATATACCACCCCATACCACTTCATGTAGTCTCTGGATGATTTACAGTTTAATTACAGTATGCAGGCTATACATTGCCCCTGCTGCCTGCTGACCTCGGAAGGATGGAAGGCTGAGTCAGCCATGAGACTGCTACCTGGGATTGAACCCCAGGTTGTGAGCACAGTTTTTCCTGTAGTACAGGCATTTAACCACTGCACCATGGGGCTCCTAATGGGTCAGTTGAGGGGCAATGTGCCATTTTGCATTCTTCTCCTGTATGAACATCAAATGACCCTTTGTAGTCTTGTAAATTGTGAATTAAGTGCTTCCCCAGATCGTCTCTGGAGTCAGTGTGTGTGTGTGTGTGTGTGTGTGTGAATGTTCTCTTCCTTTGCCCACCAGAGAATGATTTTCAATGCAAACCATTCCTCCAGTGATTCATATACCTGATCTAAATGCCACTGTGAACAGACCCTATTATCCTTCCCAGTCTAATAAATATGTCAGAATTTTACTTTTGTGATCCTGCCCCTACCTTCTTCAGTTTGTCTGAAAATTTATTGGTGATGATAGAAAAATTAAAACTGGTGCTTCACACCTGGATTGGATCCTAGAGTATAATATATATCACAATTGTCAAGAATTTAATGGTCTTTTTTTAGTAATTTATTTTCAGCTCTGGCTCCCTATTAAGAATATACATACTTCACAAAGGGAAAATCCCCCCCACATGCACACACACTTTTTTTCTCCATGATGAATCTATATTCATAAATCAACAATGTACTTAATGTTCTGGCAGAATACATTCACTGGTCTAGTAAGATAATATTAGAAATCTTTGATAGTTTGTCCCTACAAAATATACAAAATGCCTTTTTAGTTCCCTAGAAATGATTTGGGTAAATATCATGCTTTTGGAATAAATCTGGTCCAGTAGCATCAAAGACATGTGTCAATGAGTTCTTGACAAGCTCCAGTCTGCAATGTCCTTGAAAGATGTTGAGCTCTGCTTTTGAATGAGAAGATTTAATGCCATTTTACATACCCAATTAAATAACGGTATCTCAGGCTATAGTTTGAAGATCTATTGTTTTCACCTTCATCCAGTATAGTTCTTCCTGGGTTTCTTCCTGGGAAGATAGTGATGGTGGCAAAGTAAAAACCTAACCCTAGAGAAGTATTATGATGATGCAATATTGATTGAACTAGCAATTTAGCTATACTCAACAGTACATTTTATTGTATCAAATGCTACTTCGATCCATCCATTAATAATTTAGTTCAGCATTAATTGTACTGTTAATAATCAGAATTCTGAAGTATCTAACAAGGCTGCTTGGTGCTTTCCCAGCTTTCTGTTTGACATACTAACCCCCCTTTCTGTTCTAAAACCACGGCCGCTGAATATGGCACACGAACAATGATTGATGACACTAGTGTGAACTTCTCTGCCTCTTTAGAGCATAGTACAGTGGCTGCCACAGCACAGTTCCTAGTCTTCCCTTTCCAGACCTCTTTAAGGCCCTTCAGCATTGAACCTGTGACATGCAGGGAGGGTGGGCTGAACTCATTGGAAGAAGGTGTTCTGCCAGGTATCAATCTCCAAAACTGTTTAGGGCCTTGTTTGTTAGCATCATCACGTTGACACTAGCATAGGGGGAAAAAACAGGTAACCAATGTGAGGCAGACAGAGTGAGGCAGAAATATACTAGCATCTATTCACTCCACTCAGTAATGTGGCTGCTGTATTCTGGACCTGCTGGATATCCGTTCAACCTCATGGTTATCCCCATATAAAAAGCATTACAAAAGGCTATTCTCAAAAGTACCAGTGTATGGCTCAGCATGGTGGACCTGGTGTCAAGGTAGGGATGCAGTTGGGTGATCCACCTGAGATGGAAATAGGCAGAGAAGACTACAGGTGCTATCTGACTGTCCACTGAAAGTGCTGGGTAGGAATGGGCTCAAAAAATGTTTTGTTTCGTTTCCTTTCCTCCCCCCACATTTTTTATCCATTTTGTTTCATATGATTTTTTTTCAAGAAAACTTCATATAAAACAAACCAATAGGGAAATGGTTTGTGGGGTGGCTGGAAAGTGGTGGAGTGACAAAAAGTTTAAAAAAAAAGTCCCCACCCCAACCCAGTGATGATCAGCTGGCAGGTGGGGCTTGGGGGGAGGTAAAAAGTTTTTTTTAAAAAAAGCCCCAGACTTTTTAAAAAAAAACATTTCCCCCCTCCTCCAAGCCCCACCTGCCAGCTGATGGGTGCTGGGGCAGGAAAAATGTTTTGGAAATGGAAAATAGTATCAGAAGTAATCTATGTAATTTAATAAGAACAGGGGAAAAGAAGGAGCTGTTAAAGGATACAAGTAAAGGATAGCTGAATTGGCCACTTTTCATTTTTCACCTTCCTAATATTAATATTCATTCACCTCAAACTGATAATTTTGCCTAATTGAAAGTTAAGAGATCCTAAAACTTGGTGGTCACCCACCCCCAAAAAACTTAATATGAAAACCAGTTTGTGTATTTTTGATTGTGCTTTTCCCTCTGAAAGGTACATTGTTATGTGCAAATTATGCCTAATATGCTCATTTCTGGCAATAACTTTTCCTGAAGTTATTGCTGAAAATGTTTTCATGTATGTACTTGCATCTTCATGTGCATGCTCTATTAATATATACAGTAAAACCTTGGTTTAAAAGTACCTTGTTCTGCTAGTGTTCTGCAAGATGAGCAAACTTTTTTTAAATGTTGCCTTGATCAATGAGCAATGTCTTGCAACACGAGCACAGGAGCAGGTCATGTGATCTCTCTTTCTCTCTCCCCCACCACTGGATTGTGGGTGATGGTTTGGAATGTTCTGTGTCAGGCAAACCTCAAAAAGCAGAGGAAGTGAGGTCTCCCTGGCCCCAGCCATGAAGGTTTCCAAAGATTAGTGCAGGTTAGGATTTTGTTTTATTTTTTATATTCATATTTTTCTTTAATTTGTTTTCAACTTCCTTATTTTTAAAGCAATATCTAGTCATGCAGCAGCTAGTCAAGTGCGTATATGGTTAGAATTTTCATTCTATTTTTGTCATGTTAAAAACACAGAGTAAAATTCAGTTGATAGTCCCAAGCAGAGAAGATTTCACAGCAAGGTACCTAAACCATGGTGTGGACGTGGACTTCTAGCCAAATTCTTTTATGTGTTTTGGCTTGTTATGTGTACAGTATATGGTCTATGGAGTCCAGAGTGAATAATCTGAGTTTCCACTATTTCTTATGGGGAAATTTGCTTTGATATACGAGTGCTTTGGTTTCAAGCATGTTTCTGGAATGAGTTTTGCTCATTAACCAAGGTATTACTGAAGATTTATGTATTAATTTTAAAAAAGCATTCAAAATTATGGATAATGTGAATTTCCAAGAATGACTGAGATTATTTGTTTCTTAGTGTAAGGGTCAGTATGGTTTCATTAAAATATGAGCCAATAATTTTCTCTCATAAGCCTAGTTTTAAGAAACTTCATGTCTTAGAGTATTATGTGCTAGAATGAAATACTTGTTTCCAGATGAATTTTTAAAGAAAGACATTGCCAGACCTTGGTGCCTAAAATATTCATAGATGAAAGTTGGTTTTTTTTATTGGTATTCAGCAGTTGGCTGAAATCATATGAAATATTGATAAAAGGAGTGTTATTAAAGTGGGACTTTTCGGCTATTGATACCTGAAGGGTTATACAGTACTTATGAAGAGAATAGCCCTAATACATGGAAGCAAGCACATATGTAGACTGACAGATTTGCAATAAGGTTTTATAAAACTGTGGAAATTCCAAACATACTTGATCTCAATAGATTTTAGATGCATTGTGCCTATGACTTGTGCTAGTCATGCTGCAATGTGTGTTGCAGATTTATGATAGTAGTAGTTTGAACAGAGGGAGCCATGTTAGTGTGTGTGAGTATATCATGCAAAAACAAAATAAAGAACAAAGAATACAAGAATGTTGTGGCATCTTAAAGATTATCTGCTATGTTTTCATGTGAAGTTTTATGGACAAATATGAGGAAATGGACTTGTCCACAAAACCCATGAAAATATAGCAGTTAATCTTTAAGGTGCCACTACGTGCTTGTCTTCTTTAGTTTGTACTTTATTTTGTACTTCTTTATTTTGTACTCATTGCATCACTATGAGGAGCTTCATGGCAAAGTGGATAAGCTTCAGTATGGCAGTCAAGATCTCTTCATCATGACCTGAGTTTGATTTGAATGTGTTCAGGATAGCTGGCTCAAGGCTGATTTTGAGCCCTACTGCACTTAGGTTTTGAATTGCCTTTTGCTTAAAGTCAAATCACATTAAAATTCAGTTACCGCATTTCCAATCACTTTTTCCACGGAGCCCCCTTGGCCATGCTCCTTTTTTGGGCGCTGTGTCAGTTTTTCTTGTGATAGCCACCAGGTGTGGTGTTTTTTAAAACTGATTTCTAGAGTGCTTTTTGAAGCGATTTGGCTCAAACTGCAGATACCACACACCATTTTTTCTGCCCCCCTCCACCCCGTATGCCTTATCCTGCCATCGGAAAAGCCAAAAAAGAAATCCTCCTGGAGTGTAATCATTTCCACCGACTTCTCCAGTCCTTCTACTTCCTCTTTTGGGTACAATTTAAAATTAACTACATTACTTTGAATGGAAGAACAATGGCATGACATTATTTTAAAAAAATAATTTTCGAAATAGAAGCAGATAATGGGGAAATGTCGGACAAAATTGGAACAAAAAGTGGTTCAGCAAAGTGCAGATGGGGAAATTAGTTCTTGAGAAAAAGCCCAAGTGTGGAATGCTGAATCGCTTCAGCGACCATGTGACCGGGGGAGGGCAAAAGGCAATTCAAAACAAAAAGTGGTTGCTGTAGGAAGTGCGGTAGCAGCCTTTGCTTTTCCATCCCTCTGAGGTTGGTAGACAGTATACCAAGTTAAATGGAGAGACAATGTGTAGCTTCCATAATTAAATTGTAAACCACACAGAGAGTGCTTTAAACACTATAGGATGATATGTAAGTGGCACACTTTGCTTTGCTTTTGCTTTGAGAACTATGGAATGGTATATAAGCAGCACACTTTACTTTTGTTTGTTTTTTCCTATCAGTTAGTAATTCAGGTGCTAAACAACTATCAGAACATTAGAAAGAAGTCTGCCTAAGTTGCCCTCAAGATGCATGCCAAACAATATCCAAATCTGGACTTGCACTTTTCATGTCTTTTAAAGAAGTCACTCAAGATTACATCTCCAGCTAAGAAATGGATAATGTAATGGAGAGTTGTATCAGTAAAAGGATACACCCTATTAATTCATAAACACACACACCTTTCATCCACTTAGTTTCTAGCTATTTGAACCTCACACTGCATCAACTTGGAAATTCCTTTCAACCAGATTTTGCTATTACTAGACTGATCCTTATTTTATAAATCTCTCCAAAGAATAATGGTAATTTTAATGGCAGATATTTTAACTATTGTAATCAATGAATGGAAGAAGGTAAAGTACTTTGCCCTTCCAGAAGTATGCCGAGTAGTGCTAAGAAAGAAAGAAAGAAAGAAAGAAAGAAAGAAAGAAAGAAAGAAAAAGAAAGAAAGAAAGAAAGAAAGAAGAACCTAACCATCTTTTCACAAAACCAGCCCCCTAGACAATGGTTAAAATCAAGGAAAAGTTCTTTGTACCTCTCCCAAGCTCTGAATATTAAACTAGAAAAGGCTGGGCTAAACCCACAGAGAGAGAAAAACAACTCTTGTCGGATGAATGAACGTGAAAAAGTATATCCCATGAGGACAAGACTGTGGCTGAGACATCCAGATATCACTTACTAGTGATCAAAGCAGAGTGTGCAGATTAATCAAATAGAGTGGAGTTACTTTGATATTGGACAACTTTTTGTGAATTTTTGAAATTCAATCAATGCAGCATTTATGTGTTATAATTTATGCCCTACCATATTTACAAAAGAAGGTCTAGTAACTGGCCAAGATAATGCTATAAAAGTAGCCCACTACTTAAAAAGTCGAATAGTTTTGATATTTTAATTTGTTTGAATTGTAGAAAGAAAGAAAGAAAGAAAGAAAGAAAGAAAGAAAGAAAGAAAGAAAGAAAGAAAGAAAGAAAGAAAGAAAGAAAGAAAGAAAGAAAGAAAGAAAAAAGAAAGAAAGAAAGAAAAAGATGTAGGTTTTAAGAATGGATTGTATTCATACTTAGTCATGTTAAGACTCATTAAAATAAATGAGCTACAAGCTAACATATGTTTTTTCTGACTCCAACCCAGTTAAATCAGCTGGCCATGTCAAGGCATTGATTGATAGACATCAAGTAATGCAACCACAGAAAATCAAATTGTACAGAAAAGTCTTTAATATTTTAATGTAGCAACTTAAAGAAAAAATCCCTTTTCACAAACTGACACCAGGTTAATATCCAATCACCAGCTTTATTTCAAATCCACCTTACTGTAATTCTGGGCAATCCAATCCATTAGAAAAGAAAGAAAGGAATTTCCTTGAATTGAAGAACAGGCACAATATGCCAGAAAACTAGAGACAGCTTAAGTATGACTGAGGAAATGGAGTTTTTCCTATTCCTGAATTTCCATCCCCTTACATTATATGTGATTAGTCACAAATGGATTCTTACGAATCTTCTCTGGCATCACCCTTCTCATCTATGGTTGAAATGGACAGAATGCTGTACAATAAATAGCATTTGCTTGTTTGTCACAGTATTCATTCCATGACATTAAGGGTTTTGTAGGCATTAAAATGCCACATGTGGTGCTATTCCTTGGTTCATATAAATGTTCTTGCCACATCAGAATGGTTTATTTCATGAGGCCTGGAATGTACTTAGCGGTTGCAAATTACCATCTGAGTGGCAATTTACTTCTGTTCTTGCTTGTCTGTGTCACCTGCCCCTTTTGCTCTACTTTTTTTGGTGAATGCTGCACTCAAAATTGAGGAGTGGGTGGAAGTAACTTGGAGTGTGATAATAGAGGTCATGCCATTTAGTGGGATTGAATTCTTTCTACCTTCCTCTTCATCCTCATGCAGCTTCTGATTTTTCCCCTTTCTCCTACCTGCCCCCCTCCCCCAACCTAGGTGGCCTGATGAATGCCAAGTAGCAGATGTTGTTGCCTGGATGCTGCAGTTCTATGCAAAGTAAGGAGCCTAGAGTGTGTGTCTTCACACGGGGCATCCCATTTCCCTGCTCTTCAGCTGTCACTAATTTGCTTAGACTGCTGTTCAAACTGGGTCAGGAAGCATTCACTGTTCTGCAAATATCCAAAGATTACGAATGTTCTTTGGTGAGGTATGCCTAGCAACACACACACACACACACACACACACACACACACACACACACACACACACACACACACACACACACACACCCTAGTGAAATATTGTGGTCTCTTTAACCATAACTTCAGAAGTTCCTGGGATTTCTCCGCTGACTCGGTTGGCTTCTCGCTTCCTCCTCTGAACCAGATCTTGAAACCACTCTGTGAAGAGGAACTGCCATTCACAAAAGTGAAGTGAAGTTCAATGCGGAGAAGTCTGGAAGGATGAAGTGCTTGCTCATTAGTCTGACTGGAATACCACAGAGAGCTCATTCAATTCACCTGAAAGTTCCTTTTCACTAACAGCTAAAGCGAGTTGCCTGATTCTTTAAAAGAGTTCAAACAAATCTGTGTTTCCCTATTGACTCAGAAACTGCATTTTTCTTACAAGAGTAAAAATCCCACAACTGCCATAGTAGCAGTAGTAGCAGAAGCCACAGCAGCCAGTAATAATTGCAATATAGTTTTTGAGTTTCCAGGTATCTTATGATAAGTGTTTCAACATGATATTTCTCTTCAGGGGAAATCTGCTGAATATTTTCTTCTAATGGAACTGCTTCGATCGGCAGAACCACAAGGAGGTCACATCTTTTCTACTATGCAGCCTCTGTGTACTTTCCTATTCAGATACAAAGGGCTTGGGGATCTTCTAGAGTAAACTTTTGGGGTTCCTATTCTTCCCATCATGGCCTCTACTCCCACATTTATTTTCAAGTGAGTCTAGTTTCATCAACCAATAAACATAGGTCAGGGAGTTTAAATTAAAATGTTTAATAACATTTCAAAAATATTGCATGAATTCAGTGTGAATTTAAATTTTTTAAAATCATATATTCACTTTTTAGCTCTAAAGAGCCACATTCAAATAGCTTTCTTGATAGTACAGATGAAATACACTGTGCAGTTTGTGAGTTGTGCCTCTCATGAAGTAAAAGAATGACTGCTTTGGCACAAACATTACTTAACTGAGTACATTATAGTCTAATAATGGGAGTTTTCCTCCATTTGCTGCAAATACTGGTTTGAATACAGATTAAATTACTTGAACTCACATATCTTTGAAGTTGATGTTCCCTGTTAGTCATGACTTGCATGGCATAGATTTCAGAAGAACTGACTTCCTTATCTAGGGGATATACTTTTGGAGGGGACAGAAAAATTCATATTGAAACTGTGAGGACATAAAGTATTTTAGAGTCCTGCTGGATTAGACCAAAGGCTCTAAAGGCCAACAAATTAATTCATAATTGTACTTACTTACTTACTTACTTACTTACTCACTCACTCACTCACTCACTCACTCACTCACTCACTCACTTACTACTTACTACATACTTACTCATTTGCTCACTTACTCCACTTTTCTCCTTAAAAGAACCTAGAGTAGCTTGCATCATTAAAGGACAATATTAAATCTAACAACGAGTATATGGATACTGAAAACTATCAAACATTGCCCCCCCACTCGAAATGACTAGGCGAGACAGTGTGTTGGGGGTAAATGGGCCACACTTTATTAACACATATAACCAAACATCATCAGCAACAACAGGAGGGGCTCCATAGCTTGGTTGGAACCCCGGGGTCTCCCGGGACCCCTCCAACCGGGCCGCATCTGGCGAGCCACTAACCCCCAGGTGGTGCAGTCTTCCGACAGCACCCCCCAGGCCGGTTCCTTTATTTGATCCTCCGTGCCCCTTCTGTCACCCATCTGGGATATTCCCAGGGCAGGGAGGCTTTTCCTCTCTCCCACCCCAGCACCGAGACCTCTTGGCCCGCGGTGCTGTGGGTGAGGAGGTTTGTGTTCATATGTTAATTCTAAACCGCTGCCCTTCATAAGCTTTTAGCCGCCATAGTGTGACCAGTGTGTAAATCACTCAAACTTCTAACTCCAAGGCACCAGTGTGGGATAGGCGAAAAATCCCCGCCCTCAATAGCCAATCCAGAGAGCGGGTCAAAAATTCCTATCCGGCCCCAAAAACTTGGCGACCAGTCAGACTCACACTAGCCCTAATGCGGAGGGTGGGTGGGGAACTGCTCAGGCTAGGCCCCGACCGGGGAGCGGAGCCTCAAAAGCCGCTGCGGCCTTTAACATGGCGCCTGCCTCGTGCAGCCGGCGTTCGGGGTCTTCTCCCCCGAACGCCGGCAAAGACTGGCTGGTACTTGGGGGGAGGAGCCACCCTTTATGGGGCGCTCCTCCCCCCTCCTTCCCAGGACGTCCAAGTCCTGTCTCGCCCCTCGCCATTCTCGCGAGGGGCAAATCAGCTCCGCGGGCAGACAAGCCACCCGCGGAGCGTGCATTGCCCCCCCACTCGAAATGACTAGGCGAGACAGTGTGTTGGGGGTAAATGGGCCACACTTTATTAACACATATAACCAAACATCATCAGCAACAACAGGAGGGGCCAGGCATCCATAGCTTGGTTGGAACCCCGGGGTCTCCCGGGACCCCTCCAACCGGGCCGCATCTGGCGAGCCACTAACCCCCAGGTGGTGCAGTCTTCCGACAGCACCCCCCAGGCCGGTTCCTTTATTTGATCCTCCGTGCCCCTTCTGTCACCCATCTGGGATATTCCCAGGGCAGGGAGGCGTTTCCTCTCTCCACCCCAGCACCGAGACCTCTTGGCCCGCGGTGCTGTGGGTGAGGAGGTTTGTGTTCATATGTTAATTCTATGCTCACCGCTGCCCTTCATAAGCTTTTAGCCGCCACTGCCGAGGGCCTAGCCTTGCTATGGCCCCGGCCACCCCACCAAGCCACATCCATAGCCAGGCCCCTCCTCCACTCCGGCAGGAACACCTCGGTGCCCATGTCCGTCATGTGTACACCGTCCAGCCTGAATGGCTCCTTCCTGCTCCCATCGATCTCCATGTGGCCCATCACTGCCCCACCAGCCCGGCAGTCCTCCCGACAAACCTCTTGGGTCCTCCCCTTTTCCGGAGTGGTTCCGTTTTGTGTGGGTCACAGTTTGCTCTCCCAACCTGGCGCACAGTCATCATTGACCAAAGCACCCTGCCGGCCATGCACCGGGCCATCTCCAATGCCGGGTCGCCCGATTTTGCAAATTAGGAACTTGCCAGTTTGCCTGGTCAAATCCTTTTCCCCCAAGCGAGTCCAGGGCATGTCTTTCGAGGTGCCCCTCGCCGCGGCCGTAGCTACTCCGGGACACTCCAGGCACCCTGCTCCCCTTGTTCCCCACCCCTCCATGGTAGCCCGTTTGTCCTACATGTGCCGTTCTCGGCCTGCTATTCGTAGCTGTGAACCACCATACTAGTTCACGCATGCCATGGGCAGCCAACGGATCCTGGGGAAACAAAACAACACGTTAAAGCGCCGGCAATGGCCGCACGCATCCGTCCAAGATTGAGAGGCCCCCCTCCCTGCTGGCAAATTGGGACAGATCATGGCCCTCCACAGCCGCCGTGAGCGGCCAACTACCCCTTCAGGGAGCATGGAACCGGTCCCCCACGATGCGGGTAGACCAGGAATTGCTGAAGGCGCCCTGTGTGCAGGGGGGGGGGAAACATTAGCCCAGACCTCGGGCGCCCTAGAGGGCGACGCCGTGGCTGCGGGGCCCTGTACGCCTGGGCCCCGGGGTCACTCTATATGCCCAGGAAGGGGAGCACCTGACTGGGCCCTTCGGTCTTTTCATCGACTCATGGGTGTCCACGGCTCGCGGGCCGGTACGCGGAACTGATCCCACGGGGCCCTGCCCCCACCGGAGCCGCTGAGTCCCCAGAACAGGTGGTATCTTGTCCTCGCTAGATACCCCACTGGGGTGGGACGGGTGATGGAGTACCTGGAATTCCCCTGGAAATACCTTTGTCACCCAGTCAATCGGGGACACTTGCAGATATAGAACTGGTGGCTCCTAGCAGGATATACGGACACGGCCCCCCCAGACTTCCTTGGGGATGCTGTCCTCTGCCCCCCCTTACCGCAATATCCCGGGGTTACAGTTGCTTGATAACCAAGGCATACAGGCCTCCTCCAACGGACGACGGCACCCCGACTCAACATCCTGCCCTAGGCAACGTGCCGCTGCCGCAACGGGGTTTACTGCAGACCATCGCCACAATCCCTCCGGCCTAATTGGGCGGGGCCCTTTTACCAGGGGGGGTCCCTATGTACCTCCCATGTTCTGGGCCCTCCCCCCCCCACCGTGGGCCATCCTTGCTGGGATGAGCTCTGCTGCAAGCGGTCGCCGGGTGATCTGCACCGCAACCGAACGCTCCTGCTTAAAACGGCCTCCCTGACCACCGCCACCCCGGCAGGCCAGCAAACCCACCCGGGCCGGCCTGCAGCGCGGGCGGGCATGTTGGCCGGCCCCGTCCTTATGGTGTGGCCACTGGCGTATCTTTCCCCCCGTATCGGCCTAACTGGGGTCATGAACTGCGACAAATGGGTGGCAGCGGCCCATGCCAACAGACGTAGGGGTCCAGAGCCACCCCCTGACGAAATCCCTTGTCGTATGGAAGCCATGTATGGCCTGGAGAATCCCTGACAGCCTGTATAATATCTAGATACTTAAGCATCGCCTGGGCCCCCCATGGGTGGGCCTGCGAGGTCAACGCGATAAAATTCGGGTATGCTGGCCGCCCTATTGCCCAGTAGCGAGCTGCTTCCCTGAGCCCTTGCTCCCCGCCTTGTGGGTCCCCCCCACCCAAGTCCTCGAAATCCAGCACCCAATCGAGCAAGCCAATGCAGCCCCAGTAGGGACACGTAGTCGCCCTATGGCCTGGCGGCCGCTGCCACCCCCGGTTACCCTGGGTCTGCACCCATCCGCAGCCCTGGTGCCAGCCCCCCCCAGTGATGTGGCCGATCCCCGGCCGGCCCGGCAACAGGCCAGGTGCCCCCAGTGGGGGGAATCCTGGCAGAGTTGGCTGATGCCGACCCAGTCCGCCCCTGGGGGGTATCGGTTGGCCCGGTCTCCGCCCCACCCGTGGGGGGACCGTGCCGGGCATCCCTAAAGGGACCGGCCCCCACGCCGGCAGCCGGGCCGCTGGCGGTAGGGCAGGCGGCGCCGGGGCTGTTTCTTGCGCCGGGGCAGGTACCCCAGCCTGAACACTACCTCCTGGCCAAGTCCAAATAATTGTGGGCGCAGTCTCGGGTGTGCACACTAACTCACGGGGGTCGGGCTCTCCGTTGCCGGCAGCGGGTGCTGGTCTCCTGCCCCTGGTTCCTCCACCAGAGCTTCGTCCTCCTCCGCATTCTGCGGGATCAGTCGTGGTCACTTGACAGAGGCTGGGGCCTCGCTGTGCCCCGCGGTCAGTCCCGGTTCCGCTGCCATCTGCTCGAGCGCTGTTGCCATCCCGCGCCCACTGCGTAAAAGAGCAACGTGGTATATGTCATCCCACGCAGTAAGGAGTGTTCAGCCCTCTATTGTAGGAACTAAACAGCCATGAAACAGCAGAATGGCACAGGGCCAGAAGCAGCAATACCTCCTTCTGAAGGACAAAGGCCACCCTTCCAAGGATGAGGATGTACCCGTATCAGACAAAGAAGGTAGGTGGTTTGAGAGAGGGAGGGGAAGCCCCTCATGCTAGCATTGAAAATCCCTCCCTCAACAGAGGTGGTGTGCTCCAACATAGTCTATCTGCTACTTATCAGGCTGTTGTCTCTAAAGTACCCAGGCGAATCAAGGATCTGTCACCACCAGGTCACGGTTAACGGCCCCTTCTTGATGAGTTTCAGCACCTCAGGCCATTGTTTACCTCAAGGCCATGGGCACTACTGTCTGCCTAACGAGCCTATTTGGCCCTTGTTCATCCCATGGGTCAAACAGACCAGGGAACAAAGGAGCAATCTGAGTATACAAAACTCTACTCGCAGTAGCTGTATTCGAACTGATGAAGCTGTTTGGAGGAACAGCAAAACATTTCTGTTTCAAAAAAGGAAGTCCAGTAGCCATGACCCAACTCCCAGCTAACGCACCTGAATGACTGGGAATCCTTCCAAACGTACCCCCCGCCTTGGCCATATGGGCCCCTGGCTCAGGTCGGTCCGGGCCCTGGCGGCTCGGCCGCGGATGAGGGCGGGTGTGGGCCTGTGCTAAGGGGATAAGGGGTGAGGTGCAGGCTGTACCCGCGCTTCGCGGAATCCAGAGAGCCCGCCCTCGGCCGCTTTACCTGCCCCATTCGGGGGCTACTTTCCCATTCGGGCCTTCGCGGCCTGGGAAGTCACAAGGCCTTGCGGTGGCTGTTGCCCCTCCAGCCGGGCCATGCCCGCAGACCCGCCGGTGCGGCTAGCCCCGCTGAAGTGCGAGCCCGGTCCACAAGTCCCCCGGGCCGCTGGTCGGGGCCTGCGGCGCTCTCCTGCCGCCGTGCGGGCGATCACTCCCCGGGATGCTGGGCGGGGCCGATGCGTGGGGGCCCTGCTGACCCGCCACCCAGATAGCGCGTCCTCCCCAAGGGTGCTGGTTGGGGCCTATATGCGGCCCCCCACTCCCCCGCCCCTTCCGCCGGGTGGGTGGGTAGGATTGAAGGCCGCCCACCTGGTAGGCCGCGCAGCCGGCCCAGCCCAGTGCAGTGCTGAATGTGGCCTGTTTGCGGGCCCAAACTCCCCCGCCGCCCCTCGAGCTCGTCCTTCCGCCGTGTGGGTGAGTAGGGCTGAAGGGCGCCCACCCGACATGACGCGCAGCCAGCCGAGCCTGGTCCAGCGCGGGTTGGGGCCTGTTTGCGGGCCCAAAACTCCCCTGCCGCCCCTCGGGCTCTCCCTTCCGCCGGGTGTGTGAGTAGGGCCGAAGGCCGCCCACCCGGGAGGACGCGCGGCCGGCCCAGCCCGGTCCAGCGCCGATTGCGGCCTGTTCGTGGACCCAACACTCCCTCACCACCCCTCGGGCTCTTCCTTCTGCTGGGTGGGTAAATGGGGCCGAAGGCCTGGGTGGGTGCAAAGGCCGCCCACCCGGCAGGACACGCTGTCGGCCCAGCTCGGTCCCAGCCGCCAGCCCGATCCCCAGGCCCTAGCTAGCCCTGCGGCTCCTTGGTCTCCCTCCCTTTGGGAGCTTCCCTGCTTTCCCTCCAGCCAGGTCCGTTCCGTGGGGGAGGGTGGGGTGATGGACCCACGCTAGCGCCCCCCCGCCCGGACGCCTCCCGTCCACCCGCGGTCTGGCCGCCCTCCCGGCTCCGGCCCCGAGTCCCCCGGCCCCCTCGGCCCCAATGGGATGGGGCCCGGCGGCGGAATCTTTCGCGCGCCGCCCGGGCTCAACACCCCTGCTCACCCTGGGGGGGAGGGCCGATGCCGCTCCCCCCAGTCCGTCGTCACACCTCCGGCGCTGGGCGCAGCCCCGCAGGACTGGGCCCAGCCACCGGCTCCGGCTGCCCGACAGCCGGGGAGCAGAGCCGCGCCGACCGCCCAGGGGTGAAGCACAGCCGGGAAGGAGCCGCCGAAGCGCTGCCAGGCTCCCCCGCCCATCAGCTGTCCTGCGCGGTAGCGCAGCAGCAGAGGCCGGGAGCCTAGCAAGAAACAGAGCCGCAGAAGCGCGGCAAAGCTCCCCCGACCGTCAGCTGTGCCGCGCGGTAGCGCAGCAGCAGCGGTCGGCAGGGAGCCGGTCGGGCCCCGCTGAAGGGGCCGGAGCTCCGGCGCCGCACATGGCGCCGGCCACATGGCGCTCGTAAGGCCGTGCGGCGCTGAGACTCCTCCGTCGGGCTCCGCTCCCGCAGGTCCGGGCCAAGCCAAACTGCTCAGGCTAGGCCCCGACCGGGGAGCGGAGCCTCACCGCCTGTTGTGCCGCCGCTGCGGCCTTTAACATGGCGCCTGCCTCGTGGCGCCCGGCGCGCAGCCGGCGTTCGGGGTCTTCTCCCCGAAACGCCGGCAAAGACTGGCTGGTACTTGGGGGGAGGAGCCACCCTTTATGGGGCGCTCCTCCCCCCCTCCTTCCCAGGACGTCCAAGTCCTGTCTCGCCCCTCGCCATTCTCGCGAGGGGCAAATCAGCTCCGCGGGCAGACAAGCCACCCGCGGAGCGTGCAAATGCTATTTTAAAAATATAAGCAACACGAAAACACACATTAAAAGCAGTTTGATACAACAATCAATTTTAAAACATCACTCAGGCAGCCAGAAGGGAGTTCCAAAGTCTGGAAGCAACAACCAATGCATGTTCATGTGGATTTGGGGAACATATGAGTATTGTATCTCCAGCCTGCTTTCTACCCTGGTGCACAGAGCAGGGATATCCAATTAAACACAGGAAAGGAGGCAACAGGAAGGGTTTAGTGCTGAAGTCGCACATTGAGTATTGTAATTTGACCCAGCCTATTGCCTCTTCCCTCCTTGCAGATTACCCCACTCATTGTACAGTAGGATAGCAGGGGAATTGTCCTTGAGTAAAACTGACATTTCTTCTATCGGAAGTCATGGGGGTCAGCTTGAAAACTTACAACGTGAATACTGCCTATGGATTAACATATGGGACCAATAAGGAGGAAAAAACTGTCCTTGTTCTTGGCCATTTTCCTGGTCACTTTTTAAAACTGCTCTATAAGGTTAAGGGAGCAAAGTGCAGTCAATGAGACAAACTGCTGTGATGCCTTGTTGCTCACAGAGCCTTGTAGAATAAAGTAAAAACAAACAAGAATTTCACTGTATTTGCCTTTTGTTTGCCTTGCTTCTTTTTAAAAAAGTATTTTAATAGGCTTCAAAATTGCTTGTATAGGGAGCTGATTTTTTTAAAAAATGTTTGCATGAGATGAAAAGACAAGGTAGAACATGTATGCCTCTTTTCTCTCCTTGACAAACACTTATAACTGGTACCTTTTTCCCTACCTCAACCCACCACATCTCCTCACTGTGAATGCAATCAAGATGAGTTGAGCAAAAGGGCAAAGAACACAATCATTTTCATTCTGTGTCCCTGAAAAGATTTAAAATAGAAATATTCTTCAGTAGTAAAAGGAAATTTATTGGTATTTTTCCTTAAGAGTAACATACAAAGACAAACGAAGAAGATTTCATCCTGCAAAGTCAAGAAAATGCATTAGTCAAGAAATGCATTAGAGAGAAGCAATAGACCTTGGTTGGTAGCAGTGATTTTGCCTCCATATGTCACAATTGGAAATTATAGCCTGAAGCCGATTGGACATCTTACTCCTCCTATCCATGAGACAACTCCCAATATTTGTACGAATAGAGGAATAATCATCGAACTTTTGCAAGGGTAGCTTTCAAGTGAGATCAGGAAGATTTTGATCGTCAGTTTCTGAAAATGTTATAAAACTGAAACTGGATTTCTCACAGTTATACTAAGCCACAGTATTGATCTGTCTACTTTAGGGTTAAAACACATGGGATGTTTAGCACATGTTGAAAACAGATGTACGTTAGAGACGGGCACAAATTTAAAAAATGAATTGCAAAATTCATTTAACAATCAGCAATTCGTCCATTCATATTTGTACAAATTAATGCCCCCAACAAAAACAAATTGAATTTTTAAAGTCATTTTGATTCACTGATTGGTTGACCTAAAACATGGCCCCAAGAGACCTTGGGATATTTGGTTTCCCCAAGCCAGTTGCAAAAGGATACTGTTTTGACAGGGATGCTTTGGGAGTATGTAGCCTGGAATCCAAACTTCACCAAACTTGCAGAGTTTGCAGAAAAGAGTTATGGGAAGATTCCCTGCAATTTTGGCACCTCTTGATGCCTTGGAGGCCATTTTATATTGGCTTAAAGGAAAAATGTATTTACAAACCAATTAGTCAATTCATCAGAACAAATCATAAATTCATATTTGTGATTCAACAATGAATCACAAATCAAAACAAATTGTCATTTTTCTGATTCTTGCTCATCTCTAGCTCATGTGTTTTGTTGTGCCACCTGATTTTCCTCATTTATTTCATTTGGTTGGGTTTGTTCTATGACAGGTTGTTGTAAGATAAAAATTTGCTTAATTTAGAAGTTTTATTGCTGAGGCAAACAAATCTTAAAAAGTCGTGTTGTGGGAAATTGGTTATTATCACAGATGATACTGATTCCCCAGTAATGCTCAGGTAGGGACCTTCAAGCCCTGAAGCTGAATCTAAGTCTCTGGAGGTCCCTTCTAGACTTCTGGGTTTCCCTAGGTGGTCACAGCATTACACCATTGTTTCTGATTTCCCACTATTTGCATGACTTCCCAAGACTCTAAAGAACATCTCTTAGGACTTAGTAATTCATGTTATGGGTGTAAGCTAAATGTATTGGATATATGTCTTTATACCCATCCTTATTGAAATGTAATCAAATTAAATTTGGCCACTGAGTGAAACAGGTTCTGCACCTTTGCCTGAATACTTGACATTTGTAGTGAGAACTTGTTTGGGTATTTAAAAATGATCCCTTTATCATCATCCGCTATCTCCTTGTTTCACTGGATATCATACTGAATATTGGACCTTCTGCGTGCTTAGTAAGGTTATTAACACTTAGCTACAATTTGTCCAAGAATTTAGAGCACAAATATAGAACCTTGTCCCCATAATAAAATTCATATGTCTGAATATCAGTTATGTATAGCCCCAAACAGTACAATTTTGCATTGCTGCTCTGACATGCATAAAATCATGTGGATTTCTTTAATCAGATGCATAACTTTGGAAAACAGTAACATTTCTTGGAGTTGAGTGAATGAGTTGCAAAGACTCATCATATGGAGTCCAATCCAATTGAAGAAAGAAGTATATCTTTGCCCACCCAGCCTGAAGTAACGAGGCGAGACACAATGTATTGAGTATATGAACAGGCCAACCATTATTAAATCATGAAGCATTATTAAATCCCTTTAAAAGGAAGGAGTGGAGGTAGTGCAGAAGCATTTCTGAGTCTGGGGCCGGCCAAGACCCCGACCTAAAACCCCAGGTGAATTCAGAGAATGTTAAATAGGTGACCTCCTCTGTCTAAGGCTCCTAGCTCTGGGCAGTCACTGCCAAGGGGAAACCCACCTTCTCGCACCTCTCAGGGATCAGTCCTCCAGGCTGTCAATCACTAGGACATGGGCCGGCTCACACCTCTCATTGGGTGTCCTTGAACTCCCTATAACCTTTTATCTTCTGTCACGACCTGTAACTCCTTCAATGAAAATTTTTTCTTACCTAACAAACGCTTTAAACATTCCTTTAAATCCACAAGTTTATCCTCAGGTAGTCTAGTCCACTGCTGTACTGTGTCCCGCTTGATACCTATAAATGTCAAACTACTCAATGGACCCTTAGTCTTTTCCATTTATCAAATGAACTACCAGCTCCTCAGTCATGCTCTGAAATTACACCAAGAGCTTAGCACAGTTCCCTGACCCCGCAATTCCCCAAAATATGCAATCATCTAAATAATGCACTACCTGAACTAAACCTGTCATATCCTTCAACTTCTATTCTAAAAAAATAGCTAAAACATCCAAATGCCACACACAAAATAGAACAACCCATGGGGAGTGCCCTGTCTACAAAATAACTCCCATCAAATGAGAAACCCAACAAGCTAAAATCATCCAGGTGAACTGGCAGGAGATGAAATGCAGACTTAATGTTGCATTTCGCTAACTGAGCCCTAATTCCACATTCCCTCACCATGTGCACTGCCACATCAAAGGATGTGTACCGGATGCTACAAAACTCCTAGGGTATACCATCATTCATCGACTTGCCCACCAGGTAGGATAGGTGGCAAATTAGGCAAAATTCCCCTGGTGCCTTCTTTGGGATCCCCCCATGGGGAAACGTGAAGATGTGGCACTAGAGGGTATTTAAATGGCCCCAACACATGCCCTTCCTTAACTTCCTTCTTTGTCTTCTCCCTCGCAATGTGTTCCATGCCAACAACCAATTTCAAATTCTTGGACATAAGAACATAAGAAGAGCCATGCTGGATCAGGCCAAAGGCCCATCTCATCCAGCTTTCTGCATCTGGGAGTGCACAAGACTAGATAACTGTCTCTTGATGCCACTCCCCTGCTTCTGGCCCTTGACATACCCTGTTTTTAAGCCTGGAGATTACACATCTCCATCATGTTTTGTAACCTGTGATGAACTTTTCCTCCAGGAATGTGTCTAATCCCCTTTTGAAGGCATCCAGGCCAGATGCCATCACCACATCCTGTGGCAGGAATTCCACAGACTAACAACATGCTGGGTAAAAAAAATATATTATTTTGTCTGTTCTCTTTCCCAACCCTCAATTTGAGTGGATGTTCCCTAGTTCTGCTATTTTGTGAGAGGAAGCAGAGCATCCCTGTATCCACTTTACTCATGCCCTTCCACAATGAGGAATTTTCAAATACTATTAGATTTTTCACCAGTAGGTGACAACATGAGTAGAATGTTCTAAATTTAAAGAGGCTTTAAATTATGTTCGGGTTCGTGTTCGTCTGGTTCAGGCCCACCCTTGGTTTGGTTCAGGTTCAGGTTCAAATGAATTTTAAAAAAAAATCGTTCAAACCCGAACCAGTTCAGTGGCAGTGGCGGTGGAGAGAGCCGTGATCCCGCTTCCTCGTGCGGAGGTGAGACCGCAGCCCTCTCCCAACTGCCCTCCACTGCGAGTGGAAGACAGCCGGGCTGGCTGTCATGCACCCACAGTGGAGATCGCTGGAGAGGGGGCCGCAATCCACCTCCACGTGCAGAGGCGAGACCGCGGCTCCCTCTCGCCGCCCTCCGCCATGAGTAGATGACAGCCGGACTGACTATCATCCGCTCAGGGCAGAGGGCAGTCGGGAGAGGTCCGCGGTCTTGCCTCTGCACGATGACAGCCGTCTATCTATCTATCTATCTATCTATCTATCTATCTATCTATCTATCTATCTATCTATCCTTTTAAGCAGAAAGGTGGGGCAGAAATATTCTAAATAAATAAAATGTTACAGGAGGTTACCTTAAGACTCTCTTTATTGTGATTCTGTGTGGGGTTGGTTCTTTTGTATTAAAAACTAATTTACTGAGAGAATGTGGCTGCTGGTATTGTTAAAGTTGCAAGAGAAGAAAGAGAGGAAATATTTGAAAATAGGAAAGGAAAATACCACATATGTTCTCTAGTAGTCTCAGGGCTGCCAGAACTCTAATTGATGGGTTTTTAAGGGGCTGAAATTTGTGTTCTTCACGATGTGGCTTTTTAGGAAATACACCTCCCATTTCCATATTGATGCATGTACAAACTTGCATCCCATGATGAGATTCTGGAACAAACGTGTGAAAGAAAAATGACCTACCATTGGATAATATTTGCATTTTATTTTTACTAATGACCTCATTTTTCAGTGCCAGAGATAAGCTTCAAGACAGCCTCATCCCTGTGATTCATCAACGGTAGGCCTGCTTTATCACACAGTAGTATTTAAGGAGGGTTGGAAATGTTTGAAATGCTTCAAAGCTTAGTGATTTCAGGAGATCAACATTCATTACACTGTATCTTGTGGGCCCCAAATTTCTCTGAGAAAATGGAGAATGCCTTGGAATAAATTGATCTTTTAACATCCTGTTAAAGTACAGGTGTCGTGGTAACAATTATTATGGGTCATGCTTGTCTTGCTCTCTGCTTTCAGTTGTAGGTCATATTGTCAGCGAACACATACAGTGACTGTAACCACAAATGATTTAGGGAGACAACTGACAATATGCTGGAAAGGAAATAAAACTCTCTCAAGGCCCTTCAACAAACATTTCTCTTTACTACAATTGCAATTGTATAGCTTTCTTAAGCATGACAACTGGTGTTGAGACACAGAAACATTTCTCTATATGCAGTGGTTGCCTTCAATATGTTCTCGGCATCCAACTCCCTTAGTCCCTGCAGCAAAGCCACTTATATTTATGGGATTCATACTCCCAAGAGCTGCTTCCTCCTGTTCTACATGTCAAAGTCATAGAAGACTTGTTGTAGGATATTTAAAAGAAGCCTAAAATGTCTCAGAGAAACAAAGTGTCTCAAATTTTTGAGATGTTCCATTTTTGAGTTTCTCTTGAACTGTTAGATAATACCAGCCTCCCCACTGCATATGTACTGGAAGATATTTATTGAAATAAAATACATTTCTTCATGAGAATGTTTGCTTCCCTTTATCAGGGTGGAGAATGTTGGACAACTGCGAGCATGGAGGAAATTATATTTTTATATTAGAGAAATAATGGTTGAAGGAATCTGGGTCTGTTGTTATTGTTGTTTGTTTGTTTGTTTGTTGATTTATTTATTTTTGCATTTATTGACCGCATCAGTTTCCCAGAAGATGCTCTGGGCGGTTCACATGAAAGCCAAAAAAATAAGCAATGATTAGAAACAGAACAGATCAATAAACAACAGAACACATAAAACTAAAATTAACACACAATATCATACTAAAAGCCTGGCAAGAGGCAAATCTAAAGGTGGTGGGAGAAATGCAACAGGGCTGAGGCAACACAGAATTACATTACTGGCCGCTGTATGCTTCCCTAAAAAGCAAGGTCTTTAATGAATCTTTGAAGGCTGATAGGGGCTCAATTTGGCAGATTTTGCAAGGTAGTTTGTTCCACAAGGTGGGACCAAACACCAAAAAGGTTGTTTGTTTGTTTGTAATTTTTAACCTGTTCATTTTAAAAAGTATTAATAATACAGCTTTATTCAGTGTTACTATTGAATAAAAGGATAGAAAATGATTTCCTAAGAAATTTGCTTACAAATGTATAGATATACACATACACAAATGTTGGAAATGTTCATGGCTCTTGAGTCTGTCTCATGATCTATCCTTTATTAATTTCATCAACCAGTCCTACATTTCTTCCAAATCACATGCTTAATTGCTGAAAGTGGAATCAGGAGACCTAAATAATGTTGCATTTTCTGGCTGAAAAGAAGAACTTTGTTCTGAGATGAATAGGGCCTTATGATTAATCATTCTATGATGAAGTCAAACCTCATTCTTGCAATTTGGTGAATTACCATCTTTATTCACACTTTGTTAAGGTGTGGGGGCCCTTTGTCACTACATTTCAGGGGAGAAGTCCTGCACAAACAACCTAATTCAGTTTATTATAATGCAAGATGCCCATCACACACTTTGTATATATCAAAGAAACAAAGAAAGACTAGAACCAGGCAATGTCCTTGATGGCATACAAACAGCAGCGGAAGCGGCAGCAAATCAAATTACTGTGTTTTGGGACTAAACTTCTCACATACTGTCTCCTTAAATACAGTTGCCTTGGATAACTTCCCAAGCCTGTCAGGAACTTATCTTGTTCCAAAATAAAAATCACAGTATTTGAATGTGCTTGTAGCAGGGGCACATATAGTATCTTGGATAATAGGTAAGAGTGTAAATCTTTGAAATGGGAAACACTAACTTTCCTCCTGATCTAGCCACATGATGAAAAAATGGCATTATGTTAAATGAATTGTTAATGCAAAACTAAAATGAATGGGCCAGGATCTAACATTTTTACTGAGGTATTTATAGGATCAACCTGTTCCAGTTGTTGATTATCCAGCTGCCATTTATACTTCTCTCATCCCCTTCCAAGCTTCATCATTATAATTTTAGAATAATTAACTTGAAGGAGTTCCTTGTTGGAATAGGAGTCTGAAATTCTCAACAGTTTTTAAATCCCAGCCGAAGTGTATGACAGAACAGCATCATCAGTGGGCAATAAAATGAAAGTATTTCTGTTTCTCTCATGAGGAGGAGAAAAAATCCCTTTGTACCTGATTTGGTCTGTGTGTGTGTGTGTGTGTGTGTGTGTGTGTGTGTGTGTGTGTGCGCGCGCGCGCGCGCGCGCATGTGTGCGTGTGCGCACACATTTGTGCGTGTGAGTGCATGCGTGCATGCATGCGTGTGTGTGCATGCATGTGTGCGCGTGTGCTATATTATTTACATTTATTAAAATAGTAAGGAGGTTAATAATCACATGACACAATTCATTATTAATACAGATGGCTTCTGACTGATATAGACCCTTGTGACCTCGATATGCATATCAGGGGTATTATACTGCTCTGTATTCTTTTTAATAACCTACAATACATGTTCAGGAGAACCAATTTAATCCTAAAGTGAGTATGGAATATAGAACCAAACACCGCTTGAAAATCTATGAAGGCATTTTAGAGTGATTTATATGGATGAGGCATATACTTGTGTTTTAGAAGGAAAAAAAGCGATCTGTTACGAGTAGAAATGGGGACAAAGTGGAAAACAAATCACATTTTTGAAAAATATGGCTGATTATCAAAATGTTTAGATTTGTATTAATCAAAAGTCTCCAGAATATGAATGGATGAATTTGAGCAGTTTATTTCATTAATTCATTGGGCCATAAAGTGCACCCCAAGGCACTTAGAGACACCAAAACTGCAGAGAAGCGTATCCAGACTCTCTTGTCTTCATGTCTGGTGAAGACAGGCTTTCCACAACTCAGTTGCTATAGGGCACTTTTCTAGTCTAGCCCATTTTGTTGGTGCATAACTCAGATGCCTGAAAGCCAGTCTTCATCAGACCTGGAGGGACTGTAGAGATGAATTGAAAGACACCTCTCTAAAACTTTGGTGTCTCTAGCTTCTAGGGGCACTTTCTTGGGTGGGCTTTATTTGCAGGTGCATAGCTCAGATGTATGAACCCCAGTTTCCACAACCCTTTTGGAACTTGTACAAAAGAGACAGAGGATGCTTTTTTCCAAATGTTGTGCCTCTAGGTACCTTGGAAGCCATTAAACATACTACCGCGATTCCCCGAAAATAAGACCTACCCCCCAAAAAAGTCCTAGCAGGATTTTTATATATTTGTTAAATATAAACCCTACCCCAATAATAAGACCTAGTGATGGCTGTGGGGTTATTAAACTGCCAGATTCTTTGTTGTCATATTATTTTGTTTGCTTTATATTTGTTTTGTTTATGAAGGGTGACTAATTTGGGTTTGTTGTATTTGCTATTTGTTGTACACTGCCAAGAGTTCCCAGGGGAAGATTTGGTGGCTAAAAATTACAAAAATAAATAAATAAATAAATAAATAAATATAGTTGAGACAAAATATTTCATTGATTCATCAATTTGTCACTAGATTTGTGAAGTCATCGAAAGATGATGAATCACCATTTTAAAAACATCTATCCCCATTTCTTGTTATCAGTCAAGGTGAAATCATTCCTCAGCAGGAAAATGATCTGGTACCATGCAGCTTACTGATTTATCTGAAATATATCCAACCCATACAGAGTTTCCTGATTATGTCACGATAATGCTCAGGGAATTTCCAGGTTGTAGTCTGGAGTGTAAACAGGGCAGCTAATGCTTGGATCTACAAGTTAATGTAATCTATCAGAAAATCTTAAAAGGTCCAAATCATTCTAGGAGGTTTTTCCATTCATAATTGACCTTAATAATAATGATATCTCATAGCATGAGATTGGGCCCAGACTTGTAAAGTCAGATAATTGTTTGCTGGGTTTGAGACTGCAGGAATAGTGTTTGCTGTCACCAGGTATAAAAATCTCTTGTTTTGATACCTATAAGATGATTTAACCACATTATTTGCACAAGTTGACAGTCTATGTTTCTGTGTTGACGTCAAAGGGCTGTTCTCTGCTTTGGTTTGTGAACATGACCCACACGAGTGGTGTCTCTTTATTGATTCATCAAAGTTAAGCCTCAACGCTGTTATGTTACACAATGGCAATGTTCAATCAATACCTGTTGGCTATACGGCAGAACAGACATGACAGAAATCTATGAGAACATGGAAATGTTGCTGAAGCACATCCAGTACAGCAAGTACAGCTGGAACATCTCTGGAGATCTTAAAATCATTGCTCTGTTACTGGGACTGCAGCTCAGCTCTACAAAGTACTGTTATTTCATCTGTGAATAGGATAGTCTAGTGAAAGAGTCAAATTATTGTAGACAGAGCTGGCCACTCGATAAAATAATTAGTTTTCAGGACAGAAATTTTGGTGTTGACCTGGCAAAGATTAAATGGTTCCACTTCACATAAAATTGGGACTTATGAAGAATTTCATGAAAGCAATGAACAAAGATAGTTAAGATAGATGTTCTCAATGATATTTGAGGGCATGGTCAAAGAGGGCAGATTTGTTGGCCCTCAAATCAGACATGTTATGAGCGACAAGCAGCTTGAAGATCTGTTAGGCCCTTACTTCATGTCCTACCTTGTTCTGCGATTACGTTTGTACCGTGACAGCATTGTTTGCAGTCACATGGTTTTGTCCCTGTTCAGTCCTTGATTCCATTTACTCACAGGCGTGACAACTGTTACTGCTCGATCTTGTTCCATGACAAATTCTGAATTTGTCTTGCTTTCTTTACCCTTTTTTAATATCGTAAATTAAACTTTTTCTATATTTCCATTTACTGGTCTTCCGGGATTTACACAGCAATGCTACAGGATTTTCAGTAATTTAATAAACATTTGCACTGCACGGTGTTTCCCATAGGGAAACTAATGTTGAATGCCG
The DNA here is from genome assembly GCA_037367245.1 of Phrynocephalus guinanensis. Taxonomy (NCBI): domain Eukaryota; kingdom Metazoa; phylum Chordata; class Lepidosauria; order Squamata; family Agamidae; genus Phrynocephalus; species Phrynocephalus guinanensis. Next base: position 40,712,393 of record CM074741.1, on the reverse strand, counting down.
CTTCAGCCGCTGACCACTAGGTGGACACTGGTTGTTGCGTGACAGTTGTTACCCCGCGGTCCCTTGTCACAGAACAGGAACCAGGAACCAACCGTTACAAGAGAATTCCCCAGTCCAGGGGCAGGTATGGCTTGTCACGCTCTGTTACCAGTTCCGGGGGTATGGTCAAGACAACTTTTTTGCTGTCATGCTATGGATGTGAAGTAAGATTTTTTTGTACTAGTCCCAAGCAGGACAGCAAGGAGGGACGAATGGGACCTGAAGTAACCGCCTTAATTAGGCCAGAAAAAGATTGCCTGGAAAGCCTCCAAAGAAACTGTTGACAATTTTCTGGGCAATTGCAGAGCCCCACATTACGTTTAGCTGGTAGACAAACTTCTCAAAGCATACAAAACAATGAAGTGCAACAAACACACATAGTTGTAATAGAAGGAAGAAATGTCTGGATATTGCAATTCTAGGGGATCCCAGAGTTGAACATTGACTGTGCCTGGCAGTTTTGAATTATTATTATAGGTTAATTATTTAAGGTTAATTATGATATTAACCTTTGAAATGCAGAGCTTGAAGGGGCCCTATAGATCATTGAGTCCCACCCCTCTCTAGAAGGTACAGTAGAGAATTGAACTCCCAGTTTCTGACTGCAGCGTCTGAGACCTAAGCCACTGAACTATCCAGTGGTTCTATTTCTTAACATTTATTTTGGCCCTATATCTTCTTCTGCTACAAATGGAAAGAACACTAAGACAAGTATCAGTGTTATGCTTTTAAATTGCCTAACTCTTCTTTTTACATCCAACCTCTTCCACAACCTGGTTTAATCTGGAAACCATAATATTCTGCAGGTTGGACAAAAATAGTAACAGCAAAGTTGACAGAACATCAGACTTCCCTTGCACTCTGCTTTTAAATTACTGATCCGTGTACCTATGGTTATGGACAATGAGTAGACAGAGAAACTGGTCAGAAGGGATGGATTGTAGTTGGATATGGGCTCTACTGGGATAGGGACTGAGTAGTAAGTGGCTCTTCAGCCAAGCCAATGTGTTCTAATATGTTTGGCCATGCCTTGTTTGGATGAATTTAATGACCTTGGGTTTTTTAAACAGATATCCCAGCTTTGTTACTAATCTTATTTTCTGTGCTTTGAATAGACCCATACTGTAAGCAGGGAACACTGCTTAGAGGCAAGTTTCTGTATGTTGAATTGGATCTTCTCAAGTGAATGCACTCTGAGCCCGGTGTTCTAATTGATGTTTTGGAGTTAATTTTCTGACCTTCAATCACCTTTATTCTCATGAAGACCTTCCAATATGAGTTGGTTTGTTTAGAAACCAGTGATCTGTTTTCTCTATTCCTCTGAAGCACTGTGTCAGTACTGATGGATTCCAGGACTCCCTTATCATTGTTCAGTGATGTTGTGAAAGATAGCAATATGAGTGAAGAATAAGAATAAGGAAGGTTTCTAAAAAGCCTTCAGTTTAGAGGGGAAAGGAGGCCCCCACAATGGCATGCTTATTACTTTGCAAAGAATCAGAAGCCGTCAAATTATCTCTTTTCATAAGAAACCAAGGCTGGCCATATAAAAGTCACAGTCAAGTAATTTTAAATAAATATTCAGGTAGATGGAATGTTTAGCTTGGAGAATGGCCTTTTGTATACTTGGTTAAAGAATTACATTTCCAAAAATATCCCCTTTCAGAGCATGTAGGTTTTAAATCTTCCTATTAATCTTAATCAATTTGGATTTATAACGAAGAGATAAACTGTAATTATAAAGTGAGTTTGTGTTATTGAATCTATTCACAGGCCAGTGCCTAACGTTCCAGCTGCATTATCAAAATGGAGTGCCTGACACTTGAATTTCGAGACACCGTGAAACAGCGTCTTAGAAGGACAACAAAGGAATAGGAAAGTAGGGTGTTTGTTGCAACTGAAATGAATGCAAATGACATCTCCCATTCATTTCATTTGCAGCAATCTGTCACCTTTTCATTCCACTCTCACAGAAAGCCAGGGGAATAATATGGGAAATAGTAATGGAAAAACTGACAAAATCTGACCATTAAAATGTTTACCATTTCAGCATGGTGCTTGCCAATGTTGCAAAATTGAAACTGGAAAGGTGTTAGAATTGCTGCTGGTTTCTATTCATTTGAATGGCAGCAACCCAGAATTCTGCTTTATGGTTCCATGTAAAGGGTCAATCCATTATCTGTTTCTTTCTCTCCCTCCTTTCCTCCCTCCCTTTAAAGGACCAAATAGCATTTGTGTGTGTGTGAAGTTTATATCCCTGCAGTATGATGAAGTATAAAAAAGGCTAGAATACTGAATACCTTGCAGAAGCCACGTGTTTTAAAGAATGTTGAAGAGGCATAAAATTGAGTTTGAAAAAAATAACCTGGGTTTTTAGTGTTTGAGTGGCTTTTCAACATTCTGGTAGGACAGATGCCTAGACTATACCATTAAATCCTCAAATTATCTTAGTGTAGAAGAAGTAGTTTCAGATCCAAAATAAATGGTGGTGTGCCATGATAAAGCAGTATATATGAATGCATCTTGTCTTGTATAGAGGTTAAATTAAAAGGCTTGGAAAGAGAAGAACCAGGGTCAAATCCCATGATTCACAATGATGCAACCAGTTTGGAGTCTCCCTCTTGGGACAATATTTTAACACTGATCCAATACTAATGTGTTACTATTATTTTTGCTAATCCAGCCACAGGAAAAAGTCATGTTGCTTGCCTGCTCTCTCAAAGGAATCTTTGCCCATCCAGTTCGGAAATAAAGAGACAAGACACGTTTGATTGGTTGGAATTGGGTCACAATTTATTATCTCAAATAAGTGTCTTTAATTGTTGAAACCTTAAAGCAAACAGGACAGAAAAGTGCAAGTGGTTAAGTTCTATTCCTGATTATTTTTAGTAGGATGCTGCTCCCTTGATCAGTGTGCTGCCAAAAGTATATAGCAGTCTGGGCAGCCCTCATCTATCACTCAGGAACATACAGTAATATTATCACCAGGCCTACTCATCTATACTCCAATACTAATTATAATAGAGGGCTGCTGGACTAAGAATCTCATTTCTAAATAACTTTAGCCTAACTTTCATTGCCACTTGCACTGCCTGCCTGCCAATTGTGACCAGAATATGTGGGTGCACATATTTATTTATTTATTTATTTATTTATTTTATTTATTTATTTATTTATTTATACTGTCCCCGTAATGCAAACTGCACTACCCAGGCAATTTACAAAATGGTCATAAAATACAATATTAAAAAGATACAGCTATAATTAAAGTACAATTAAATTACAATTAATACAGTTAAAATCCAATTAAAAGGTCATGTAAAACACATTTAAAACAGTCATTAACAGAGCCTGTTCGATGGCAAACATCTCATCCTACCCATGATAATTTAAAAGTGAAATTAAAAAAATGAAATATCTCCAGATTTCTTGGGGGGGGGTGTCAAAATAAAAACCATAATAAAAATGTGCCCCATTCAGATGGCTGGTGGAAGGGGAGCAAGAGATAAAAGAAAAACAGAACAAACCAACACAAACAACACTGACTGGAGAAGGTCTCTGCAAATAAACAAATATGTGTCCATAAACTCTTTCTTTCTTTCTTTCTTTGTCTCTCAGTCTCACTTGCATGCCTCACCTGTACTTCATTGTTCACATGTGTGTGCACATGCTCATTCTCTTTCCTTTTACATTCAATTCCTCAGGGAGGAATGGCCAATAAGATGAAGAGGCAAGGGGCATCCATCTTAGAGAAAGGCTTACTTAAAGTTAAAATCCATTCCCTTTTGTAGAACCAAACTGCAGAAAGGGGGGTCTCTGAAACTGAATCCTTGCTGAACAGTAAATTAGCTGTATAAGCACAAAAGGGAACAATGACCTTAAACTTTTGCTTGTCAGCAAAAACACATTAGCAAAAAGGTTCCTCTTGTCAGCAAAAAGAGGAACGTTCTTGATAGAGGAATGAGGGTATTAAACTTGTTTGTCAAAATCAAAGAAAAAATATGGGGGGGGGCAGATATGACTGGATAAAGATTCAGGGCTGTCTACGCAGGAAAACCTCAAAGCCCACCATGAAGTTATAAGAATGTGCATGTCCAGAAGAAATTTTGCCCAGGAAACAGCCAAATATGTCCAGATCCCATCCCAGACCTGGATGAATTACACCCCCTTGTTCTGCGCTGTCTTTCTCTTCCTGTAAAACTAAGATACATATAGGAAAAGTATGCCTGTTTCCCATCAGCTGCTGCGACCAGACATCCAACCAATGCCAAAGGATTGGCCATCCTTTGTGTAGATAGCCCCTTGGTGAGTATCTGATGAGAGAATGTTGTGAGTGAATGGTCCCATTCTTGACAACTTAGAATTTTAGGCAAATAGGAAAATAAAGTATGTTTTAACCTCTTGTGAGGTAATATGGTAATATGGGGGGGGAGTTGTTTCACTGTTTAATAGCTCTCACTGTCAGGACATTTCTCCTTATTTCTAGATTGGCTCTCCCTCTGATGAGGTTTCCACCCATTGGTTCTTGTCATACCTTCAGGTGCAATTGAGAATAAATCAATGTCCTCTTCCCTGTGGCAATCCTTCAGGAATTAGAAGGCTGCTATCATGTCTTCCCTCAGTTTTTTCTTGGTCAGGCTAAACATGCCTAGTTCTTTTAGTCATTCTTCATTAGAGATTGACACGAATGAACTTTTAGTTTGTTTTGTTATTTGTTATTCATTTTGTTACATAATGAAACGAATAATGAAGCCCAGAGTGATTTTTATAACAAACTGAACCGAACAGAAAAAAATTGGTTCTGTTCTGTTCAGTTTGTTAATGGTGGCTATGTCTCCTACCTGGTGCTGTACGTCTTTGGTTTTCCTGGCTGCAGGGAAAAGCCGACCGGATGGATGCAACTTAATCCAGTGCCTCAGCTTTGACGTTCTGACTTGCCTGGTCCTGCTAGTAGTCCAGTCTCATAATGGAGTCTACCCAACTGATGGCATTGATTGTGGCTACTCAGTTACACACAAAGCCCCCTCACCACATTATGGTGTGCATCCACGAAGGGTGTGGTGGTGGGATAACTCTGTGTAAATAATTGTACCGATTTTGTCGTGCTAGATATCATGCAAGTATGTCTTTTTCCACTGTAAATGGATGCTAAGGAAAACGGAGCATAATAATACTGTTTTAGCGAAATTATATACCCTTGCCTGTGAAAGAATAAGTGGCATAACTGGCAGTGAACCAACAGAGTTCATAGGCAAACAATATAATGATATGCAATGTTTTATATTTGCAAATAAATTTAAAATCCATTGCCACTTATTTTTTCTCTATCTCTTTGCCAAGGACAAAGACTTGGTGCACTGGTATTTCAAAAAATAATTATGGTAGGTATCCACAGCAAATACAGGAGAGAAAACTATATCTACATTATTTTCCTTAAATATGTCATCATGTGCAGTGTTTTTTTAAGTACACTGAAAAAGCCAAGGGTTTTTTTTTATTTCTCAAGGTTAAAGCAATTATGCTTCTAATCAAAGGAGAAGGCACAGAACAAAAAAGCACCAAATTATCATCGCTTCAGAGTGGATAAGGAACATAAATGTAATCTTATTGCTGTATCTTACAACGTACTTTAAGTCTGGGTAGCTAACTGGTTATATCAGGATTATCAATGAAAGCAACTACATAAACCCACTAATATTCAGCATGAGAAAGATAAGAAATGCTTGATAATTTTTGTTGCATTATCTTTGATTGAGGGTATCTTTACTTGATAAGGTGCTCCAATGGGAGATTGCCCTGTGGCTCTCCTCATTTGGCTACTGACAACAACAATGTAGCAATAATAAACCATGTGAGATTCCTTAACTTTAGCTGACAGCATTCCCCCCACAATCAAGGTCTCCCTAACATGCATAAAGCATTTCTCTGCACAATCCATGTCCTTTCCTTCTGAAAAAGAAAATACGTATACAAATGCAGAATGATTAGCCATTGAATTAAGGGAAGCAAATCCATGCAAACAACCCCAGATGCAACTAATCCTGTTCCACAAAGCAACCACCACCATCATTTTGCATGGTCTGCCTAGTTTTGCATCCAAGTTTTGTTTGCACAATTTTGCTTACTTCGGCAAAAGAAGTTCTTTTTGAAAGCACCCACAAACCATCCTGCTTTCTCAGAAAGAAAACATAATATTTTTGTTCTTTTGTTCTTTCGTTCTTCCCTTTGAGGGTGAGACAAACTAGAACTTACATCCCTGTTCATTGATCAGTATATATAATGTTCATTCTTTTATACCTAAAATACGATACAGCTCTCCTGAGTGGAGATTTGTCTTCCCCATCCTCCTCTGCCACTTTAATGGCTAGGTCTTCTTGGAACTTACCTATAGATAGGGACACCCAGAAAGTAACAACAAGGAACTGAGCCTTCTTGGTGGTTGCACCCCACCTGGGAACCAGGTTCCACAAGAGATTCACTTGGCACCCTCACTTCATGCCTTCAGAACTGTAAACCTGACTTTATAGGTTGGCCTTCCCTGATCATTCCGTTCCAACTTCCTTATATAAGTAGGACATTATTATTTCTCCCTGCCTTGTGATAAATTTCTATTAGTTCTTTATCTTTTTCAATCTGTTCTTATTTTAAATTGTTAAATGGTTAAATGGTTTTAATTTATCATATTTGTGCTGATTTTCTTATTTGTTCTTTTTATGATGATGATTATGATTATGATTACCTCATGTTTGTCTGATTGATTAGTTTTTTTATTTACTATTTTAAGTTGATTAATCTGTTTTTTGTATTTTGCTTATGTATGTAAACCGCCCAGAGTAGCTTTTTTTGCTAGATGGTAGCGGCATATAAACAAACAAACAAACAAACAAACAAACAAACAAATAAATAAATAAATAAATAAATAAATAAATAAATAAATAAATCTCTTCTTTCAGTTTTCTACTCTATTTGCAAAGGGCAACTTGAGGGATGGTACCTGTACTTCATGCAGATTTTCAAAAAAGTTCCAGAAAAAAAATTAAAGGAAAGAAGGTTGTGAGTTTACTTTTCTGTTATTATATAAGTCACTATCCTATTGCTAGTCTGAACCAACAATTTAATCAATTGCTGAATGGGAAACCAATAGTTATGTAAATCTCAGTGAGTCAATGGGTCTACTTAAGTTGAGACCAGAAAAATGATACTAGCCATTGTGTGGCAAGGTGTGGAGATTTTCTGCTTCTTTTCCTTACTTTTCCATGGAACACAAATAGGATTGCTCCCAAACATCATTTGTCCTGACTTGTAGGACAGTTTTTTTCATCTAGTCAGTTCATTTGGAAAAGCGAATCAGACTAACAATTCAATTTTGCTTTACAATGGTGGCTTCTCTCAGCCATAGTGCTGGGAGGGGCCTCTTTGTCTACCCGACTGGTAAGAGTCACGTGTGTACAGCCTATGGGTCTGCTTGCAGAGGCAGTAGGTTAGATAAGGCCTTGCCACATGACGAGCGGCCTCTTTTTCAATCCAGCCAACTTCCCTCCCTCCCCCCCATAAGAGAATGAGATTAGCTGGTTGCGTATGGGCCGGATGGGAATTTTTGGCTTCCACTCAGATTGGTCCAGAGTGGCAGTGTGTTTTCGCCCATCCCATTCACTTTAAGGCTAAGGGGAGGCTTATAACCGGTCACAAATGGCGGGTAGTGCAAGCGGTTAATTTAAGTCAGGTGAAAGTTATTGAATAATATACCCTTATTGGGCCAGTAGCCCTCAATATGAATTAGGAAATAGATTAGTAAATTAGGGACATTAGGTGTTAGGTATAAATAGTTCAAAGATTAGGAATGAAGGCTGCCCAGACTGCAGGTTTTGGGAGGGCGCTGAACAGGTGGGCAGCACCCTTCTAATAATATTAGGAATCATTAACTGATCCGCTTGCACTACGTTCAGGCCCCCTTGTTTAAGGGGCATTTAACAGTTGAACTGAATGAAATCATATCAATCATGGCCCAATTTTAATCCCACAAACGTGTCTCGTCTCTTTATTTCTGGCCTGGGTGGACAAAAGCAAGCAGCTGCACCCATAAAAAGAATACATACTCCATTTATTCACCAGGGGTATCAGGTTGGCTTACATTATGTAGGACAGGATGTGTACTACATATATGACTGTTTTCAATATCTCATCCCTCCTCTCTCCCCCTACAGTTAGATTTCTGCTTCCTCCACCTACTACTTCCTGATGGCCCAACTGTTCTTGGAGGGATGTAACATTTTTAATATAGTTACCCATCAAATCCTCCATTGGCAGGCATTTAGGTAGACATCAGAGCTCTTGCTAAATACCCAACTTTTTGTTCCCCTCAACCAGATGAGGGTATAAACAGAAAACTGTCTGAAAACCATAGGTTTTCAGATGAAAGTTGATAGTAACTGTTGCCTCATGACCACTTGGTTTGGGTTGAATATGGCACTCCTCACTACAAAACCACCAGGCCTGCACTCCTCACTACAAAGCCATCAGGCCTGCAGGAATGGAAGAAAGTGATTGATCATATGTGGCATGCTTGAAGGAACAGGCTGTAAATAATGTAGTTATGGTAATAATAGTTTAGAAATAGCAATCTTATGAGTGCAGGCCTCCTAAGCACATGTTCCCATCATGTACAATTTCTCCTAATAACACAAATGAGCCATCTAGGACATGCAAGAAAAAACTTACTGGTACAGGACTCTGATGAAGACTGACAGCTATGTCACATGCTTTAAAGCCCCCAGAAACTAGAAAGATGGCAATGACAATCAAAGGTATTATTTAAAAAACTTTTCTTTAAAACACTGCAATCTAGAGCTAGTTGTACCAAAGCTGGTTGTTCTGTTTCATTTTGTTCTCACTAGATTTCACCGCATTGTGCACGGTAGATCCCTACGGTGATTTATTTACCTGCACAGATTAGTGAGGAAAAGTTTATAGGGCACTGCCTGCATTAGCAGGAAGGTTAACTCTGGGAAGAATAAGCAAGGTTACTTTTAGGTTGTCAGAAAAGATTCACAAGTTCAGCTGCCACAATCCCATAGAGATTCCCACAGTGTATTTGTTCTACCCTATTAACTGAGGACAGAATTATTTGGCAGCGAAAAACGAAAGGCATCTTTGCTGAACATCGCTATGCAAATGGTTGTTAACCGTTGGTGGCCTCCTCCTGATACTTCTGATGAAGACAGAGATGGTGATTAGCATCTCTGAAGTGCTTGAAAGGCTTGTTTGGGTTGCCTTTTGTTTATTTGTTCAGAACCTATATGCTGCCTGCTCAAATTATCACCATCTAGTTTGTTTTCCTTGCCTTTGGAAGAGGGGCATTGGAAAATAGGCCCATGATGTTATCTGCCACAGTGTCACCTAATCGCAAGCGATTACCTTCATTTTGGAAGCTTTTCTCCAACCCCATGTCTACGGCCCTTCGGCACTTCATTCTACTGCTGTTTGGAAGGAGAAATTCTCCTTTCAAAAAGTTTCAAAAACTTCAAAATTGCATGGATTTCTCAAACAGAGCAATGGCTGTTTGATGGCACTCAAATGCTACTGGACATTCTTTAACATTGTTTTGTGAAACCAAGAACACATGATTAAAAGGCAGAGGACATGAACACACAATCTGACCCTTCATCATTTGTTTTGAACCAAAATTCTCATGCACATTTAAGCTTCATAAAGGTCATGCCTTTCATATGCTGGTAAAAGGAAGCCAATACGCAGCTGAGATTTAAACCAGGACTTCCGAGGACATCATTTAGTTTGTTGCTGAGCTTTAAATACCTGCTCCCAGCAGCCCCTCAGTCCTTTTCTGGCAGAGCAGCAGAGAGGAAGCAGGCTGTGAGAGGAGCACACGGCCAAAGGGCAGAGAGCTAACTTCCTGTTCTTGCAGGAGCAAGGGGCGGAGTTTTAGCTTTAAATACTTGCTCCCAGCAGCCCCTCAGTCCTTTTCTGGCAGAGCAGCAGAGAGGAAGCAGGCTGTGAGAGGAGCACACGGCCAAAGGGCAGAGAGCTAACTTCCTGTTCTTGCAGGAGCAAGGGGCGGAGTTTTACCTTTAAATACCTGCTCCCAGCAGCCCCTCAGTCCTTTTCTGGCAGAGCAGCAGAGAGGAAGCAGGCTGTGAGAGGAGCACACGGCCAAAGGGCAGAGAGCTAACTTCCTGTTCTTGCAGGAGCAAGGGGCGGAGTTTTAGCTTTAAATACTTGCTCCCAGCAGCCCCTCAGTCCTTTTCTGGCAGAGCAGCAGAGAGGAAGCAGGCTGTGAGAGGAGCACACGGCCAAAGGGCAGAGAGCTAACTTCCTGTTCTTGCAGGAGCAAGGGGCGGAGTTTTAGCTTTAAATACTTGCTCCCAGCAGCCCCTCAGTCCTTTTCTGGCAGAGCAGCAGAGAGGAAGCAGGCTGTGAGAGGAGCACACGGCCAAAGGGCAGAGAGCTAACTTCCTGTTCTTGCAGGAACAAGGGGCGGAGTTTTAGCTTTAAATACCTGCTCCCAGCAGCCCCTCAGTCATTTTCTGGCAGAGCAGCAGAGAGGAAGCAGGTGGTGAGAGGAGCACACGGCCAAAGGGCAGAGAGCTAACTTCCTGTTCTTGCAGGAGCAAGGGGCGGAGTTTTAGCTTTAAATACTTGCTCCCAGCAGCCCCTCAGTCCTTTTCTGGCAGAGCAGCAGAGAGGAAGCAGGCTGTGAGAGGAGCACACGGCCAAAGGGCAGAGAGCTAACTTCCTGTTCTTGCAGGAGCAAGGGGCGGAGTTTTAGCTTTAAATACCTGCTCCCAGCAGCCCCTCAGTCGTTTTCTGGCAGAGCAGCAGAGTGGAAGCAGGTGGTGAGAGGAGCACACGGCCAAAGGGCAGAGAGCTAACTTCCTGTTCTTGCAGGAGCAAGGGGTGGAGTTTTAGCTTTAAATACTTGCTCCCAGCAGCACGCGCCAAAAAACCTTATAATTTCTTCTGGGTATAATTGAGTTCCTAAAGCCAAGCTACTCCTGAGGAAGTCCTACACACATTAGCAAGTTAGCACTGGAAACTTCCTGACGTGATTGCAGTTGGAGTAGAGGTGCTTTAGCAGCCCCTACACAGTTAGATTTTCAATAAGCAACAAAAGAAGTAAAGAGTCTTACTAGATTAAAAAAAAATTAGTGCAAGTTTACATTTTTGAGACCTTCAATACATTTTATTGCACTTGTTAAAATGGAGTTGCAGGGAGCAGCTGTAGTTACCTGCAGTACTTGTGCCATGTTTGTTATCTTGACAGAGCGTGTGCAGAACTACATCTGCTGCAAGTGCAAGCTGGTGGCCCTATTGGAAGAGAAGGTCCAGCAGCTGGAGGCTCGCATATCCGACCAGCAACATATTAAGGAGCTTGAGCGGTTCCTGGACAGAGCGGAACAGACTACTCAGGTCCAAGAGGAGACAGGGCAAACTTCAGAGGAGGAAGTCACTCCCGCAACTCAGGAGGTGGATGGGTGGAGGAATGTGACTCAAAGGAGTAGAAGGCCAAGGCATCGCTCAGAGAGTCTCATCTTGCACAATCAGTTTGAAGCTCTTTCCCTCAGCACACCTCATGAGGCACACATAGAGGAAGAATTGGTTCCACCGGAGGATCTCTCCCTCATCACTATTGATGAGATACAAGATCAGGTACATGTTGATGACCAGGCTGCAGGAGAGAAGCTCATTGTTCTAGGGGATTTTATAATTAGAAATACGGAGGGATGGATTTGTGAGGAGCATGATAACCGTATGGTCACTTGCCTGCCGGGTGCAAAGGTTGCAGACATCACCAGAAATATAGATAGCTTGTTAGAGAGAACTGGGAAGGAGCCAGTGGTCATGGTACACGTCGGTACCAATGATGTCGGGAAGGCCAAGCGGTCAGTCTTGGAAGCCAAATTCAGGTTGCTAGGTAGAAGATTGAAGACCTGGGCTTCCAAGGTAGCATTTTCAGAAGTGCTACCTGTTCCTCGTGCAGGACCCGCCAGACAGGCAGAACTCAGAAGCCTCAATGCGTGGATGAGGCGATGGTGTCGAGAGGAGGGCTTTAGATTTGTCAGGAACTGGAGAACATTTTGGGACAAGCCAAACCTGTTCAGGAGGGATGGGTTGCACTTGAATCATGATGGGACCAGATTGCTGGCACTCAACCTCAAAAAGGCAGCAGAGCAGCTTTTAAACTGATAACTGGGGGAAAGCCGACAGGAGCTGAGTGGCATCCGGTTCAGGAACACCTCATCCTCGGGGAATGAGGTTGGAGAGGGTAGAGAATCACATAGAGAAGAGCAGGTATAGGTATTAGCACCGGGAGAATAACGGAATGTGACAGTTCATGTACTGAAAATAAAAGCTGTGGGGCGAATAGAACAAGGCAGCAGCTGTTGTTGCGGGACCCACTGTACAGGTGCTTCTATGCCAATGCTCGAAGCCTCCGAGCAAAGATGGGAGAACTTGAACATTTGGCAGCTAGGGATAACATTGATATAATAGCCATAACAGAAACCTGGTGGAATGCGGAGAACCAGTGGGATACAGCAATCCCAGGCTATAAACTCTATAGAAGAGATAGAGGGGGGCGGGTTGGAGGAGGAGTGGCCATCTATGTCAAAGAAGGGGTAAAATCCAGCAGAATGGAGATTGACAGAGGGTCTGACTCCACCATAGAATCACTGTGGGTTAAACTACTAGGTCCAAGGAGTGATGTGATCGTTGGAGTATTCTATCGTCCACCAGATCAGAAACTTGAGGGGGACCTTGAAATGAGGAGAGAAATCATGGAAGTGGCTAAAAGGGATAGGATAGTAATCATGGGGGACTTCAATTATCCCCACATTGACTGGGCCAATGCGAGCTCCGGGCAAGAAAGAGAAACTGGGTTTCTCGACTTGCTGAATGACTGTGCCTTAGAGCAACTTGTCACGGAGCCCACCCGAGAACAGGCAACTCTGGATCTAATATTGTGTGATACTCAGGACCTGGTCAGAGGTGTGAATGTCACTGAGCCTCTGGGGAACAGTGACCATGCTGCTATTACCTTTGCCATGCATGTCGGAGGAAGAGTGTCAACCAAATCAGACATAAAAACCCTTGATTTTCGAAGGGCAAACTTCCCTCAGATGAGGAAACTAGTTAGAGAGAAACTGAAGGGGAAGGTTAGAAGAATCCAATCTCTTCAGAGTGCATGGAGCCTGTTTAAAACAACGATAATAGAGGCCCAGCACAAGTGCATACCACAAAGAAAGAAGAGCTCATTTAAGTCCAAGAGGACACCGGCATGGTTAACGAGTGGAGTTAGAGAGGCTCTAAAGCGCAAGGAGAGGTCCTTCTGTAAATGGAAATCCTCCCCAAATGAGGAAAATAAAAAGGATCACAAACTCTGGCAAAAGAAATGTAAGAAGATGATAAGGGAGGCAAAGAAAGACTTTGAGGAACGAATGGCTAGCAATATAAAGGGTAATAATAAAAGCTTCTTTAAATATGTTAGAAGTAGAAAACCTGCCAGAGAACCAGTTGGCCCTCTGGATGGTGAGGGAGGAAAAGGGGAGGTTAAGGAAGACTTGGACATTGCAGAGAAATTGAATGAGTTCTTTGCGTCTGTCTTCACGACAGAGGACCTTGAGCGGATTCCGCTGCCCGAGCCGCCCCTCTTGACTAAAGAATTAAATCAAATACAGGTTAAAAGAGAGGAGGTTTTAGGACTAATTGATAAATTGAGGATTAACAAGTCACCGGGCCCAGATGGCATCCACCCAAGGGTTATTAGGGAACTGAGAAATGAAATTGCAGATCTCTTAACGGTTATATGCAACTTGTCTCTTAAAACGGCCACAGTGCCGGAGGACTGGAGGATAGCAGATGTCACACCAATTTTTAAAAAAAGGAAGGAGGGGGGACCCAGGAAACTACAGGCCGGTTAGCCTTACATCTGTCCCAGGGAAGATGGTGGAAAGCCTCATCCAAGAGAAAATCTTAAAACACATAAAAGAACAAACCTTGCTGAGAGAAAATCAGCATGGCTTCTGTAAGGGTAAATCTTGTCTGACAAAACCTCTTAGAATTTTTTGAAAAGGTCAACAGGCACGTGGATTTGGGTGAACCGGTTGATATAGTCTATCTGGATTTTCAAAAGGCTTTTGACACAGTCCCTCACCAAAGGCTGCTGAGAAAATTGCACAGTCAGGGGATAAGAGGGCAGGTCCTCTTATGGATTGAGAACTGGTTGAGATCCCGGAAACAAAGAGTAGGTGTCAATGGGAAATTTTCACAATGGAGAGAAGTGAAAAGCGGTGTGCCCCAGGGCTCTGTCCTGGGACTGGTGCTTTTCAATCTGTTCATAAATGACCTGGAGACAGGGATAAACAGTGAGGTGGCCAAGTTTGCTGATGACACAAAACTTTTCCGTGTGGTAAAAACCAGAGAAGATTGTGAAGAGCTCCAGAAGGATCTCTCCAAACTGGGGGAATGGGCTGAGAAATGGCAAATGCGTTTTAATGTAACCAAATGTAAAGTAATGCATATTGGGGCAAAAAATCCAAACTTCATTTATCAACTCATGGGCTCTGAGTTATCCGTGATGGATCAGGAAAGAGATCTTGGTGTGTTGGTGGACAGCTCCATGAAGGTGTCTCCCCAATGTGTGGCAGCAGTGAAGAAGGCCAATTCCATGCTAGGGATTATCAAAAAGGGGATTGAAAATAATACAGCCAACATTATAATGCCATTATACAAAACAATAGTAAGGCCGCATCTGGAGTATTGTGTACAATTCTGGTCACCGCATCTCAAGAAAGACATAGTGGAACTGGAAAAGGTGCAGAAGAGAGTGTCTAAAATGATTACTGGGCTGGGGCACCTCCCTTATGAAGAAAGGCTAAAACATTTGGGCCTCTTTAGTCTGGAAAAAAGGCAATTGAGGGGGGATATGATTGAGACATACAAAATAATGCAGGGTATGAGTAAAGTGGATAGAGGGAAGCTCTTCTCCCTCTCCCAAAATACCAGAACTAGGGGACATACACTAAAATTGAGGGCTGGGAGAGTAAGAACTGACAAAAGAAAATATTTTTTCACCCAGCGCGTTGTAAGTCTATGGAACTCCCTGCCACACAATGTGGTGATGGCATCTGACCTGGATGCCTTCAAAAGGGGATTGGACAGATTCCTGGAGGAAAAGTCCATCACAGGTTACAAACCATGATGGAGATGTGTAACCTCCAGGGTTTAAACCAGGGTACTTCAAGGGCCAGATGCAGGAGAGTGGTATCAGGAGACAGATATCTAGTCTCATGCACTCCCAAACACATCTGGTGGGGCCGCTGTGAGATACAGGAAGCTGGACTAGATGGGCCTTTGGCCTGATCCAGCATGGCTCTTCTTATGTTCTTATGTTCTTATGTTCTTATGCCAGGTGATCACTCTTTTTCTCTCAGGTTGATCTGAAGATTATTTAGGGAAGAGAATACCCATGTACACCATCTTCAGATGACTTGAATAAAGGTAGGTTATGAATACAACTAATATTTGTAGAGATTTATGATAAAGCCCCTGAAAAGGCACACTCTTAGGGTGCCATTTACATATACAGTAGATCCTCATATAACAAACAGTTTGTATAACATAAAATCTGTACAACATAAAAAATTCCAGAGATAAGGGAAATTTGCTTAACAGAAATGTCTATGGGCCAAATCCATACATCATAAAAATGGTTGCAATTAGGGATTACTGCTTTCAATGCATTCCTATGGGAAATTTGTATAAAGGAAAATTTACTTAACATAATTTCATTTGGAATGAATTAATTCCTTTATACAAGGTACCACTGTATACAAATATACCAAGTTATAGTTGTCCAATAGATACAACTTTGGTAGAGACATACACGTACACCACACTTTCCTCATTAAATGGCACCAGGTTCTGAAAAAAAATCTCCTTGGACCCTCACCCATGTGTTTTTATCCTTTCTCTTCACCTTCTTGCTTATTAGGATTTCTCTTTCACGCCAAAGAAGAAGAGATCTGATGCCTAGCAGAGTGAAAAGTCCCATTTCAGACAACATGATGGCTTGTGAAGGAGGGAAGCGGGAACTGAGGTCTAAGTGAGACATTTCAAGATGTTTCATGTGTTCAGCCTGAAAGCTCTGGCCTGCCTTTAGGGCTCCATGACTGAAATGCAATATCTAGGGCTACTACTAAAAGAAAGGACTATAGGTCACTTTTCAGATATTCTTTCTTTCTTTCTTTCTTTCTTTCTTTCTTTCTTTCTTTCTTTCTTTCTTTCTTTCTTTCCTGTATGTTCCATTTAATCTGTTTTTGAAGCTGTGAAAATGGGTCTCCACTTATCTCCACTGCACTGTCACTTCTTATCTCATAAGAAATTTATGGCTCCCGATCCTTTCTAATATGATTACCTGAATCATTTACATTTCAGGAACTAACTTCTATATCAGTCATTCTGACTTGGGAATAATATGATATGCAAAGAATAAAAATGAATGCAAGAATGTTTTATTTAGGAGTCCATTTTTAAATGCTTTGACATTTATTTGCTTGGAATCGTAATGTAATATTTGAGAAGGTGAGCTGAATGGGGCAGGTCCCCCTTGCTGTTGCATAAGGGATTAAAATCAATTTCCTCGACTGTAACACATTGAGAAAAATTCTTCATGTCATCAAGTTATTTAAATTTACATTCTGACCAGCAACATATTGTGTGAAGACAGCAGGTGATTATTGTCATTTATTCACTTTGTGGTTAGAAATGAATTTAGCATGAATGAAAAACAATCTGATACAGGGAGACAATTTCCTGCCTGCAACCCTTGCATCAGTTTTAAAGAAAATGAGTTATTAAAAAATCTTCAGAATTCTGTGTAAATATAAGATAAGAAGTCAGATGCCATCTTACATGGTCTTAAAATTCTGCTTTGCTGTGAAGCAAATGAGTTATAAAAACCACTGTTGTGGTTAAAGTACATTTTTAGCCATATGGTACCACTGTTACATCTGAGTGCTGTGTAATCATGTTGCCAAGAGGCATTAAAAACTGAAATAACTTTGAGGTCCTAATTTGACCTTTTAACCTTTTTCCTTGCTCCACTCTGGGTTCTGTTCACCCACAATTCTCCACAGCTAAGATCTTCTTCACAGATATTCATAGCTCATCATTGGCATCCACATGATGAATCATAGGCATCTAATGCATATCATATGGCAATGCTTTAAAAGTGCCTTGTGGACATTTTCAGCACTCTTGAAGACTTTTTTTTTCTTTTCAAAGAAGGCCATCAGATTTCCCCCATTTTGCTGATCTTCAAATAAGTGATTCGGTTTCTGTGGGTCATCTCGTAAGTTGTTAACGGATGGAAGGGGTTTGTAATTAAGGCTTGTGCTGAGAGTAATACTATTTCCAAAAATGTAATTAAGGACATCCTCTGGTTCAATTCCACATAATCACACCCACCCATGAAGACTAGAGGGAATTCACACAGGAAAATCTTCTGTTGCTTGCTTAGAATTTTATGTGTGGGTGTGGGGTGGTGGGTGGTGGTGGTGAACTGTTGCATAGTACAGTGAATTAGGTGTGGTAGGCAGCTCAATTCCCCACTATAATGCCTTGACATGGGTTAGACCTGATGAGCCAAAGTGTGCATTCCAGCTCTACAGTTTTAAGGTGGTGGTGGTGGTGGTGGTAGTGGTGGTAGTGGTGGTGGTGGTGATAATTTTACACAGGAAGAAAGTTGACTGAACTCCTGATCTTGTTACATTTTTCAGTAGTATAAATCTTTCCTCTTTCTCCCACAAGGAATGAAATTAATTTTTCTTGGATGCTGGATCAACCATTGGAATCCACCCAGAGCAGGGGAACACTAGTTTAAAAAATAAATTACTCATTACTTTCACTACAGAATTGGGTACCATCGAGAGAACAGATGTTCCACCTCAATAAACTCTTAAGGGGACCTTTGTTTGCCATAAAAATAACCAATGACAGGCAGTTGTGTCACATCATTAGCAACTCTGAAACGTTCAATACAAAGTCAAACTTTTTGGTCCATCTATTTTGGTATTCTCCACATCAGTGGTCCAGATCTTGCAGTCCTTAACAATTTTCCTCATTCTGTGTAGTCCACCGAGGTGAGAGTGCAAAAGATGGAGGAGGTAGAGTAACACAGAGAGAGGGGTTCAGTGTGTGAGAGAAAGACAGAGGAGATTGGAATGGTACAGAGGTAGATGCAATCCTGCAGTGTTGGCAAAAACTATGGCTCTTCCCATTGTTGGCACTGGCTCCTCTTGTTTCTAAATCTGATTCTGTTCATGGCTGATAAGATCCCCAGCAGATCATCCAGAATGAATGTCTCAAATGAAAGCACATTTCCAACCCCTGAGACACCATGACAGAAATCAGTTTTCTAGGATATGAGACTGGCATACTTCCCAGGGATATCTGGAACAGAACTTTCACTAGGCAAGCTTGTGCTTTCTAGCATTAGAAGAGAGGTATACATGCTAATCCAATAATCCATTTGTTGCATTGAGGCACAGTTTGCCATAATTCTTTTACTTCGATTTTCAGATATAAAAATGATCACCAGAAACCATTTTAGATATTTTTGAAGCACTTTTAAGTGTCCCTGGACTGCAGCCTGAAACTGTGTGCTTTGGACTAAGAAGGAAATTTCTAAGAAGGAATTTCTAAGCTATTTGCTGTATCTTAATTAGCTCTCACTTACTGAAGTAACACATTCCCCGATATTTGGCAACATGAGTTAGCCCAGAGTCCACAAGAATGTGAAATCAGATTAAGAGATATTGGTACTGTATGTTTGCCAAGAAGGTTTAAAAATAAGTGGGGTGAAGGGTAAGTCTAGTGGAGGAAATGAGATGCTCCGCTGGTAATAGCAATGACCTATTGTGATACAAGTGCAACCTAGAAATATGGATGTTTGCAGCAAGACATGAGAAATAAAGAGATAAGACACATTGCTTTGGTGAACTGGGGTTGCAACTCTATTAAGGATATGCTTATGAAGAAGTCGACAAGCTCTATGTGTGAATGTGCTCACACTACAGCTCTCAGATAGCTGCAGCAGTTAATTCAGAACAAATGTAATACATTTGTGGGCACTGAGGGAAATTTCTTCCAATCCTTTCCTTGGCCAGCTCCTCCATGTCCCATGATTCTAGGTCAAGGGTTCTCCACTTTGTGTGCCCAGATATTCTGGAACTAAAACCTCCAAAGACCTTCAGCACTATCTGTGGTGTGCACAATTTCTGGGAATTTTAGTCCAAGAACATCTCAGTGCTCAAGGCTGGGAAGCACTATTCAATATGAATGATTTGGGAGCTAAACTGGCCCACAGATGAGCCCCCCCCCCACTCCCGAGGCCCAACGTCCTAAATATAGGAATCAGGGTAACTGGAAATTTGCTGATAGATTATTTCTGAAGCTGTTGCTCTGATTTCTGTTTTCCTTCCCATGCTTACCACTGCAATCAGCCCAAATATATATTGTCACCAATGCTTGCCCTCCTCCCCAGAGCAAAGGGCAGCTCTCAAAAACTGTACAGGGTAGACTAGAGATGGGCATGAAATGACTTTTTTATTCGTTCCATTATCCGTTATTCATTCTGTTACATAAAAAAATGAATAATGACCGTGGCGATGGTTTAGGCACGAAATGAACGGAACCAAGAAAATTACCTTTGTTACTGTTCGTTTTCATTAATGGCGGCACACAATGAAATGGCCTGGTGCTGGTCCAGAGGTCCAGTGCCATGGCGACCAGGAAAAAAAAAAGCCCGGGCACGGCAACCATCAGGAATTCCACTCTACCCCACCCGTGGCCGCCGGAACGAGCCAAGTCTTTGTTTGCCTCTGCCCGCCCCGAGGCGATTCCAGCTCGGTGGAGGCATGCTTGCTTACCCAGTCTGACTGGAGTCCTTGCCCTGGCAGAAGCGGCAGAGGAAATATTTTTTCTCATGACACAGGGTCTGCCGGGTGGTCAGGAAGATCATGCCACCAACATTCAGCTGCACCCATTTGCCTCGGTGGCCCGGTGGGGAAGAAGGTGGTGGTGGCAGTGGCTGGCGGGGTGAGCAGGGGCTCTCTCAGGTGTAAGGAGCCCTCTGCATGGGTTCCGCTTCCTCCCCACGGTCCATCCTCATCTCCTTCACTGGCTTGCTCACACCCGCCATCCCTCGCCCTCCTCCTCCTCCTCCTCCTCCTCTTCCTCACTCCAGAAAACAGGAGAGATTCATGTGCAGCAGAGAGCCAGCGAGAGGATTTTGGGAGTTGGAGTCTTCCGAGGGCCCTCTGCCACAAGTCGAGGCAGGGGGAAAGGGCAGATCTCAGTAAGTATGTGGGCAGGAGGGCGGCTTTTTGCAAAGCCTTGCAACTTGGCAAGCAGCTTTTCCCCCCTTTCTTTTTCTGGGATGAGGAGAAGCATGAGGCGGGTGCCCTTTTAAGATGCCCCATGTGTATGGAGCTGGTGAGTGGTGTATGCAGCCCGAGCCGGGTGCTTGCCGGTCAGGAGGTGCCTTCGCTCGGTTTGCCACCAGACCCCTTTTGTCCCCTGCTTCTTCGAGAGGGCAGGGGCCGCTGGAAGCCGTGCTGGCTGCCGCTGCCTTGGAACAGTGTGCCACACCTGGGACAGACGGAGGAAGTAGTAGGCGGTCAGCCCCCCACCAGGTGGCTCCCCTCCCCTGTTAGCTTAAAAAAAAAAGAGGCACTGGCCCCATGCCAGCAGCTCAAAAAGCCCCTGCTGCAGGGGCCAGGGGCTGCCACCGAGGAGCCGCCACCACCGGCGGTAAGAACCACCCAAAAAACAAACTGGTTTGGGTTCGTACGATTTTTTTTTAAATTCCTACAAACCTGAACCCGAACCAAACCAAGGGTGGACCCGAACCAGACGAACCCAAACCATGGGTTTTCTGGTTCGTGCCCATCTCTAGTGTAGACCAAAATAGATTGTGGTCTATATCTTGAAGTAAATACATCCCCTGCCCCCATACACACACACTCACATATATACAGAGAGGGGGGGAGAGATTAAATGAAGATAAATAATGGAAGAGCAGAATATTTGAAGAAAGTGAAACAAGGAAAGAACAAACTAAAGAGGGAGGTAGAAGTGGAAGGGCAATTTAGGTGGCAGAAGAAAGAGCAGACCAAGAGAAAGTGAAAGAAGAAGAGAAGGAAGAGGAACATGTGTGATGAATTACAACATATTTAAACATGGAGAACACAAAATGGAGAAATTCTGCAAGTTCCAGCTCCAAAAGTCTCTTTGGCATTCAAGTGCTGTCTGTAACTAACAGATAGGTAGTTGAATAGGTTCTCAAGTGCTGATGCCATGAAAATAGATGTTGAAGAATTACAGTTTTCCTTTTGAGATAATTAAAGGTGAAAGCAGGCCACTCTTTTAATTTTAGCCTGCTGCTGGATCCTTTTACTATTCTAATTGTAATGATTATTGTATTAAGGGGAGCTCATGTTAAACACCCCAATTTATATCTTACAAAGAATGATAATTAATTAATTATTGCTTTTAGACATCTTTTGTTTTTATGGATTTCTCTTATCTTTGGAGATGCTGGTGACTGACAAGGGAGTTTGGAAGGAAATGATTCATTAAACTACGTTACTTGGAAAGGTGTTTTCTAGCGATCAGGGCTGTAATATTCTGGTTAGTAGTGCTGAGTCATGCTTTAGTGGTTAGCTTCAGTTTCCACCATCTGCAGCAGAGGGATTCTTCAAATCTAATTCAAGTTAAATGGAGAATAGAACTTGAATCTTTGAGTGGCTCTGAAGAATGCAGACAACAGTAGAACACTTACATTTGTGTTTTTTGTATTTGAAGCATAATGTACCGGACAAAGTTGCTTACTACATGTGCCAGTGATGCAGATGCGTGACCGGTGGCACAATGGTGGCTTCTATTAGCCATAGTGCTGGGAGGGGACTCTTTGTCTACCTGACCTGTAGGAGTCACGTGTGTGCAGCATATGGGGATGCTTGCAGGGGAAGTAGGTTAGATAAGGCCTTGCCACATGGTGAGAGGCCTCTTTTTCAATCCAGCCATCATCCCTCCCTCCCTCCCTAATAAGAAAATGAAATTAGTTGGTCACATACAGGTTGGATGGGAATTTTTGGCTTCCACTCAGATTGGACTAGAGTGGCAGTGTGTTTTCACCCATCCCATTCTCTTTAAGGCTGGGGGGGGGCTTATAACCGGTCACAATTGGTGGGTAGTGCAAGCATTTAAGCCAGGGGGAAGTTATTGAATAACATACACTTATTGAGCCAGTAGCGCTCAATATGAATTAGGAAATAGATTAGTAAATTAGGTGTTAGGTATAAATAGTTCAAAGATTAAGAATGAGGGCTGCCCAGACTGCAGGTTTTGGGAGGGCACTGAAAAGGTGGGCAGCACCCTTCTAATAATATTAGGAATCATTAACTGATCCGCTTGCACTACATTCAGCCCCCCTTGTTTAAGGGGCATTTAACAGTTGAATTGAGTGAAATCATATCAATAAATTGTGGCCCAATTTTAATCCCACAAACGTATCTCACCTCTTTATTTCCAGGCTGGATGGACAAAGCAGTTTGTGGGACTCTTCCTCATCAGTTTCCCTTGTAACGAGTAAGGATGCATTAACATGTATTTCACCATATTTTAAAATATGTAGTTACCAAATTCACACATCTCACAATGAACATGGAAATTGTCATAAGTTGTTGTCAGAAAGCCAATCAGTTTCCTGGTGTATTATTAAAAGGGGGTAGTTGACAACATGCACACATTAGGAAGCATCAAAAGTAATGTGACCTTTGGGTAGTGGGCGGCATATAAGTTGAATAAATAAATAAATAAATAAATAAATAAATAAATAAATAAATAAATAAATTTCCAAAATTCAGAACCTTTAAAAATGTTGTCACACCTACAAATATTCTTTGGTCAACAAAGGTCAATAATAATGTACCCATTAATGCCTCCATTTTCAAAACACAGAGAAAATTATTTAGATATTGTTGCAGAATTTTGAATTTCTGGTAAAATTTATTTTTGCTGTACAGTGGTACTTCTGTTTATGAGTTTAATCCATTCTGAATGCATGCTCTTTAGTCGGCCAACTGTAAAGTAGAGCAGCCCTAAAAAAAATCAAATAAATAAATAAATAAATTGATTTTTTTTAAAAAAAAAAGTTAAGTAGAGCAGACCACATCTAAAATTTGTAAGGCAGCAGTTAAAACACCATCAGTTTTTCACTCTTAAGTCAAACATGCCTTTTGGAGAAAAAGGGGAAGTGGGAAATCAAATAACTAGATAAATAGAAAAATGAATAAGACTTAATTCGCAGACATTTTACCTTCCTGGTCATGCCTTTTGGAAAACATTTCACCTTGTCAACGTTCATCTTAAACTGTCATGTCCAAAACCAAACACAATATTCCAGGTGAAATCTAGCCAAAGCAGACTCAAGTGGCACTATTATTTTCCTCTTTCTGGACACTATGCTTCTCTCGATGTGGCCTAGTATTGCATTTCTTGTCAATTTGTCTGCTGTCTTTCTTTGTGTGTCTTTCTGCAGCCACATTATACAGTATTATAGTAATGCCAAAAAAATCATTGTTGAAGTTATAATGGTAACCAATGTTGAATCTAGTATATCTTGTTCTGTTTTTAAGGAAATCTACCTCTCAATATAAATACATTACTTTTAAGCACACACACACACACACACACACACACACACACACACACACACACACACACACACACACACACACACACACACACACGAGAATGTGTTAAAAAAACAGCCCTCACAATTGCTTTCTGTATGGATGAGAAATAGTTAACAGTGAAAAAAGGTATCAGGTTTGGAAATTTCCCGGTTTAGTATCTCTTTGTCAGTGATTGTAATTACAAAAAAGATTTGTTAGGCCAAACAATTTTCTTTCAAGATAAATAAAATTGGTTTGGTTCACATGAGCAATTTTTAACCTGGGGTAGTTTAGGGCAGCCCATTTCTGAACAAGGGTGGTGATAAAACAGTTTTACTTTTAAAATAATTATATCTTTGATACCTTTGTCTAAACTTACACAGATTTGGCACAGTATAGAAGCAGACTGTCAAAATTATTCTTGATCAATTTTTTGTGTTTCGACAGCCCCCATTTTTAAAATTGCATTGTGGAATGTTGACTTCCTCTGCTGTGTAATGTCACTTATGCTCTCTTATGCAGCAATAATGAAACAAGCATTTTATTTTATTTTCCTTTATTGACCACATAGTGTTGCCCACTTTGATTTTCATCTTTCTTAATCCTCTCAAATACATGGTTAATAAAAGCCGCTATGATGCTATTTGCTTTTCTTTCATACTTATATTTTTAGTCTTGCTTCTAATGAGTATAAATTTTTAAATGACACGAGCTTCCCTTACACATAAATGTGAATAAATTCAATTACATTTTACAGAAATAAACAGCTTATTGCTTTGAGGTTAGTTGCGCAAGAAATGTTGTCAAATTAAAGTTTTTGAATTCCAGTTGTCTAATCACTATATTTGTACTGTATTTTGTGAAACTTCTGTGATGCCTCCTCTGGCAAAAAAACTTAGGATCTTTTACAAGATACTTACCATTTTATTCCTCTATGAATCCAGATCTATAAGAACAATGTAATGTGGTTCTTTACTACAGATAGGCACGAAACAGTGCGCACCCCATTTCATTTCATTTCATTTCATTTCATTTCATTTCTTATGAGTATTTTAAAATTGTACAAAACAAAACGAAATGAAACAAAATGGCTCCACTGGGTCCTAGAGGCACCAGATTTGGTTCCCGGGAGCCATTTTTAAAGAGGTACAGTCAAGCTGTCATCTGCTGCACCCCTTTAAAAATGCCCCAGTCACCACAAGGTGGTGGAAAAAATGGATTCCGGTGGTGACTGGGCCATGTTTAAAAGGGTATGGCCGATGACAGCTATGCTGGACACCTTTAAAAATGGCCTGGTCACCAGTGTGGGGCTCCTGTGGTGGCAACTGAGCCATGTTCAGAACGATCCAGCTGAGCTGTCATCAGCTGTACCCCTTTAAAAATGGCCCAGTCAGCACCATGTCAATCCCCCAGTGGTGACTGGGCTATTTTAAAGAGGTACATCCTATGACAGCTCTGCTGGAACCTTTGGAAATGCCTCCCCAGCAACAAATCTGATGTCTCTAGGACTCAGGGAAATCACCCCCACCTCCCAGGTGAGAGGAGGATGGAAGTCAGGGTTGAGAGGAGGTGGGGAGTGCTGGAGCGGCTGCGAGGACCGACCACCTACCTTTCCATATACTGGGCTCTGCGGTGGCAGTGTTGGTGGCTCATTGTGAGCCCAGCAGGTAAGGGACCCCTTTTACAGATGGAACAAAATGGTTCATTTCAACAAAAAAGACCATTTTGTTTCATCTGTAATGAAATGATGCTTCTTCATTTTGTTTTGTTTCATTTTGCTTTGTTACCTAACAAAACAACAAAACAGCATTTCATTTTTCATTTTGTGCCCATCTCTACGCTTTAGAGATAATATATTGATTAAAATCCATGATCGCAGGCTTTTTCAGTTGAAATATTAAATCCTTGTCTGCATGCTTACCTCTGGTTAATCAGTCTGAAAGTTAACAAGATCTCTTCAGAAAACATGTACATATAAATTTAATAGAATACTATTTCCACTCTTGTTGCATTGATTTATCAAATTTACTCATCATAGCACTGGACAATCAGTATTCTTTCACAAATGTCCTTCCACGTTATATTTTTAAGGAGTCAAGCACCTCAAAAATTAGATTGAGGGAAAAGTCAGTTGCATTTCATATGAATGAATTCCAATGTGAAAATGTACAACTGGAATTTTTTTATTTCTTGAGAAAGAATTGTGAAAGACATACAAAAATTTCATGGTCTAACCCTGTCTATTGAACAGAATAGGGCAGGGGGAGGGACACCAGTGATTTTTCATTGGTTTGATATTTTGCACAGCTACTATCTCTTTTTCTTCACCTAGCCAGGCTTTCGGCAGTTTTGGTCTCTTCAGAGCTTTTAAGTAACTAGTTACATCTAATATAGTTATCTACAAGCAGTTTCTGTTGGGTAAGAAGTAATATTAGAATTACAAGGTTTATTTTTAGGTACAATACTAGCTATTCAATTCCTTTAAAGTGATTTTATCAATTTCACATGGGAAGTGAAATATCCTTTGGTTTTGTCTTTTGTGTTTCTGTAACTATTTCCAAGGTACAATATTGGAACTGGTCTCTGGAAGGGAGAAAATACATTTCCATTTATTTTGTGGGCAAAATGGTGCTGACAAAGTAACATTTCATTAACAGTGCAGCTGGTGAGGACTGTTCTGGCCAGGCTGTTGAACTTAAGACTCCAGTGACCCAGACTTTTGCTTTCTGTACCCTTAACTCACCAATAGATTGGGGTGCTGAAAATGCCCTTGAGGATACATGTGGATCCATAGTGTGGCTCCTACATAAGGAGGCACAAATGGTTGAGGACGAGGAGGACATGGGTGGACACAATCAGCTGGGAGGCATATAGGTCTAAGGAGGTAAAGCCACAGTAAGCTTCATCAAATTGGACTGAAAGGTGGTCTGTGGTTTTATCCAGACACAGGTAACTGAGTAGACATTCTAGTGCCATCTGAGCAAGCCACTCAGGAATCCTGGGAAGTGTAGTGAAGCTCACCACCTGGAAAATCAATACCAGGCCCAACATCACCACCAAAGAAGCTGGGACAATCCCTTGTAGGCAGAGCATCCCCATTATTTATTTATTTATTTATTTATTTATTTATTTATTTATTTATTTATTTATTTATATACCGCTCCATCTAGCTGCACAGCTACTCTTGTGAAGCCCTGGATCCACACTTCTACCATTTCTTCCACAGGTTTCAGATCAGGTCAGCTGGGCAGTTTTGTCATTCAGCAATGCCACATTAGAAATCTACAGGCATACGAGCAGCTAGCAATTCCTACAGTCTTGCTGGGCATCATATTCACACTATCTGCCTGCAAGGGAAAATGACCACCTGTATCTAGAGCACTTGCTGCACATCCCTCTGCCTAACCTACATGTGGGGTAAAATGGATGAAGAAAAGTGCCTCCGCTCCCCATTACAAAGCAACTTTCCAGGGAGGAGCATGAAAAAGAAAAACAGATTCATTTCATTCCCTTTTGTCCTCCTCTGTGTTTTGTTTTGTATCGTAACAAAATTTTTCAAAAGAATTTTGTTACTTACAAATAACAAAACAAAATGAGGTAAGGGAATCCCTGGGAGGGGGCTGAGAGGGTAGCACTGATGTCAGCACTTTCCTCTCAGCCCCCTTCTGGGGGATTCCCCACTGCCTCCCAGCTGGGAGGCGGCAGCAGTCAGAAAGTCCAAGTACGACTCGCTGCTGCCTCGCTGAGGCAAGAAAAGGAGCAAGATAGGAGACAAGTGAGTTCCCCTCCAACACACTTCTCCATTGCCGCTTCCACTCCAAACAGACTCCTGCCTAGCTGTCAGAGGCTGGAGCCAGTTTAAAATGGCAGTGGAGAAGAAGAGTGTTGGAGGAGGACTTGCTCGCCTCCTAGCTCGCTCCTTTGCCTGCCTCAGTGAGGCAGCAGTGAGTCCTTGGACTTTCTGCCCACTGTCGCGTCCCAGCTGGGAGGCAGTGGGAGGCAGTGGGGAATCCCACTGGGATGGGAGTGCATTTTTATACATTGATCTCAAAAGCATCAGGACTTTTTATAGGTGGTAAATGTCCCTTAATGTCCCTTTCTATAGGTGGTAAATGTTCCTCTGGGAGCATCCCGAGACTGTGCTGCTCGCCCAAGGCTACACAGGCTGACTCTTCTAGTATGCACCATGGGGAATTGAACTCCCAACCTCTGGCTCCACCACCAGATGCCTAACTTATAGAGCTATCCATTCTGGTACTTGTCCCTTACTACTGTGAAAATTCAAATTATATTTTCTATTGGCTTCTTACACAGAAATGCATAGCAAGGATCTGAGAGGTTCTCTCCTGCAGAGTCTGCAAAACAAAATACAACAAAACCTATTTTACAACACCCTTCCCCTCCCTCCCCCCATACCGGATAAGCACTTTTATTCAACAGTGTTGGTGACAGTTAACAAGACCATGGTGTACCCAGCTGTCACTTTACACCAAACAATAAGTACCCACACAACTGTCTCCTATTTGAGATTGCACTTTCAATCTTTCCTCCCAGAAATTAAGAAGCCCCTGGTAGAGAAGAGCAGGAATAAGATGAATCCCAGAAGGAATATCATACTCAACAGTGACATTGCAAATCCCATTGTGTGTTTGGAGCAGAGAAGTGAAAATCAATGCCTATTAAAGTGTCAGATGCAAAATGCAGCTTGCAGGAGGCTTAATATAAGGGGCACCATAGAAACACAATGCATTAATAATGTAACATACCCATAATGCATGGTTAATGTTTCTTAGATACTTCATCTATAAGAATATATAAAGAGTGAATAAATGAGATTCATAGATGGGCAATATTTAAAAAAGTGGTTCCTAGCCCTACTTCAGAAACTGAATATGCTGGTAGAGCAGAAAAAGCAACAACATGGCATTCATAATCTGGCTTCTCTTCAGATTGTATGAATCTTCTGCCATTTTTAAATATAGCTTTTGGGTAGGTTTCTTGGGTCCCTACACAGTTTACTGGACACTTAATAGAAGCATTTTAAATGGAAATATTAGTAATAGTAGAGAGCACTCTCTAAAGTACTGATCTTTCCTTACAGCTGGCAACTGTCACATGCTGGATGTGTTTAAAGACTCAACTGAATACACATTGGGCCAATGCTGTGGCTCCACCAATCTGACCACCCATCCATATGATTTCAGCAAAAGCATCTCAAACTCTTTTTACAGTAGCCACTGCTTTTCTGCATATTCCAAAGGCAATCTTTGATGGCATATAAAATATGTAAAGCAAATGATAGGGTACTCAATGTGGTACAGTGGACTCAGGAAACCTAGGTTGGGAACTTGGGGGCGGGGGAGATGGTACTGGTAAAATTGCTCCTTAAATATCTCAGTTACCATGAAGGCCCTATTGGTGTTGCTACATATTGACTGTGCATAGAATCATAGAATCATGGAGTTGGAAGAGACCTCAAGGGCCATCCAGTCCAACTCCCTGCCATGCAGGAACCCCATCACAATATTTCTAACAGATGGCCATCCAGCCTCTGCTTAAAAACCTCCAAAGAAGGAGACTCCACCACCCTCCATGGAAACATATTCCACTGCCAAACAGCTCTAACTGTCATGAAGTTCTTCCTAATGTTCAAATGGAATCTCTTTTCCTATAGTTTGAAACCATTGCCCCGAGTCCTAGTCTCTGAAGGTATTTAAAACAAACCTGTTCCCTCTTCAATATGACATCCTTTCAAATATTTAAACATAGCTATCATATCCGTGAGCCTTCTTTTTGAAAGGCTAAACATTCCCAGTTCCCTAAGCCATTCCTCATAAGACATTTCTTCCAGACCTTCACCCATCCTGGTCACCCTCCTCTGCACCCACTCGAGGTTGTCAACACCCTTTTTAAATTGAGGCACACAGAACTGGACACAGTACTCCATGTGCACACAATGCAAACTTCACAATTCTCATGTAGGTTGCTATACTTTTAGAGGCACCCTCCCCCAATCATCCAACTATTGAGATCAGCTGATAAAAATTGTATAATTCCTCTTCTACAACAGGTGCACAAGGCACCAATCTGTTTCTGGGTACAAATCAGAGTGCTGGTTATGACCTACAGTGCCCTGCCCAACCAGGGCAAAACTGCCTGAGATACTATACACTCCCATACAAGCCAGCCCTGGCATTGAGATCTACTGGAAAGCCCCTTCTTATTGTCTAGTCACCTTCAGCAACTCATTGGTTGGGGAATTGTGAGAGGGCCTAAATCTGTCCACCAAGGCCTACTGAATCCCACTTACTTTAAATCTGAATTTCAAACATAAATTAGTCTTCAGGTATGTTACCATAATGACGTTTTTAGCTGCTCTTTGATTTTATGGGCATAATTTTATTGCCATTGGGCAATTTGACCATTGAGATAATAGTCTCCAATTTCTCTGCCACTGCTGAAAAGGTTCTTTCAACAGTGGTTTCCTAGATGCCGCCTGCAGATGCCCTAAGCACATCTATCTCACCTGATTTTGGAAGCTAAGCAGAGTCATCCCTGGTTAATACTCGGATGGGAAACCACCAGGGAATACCAGGTGCTGTAGCTGCCTGGAGTAGGAACTGGCAAGCCATTCCAGTATTTCTGCCAAGAAAACTCCATAGACATGGGGTCATGGAGAGTCGGTCACGACTGTAACGACACAACACACACACATAACCATGATCAAAGAGGTATCTAGCGATCCTCAGTAAGCATGTTACCTCCATGACATCTTTGTAGCATTTATGCCTGCACATTTTGCCATTGGTAAATTTTATTACATACAGTTTACATCCAAGAGTATGCATAACATCAGTGATTGGTTACAAAAGTTACAGAAGTAAAGGTGGCACATGCTGGTTGGGTGAACTATAGGTAATGTCTCATGAACAGAGCATGCTTTGCACAGTTATTGATTACCATAACACATGTCCTTGCTGTTTACAGATGGAAGGTGAGTAAATGAGGAGTAGATGAGAATAGGTGAAGGTAAATGAAAAGTAACCAATAGTAAATAAATGAAAGATGAACAGAGTAGAGTCAGAGTGAGTAAACAAGCTGAGTAAATGAAAGGCAAACGAAGCTTGAGCTGAATGGTAAATAATAGGTAAATGAAATTTACCCGAGCTGGTTTATTTATTTATTTATTTATTTATTTATTTATTTATTTATTTATTTATTTATTTATTTAT
The DNA here is from genome assembly GCA_037367245.1 of Phrynocephalus guinanensis. NCBI lineage: Eukaryota > Metazoa > Chordata > Lepidosauria > Squamata > Agamidae > Phrynocephalus > Phrynocephalus guinanensis. Next base: position 40,681,372 of record CM074741.1, on the reverse strand, counting down.
TTTTTTGCATTTCTATACCACTCCGGCCTCCTCCCACCTGTCTGAATCACTTTCTGATCCAGACTCCATAACATTTGATTTATTTTTCTGAATGTATCCTAAGGGCTGGCCAAATCTCTAGAGCTGCATTCCTTTGGAAATGCACAGATATTTGAGAACATTTCAGAATCACCTATGCTTATTAGTGTCTAGAACTAAGCTATGGGGAAAAACAATATACTCGATGTGTGATGCTGGTAATTTGCAATTATCATCGCACAAGGCTGTTGTCTTTCAGTAATGTACTCCTTTATAAAAGCAGCAAGCATCCGTTTGAAAACATTGTTATCATATGGGGAGGGACAAGTGAATAGGTCCTTCCCACATGATTGCCACTTCCAATTACATTCAAGTGACTATTGAACAGGACCACAGTTGCTACTGTTCACTTGATGCCAGGCCTTTAAAGGTCACATTTGTGGGGAAGAAACACATAAAATACATTTCCCACATGGCTGACATTATTCACAAATTTCATTCACTTCCTGGCCGTTACTGTCATCACCTGTCACAAACACTGAAGTTAAAATGGAGATGAAAAGCAGCTTTCTTTCAACAAGAAATATAATACCAAAACTTCCTTAAAGCAGTTCCAAGTATTACGATCAACAAAATTTCTTTTTCTCTCACTTTCTTTCTTTTTTTATGCCACTAGATCCTAACTAGGAGGATTACAGAAATGTTCACCAGAAGAAAGAAAATCCATGCACTGTTAAACTTGCACATTTAGGATGGACGGGGGATTTTAAATGTCTTAAAGACTAGCTACATGTTGAAAATAGAGTCCACTAATCTTTAAACTACAATGGGTATTTTCTTGTCAGTGGGTGACTTTGGTTTTTACTTTATCTGGGTTTAACAGCTATGCATAATTCCATTTTCCGAGAGAGTAACCAATATTTGCTTGTCGCTGCTGTTCTCCAAATGCATGTTAGCAGCAAAATACCAGGCACACGTCTTAGTTACAGTCATTTTATTTTCCGTTTCCAGTGCACATTTCTATTTTAGATCTTTCTAAACATGCAAGGTGTGATATTTAACTGAGATCTGACCCAGAGAAATGTGCAATATAGAGAGAGACTTACACCCAAACATGAATGGCTGTTTACCCAATTCGTCGAGTTGCTTTGCCAAATACTTTATACATTTCATTTTAGGCTATTTTTAAAGCAAGGGATCAAGCCAAGAGAGTGTGATTTACATTTTAAGGAAGCAATCTTCTTTACAAAGAACTTGAGAAATGGAACCCTTATAAATGGAGCAATTAGACTGACCATACACTGAGACTGATCTTTTGGTCATTACTAGGGGGAGAGCTCAGTGAAGGAATTTAAATGAGTACGTGTTGATACTTCGATTTTGCACTTATGTAGGTTTGGTTGAGGTGGGAGATTTTTGCATTTTTTTCTCATTGTATGTCCCATTCCTTCCCTTATTCTAATGTTAACCATCTAGTGGGAATGTTGCAGTTTGAGTGCACAAACCATCATAGAGTGAAGTGAAGAAGGTGCCACTAATCAGGCATCATGACTGAATGCCTTATGATATGACAATCCTTGTAGCAAAGGCATAACAAGTCAAGATTTAAGGGCCAGTGAATGGTTCATCTTGTAGTAGTATGTGAGGCCCACTTTCCAAGATTATGGGCCTAGGGAAATAAGATCCAAAGTGCTCTCATGATTTGGAAAAATGACAAGGCTGCATAATTGGCTATCAAAAAGAATGAATTATTTTGCCTTCATGACTGAATGAGACTGATAGGACTTGTCTGAGTCTGTTCATGTGGACTGGAATGATGGTCAGGAGAGCCAGCTGAATGATTCCACTTCTCCTCTGACTGCTTTTTTCCAATCAGCATTAAACTTCTTCACTTAGTAAATATGAAGGTGTACTAGTGGATTATCTGTGACATAACAGGTCCAGTATTCAAATTGAACCAGGGTTCTACAAAGCACTAAATATTTCTTTGGCATTTCAAGGGGGTTTAAAATCTGGATTATTAATTTAAAAGAAAATTTACAGAGAACACCAACGTAATCTGGTAACAGAATCAGGTAGCCCAAAGTAGGAGATTTGCTGTTCAAGTGCCAGCAAAAAACCCAATCACCAATTCCTTGAAAATAAGAAAGTCCACAGCAGGAGACTAAAAGCTCAAGTACCAATACAAAGTCCAAGCTGTCTGAGAAACCCCAGTCACAGAGCCTATATAAACTGCACAGCTTCCGGTGTTAGAGACAAGACGGAAGAAATAAAACTTCCCTGCACACTAGAAGTAAAGCACTATGTGATTTTTATGAAGTTGGTCCTCATCCCAGGTCAGATATCTTGATTTTTCCTTCCTTTTCTTCTCCCCCACCAGTATTAGGATGGATAAAAGTCTGTACAAACACTTTTAAATGTTTGAATACAAATCAATTCAGATGGGCTGCGGATGTGCTCAAAGCAAAGAGGTTGCAATTTGAAAGACAAATAATTCAGATTGAATCAAAGCAAATGGCATTTGCACATCCTTACCTTAGATTTAATGAGACCTTTTACTAATGGCAGCAGCATCTATGGATTCTCATATTTCCAGGTAAGCTATTTTATCTTAGAAAAGCTGGAGAGGCTAAGGATAGAATCTCAAACTTTACGCACATAGAGTGTAACCGATCAGCCACAACATTAAAATCATTGGACTAAGATTATGTGGCAAAACTCTTCACTTGCTGCCTAATATATCAGCCCTCAAGAGGTGACTTTGTAATGCTATATCAGTGCTATTCACTTCACTGTCAGTGGTTTTAATGTTGTGGCTGATCAGTGCATTTTCCACTTTGGACATATCATGGGAAGACAGTAATGCTGGAAATGTATAAAGCAGCAGGAAAAGAGAAAGACCAATTACAAGATGCCCTGACTCCCGAAAAGGAATCTACAGGCCTGATTTTCAAGAGCTGAGCAGGACTGCTGAGGACAGGACACTTGGAAGGGTCCCATTCACAGGGTCGCCATAAGTGAGAAGCACCTTGTTGGCACATAACAACAGTGTATGTTCTAGAGTCTTTGACCAAGGACATTTCTGAACTCTTCTCCAGGTCTGTCAGTGAAGTTTTAGCCGAATTGTTGTCACACATTCAAACAATTGGGGGAAAAATTGAAATACAGTGGAACCTTGACTTACATCATTAATCTGTTCCAGTGGTCTAGACTTAAGTCAAACATGACTTAAGTCAAACGAACGTTTCCCATAGAAAGGTAATGGGAAAGTGGATTAATCTCTTTCAGATGATGAAAAAGACCCCCAAAAACAGCAATTTAACACAAATTTGACTGGGATAGGAGATTCCTTCTGGGGATTTAAATGAAATGTCTCTTCAAAGAGAGGAGGAGGCAGTGGAATTATAGTCCACAAGTTATAGCCTCCACTTTTTAATGTTCATAGCAACAATGTCTAACATTTAAGTTTTACTGATTTTTAACCTGACGTTCCAAGTTCTGAACAACTCTATGCTTATCATTAGAGTCCCACAAATTTACAGCTCCCCAACTAAAATGCTTCTATTGTGGACCAGACTTCTGCAGCCAGATTTTTTACAAGACTGAGCCGACTGTCTAACCAGCGAGGCCAGCCCCGAGCTTCCGGCCCTTCTTCTCCTCCGGCAGCAGCGGCCGCTTTGGTGAGGCCAAGGACCAGCTCCAGGTGCTCTGAGCTGGACTCGCTGAAGCCGCCGCTGCCGGAGGAGGGGAAGAAGGCAGGAGCAGTTTGGAGGCAGCAGCTGCGATGCTGGGTTGTGGCTGCTGCCCAATTCCGGTGCCTTGCGCCGGGGCTCCGAGATGTAAGTCAAAGCCTGCGACTCAAGTCAAACAGGCACCCTCTTGCAAGTCAAATATGATGCAAGTCAAGCAGTATGTAAGTCAAGGTTCCACTGTACTAGTTTCTAACAAAGAAAGTCTTTGAAGGTCTTTGAAGCAGGAGGTTTAAAACTGAAAAGGGGAAGGACCCAAACTGAATTCTCATGGTCTTTTTTATGATGAGCCACATATGGGTTTGGAGAGGGAAAATGATCAAATCTTGTTTGCGTTAAAATCAACCAAAAATCTATTTATTTATTTATTTATTTATTTATTTATTTATTTATTTATTTATTATATTTGTATATTGCAATCCGATTTTATATTTGTATACCGCAATCTGAGCTAGTACAGATGAGTACAGTTGTGAAAAGTGTGCACATCTTCACAACTGCTTTGAGTTGTTCCTTACTCTTGTAGCGACTAAAACATACCATGTAACTTTATTTTGGTAAAATAAATGGCAATATGTATCACCTGAAATTGCCATTACAAGTAAACAAGACTGTTTCACCCCATATAGACAGAAAATCACAGAAGCCTATTAAAAGCAGTATGCATCTTTTTAGTAACAAAAACATCCAAACCGAAGCATAAAGAAAGAATACCCTTTATGGTTGTTTTCAAGGAGAAATGGAAAAAAACCTATGACTTTGAAGTAGACAGTTAATTAAAAAATGTCCACTGACTGTTTAACAAGCATGCACTACATGCAATTAATTTGAAGCGTAAAATGTTGGATGCATGGGTGAGAGGAAGACAGACTGTCAGTGGTTCCAACTCAAGCCTTGGCTGCCTTTTCCCCATGATAGCGCCAAGCCACCCTCATGTCAACTGTACACTGAGAAGTCATGTCAGCTGTATCCTCAGATGACCACTTTTTGCCAATAGAGAGACATTCTAATTTCTTTCCCTACCAAGCCTGAGTCTCTTCAAGCTACGCCTGACAAAACAGGAGCTTTCTTCTGTGTTCTGAATTTGTTCCCATAGGACAGGGGTCTTTATTTATTTCACATTTGGCCTTTTCACGTTATGGATAAAAAGAAGGATGCTAATTGTCTATCTCTCTCCCATTACGAACTGAAGAAGATTGCTTAGTAGAGAGCAGCAACTGCTTTGAAATACATTATTATTTCTGTATGACAGTTTTCTATTCCTTGTCTAAAAAGGAGCAGAAAGAATCCCTGTATGCCTCTACACTAGAGTACACTCCAATAAAGTAAATAATATACAAACATGCAGCATATTTAATCACATGCTTAAGACTTTCTGTCTCTCTCTCTCTCTCTCTCTCTCTCTCTCTCTCTCTCTCTCTCTCCTGCTACACCGTGCTGGATCAGCACTGGACCATAGTACTGCTTCAAGAATTATATCAATAGATGATATATTGTTTATATTTTTCCCTCTGTGTAGAACAGAAATTACTTGGACCTGATTGTTCCTTCAAGCTGTAAAGTTTCCTTATTAGTAATGAGATTTATTTGCTAAGAATATTGAATGGTTGCAGAGTTTCACTTTTGTGATAGAAAAAGAATGCAGCTGAATTCTGATTGTGAAAAAGTGATATCAGCAATGAAATTGAAATCAAATTTCCCTGCAATGGGAATATATTAATCATGAGATGTCAAGCCAATTCTGTCTTACAGGTTTGCATGTTTCAAGTAGAAAATGTTTAGAAGTGATTTACCATTCCTTTCTTCTGAGGGCACCCTGGGGTAGTGTGGCTTACATAAGGCCACCTAGTCTGGTTCTGCTTGGAGGAGGCACACTAGGGAATCAAAATCCTAACCTCTGGCTATCCAGCCAGATAACTAAACTACTGCAAGGTATTAAGTGGTAGCTTATAGGTGTGAATTAATTACAGCATATTTTACCCCTTCAGCCTTAAATAAACAGGCCCTGTGTTTATTTCACTTTTGAAATGGTCATAAATATGTTTACTGAAAGGCGTCAGCCCAGACCAGGTACATGGCTGATGGGATTTCTGTTGAAATTTAACAATCTTTATATGCTGCCGTTAAGAGGTTTGGCTGCAAGGGACCATTTTAGGCTGGAATGATGATCAATACAGGAGAAACGAATTGTTCCATCTCTGTATCAGATTTTGAAGATAACTTTGCCTCTCTACTTAAGAGATTTTTTCCCCCTGCACTTGTTCAGTTAGAGTCTGAAATAAGAGTCAGTTAGCTATGTAGTCAGTAAGCAGACCATGAATCAGCTGACCTCTGTTCATGTAAACGACCTTAATTTTTATACACGATGATGTTTTTTTCTATTCAGAACTGTGAGTAATTGAATGTTTTATTTTTTCTCTTACCAGTGTCTCTGAATGAGTTATCCAAACAGTATGTGCCAGTTTGTTTATTTATTTATTTATTTATTTATATCCTGCCTTTCTCCCCAAAAGGACCCAATGCAAACAAGAATTGATGAGAACAAACAAATAAGTGGTGGCCTACAGGTTAGGGGTGGGGGAAGGTTTGAAGCTAATTTTGGTCTGTTGGTGCCTGACATTTTATCCTTTGTGTAGTTAGAGGTGTGTTTTTCATTTCCAGCCTGCAAGCCTGTTGCAACATTATATCTAAGCAGTGCCTAGTAAGTGAAGAGAAGAAGCTCTTTAAATCCTAGGAAAATTTTCATGGATATGTGATCTGGTCTGCATCTTGAGGCAGTCTTCCATGGGGCTAAGCTCTGTTTCATAGGCTGGGAAAGTTTTGCATAGAACAATTGTCCCATTACTTGTAGACCTACTAGACTGTGTTACTGAAGTAAGAATTAGGTAGAGTTTTGGAAAACTGAATCCAAAGTCAATTATTCAGCAACCCTCACTCACGAGGATTCAGAGCCCCATATATTTTGGAATATTGGCCAGTGTAATGCAGTGGTTAGAGATTGACTAAAATTCAGGAAACCAGGGTTCACATTGTAATTCAGAATTAAAACTAATCATGTGACTCTGGGTGATTCATACTTGCTTAGCCTGCACTACCTCACAGGATTGTTATGGAGGTAGAAAATAAAGCCTGAAGAGGTGGATCAATCAATCAATATAATTGGGCAAGGAGACCCAGGAGATGAAATTTATTCCATTCACTCTATGCCATGGGACTACAGAAAGAAGTTGGCAGTTAACATAAGAACATAAGAAGAGCCATGCTGGATCAGGCCAAAGGCCATCTAGTCCAGCTTCCTGTATCTCACACTGGCCCCACCAGATGCATCTGGGAGTGCATGAGACTAGATATCTGTCTCTTGATACCACTCTCCTGCATCTGGCCCTTGAAGTACCCCGGTTTTAAGTCTGGAGATTACACATCTCCATCATGGATTGTAACCTGTGATGGACTTTTCCTCCAGGAATCTGTCCAATCTCCTTTTGAAGGCCAGATGCCATCACCACATCCTGTCTTTCTTACAGCAATGACTATACAATGTCCTAAATCTCTGAGTCCACCAACTGCATGCCAGGACAGGTGAGTAGATTTCCACTAAGAAAGCAGGAAGAATGTGTGTTTGTGATGATGCTCTGTCCAGGAATTTGTGGTTAGTACCAGAATGGTGCTAAAATGCCTTTCATGAGATCACCTGCTATGAGAACACAACCACTGCCAAAGAGTAACATATCAAGACATATAGTTGTTGTCTTCAGCTGCCATTGTTTGGCCACTGAAAGACAGAATCTCTTGCTCATCTATTGACAATCACCCATACTTCTACCAACAGTTCCAAATCTATCCTCTGACCCCCCCCCCAGATCAAAGCTGCAGTTGCAAAGAGTTACCCTCAGAATTCTATGGCCATTAACAACCAGTTAGTGTCCAGCCACTTGAACTTGATTGTAATTGTAGCTTTCTTGCAAGAACAACATGTTTCGTTTTCACAATTGCTTCTGATACTTGAGAAGCCTTTTTATTATTCTCTCTTTTATTTTGGCTTGTGTATCTTCTATACTTTGCTGGTATATACTATAAATTTCTTTGTGGTGTTTTATCATGACAGTAATAAAATTATGAAAGCAAGTAAACAAAACAAACAATTTTCACATAAGAACACATCTGAACAATTACTATTTTAAACAAATCCAAGCATTTGAATTAACATTTATCAAGAGAAAAGACTAATCAGATTTTATTTGTAGCTGCTGCCCAGATTGTGAATCTGAAAAACACACTTTCCTCTTATCTCCTTTCCAGTTCAGAAATTAATTTATAACCATACATTAAAAGGTAATATTTTCTTCATTCCAGAGAGGCTGTGAAGCAGCATCATATAGTGACAATCAATCTGAATTTTAGACATGTTCTGCTGCTTCAGTTCTTTTCTGTCTCCATCATTAGCTTTAAATAACTCCCCTAGGCTTATTTACACTTTAAAGTTAGTGGATTTTCCCCTGTTTTAAAAAGGCATTTATTTTTTAAAAAGATAAACACAAACAACAGTGACAAAGTTATCTGAATGTATTTTCCTTGCATGTATGTTTCTAAAATAGTCTTCAGTGTACAGGCAACAAAGGAGAACAAAAACATGAGAAAGGACTAATAGCAATACCGGCAGTCTTCTTTTATTGACATCTGCTACAACTGTGAGTGGTCACTTTGTCATCCAGGTCATGCCCCTGAGCATCAGATGTGTACAGAATTTGGCTTCCCTGTTATTTATTTATTTATTTATTTATTTATTTATTTATTTATTTATTTATTTATTTATTTATATACAGCCAGATTTTCTCAGGCTGGAACTCAGGGCAGTTTCCCAGATGGGAACTCAGGGTGGTTAATGCTATACTGGAAAACATGGGAGTACCCTAATTTTACAGCCAAAATGCTTAGATTATTTAAGTATTCAGTGTTCTGTTCCCAAAATGCCGCATACCCATGAGTCACCATTTATGCTGTTCTTCTCCCTTGATTTCCCCTAAATAATTTATGCACATGAAAAGTCAAAGAGCATGCCATGGATATTATGCCACTCCTTCTGTGGTCTCCATATAGGGAAAAGTAAAATACCATACAACAGTGATGGCGAACCTATGGCACGGGTGCCAAAGGTGGCACTCAGAGCCCTTTCGGTGGGCACCCAACATCGCCCCTTCATAGCTACCTGTATACAGGTTAAATTACTGTATTGGCACTTTGCAAAAAAAAAAAATAGTGGGTTTTGAATTGCAGTTTGGGCACTCCGTCTCTAAAAGGTTCGCCACCACTGCCATACAGGGACAAAAGTGAACTTAAGAAAAGTTTCACACTAATGTAGTTTGTTTGTAAAAGGGTGAAGAACAGGCAACGTCACACCTATTATAGGGTACACTATGTCCCTCATCATGTACTATGGAAAATGATATGTTTAAAATGCTGTTGAAGTTGCCCGTCTCAGCACAAAAAAGGAAAAAAGAAAGAAAGATGGGAGTGACCATCTTCTTTAAGTGTCACAACTCTACTCTGAGGTACCCTGGAATGTATCATTCATTGAAGTCCAGATTTTTTTTTCTGGATTCCCCTGGACTACTATCCAAGGGCACTCTCATAGAGAATTCCATGTGCCTCCTCAGACATCAGATCCCAGGAGACAATGGGATGGAGTCACAACTACTAAATCAGGATCAAGTTGCAACATTTATATAGTGTCCATACATTCCAGGTGTTCATGATCCATGCTTTTCCGGTTGATGCACAATTAACTCAGTCAAAGGATTGCTGTCCTCATTCTATAGTGCTTCCTTCAAAGTGAGCCATATACATTGGCAGTGGGAGCCTCACATGTTCCTTCTTACTTCTTCATGTGTGTGGTGAAGTAAAATTCTGCATAAGGCTCATGGACCTGGCCTTTTTTCCTAACATAAGAGAGGCCACGTGGCTAAGGATGTATCATCAAAGCAAGGTTCCTCTACCCATGGCCCTCAAACTGAGACACAGAGCTAGACGACACAATCTGTATATTATGTAAATGAAAAAGACTAAGTAAATGCAAATCAGCTTCAGCAGATTGAGCACACCTTGATTTATGGAAATTCTAGTAGGTGCTTTGTTTACACCCCAAAGAAGCACACATGAAAGAAAAATGTCAACTGATGGTGACTCTTCTGTCAAAATGCTTTGAATATTATTCACCAGAAATCTGTGTGAAATGGGGAAAACAGTCAAAGAGTAATTACTGAGTTTATTTATTTATTTATTTATCACAGTATTGCTAATTACTCTGTATCAACAGAGGTGCAATTAGAAAAATCCCGTTAAAAGAAACAAATACAACATAAGCACTTTACAACATTGAAAAGGGGTTTAAGCACCTTAAAACACTTGAACACTTTAAAAATGACAAAAAGAGCAACTGGATGAACTGAAGAGGAAGCCATGATTATTGTAATTACCAAAACCTTAAAACAGTCAGGTTTTAACATAGTGCTGAAACAAACACAACATCAGCACCAAATGAATTCTACGACTAGGAACCACAGCTGAAAAAAAGCATTATTCTGCCTGTCCATAAAAGGCCCTTCTCTCAGTAGCAGGATACATAGGAGAATGTCTTCAAAAAATCTCAATGATTTGGATCTGCAAAATTACCCACACAGTAGTGCATCAAAATATAGCAATATACCAACATTAAATGTGAATTTAAATATTTATTCTAAGGGGGGGGACATGCTTTATATATATTTCAGTACACGTATTTTCTTCCCACATTTTAAATGTAGATATGGAAAGGGGAAGAATTAAAGTGAAAATACTTGCCCAAGTGTCATAGATCAGAAATACAGATTTTTGTCTGTTGCTAGTATCAGGTAGGCTGAGTGCAGTATTCACAATTCACAGCTAATACTTGTGGTCAAAGATTAATTCAATATAGTGATCAAGGTTGAGTACTTAAAAATCAGATGAAGGTACCTGCCTATATAAAAGCACTTAGAGAGAAATGAGGTTGTTGATTCAGAATAACAACATCAATAACAACATGTCCTTCAGCACCTTTTCCTGGGGAGAAAGGCAAGGATCCAGTTTAAGAACAGCAAATAAGTAACTATGAAATTTATATAATGCATTCTGTGCACCCCAGACCTTTCTAAGAACCTGTGCAGCACTTCATTTGGATTTGTGAAGAGACCATTTTAATAGAAGATTCTCTCTCTCTCTCTCTCTCTCTCTCTCTCTCTCTCTCTCTCTCTCTCTCTCTCTCTCTCTCTCTCTCTCTCTGTGTGTGTGTGTGTGTGTGTGTGTGTGTGTGTGTGTGTAAATAAGTAACTGCAGGACAGGGCATATGGTTCACTGTGCCAGGTAGGAAAGGCATATTTAAAGGCATATTCTGACATTGAGTAATCCCATGCAGAAGGCTAGCAGAAATTGCATTGAATTCTTTAATAATAATAATAATAATAATAATAATAATAATAATAATAATAATAATAATAATAATAATAATAATAATAATAATAATACCCCAAGGGTGCCGCCTTATCATGATGGGGGGCTTAACTGCTCCAGTAGGTCCAACGATACCAGAGAGGTCTCGACTGAGGAACAGAAATAAGTGCACCCAACAACCCATGAATCATGGTGAAATATAATCAAATGAAGCCTATATCAGCTTGATTGTCACCCGGGTTAACAAGGACCACGATGGGTGTTGATGAACCTGGACATCCATCGATAAATGGGCTACAGGTCATGGGCCCCATTGCTCAGCAACCAGGGCATGGGCCTGTAGAATTACTGGAAGTTGAACAATCTCAGAAGTGGCAGAAATATACATTACCAAAGAATCAGACAGACATGAAATGCTATTATAGAGCAGAACCTGAAAAACGAGGCTACCAAAAGCAGATGCATCAATTATGGAAACAAGAATTTCCAAAATCCAAGATAACTGAATTACGATTTGCTGACCAGCGAAGCTATGTTATCAGAAACAAGGTGTTTAGTAAAGTTGAACTAGAAGAAATACAGAAGAGTTGTGAAATTGGTCAACAAATTATCCAAATAAGAGGATAAAATAGATTAATAACACCTGGGGACTTCAAAGAGTCTGAAGTTGAAGAAAATATGGATGTTGTGCAAAAATTTGAACCACAAGAAGGTTCAGTTAAGATTGGAACACCAGCAGAGCTAACACATGCTGCATTAATTGAAGAGAAGGGAAGGCTCTCGATTTTAAAGACTGTGCCTAGAAAAAAATTGGTACCATTGATGAACAATGTAAACTCTACACTTGCAACAAGCTTGATTATCGTGCTGCAGTAATAGTAATGGAAGAACTAGGGATTCCACAATTGAAGTTCCCTCAAAATGTCTTGAGAAACCACGGTGGAAGATCAGGCTGGAGTTTATAATCAAAAGACTCTGAGCAGATGCAAGTAACTTGAAAAACCTGCAGGAGGAGAAATTAAAGAATGGTAAGATCAAGAAATATTTGACTCAAAAACACTGGCCAAGTACAAGGAAAATTGGAGAAACATTGGAAATAGTAAAGCAGCAATCAATAGCAACAGAAAAATTGAAAGATAAGAGGCTAGATTTACTCAGTATAAAGACAACTCTGTTTCAGTATAAAGACAATCCCTGATTGTTTCAATCAGATCAAAGAAAGTTTAAATCAGAAGATAGGTATAAAAGATGAAAAGTCTGAAGAAATGGCAACCATTCAATTTTGGAAAGACATAGGGGTGACTGAGAAAGACTATAATAGAAATGCTGTATGGCTCCAAGATTTTGAGAAGAAATTCTCCAAGTGCACAATGGACCAACCAGAAATAGCTGATATGATCACCAAAAGAGTACAAAGAGTCAAAACCTGGACATCATCTGGCAATGATCAACTGCATGGGTGTTGGCTTAAACACCTGACCAGTCTGCATGGAAAAATGGCCCAACAATTTAATGAAATGTTGAGGACAGGTTATATTAAAGAGTGGTTAACAACTGGCAAAACCTATTTGATTCAGAAGGATCCAACAAAAGGAGAAATACCTGAAAACTGCAGGCCAATAACGTACTTACCAATTATGTATAAACTGCTGGCAGGCATCATAGAGTCCAGGATTATTTGCAAGCAAATAACATCACACCAGTAGAGCAGAAAGGGAAGAAACAGGGAAGTAGAGGCACAAAAGATCAGTTACTCATTGATAAAATGATCCTAGAGAATTGTAAAGCCCAGGAAACTGATTTATATATGACTTGGATTGACTATAAAAAAGCCTTTGAGTCAGTACCGCACAGCTGGATGATTAAGTGCCTGGATGCCATTGGAATATGTAAAAGTATTAGTTCCCTAACTGAAAATGCGATGAAGAACTGGAAAACAGAATTGTTTGTCAGGGACAAAAGCTATTGGTTAGCATTAAACGAGGGATTTTTCAAGGTGACTCTTTGTCACCTCTGCTATTTACTATTGCCATGATTCCTATCTCCATAATTTTGCAGAAGACAAATTTAGGGTACCAAACTGCTAAAAATTCAGGGAAAATTTCTCAACTATTGTATATGGATGACTTAAAGTTGTATGGAAAATCAGAAATTGAAATACACTCACTAACCAACACAGCCCGAATTTTCAGTACTGATGTTAGTATTGAGTTTGGACTAAACAAATGTGCCATAGTGGCACTGAGAAAAGGAAAAATCATTGAGGGCCTTTTCACACGACCCTACAATCCACGGCAAATGGCTCCCAGATCCGGAGCTTAAAATTGCTTCCCCACCAGCTCCAGAGTTTACAAAAAATTAAGTGCGACCACGCCCACCTAAGCGTGTCCCAGCGCACTTTTCAAGTACCTGGTCTCCAGAGCTGAAAAATTTCTGATGCGGATGTAAAGTAGTGAGTGCCGGGCTCTCCTCGCCTTGTGTTTGTTTGTTTTCCCCAGCCGCCCCTTTAAGAGACAGGAATCATGATGACAACAGGGCTCGGGGCAGCTTCCACTGGCAGACGGAGGTGAGCCTGCGTTTTTTCTCCCTTGTTTCCTCCCTCCCCTCACGCAGACAGGAGCAAGGAAGTGCGGAGGGGGTGGGAACACAGGAAGAGTGATGAACCCCCAAGACCTCTGGTCCGAATTGAAGTGGCCAGTGGATCTTAGGGGTCGTGTAAAAGCGCCATGAGAGTGAAGGAATTGAAATGCCAAATGGACAAGCAATTAAGTATCAGCAGTCTGAAGCCTATAAATATCTGGGCATACTGCAATAAGATAATATCTAGCATGTTCAAGTGAAAAATGTGGTCAGTAAAGAATATATCCAAAGGGGTAGAAAAGTATTAAAAAGTAAGCTGAATGATGGTAACATCATCAAGACCATTAATAGCTGGGCCATACCGGTCATCAGGTATACCGCTGGCATTATAAACTGGACTAAGATGGAGCTAGAGAGTTTGGATAGGAAACAAGAAAATTTATGACCATTCACTATGCATTATATCCACACAGTGATGTTGACAGGCTGTATTTACCTAGAAAATTAAGTGGTAGAGGTCTTGTGCAAGTGAAGCAGACAGCTGAAGAAGAGAAGCATGCGTTGGCAGATTATGTAAAAAATAGTACCAAGCCAGCATTATTGGAGGTTAACAAGCAAAGGGTCAATGCAGAAAAACAACAATGCAAATACGAGCTGACAGCTGGCAGAATAAAGCACTGCATGGGCAGTTCCTCGGAAAAACAACAACAAAGGAAAAGTAGATGAGGAAAAGACCTGGTTATGGCTCACCAATGGAACACTGAAAAAAGAGTCAGAAGCCCTGATTTTTGCAGCTCAAGAACAAGCTATCAGAACAAATGCAATTTAAGGCTAGAATAGAAAAATCAGCTGAGTCTCCCATATGTAGACTCTGTGAAGAGGCAGATGAAACTATCAACCATATATTGAGCTGTTGCAAGAAAATTGCTTAGACTGATTATAAACAGTGTCATAATGTAGTGGCTCAAATGGTCCACTGGAATTTGTGTCAGAACTATCATCTGCCCTTAGCAAAGAACTGGTGGGATCATAAGCCTGAAAAAGTGTCTGAAAATGAGCATGCAAAATTACTTTGGGGCCTCTGAATACAGACAGACAGAGTTTTGGAGCATAATACCCCAGATATTGTGATTGTGGAGAAGAAAAAAGTGTGGATCGTTTATGTTGCTATACTAGGTGATAGTAGAGTCACAGAGAAACAATTTGAAAAAAATTACCCGATATCATGGTCTGAAAATTGAACTTCAGAGACTCTGGCATAAACCGGTACAGGTAGTCCCAGTGGTAATCGGCATGCTGGGTACGGTGCCGAAAGAGCTAAGCTAGTATTTAGAAGAAATTGGAATTGACAAAGTCACCATCAGTCAGCTGCAGAAAGCCGCCTTACTAGGATCTGCTCACATAACTCGCTGATACATCACATAGTCCTAAACACTTAGGAAGTGTTCAACTAGTAATTTGTATTACAAAATCCAGCGTAGTTAGCTGTGTGGTTTAATAATAATAATAATAATAATAATAATAATAATAATAATAATAATAATAATAATAATAATAATAATAATAATAATAATAATAAACAACCAGATGGGACTACCTTGATCCCCTGGAGCAAAGGCCGATGCTTAACGTGGGACACCATATGTCCAAATACATTTGCCACATCCCACGTACAAAACACCAGCATCGAAGCCGGATCCGCAGCAGCAACGGCCGAACAATTAAAAAGACAAAACTACGAAGATATGCAACAGGAATTGACACTGTCCCTATAGCCATTGAAACATCTGGAGTCTGGGGAGAATCAGCCTTGAGCCTAGTCCAGGAAATAGGTCACAGGATAGCCATTACGTCTCAAGACGACTGAGCACCAATGTTCCTGAGGCAACAGCTCTCAATCACTGTCCAAAGAGGGAATGCCTGCTGTGTGCTTGGCACTCTAGGCCAGCTGACTAAATAATGGTTTTTTTTAGTAAAGTGATTTTAACCAGTATAATAAAATAAATAATAATAAATTGTTTTAAACCAATAGAGTTGTGAAAATATCATAATACTGTACCCTGTTTTACGAAGCCCAAATAAATTTTATTATTATTATTATTATTATTATTATTATTATTATTATTATTATTATTATTATTATTATTATTATTATTATTATTATTATTATTATTAACAACAACAACAACAACAACAACAACAACAACAATGACCTTTCAGATAATGAATATGGGACATTGTGCTTCTTATCCCTAAATCAGTTTGCCAGTAAATGGCTTGATATTGGTTTAAACATCATGCCCACATTGCCATGTGGAAAAAAGAATACAAAAGGGGTCTCCACAGAATCCCCTCCTGTGCCCCACTACTAGAGATGGACATAGAGTGCGGCAAAACCATTCCAGAGAGGAGGTGGGGCAATCCCTCCACAGCCAACATCTGGCTGGCTGGCTGGCTGAGAAGGAGGGGTAGAGGAGCCTGACCAAGACTGATGCACTTCCAGCAAAGGAGGACCCTGCTGGCTCACCAACAACACTGAGTGGGCCTCCCAGCCATAGGGGAAGGGCGAACGCTTCATCACACATTGTGTCCATCTGTATTAGTATACACAGAGTGATACCAAAGAAGGGAAAATCCCAGATAATGACTCCTTTTTTGTCAGTAACCACTTCTTACTTCAAATACATAGCAACTGTCAGGACTGCATTTCTCCAAGTGTGGATACAGTCTTGATCTGTAATCCTGTTTCAAAGTCATATTTTTCTTTGTGCAATTTTTAGAATTGAATTGTTGACTGTTGATTTGCTGTGCTGCACAAGAACATAGCTGAACACTTGTACAGTGATAATAGGTTTGGGATACATGTGTGCAAGCCAAGGATGGTGCTAGTAAACAGTTGGTACCCTGTTCAGGGGACAGAGATTCCCTTACATCCCCTTTTATTTCAATGGAACTATGGGAATTAAACATGGGCACGACTTGGCAAAATTCTCGTTTCCGTTTCCGTTACTCGTTTCCGTTACGCAACGAAAACGGTAACGACAATTAA
This sequence comes from Phrynocephalus guinanensis, assembly GCA_037367245.1. Lineage (NCBI taxonomy): Eukaryota > Metazoa > Chordata > Lepidosauria > Squamata > Agamidae > Phrynocephalus > Phrynocephalus guinanensis. The sequence continues at coordinate 40,664,512 of CM074741.1, read as the reverse complement.
GCCGTCAGAACTCAAACTCGAACCGATAAAAGAAAAATTGGGTCTGATTTGTCATTGTCGTTCATGGCATCGCGCGCGGCAATCGCGCGATGCCAAGCGGCACAGAAAAAAAGTTTTAAAAAAACCCGATTCCCGGCCAAAAAAGCAGGCGAAAATATGCCTGCCTGAGTGAGGGCACCTACCAGAGGGGTGGTTTCCGGGGGGGGGGTCCCCGGCCTTTCCCCTTCTCCTGTCCTGGGCTGCTCTGGTGGGGGTCATCCTCGTCGTCTCGCCATGCCATGCGGTGCGGGGGGATCCAAAATGGCGACCACAATATTTTTTTTTGAAATCGTGGTCCAAAAACCCACCAAAGCACCACACAGAAACATGCAAAAATTAGGTATTTTAACTGCCTGAATTTTTACAGTAGCAGCAGTGGGTTTTTCTTGCAATAAACATCTGTCTCCAATCCCATAGATTTTATTTTATTTTATTTTATTTTATTTTTTTTTACACCTGCGCAATGATGGGCTGGGCCATGGGATGGGACCATGCAAATTTTTGGAGCCATTCCACCAATCGCATGGCCACTTGGCCAGGTTTTGACTGAGACTTCTGGGATGTGCCAATTGGGCATAAAAAGTCCACTATAACCCTAGCCCTAGCCCTAACCCTAACCCTAACCCTAACCCATACGCCAGTACACTGTCCTTCTTAGTGGGTCAAAGGCACCCAGAGGTGCAGCCCACTAACTCACCCTAACCTTACCCATAATAACCCTAAGCCTAGCCCTAGCCCTAACCCCAACCCTAAGCCAGATCTGTACTCGCATTGCACTACACTCAAGTATACTGTCCTTCTTAGTGAGTCAGAGGGCACCCAGCAGAGGCATTCTTCTCTCACCTCGCTCACAGTCCAAAGTTCCAAAAAACTCCAAACCTGTAAGCCAGTATGCTGTCCTTCTTAGTGAGCTAGAGTCACCCAAAAGAGAGGTGCCTCTGCCAGTGCCACTTGGTACGCAATGGCTACACGGTCATGTACCCTTCCTTTTCCCTTTGTAGCGGGCCAGAGCAGGCACCCACCCCAGAGAGTTGTCTCCAGGAGCCCACTACCCTACCCCCCCTAAACCAGTACTAATGACAAATGACAAACGAAACGACAAATTTTTGAAAAATTTCATGACAAACGGAAACGAGCCGAAACGGGCCGGCTCCGACACACGACAACTCAAAACGGTCATTTTTCCTGGTCGTGCCCATCTCTAATGGGAATACCAAGAAAAAAAATGCCACCCCCATGTACCAAGAAGAAGGCATACGAACTCTCCATGCCAGGAGAGCAGGACTGCAACTACAAGGTGATATTTCCTTTTCTTTAATCTGAGTCCAGTTTGCTGTACCTAGTAGGTTTACTAAATTATACCCCTAGTCCCAAATGGAGGACCTGGGTTTTGTGTTATCACCCCACCCTTCTCTGGGAAGAACAGAATGTGTCTGTTTCAGAAAAAGCCAAATGGAGAGAAGGGATTCCCAGATTGCAGCCATGTCCATATTGGCCTTTAACTGACTCAGGCTAATTGTCCAACTCCACATCTACTTAGATCAAAGCTCACTCAGGACCCTAGTTCAGGCACTAGTCCTTTCCTGATTTTACAACTGCAAGGCTTTCTACATGGGCTTCACTTGAGCTCACCTGAGGCCTTAAGTAGGTCTAGAATGCAGCAGCCAGACTGGTTGTTAGGGTGAATAGATTTGATAACATCATCTCAGTTCTGGCTCACCTCCACCGGTTACCTGTTTAGTCTGGGATCAGATTCAGAATGCTGACTCTTACATATAAAGCATTCCATGATGTTGATGTTACTTGTCAGAGTGTCTCTCCCCAATATCAATTGCCCAACCTAGCAGATCAGCACAGACAAGGCTTCTCCCAAGGGAGGCCCATAAATACTCTATAAGAGGTAGGGACTTCCTTGCATTGGCTCCCTCTTTATGGAATAAGCTCCTGGAGGAGTTCTACATGGTCTCCTCCATGATAACATCTAAGAAGCAACTGAGGAAATGGCTCTTCAGGTAAACTTTCCACCCAGCTCTGGTTGAGTTGAAGTTGATCTTGTATCTCTGTTCAGTCATTATTATCCTTATTTTTTATTTATTTTGTTTAGTATCATTTTTGCTCTAGCACCCTTTAGCTTTAGTTTTATGTGATTGTTTGTTTGGATGGATGGTTTTAGCATATTATTTATTATGATTATGTATATAATTGGACCACCCAGAGTAATGTTTCAGCACTAATGGGTGCAACATAAAATTGAATGAATGATTGAATCAATTTATCAATCAATCAATCAATCAATCAATCAATCAATCAATAATGTCTAGACTCAACTAGAGTGGAACCCATTGACTCAATGGGATATGCATAAGTACTGACATTAACAATTCAGCAATTGTTTCTGTGGGTTGTTTTCTATTTGGAATAGTAATAGGATAATGAATAATCATGTGCTGTCAAGTTGGTTCTGACTTACCTTTTCAGGGTTTTCAAGATAGACTACTCAAGAGTTCCCTTCTTCTGGGGAGGTGGGGGAGGATCCTGGGACAGTGTAGCTTGCCTAAGACCCCACAGGCTGGCTCTGTTCACAGGAGGCACAGTGGGGAATTGAACTCTCAGTCAACCATAAATAAGCCACTGAGAAAGTAAGCCTGCAAGCAATAGACTACTGACTTTTTTCTTTTTCATGTCAAGGAATCCCAAATTTAAGAGAAAACCGCATCTATGATGACTTGATAATACTACTCATTTGATACTATTTAAATTATAAACCTCCAAAGTAACTAGAGAGGGCATATTAGATTTATAACTATTGGTCAATTAATCTCTATATTTCTGTATTAATCATTTTGTCTGTTCCACATAAAGGGTTTTGTAAAAAGTCACTGTCTTAATTCAGTAAACACGGCTGTCTTGATTCAGTGGCGATGATGCACATACTTATTTTCATAGAATGTGAAGTCCCAGCATGCATAGAATTTTGAATCACACTGCCTGTATTACATCTCACAGGAAATATTAGTGTGTGTACATGAAAGAGTTCCCAAGGACAGTATTGTGTATGCATGTGTGGTCAGAGCTTGTGACATTTATATTTCCTTATGTGGGGGGAAGGGAGAATGTGTTTGGCTCCCCCCCCCCTGTTCTCAAGAGTCCCAAGGAACTCAAAACTCAGGCAGAGGCAAAAAAAAAAAACTGATTTAACACTCTGCATTATTTCCAGCGGTCTCAGTTGAACCTCTTGTTCACTACAGAAAATGGATTTTTTGGGGGGGAGAAGGAGAATGTCATGTTCTAACTATGCCCTTTCATGCCTCTAGTATTCATCTTACAGTAATAGCTGGGAAGCAGCAGCTAAGGTTCACCTGGGTGGGCTCTGTGTTGCCTGAAGATTCACCCTTCACTGAGTTTTCTCTCCTCTCATGCACCAGCTCCCTGGCCCTCAGAAGTCACAGCTGACAGTTCTTCTAGGTCGTGCCCAACTCAAAGCAATAAGTGAGGGAACTGAAAATCCTGCTCTAAGCACCTATTGCATGGTTTCAGCTCATTGCACAAAATGGTTATTTGAGAATGTTGACTTTTGTTTCAAACTACCTGGATTTAAAGTGTTCAAAGGCAATATTTTTAAAATTAAAAATCTGAGCTCATGTTTCTAATCTCTTTTTCCGATTCTAATGGATCGACATTCACAAAATTGATTTCAGTTAAAACTTGGCTGCAATGCAGTAAACATTTTTATGCAATGCCTATCACACTGTGCTCAGGAATTGTTAAGACATAGAATCTTCATTGCCTATTCAATGTAGGATATAATATCTATCTATCTATCTATCTATCTATCTATCTATCTATCTATCTATCTATCTATCTATATTTATATCTATATCTATCTATCTATCTATCTATCTATCTATCTATCTATACAGTGGTGCCTTGGATAACGACAGTAACTCGTTCTCCAAGGTTAGTTGTTACCCGAAACATGTCGTTATCCGAAACGCAGTTTCCCATAGGAATGAATGGGAAACCGTCTAATCCATTCTGGAGCCTAGGAAAAAGGCACAGACACCTGGTTTTTTGCTCAAAACTCTTTAAAAAGTGCACTTTAAAGGTACAGATGCAATGTCACCTGGGATAACTTTTTTACTGATGCATGCTGGAAATTCATTATCTGAGGCAGTCCATAGGGAAAATTCGTTATCCGAGGCAGCCCATAGGAAGATTCGTTATCCAAGGCAGCCCATTCACATTCACACCCCCACATTCATAAACTGGAGTGTTTGTTTGCTTGCTTGCTTGCTTGTTTAGAAGAATTGCATATTGACTACCACAACAACTAACATGATTGTATGCTTTCTAAACCATTTTTCACCCAACAGAGTCATGGCTGTTCTTCCCATTTCAACCTCACAAAAGTAACCTAATAAGTAGGTTATTTTGTATGTGAAAGAGAGATTGGATGAAGATCACCCAGTGAGTTGTATATCTCTATAGGGTCTTGAATGTCAATCTTTCAAGTCCATTCGAGCACTCTAACTTCATTTTAATTTTATATGAAGTAAAGTTTCAGTTTGAGAGTTCAGTTTCTCAGTTTGGAACTATCTTTTGGTTTGTGACTTTTTCTTCTTTTTTCTATGTAATTCTGATGAAGTGAATATTAAAACAATTTGTTATGTCCACACACAAAACTTTTTAGTTAGTATGACTCCTTAACTCTGGAAAAACTTAGAAACTTGTGATTGTATAGAATTAACTGCTTCTAGTCACATGTTGATTTCCAATTATTGTCAATGCAAATAGTTACAAGTTTCTAAGTTCAGAATGAAGAAATCAAGCTATAACAAGTCAACTTTGCCAACATTTTGTCCCATAGGGTTTAATGGGGCATAAAAATCTCAACTTTTGAACTGCTGCTCAGAGTGTAACCAAACAAATAATTTTCTTTTGCAGGAAGACTGAAAAAAGTATATCAGTATATACATACATGATCAATATATATATATATATATATATATGATCAAAATTTGGCAGAACTGTAATATATGGGTTTTGGAAAATTAGAACAAATGTCAATGGATGAAATCAAGTAATGAGTTGAAACTACTGCAGGCCAGTTTAATAAGTGGGGTTTTGGTAATTTTATTTATTCAATTGGCATATTCTAGTTGTGACTTAGTGCTGGATTTCAGCACCTTTTAACTTTCTGTTCTTCTATCAGTTTTTATTACATTGGTTTAAATGCAGCATTTATATCGATCTGACTGGTAGATTGCAAATGCCAAGTTTCAAGTTCATGTTTAAAGTGGAAGAACTTTGCAGTGAAGATGGGACTTGCCTGATCTAAAGGGACACTTCTACATATTTTATCCGGCTCCGTGGCTCGGCTGTGCCTAGCGGAAGCCGTTTTGCCTCCCCCAGCAGGAAGCTGCGTGAGCCTACCTCTTGCGAGAGGGGGAGGAGTGAGAGCCCTTATAAGGGCTTGCCACGTGTCCTCCCATCCTCTCTCTTTTGGCTCAGTTTTGGAGAAGGGATGGACGCTCTGTGGCCTGTGGCCGCCATTTTGACCACGTGGCAGGGCAGGCGCGGAGCCAAGGAAGATCAGCACCGTGGGAGCCAGGGCCGACAAGCCGCGGGAGGAGCCGGAGCAGCGGGCGTCAGCGGTGGCAGCCGGCGTCGCGGCAGCCGGGCTACGGGCGGAGCAGCAGCTGGAGGTCTCAGCCGGAGCGGAACCAGGACCGGACACTGGACAAGCTTTGGGGGAGGCACTGCTGTGCTTCCCCACAGGTGGACGCTGACAGGCCACGGTTCGGGCGGCGCTCGAGGGTTCTTTCCCCGGCGCGGCCTACCACGGCTTGCCGGATCGGGCCATCAGGCCGGGACCCACTGGTAGTGGGAGGCCGGGGTGGGTCGGTGTGGCGGACTCCTGGGGCGGCCTTAGCTTCTCGGGTGGGCGCTGAGTGGGCGACGCCAGGTGGCGCGGCCCAGATGGATCGCCGGACAGACACCAGGAGGCCAGGGAGTAGGGAACACTAAGCCAGACCCAGCCCGGGAATACGGCGGGGGATCCGGGGGGGGCAGTGGAGATGAGGCCTCATGTTTGGCGCGCCCGGGGGGTGCCCCTGCGGTCGTTGGCCTACCCCGCATACCTGGTCATGGTTGCTCTGGCCTGCCATAGGCCGTGGCCTGCCGGGAGGGCCTGCGGGTGTGTGGCTGCCCCTGGGGGCGCAGGCCTAGCTCGGGGCCGGGGCAGAGCCTCTTGGGGCTTGCAAAGCGCTTGTCTTTCGAGGCACAGGGGGTTATCCCTGGAAGAGGGGGGCTTACCCCGGGGACCAGCAGCTGCCTAGTGGGCCCAGCCGGCCCAAGGGAAAGGGGGAGCGGAACAATGGCCCCACGTAGGCCCAAAGGGGGACCCAAAGGAAAACATCCAGCAAAGCGCCCAGCCCCCGAGCTGTCCCCAGATACGTCCTTCTCGGGGGAGGAGGACTGGCCCATGTGGGCCCAAGTCCAGGCCCGGGCAGAGACCTGGGAGGAGGGACCCAGCAGGGCCCAGCAGGCAGGGGACGGGCCCACCACCAGTAGGGCCATGGGGCGGCCTTCTAAGGCCCGCAGGAGGGCCCAGCGCAGGAGGTTGGTGAAGAGCCTAATGAATCATTGTGGTCTCCTAGAACAGAGGCCGGCAGCGGCCCAGCGCGCTGTAGAGGAAGCACAACCGGCCCAGGAGGAAGCGGTTCCTGGTGGCGGCCCGGCCAGTCCACCAGTCCCGGCCGGGGCGGCGGTGGAAGGACCAGCAGCTACAGTAGCCGGCCCACCAGGACCGCCAACAGGCAACGAGCTGATGGTGCAACCACCCAGAAACAGTGAGTTGGCATGCGCACCGGACACCACACCTGTAGAGACCTGGCCTTGGGGGCCTGTGGGGGAGGCACAACAGTGCCCAGTAGGAGGACAGGTAGAGTGGGGGGGGGGGAAGAACCCAGCATGCTCCGGACCCAGGGGTGCCTGAGTGCAGTGACACCCGGGGGTGTGCCTACAGTACCGTCTCTTGGGACGCCCGTTCACCCGGGACAGCAGGTAAGTCCAGCAGTCATGACGCCTGCAGGGGGACGGTGGGGCGGGTGCAGCATGCCCCGGGCCATTTTCACCACACCCAGGAGGGTTCCTGGGAGCGGGGCAACCCCAGGGGTACCTAAACAACTGGGCGGCCTGCCCGGTTTATGCGGGGGTACCGTACGCAGCGTTGCCTTACGCGGACTATGCATCCCCATTGGGCGATCACTTGGCACACGTTACGAAAGATAAGATCTGGCGGGGGGACTATGTGGACCTGTTCAGCCTCCTTAACAGGGAGTTGGACTCTAAGGAGCTTGAGAAGGAGGACGTGAAGGACAAGGAGCGCCGGCTGCGATGCAATCCGGAGCGCTCCTGGGCCAATTGGTTGCCAGCCTTTAATATCTATATGTCTGTGGTCCTGCATGCCCATCCCTGGAGGGCACAATCACTGATTAAATACCAGGACATGATCTACCAGGCGTTCGTAGACTTCCCCGGATATGCCTGGTTGATGTATGATGAGCGCTTCCGGATGAAGGCAGCGACGCAGCCCCATCTCAGGTGGGACGAACCCTACCCGCCCTTGTGGCTCCAGTACATGACACCCTCGTGCCCGGTACTGGAGAAAAGGTTTGACAGCAGGCATATAGTCAGGAAGGTGAACCCAACGGCAGCCGCCCGCCCGATGGCGGGCCAGCAGGTTCAACCCCGGCTGGTCTGCTGGGACTTCAATGGTCAGGGGTCTTGTAACCGTACCCCGTGCCGGTTCAAGCATGAATGCTCCGTCTGTGGGGCCCAGCATGCTGCAGTTAACTGCCCAAGGGCCAGGGGAGCAATCGGTAAGCCCGGGGGCAGGGGGCAAGAGAGGAAGCCCCCACAGGGGGGAGCCCCTAATCAGGCAAAAGGGCCCCAGGCCAATCAACAGTGAGGTACTGGGGCAATGGTTAAGTCTCTACCCCGATAGGGAGGGAGCACAGTTTTTAACACAAGGTTTTGCCGTTGGTTTCAGGATTCAGTTTACGGGTACGAGGCGCCCAACCTAGGTTCGTTGAGGGGTATGGAACACGTAGCCATGGAAAAAATCCAGAAAGAGGTCGTGAAGGGGAGGGTCCTAGGCCCCTTCGACAAGCCACCATTACCTAACTTCAGGGTCTCACCATTGGGTCTGGTGCCAAAGAAGGCACCCGGTGAGTACCGACTCATACACCATCTGTCATACCCCAAGGGGGAGTCGGTAAACGATGAGATCCCCCCGGAGCTATGTTCAGTGAGGTACACCTCCTTCGATGCCGCGGTAGCTAGGGTACGGGCGTGTGGGGCGGGGGCCGAAATGGCAAAGTGTGATATAGAGTCTGCATTTCGGCTCCTCCCAGTGCACCCGGAGGATTTTGATTTGTTGGGATTTCAGTTTCGAGGGAAGTTTTACTTAGAAAGGACGCTGCCATTCGGCTGCTCCATTTCCTGTGCCATTTTCGAGAGGTTTAGTTCGTTTGTTGAGTGGTAGCTGAGGTACATGACAGGGATGGGCGGTATAGCCCACTACCTGGATGATTTTCTGTTTTGTGGGCAGAGGGGATCGGGCGCTTGTGGCTTCATCCTTAAGACCTTCCAAGACATGGCCGAGGAGCTAGGCTGGCCCTTGGCGGCGGACAAGACAGAGGGTCCGGCAACCTGCATGAGGTTTTTGGGGGTGGAGTTGGACACCTGGAATCAGTCATGCCGGCTGCCGGAGGACAAGCTGCGGGACCTCACGGCACAGGTGGCAGCACTCCTACCATGTAAGAGCGCCACGCTTAGAGAACTGAAGGTCCTCGTCGGACACCTGAATTTCACGTGTCGCGTAGTGGCGTCCGGTAGGCCATTCATCCGGCGTTTTTGCCAGGCCATGGAGGGACTTAAGAACCTCGCGCATAGGACTAGGATCACCGGTGGGATGCGGGAAGACCTGCGCATGTGGCTAGACTTCCTGCAGGGATTCAACGGGGTCTCCTTCTGGCGCGAGGAGCTTAGACTGGGGGCTGATTTCCAGGTCCAGACCGATGCTGCAGGCGCCCACGGTTTTGGTATTTACTGGAAAGGTAAGTGGTGCTGCGGCACCTGGCCACCTGGGTGGGTGGCTGCAGGCATCACAATGGACTTGACGTTCTTAGAATTGTTCCCCATAGTAGGCGCACTGTGGATCTGGTCACGAGACTGGGCCAACTCCACAGTCCGTTTCTGGTGCGACAACATGGCTGTCGTCTATACCATCAACGACCTAACATCTAGGTCAGAGAGGGTAATGGGGTTAGTCCGGGCCGTGACGCTGCAGGCGCTGCAATACAATATCGTGGTACGCTCACGCCATGTGCCGGGGTTGGATAACGCCATTGCCGATGCTCTCTCCCGCCAGCAACTCGAGTGCTTCAGGGCGTTGCCGCCAGAGGTGGCCGACCTGCCGGAGCAGCTGCCAGAAAAGGTATGGCAGATTGGCGGGAGGAGGCTGACGGGGCCCTCGAGTTGGCACTCGCGCCAAGAACCCGCCGGATATATAAGGCGGCAGTCAGGGACTTTGGTGCATTTCGGGATCTGATGGATCTTAGCCAGGACTGGCCCACCCCAGTTGACCATCTCCACCAATACTTGGTATTCCTGAACAGGAAGGGCCTTATGCCGGGTACAATGCAAGGCTGTTTAGCTGCCCTGGCATTCCATGCCAAGGCCCTGGGATGTCATGATTCAACACAGGACTTCCGGGTGCGGAAAATGCTGGAGGGGTGGACCAAGGCCAGGGGTCAGGTGGCAGATAATTGATTCCCCTTGTCATCAGATATATTAGCCCGTATGTCCAAGCAGTGGGCCCAATTTTGCAGAGATGATTATGAAGCTGCCCTGATGAGGGTGGCAGCCCTGGTGGCCTTCTTTGGAGCGTTCCGGGTGAGCGAGCTAGTCGCCGCCGGGAGGAGGGACTCGTCCGAGACAGATCTCCTATGGTCGGACTTTCACCATCAAGACGGTAAGGTGGTATTTATGCTGTGTAGGTCAACGACGGACCAGGGCAACAGGGGACAGAGAGTGGTCTTAGGACCTTGCTCGGTTCAGGAGGTCTGCCCGGTTCGCGCTATGGAAGCATACGTGGCCATGCGGGGGGAAGGGGAAGGTTACCTTTTTCGCCACAAGACGGGGGACCCATTGACGAAATTCCAGTTCTGGGCTTTATCGCAGTGGGCGCTGGACAAACTGGGACTACGGGGCATGAAGTTCGGTACCCATTCGTTCAGAATTGGGGCGGCCTCTACGGCGGTGGCTCTGGGTTATGAGCCGCAGTGCATAAAGTCCTTGGGGCGGTGGGCCTCTTCCTGTTACAAGACCTACGTCCTCCCTGCCTAAGTGTTAATGTTTTGGTTTTATCTCCTTACAGGACCCGGGTTGGGCTGCATGAGGAGCCGCATCCTCATCCTGGGCCACAGTTATATTTACTGGGCAGAGAAGTATGCTGCCAGAACCGCCTGGGGAGTTAATTTGGGGATGGGAGGAAGGGCGGTCATTGAGTGGAAGGGCCTGCGAGAAATGAGGTGGTGCCAGTTTGAGCGGATTGCCCAGTTGGCAACCACTGGGCGACCTCCGGACGTGATGCTGGTCCATTTGGGGGGCAACGATATAGGGTTCCAAACAGGTAAATCCCTTGCCCAGGATATTGTGCGCGATCTAACTGCATGGAAGCAAGCCGTCCCAGAGTTAAAATTGGTTTGGTCAACCATCGTACCGCAGCGCCAGTGGAGGGCGCGGTGCGAGGCGCAGGTAATGAATAAGGTGCACAGAGAGGTAAATAGGGACGTGTGCAGAGCAGTGACGCAAGTTTTGGGTACAGTGGTGGGCCACCCTAGGATCCCGGCAGCAATGGCTGAGTTATACCGGATGGACGGAGTACACCTCTCGGACCGTGGGATGGAATTATTCCTGAATGATTTAAAGCGGGGCCTGCTGGAGGTATTGTTTGGCTGATGGGGTGTGGTGGGGGCCATAGCAAGGCTAGGCCCCCACCGTGGCGGTAGTGCAGATCACGGAAGGACAGTTGGTGATTCTGGTCTCAATTTCCCTGTGGGATCGCCCAGCCTCACGGCGTTCCGGACCTGAGGTCACAACGCCGGGGGGGGTGGATGTACCTAGAGGGCCCAGCGGGCAGGCAGGCACAATTGGAGAGCCTGGGCTGCCCGGCTGGGGAAAGGGGACCAGCTGGCCGGGGCCGTCCCGTTCGAGGACAGGGCGACCTCAGGGCTATCGGCTCACCCAGTACACTGTCAATGGCATGGGGTTCTGGGAGACCCCAAGTAACAACTTGCAACCCGCACTACAGCAGGCCCCAGGTTTGATGTTCTGTTTAAAGTTGAGTTATTATTAAAAGTGTGGCCCGGAGTGGTACCCCAAACACTTGTCTCGCGTGGTTATTCTGGCATGGGGGGGGCAATATCCGGCTCTGCGGCATGGCTGCGCCTAGCGGAAGCAGTTTTGCCTCCCCCAGCCGGAAGCCGCGCGAGCCTACCTCTCGCGAGAGGGGGAGGAGTGAGAGCCCTTATAAGGGCTTGCCACGTGTCCTCCTGTCCTCTCTCTTTCGGTTTGGCTTTCCCACCCACCCGCCCTTTCAAGCAGTAGTATGAGCTTCGCTGGTCGCTTCAGGGCCAGGATAGGAATTTTTGACCTGGGGGCAAGATTGGCCAGTAGCGCCTGGGGATTTTTCGCCTATCCCATACTGCTGCGGCGTGGTGGGACCTTATAGCAGGAGTAGGAATTGGCCACATGGGGTGGTAATGTGGATCACAGAAGGACAGTTGGTGAGGCTGGTCTAAATTTCCCTGTGGGATTGCCCAGCCTCACGGCGTTCCGGACCTGAGGTCACAACGCCGGGGGGTGGTGGATGTACCTGGAGGGCCCAGCGGGCAGGCAGGCACAATTGGCGAGCCTGGGCTGCCCGGCTGGGGAAAGGGGACCAGCTGGCTGGGGCCGTCCCGTTCGAGGACAGGGCGACCTCGGGGCTATCGACTCACCCAGTACACTGTCAATGGCAGGGGGTTCCAGGAGACCCCAAGTAACAACTTGCAACCCACACTACAGCAGGCCCCAGGTTTGATGTTCTGTTTAAAGCTGAGTTATTAATAAAAGTGTGGCCCGGAGTGGTACCCCAAACACTTGTCTCGCGTGGTTATTCCGGCGTGGGGGGCAATTAACTTTAGGCAATGTTGGTAGTGCTTGCTCAGGCTGAACTAAATTTCAAGCAAAGAAATTTGATAACATTAGATGCATTTCTTGGGGTAGTGGTCGCAAACCTTTGGCACTAGAGATGGGCACGACTAGGGAAAATGACGTTTTCGAGTTGTCGTGTGTCGGAGGCAGTCCGTTTCGGCTCGTTTCCGTTTTTCGCGAAATTTCACAAAAATTAGTCGGTTCGTTTTTTTTCGTTTTTTCGTTGTCGTTAGTACTGGTTTGGGGGGGGGTAGCAGGCTCCTGGAGGGAGCTGCAGGAGTCAGCCAGAGCCACAAGTGACGGACTGGCAGACTCTTTGCACCCGCTGTGTCTCACGTACTTGCATGTAGTGCAAGGCAAGTAGATCTTGCTTAGGGTTAAGACGGGTTAGCGCAAGGGCTAGGGTTAGGCTAGTTATGGGTGAGGTTAGGGTGAGTATTGGGGTGCACCTCTGGGTGCCTCTCTGACCCACTTAGAAGGACAGTGTACTGGCGTATGGGTTAGGCTTAGGCTTAGGGTTCGGGTTTGGGCTACGATTAGTGGTGGGCTGTTTATGCCCGATTGGCACATCCCAGAAGTCTCTGTGGTCAACCTGGCCAAGTGGCCATGCGATTGGTGGAAAATTTGCATGGTCCACTCCCATGGGAGGTGTAAAAAAATAAAATAAAATAAAATAAAATAAAATAAAATAAAATAAAATAAAATAAAATAAAATCAACGGAGACTTTTTTTTTTGCAAGAAAAACCCACTGCTGCTACTGTAAAAATTCAAGCATTTAAAATAGCTAATTTTCGCATGTTTCTGTGGTGCTTTGGTGGGGTTTTGGGCAACGATTTCAAAAAAAATATTGTGGTCGCCATTTTGGATCCCCCGCACTGCATGGCAAATGGATGCGCCCTCCCAGCCTGGTACCAGCAGCGCAGTAGTAGCAATAGCCAAGGAGAGGGGGGCGGGGAAACCCCCCCCAAATAAAACACCCTTCTGGCCTGGTAGGTGCCCTCAGACAGTTTTCGCCTACTTTTAGGACCGGGAATCGGTGTTTTTTTTTAACTTTTAAAAACTTTTTTTCTGTGCCGCTTGGCATTGCGCGATCGCCGCGATGCAAGTAACGAGCACGACAAATCAGACCAAATTGTTTGTTCGTCGGTTCGAGCTTGAATTCTGGTGGAGTAATTTCCGTTACCGTTTCCGTAGAGTAACGGATACGAGTAACGGAAACGGAAACGGGAATACCGCTAAGTCGTGCCCATCTCTATTTGGCACTCCAGATGTTTTGGACCATGACTCTCACAGTCCTTTGTCATTAGCAATCTAGGCTTTGAATTCTTGGAAGTGTGTTCCAAAACATCTGGATTGCCAAAGGTTCACCACCACTGTTAGGGAGATGTAAGCGTGAACTGAAATCTCAGACAGAAGTATACTGTAGATTCAGGATAATAGGGAGTAGGGGGCTGAATAAATGCAAGTTGAAGAAAACACATATATGTTTCATTATGTTTTCCTATGTGTTTTATGTATCTTGAACAGAAATTACATTTAAGTCATGTTTTCCTAGCACTGTTTTTTATCTTCATGCACATCTTCTGAGCCACCAAATGAGAAAGCAGAATTTTTCTGGTCTGTTTAATTTGATGTCCAAGTCACTGTCTTGCTTGGAAGAAAATGGGGGGTCCTGCATGGTAGGTTGTTGGACTGGATGGCCCTTGAGTTCTCTTCCAACTCTGTGAAAGCAGTTTTTAATCTGTTGTGTAATTCAGCTTTTTCTCATCATTCATCCAGTCCATTGCCAGTATAATGAACAGTGGAATGTGTCCTTGTTTACTCATGTATTCCTGTAAATCTATCAGCAAGTTGAGGATTATCAATCACTTTGTATTCAAGGTTGTCTTATGTTGACAACAACATTTTTAAAATTGGGATGATACCCAATAATGGCCTAACATGATCTTCTGTGAATATTGCTGAATACCTTAAGGTGTACAAATTGAGCAAAATATCCATCCAAAGAAAGAGAGAGAGAGAGAGAGAGAGAGAGAGAGAGAGAGAGAGAGAGAGAGAGAGAGAGAGAGAGAGAGAGAGAAACAGTAGCCTACATACTGTAATTAAACTGTAAACTGCCCAGAGACTACTTGAAGTGGTATGGGGCAGTATATAAGCAGAAGCAGAACAAAGAAACAAACAAATGAGCCAGCAAACCTTTAAACCCATACTGGTGGCATGGTGGGACTTTGCAAACTGTTGCATCGACTCAGAAAATATAAATTATCAATAGTTATTATTTCATTGCCTTACTTTTCACTTTAAAATGTAGAGTGCATTGTTTGTTAATTTCATGATGGTAGCCATCAATAAAAATTAGCATTTATGGCTCTTGGAGGCCAGCACTACATAGTTTAAGGATTAATGTAAAGGGAGCTGGGGAATATCTAATATAAATTGATGATGCTTTTAGTATGCATCTCATTAAAGTCATAAAGTGACTAGGAATTTATGTCAAGGGTAAATAACAAAGTCCTATTGTATTCGGACAGCTCATTAAAATCTAAAGGTGAAGGACTCTGTTCAAAAGCCATGAGATAACTATGTGAACAGTTTTCTGTAACATCTTATAAGTGGTAAGAAAACAGAATGCAAATGAAGTATGCCTGTAACAGCATTCTCAAATAAGATTTTAATATTCTACAAGTACTGGGCATGACATGTTACAGGCAATCCTAATTTAGCAAAGTGCAAGTGGCAGCAAGTACTGGAACAAAAAGTGGCACAAAAGAAATAGACTTGCATAGGATAATTGGCCAAAATGCTCCATGGCAGAACAAAGTTTCATGGAGTTTTTATAAAGAAAGAACAAGGGCAGGGAAACAAATAAACCAAGTGATAAAACACACAAGTTTGGCCTTGGAGTTCCAAATGAAGCAGGGCAAAGGCTTTGAGTTTTGTCAAAAGCTGGTCAAACACTCTTTTCCAACAACACAAAAGGCGACTCTACACATGGACATCACCAGATTCAGAATTGACTATGTTCTCTGCAGCCAAAGATGGAGGAGCTCTATACAGTCAGCAACTGTGGCTCAGATCATCAGCTTCTTATTTCAAAATTCAAACTCAAACTGAAGAAAGTAGGGAAGATCACTGGGCCAGTCAGGTAGTATGAATACACAGTGGAAGTGAAGAATAGATTCAAGGAACTAGATTTGGTGGACAGAACACCTGAAGAACTATGGATTTGTAACATTGTACAGGAGGCTGCAATGAAAAATATTTTGCAAGAAAGCAAAGTGGTTGTCCAACGAGGCCCTACAAATAGCTGCAAGGGAGAAAGGGAAAGATACAGAAAATTGAATGCAGACTTCCAAAGAATAGCAAGGAGAGACAGGGCGGCCTTCTTGAATGAACAGTGCAAAGAAATAGAGAAAACAATAGAAAAAAAACAATAGGAAAAAAAACCAGAGATCTGTTCAAGAAAATTGGAGATATTAAAGGGGCATTTCGTGCAAAGATTATGATAAAGGACAAAAAGGTAGGGACCTAACTGAAGCAGAAGAGATCAAGAAGAGATGGCAAGAATTACAGAAGAATTATATCAGAAAGATCTGGACATCCCTTTAACCAAGATAGCGTAGTTGCTGAAAGCCAGACATCCTGGACGAAGTGTTTAGAAAGCATGAAACAACATGGCACGAGGCACACCTGTACCATAAGATAGAAAATTTGTTAAAAAATTTAACTTCTGTGCCTAACTATCAGACACACACAAACTCACACTTTCAGCACCCCCCCTGGATTTCGAAGGGGCAGAAAAAAAGAGTTCCAACAACTTCTGCTTCATTGACTCCATCCTCCACAACAAACTATGCCCAGGCCCTCCCAAGGCATCCCTATCAAAATGTCCGCCTGCCCTCACCTTCCCCCTCCCTCCTCCTGGCACTTTTTTTCAGAGGAACTTGCAAACCCAGGAAGGTGGGGCTGGGGCAATGAGGCTCTTCATATACGACCCCCCCTTCTTGGGAGGAAAGCCCCATCTTTTACCCCTTCCAGTATAAGCCTCCCTTCTCTCCCCCCCCCCCCCTCCTTCCAGCCAGGCAGCAGATTTTGAAGCTGAGGCACAGGGCCCGGAAGGCAAAAGGAAAAGAGGACGACAGAGAATGAGATGGTTGGACGGTGTCATCGATGCAACCAAAATGAATTTGACAAAACTCCGGGAGGCAGTGGAGGGACCCCCCCATCCCCATCTCCTCCCTAGGTCCACGAGGCAGGAATCCCCTCCTCAGCCTCCCACGTCCTCCCCTTTATCCCCCCCCACACAAAAAAAGGTGACCATTGTCAACGGCCGCCCCTTCAAGCTCCTCACCCTTAAAAGAGGGGGAAGCGCACGCCCTAGGTCGCTCCTACCTGGCTCGGCAGGGGCGCGCGCCCACCCTCGGGGGTGGCAAACAGCGAGTGCACGAGAAAACAGCGGGGGAGGGAGGGAGGGGGGGGGTTCGGTGAGCGAGGAGCAGGAACCAACCCCAAGAACCTTTAAGAGCGGCTTCTGGAGCGCCCTTCACCGCAATGTGCCTGCGCGGGTCTCCCGGCTCTCTCTCACTCTCTCGCTCTCCAGTCTCCTCCTCCTCCTCCTCCCTTATTTCTTCTCCTTCCCCGCCCATGGCCAGCCTTTCCTCGCTGGCGTGCAAAGCACGCTGGGAAAGGTAGTCTGCTCTCCTCCCCAGGACCGCGTCTCAGACCTGCGGGAGGAACTACATCTCCCAAGGAAGCCTTGCGGCAGCCGGCTTCTTTCTGGACACCCCACCTTCCTCCGGCTTGCCGGCGCCGCACCGCTGCCTTGGTCGCGAGCAGGATGCAGGGGGGGCATTGCTGGTGTAGGGAGAATTTTTCCCACAGCACACCAGGCAACATCTCGTGGCACACTACTGTGCCGCGGAACAGTGGTTGAAAAACACTGGTTTAGAGGGATGCTATAGAATCTTTCTTCATCAGGCAGATTAACCCTTATATTTACCATATGCACATACAAAGTGTCATTTGTTATCACTGGTAGTTTTACTTCTCTAATTTCCGTCCTTGTAGTGCTATAGTGTAATATCAAAACAACATCTGGGAGTTTTCTGCACCCAGGATGCATAGATCCAGCTCTATAAGTAGCATTCATAAAGCAAAAAACAAAGCTAAGTGTGCTTCTTATATACCACCCCATAATGTTTTATGTACTCTCTAGGGGGTTAAATTTTTAAAAAATTATGCAGACTACACATGTCTATCTCACTCCACTTCCAGTGAACCGGGTACCCAATTTATCAACCTTGGAAGGTTGGAAGACTCAGTCAGCTTTGAGCTGGCTACCCAAATCCTCTGGGACTGAACACAGATTGTGAACAAGAGTGTTGACTGAAGTACTGCAGTTTAACTATTGCACTGCAAGGGTCTTAATCCTAAATAATAGTTAAAATGGGAATCATGGAGACTGGACCATAAGTAGATTGATGTACAACTCTGGATCCCCTGAGTGTTTTGGGGGGTGGGGGTGGGGGTGGGGGATTTGTTTGTTTGTTTTGTTTTTGTTTTAGAGCCAGCATATTGCAAGAGATGCTGAAGTTAAGTCCTGGAGATCACTAGACATGGCCTAATGAACAGCAGTGGCCAGTACAACTTAGCTGCAAAGCCTGAGGTTGGAAGTTCAATACCCTATTGTGTTTCCTGTGAGTACAGCCAGCCTGTGTGGCCCTGGGTAATTTTCTAGACAACCTCAGAAGAAGTGATTGGTAAGCCAATTCAGAGTATTCTCTACCTTGAAAAGTCTGTGAAGATTCCCAGTTATCCAAGTGAGCTTATCTGGAAGTTGAGTCATGGCAACTGGACTTCTTTTCCTGAGAGATTGAAACATTTCACTACTCATCCAAGCAGCTATGTCAGTCTGAGGAAAGTTAGTGGCAAGGCCTCCAATTTATTTCACCTTGATTTCATATCACCCTAGTGTGATTAGGCTCATTGGGTAGACAGTGGCCTGAATAGGCTTGTTAGGTGGAAAATGGCGTGGGGGGTGTGAAAGTCCCACCTGTGCAATCCTCACCAACATCCATTAAGTATGGGTTGTCAGCTGTGACCTTCCTGGTGGAGGTGTGAAGTGCTTCTGATTTGTCTGGGGATTGATGAAAGGGCAGCATGATAAGTGGCAGACAGATTGTTCCTGAGTCCCCTACCTTTGTTGAAATATGGTTTTCAATACACACATGAATGGCTTTCCTGATCCCTTTCTTGAACCATCTATCTTCTCTGTCCAATATGCGTGCATCCTTGTCTTTGAATGAGTGTCCTTTGTTGTTCAAATGAAGATACTTTACTGATTCTGGTCCTGAGCTGTTGGCCCTGTGTTGGGGCATCCTCCTCTTTAGTGGCTGTTTGGTTTTGCCAGTGTAGAGCTCTACAGACTCCTTAAACCACACTCCTCACACCCCAAAAAGGATTGCCATATGTCAGAATAGACATGATGGCATGGGAGGATGATGAGTATTAGCTTCATATTTGCAGTGGCCCATGCCTCAGCATTTGAATGCAGTTTGATTACTTTTCTCTATATTTGTCAGGGTGGTGGTAGTTATCCCATCTTTTGCCTAAGCAACTCAAATGAGCACCTGCCCATTTTTAATCTTCATAACTACTCTACAAGATGCATTGATTTGAGGGATTGTTCAGTAATTTAATTCTCTGGCTAAAGAGCCAAAGGTTAGAAGTTCAGTTCTGCACTGTCTCTCCTTGACCTGACCTAGACTCTACAATCCATATGACACCTTCCACCTCTGCAGTTCTAGGTTCTAGACAAACTGAGTGATCTAAGGCCACTCTCTGAGTTTATAGCTGAATGGATTTCTGGTGTCAGTCCATCTTTCTAACAATTGCAATTTGCAACTCATTGTTTACTGAGATTTCTAGGAAGAGCAGGTGGAGATATTTGTCATTAAGACTAATCCTTAATACAGTGGACCCTCGTATAACAAATGGTTTATATAACATAAAATCTGTACAACATAAAAATTCCAGATATAGGGGAAATTTGCTTAACAGAATCACCTATGGGGTGAATCCGAACAACATAAAAATGGTTGCAATTAGAGATTACTCTGTTTTCAATGCATTCCTATGGGACGTTTGTATAAAGGAAAATTTGCTTAACATAATTTCATTTGGAACAAATTAATTCCATTATACAAGGTACCACTGTATAATGTTTTGACTGCATCTGGAAAAATGTCCACATTGTTTCAATTCATTCTGATCAATATAGTTTTCTTAACAAAAACCAAAACAAATAACAAACAAACAAACAAAAACCCTAAGCAAATAAAAAAGTTAGTCTTTAATAACTACATTGAATGATAATGAACTGAGAATAGGTGCTTACAAACATATACATGATTGCAATACACTCTCTCCACTGAAAGTCATGCTTATAGAACTTTTAAAATTAGCTTGGTATAGTTTATCCCACATCAAAGATTATTCCATTATTACAATTTCACCAGAAGTGTAAAATCATTCTAGGTTAATAAGGCTTACTAATAAGCATGTAAAGTATGCACTTTTGATAACAAACAGCAAGTAGGATCTATTATATTGTAACGTCTCTAATAAAATTAGCAGTGGCTACACCAATTTGAATTAAAGCAAAGACTAATTTTCATTAAGAACAAACATGTAAATAAAGAAGCAGATATCTTTTGAGGTTCCTTTGCCAATATGGACATGAATCCAGCAGCTGTTAAGAGTAGTTGTAACTGTCATTGTACTGAGTTTTGATACTTCTTTGTTGTGTTTATGAGACCTCAGTGGTCTGACTGACATAAATGCAACAAGTTGAATCCCACTTCTGCCAGCACATGAGTGTTTCAAAAAGCATTTCCTGCCATTTTTTCAGCTGGAATCAGTTATTGTTAGAGGCACAGGAACTCTGTACCTTTCCTATGGTGATATCACTGCAATTCCTGCTAAAAGAGCGGAATTAAAATTAGAGCCACGGACAAGTTCTGCTTATTAAGCCTGAATAATCCTGTGCATCATCAGGAAAAAGAAGCATTAAAATCAGTGGGACATACTTCTTAAAAAGATTTATAGGTCCATGCTAGATGATTCTTTCCCTTAACTTTCACTTACCTTGGCTAAAGGATAAGCAAAAGACAACATAATTTTTTAAAGCAATAAGTTGGCTATAACGGTTTGTTTGCTTGTTTTCGCCAATAGATGCATGCACACATGTCAGATGAACATTGCTTCATTAATAAATAGGAACTATTGATTCCCAATAATATTTAAGGGCAACTTTTAAATAATTGAAGAGATAATCAAATAAAGTAAATAAAATTTTAGGTTATACCAATAGTGCTTTTTAAATTTATGAATCAAATTTGCATACTCATTTCCTTTGACAAATACTTATAAGAGGCCCCATCTTCTGAAAGGTCCCATTTCATTTAATTCAGCTACTTCAATGACAGCTCATTCTCTTCCATTTCCATGGAAATCAAAATAGGTATTTTGCCAACTTTCTCCAGAACAAGCAGTGGAGTCATGAAGCTTGAAGTTCCATAGTTGATTATCCTGAATGCAAAAAGGCAATTAAATGAATATGGTCATGTTCCAATAGGTTGTTATTCAGGGTGATCTTTTATTCATTGATTTCAAATTGTATGAGGCTGTTGTTGTTTTTTGCATACCCCACCCTCACCAAGAACCATGAGGATCACATCTAAAATGTAGAATTTAGGATAGATTTTCATGAACAAATGTTTTTAAAAGGGTAGTATGAAACAAAGTTTTTTAAAGGGTAGCATGATTAATAATAGATACAAGATCCTTCACACAGATATGCTAATTACTCCAAGTTTAAGCCTAATTATATGCCAAAAATGTATCCCATAATAACTCTGACCACTTCTTGTCAATGTGAAATAAAATAACTTCCAAGAGAATTCTGACAATTTTCAAATCCATTGAGTAGAAAAGAAATCCCCTCTAAAGGAATTCCAAAAGCATTTCAACACCAGAGGCGTTCAAGAGAAATACAGACAACTACCTGGCAGATATTTTGGATTTGTATTTCTGCACTGAATAAGGGGTTGGAGTAGATGGACTTATAGGCCTCTTCAAACATTATTCTATGGTTCTGTGAAAAGAGATGAAATTTCAGTGGAATTCTCCTGGGTGAGTTTCAGATACCTTGTAGTCAACTTACCTATTAAGATGGCTGAAGAAAATATTTGGCATGTCTTGTTTCTCATTTTGCAGTCCTCTGTGATCTGTCAGACAGTCTTTTGGCATGCTCCCAAAGTGTGGCCATGGTGGTACAGAGGACGCTTGGAAATGATAATAGACTGTGTCACCTCATCAAGAAGACCAAGGGCTTATTGAAACTTCTGCAGGATATTCAGGAGAGTCCCTCAGATACCATAACTCAGAAAGTAAACAATTTTTAGTAGACTGAAATTGTTTGTGCTTGTCTATGAAAATAAGACAAAGTGTCTATCCCCTTTTATCATACCACTGTTCTGAAAGAAATACGGAAAGTATGTCCTGCCAAGTCTGCCAAACCAACAGCACATTGGTAAAGGTAAAGGTAAAGATAAAGGTAAAGGTTCCCCCTGCACATGCATGCTAGTCGTATCTGACTCTACGGGTGGCACTCATCTCTGTATTCAAGCTGAAGTGCCAGTGTTGTGCAAGTCCATGGCCATGTGGCTGGTATGGCTGCACATTGAGAAAGCCTCAAACCTGCCATGCCATGGAGGTCATGAAGTCCTGAGTTTGGCCCACTCAATGCATCTCAACTAAATGATAAGAAAAGATATATAGCTACCTTATAGCATCAAAATATGCTACCATAGCTGGGCTGAACAAGATGTTTGCATTGTTGTTAGTGTGTTGGTTTGAGCCTATTCTGCTTCCTTAAGTCAAGGAAGCATGAGTGTGCCATATTAACTTGAAATCTATAAAAACAGGAATGGATAATAAATTGTTACAAGAATATGTTACATTATGTTACAGTATGTTACATACTGCTGGCTACCAAAGGTTGAAAAGGATAGGGGAGACATATTTATTATTCGAGCTATATATCTACAAAGCTAATGAGCTGTTTGATATTTTGAGTTCAGCCTACCTTAAAAATGGTAACATAAGATTATAAATTCCTTTGGGTTTGTTTTTGATGAGGATTATAGAAAATAGGGAAATTCTATTGTTCCTTTGACATAAAGGTTTTGCAGTGTTCACTAAGAGCAGAATTTTTTGTTTAGAATCCAGGTGCCTATCTTTTTTAATTGCTTTGAAGAATTCTCATTTAAATTCTTGGAATTTAAAGAAATATGTTTTTCAAAGAGGGTGATATATCTTAGATGCACTAATGCTTTTCACTTTGTTTACATGGTTTATTAAGGTGAGGAGAGGGAAGATGTATTTGAATAATCTTCATGTGTTTGATCTTAGTATTAAAAAGAATTCATTAAATATGAAGTGAAGACTGTTCATTTTCAGGGTCTAAAATTTGTATAGTTGGTTACAGTTATTAGCAAAGATGACTATCTATATTTTCAAAAATCTGGTTTTGCATAATATTGACAAAACTATATGGTACATTGGGAGTTCAAATTTCAACCTCCTATCCTATTTGTAAAACCATCAGTGGGAGGCCAGAATTTAGATCACAGCTGTGGAACTGAAAAATGGGACACTTTTCTTTTCAAGGAACATTGCAATTTTGGAGGGGATGAGGGAATCCGCTAAATTAAATGGAAAACTGAAGATATCCTTATTGGTCCAAAAAAAGTGGTGCATTATGTTTTAGTTAAATTAATCGGTTGATTAAGTTGGTTATGTCATGTATTGTTTTATGTTCTATGATTTGGTAGTGTTCTTTCCCCTCTATTCATTTTGTTTTAATAAATTTAAAATAAAATGAGAGAGGGAAGGAGAGAAATGGGAGCCCATTAATTCTCTGCTGGAGTCCTCTTTCAAAACAAGAAGTTCTGCAGTTGTCCTTATACAGAACAGCATATACTGACCCATTATTTATTATTATTATTATTATTATTATTATTATTATTATTATTATTATTATTATTATTATTATTATTATTATTATTATTATTATTATTATTATTATTATTTACTGTGGAAATTCAGGCTGTTATGTGTAATCTTTAGTAAAAGTGAAAACATTTTTTTAACTTTAATCTTCTGTAAATGTCTTATTACAGCACTTCCTATATGTGATTACAGTTCCAATGTCATACTGCTTAATGGTGGCTCAACTGCAAATTCAAAAAAAAAAAAAATGAAAGATGGGTGGGGTAGGGTTAGGGTTAGGGAAAGATAGGAAAATTATGTCCTTGGGTAAGGTGTGTAGTCTCAGGGAGCCCCTAGAAGAAAGGAATGGTACTTCTGAGTACTCAGTACTTAGAAAAATCATGAAAATGGACTCCATAAGTCCAAATTGACTTGATGGGTCATAATTATTAAGCCCATCTGCACTCTACATTGGACAAACAGCACAATCTCTAAGAAAACAGTGGACACAAGTTTGACATAAGAAACCACAATCCACAGAAAGATGTCTCAACTTTCAGCCTATGAGGCCACTCCTTGAAGGATTTGAAGGTCACTGTCTTGGAACAGAATAATTACAAATCAAGAATACAAAGAGAAACAGCAGAGATAAAAATCATATGGACACACAAGAATGGATTAATATAAGCCAAGGTTTCTTGAGTCATTATCAAATGTAATATTACTATATTGCCATTGGTTTTGTTTTTTGTGTAAATTCATCTCCTACCAAATGTAAAAACTTTGCCCCTCTCCCCAGTCTCTTCCAACCCCTACTCTCACCCTCCTATGATCAGGTGTCTATTTTTTACTACATGGCCATAAAATAATGCCTACATATCAACAAACTGCCTTCAAAACCAACTCCCCTCTTTTTCTCCCCCCGCCCCATTCCACCCTCATCCCAGCTCTGTCTCTATGGGAATTTACCACCAGGCTTGCATGCAAATAAACTTGCATACAACAGCCAATGAATATTTGGTGTGAAACATATATTCCAGACCTGTCTATCTGGTGGAGCAGATCTCCCAGAGATCAACCTCATCCCAACCAACCAGAGCTTCGTTACCCTTTTGTTCCAGGTGGCCACTCCCAGAGAGGCCCGAAGGGTTTCTACCCAGAACCAGGCCTTCTTGGTGGCGGCCCCGGCATGTTGGAATAAATTACCATTGGAGATCAGGATGGTGGATTTGTTGTTGGCCTTAAAGACCTGGCTCTTTAGGGAATGCTTTGGGGACCTATGAGCACATTGTGATTTGTTCTGTCTGTACAACAGCAAGCACCAGCATTCTCTTGCCGGATTTTGTCTATGTTAGGCTGTTTGATGTGTAATGTTGATTTTATTCTGAATATTTTTGTATTTTTATGGTATTATTATCATTTATATTTATTATTATTATTATTCTCTGTATTATTTGTATTTTGTTGGGGTTATTATTTGTATTTTTATTGGGTATTGTAGGTTTGGACAGCTGTTTTTGCAACGTGTTGTACACCGCCCAGAGTTCCTGTGGGAAATCGGGCAGTTAATAAGCATATAAATAAATGAATAAATAAAATACATATTATATTATACACCTCATTCTGCTGCTATATGTCTGAAGAAGTGGAAATATCTATGAAACATTACCTTAAAATATGAAAATTAGTCTTTAAGGTGCCACATGTTAATGTCTTTTGTATCTTTTTTCTTGCTCTATATTTCTTTGATTTTTGCCTGGAATAATAATAATAATAATAATAATAATAATAATAATAATAATAATAATAATAATAATAATAATAATAATAATAATAATAATAATAATAATAATAATATTATTATTATTATTATTATTATTATTAATTATTATTATTATTATTATTATTATTATTATTATTATTATTATTATTATTAAAATGAATGGGAAATCAATTACTCCATTTCAGATGTCCGAAAAAAGGCAAAAAAGCTGGGTGTTTTTTTCAGACCTCTTTATAAAGTGCACTTTATAAATGCAGTGCTGGAACAACTCCCCCCCCGAACACCCCCCTGTAGTGCAATGCAAACATGGAGAAAAGAAAACACCAAGACTACCCCAGCCTATGTCCGTCCAAAGTGCAATGGGGAAAATGCGAACATACACAAAAACAAGCTACAAGAGAACCCAGGCCTGTTCTTGGGTGCAGAAAAATGGAAAAGATTGCAAACATGGAGAAATGAAAGCAGCAAGATGACCCCAGCCTGTTCCTGCCCAAACTGCAATGGGGAAAAATGCAAACATACACAAACACAAGCAGCAAGACTACCCAGCATGTTCCTGCCAAAAATGTAAAGAAAAGCAGTGCAAAGATTAATAAAAGCTAGCTCTCTACATTTCCATGTTTGAAAGGTCCAAATCCCTCAGCAAAAAATGTCCAGAATGGCTTCAAACACCATGAAAAAATGCTGTAACTGCTCCCACCCTTCCACACACCACTGAGAGGTGCAATGCATCTTAGGTACACTTTTATTGCAAGGTGTTATGAAACATTTGTTATCCGAGGCAGACCATAGGCAACATTTGTTATCTGAGGCAGCCCTATACCTGGAATGTTACTATCTGCAACATTTTTATCAGAGGCATTCATTATCCAAGGTATAATGTAGTTGTCAAAAACAAAACTGTGATTGTGACAGATATCCACTTTGTGCTTGGCTGAAATCCTGCTGTTCTGGACCTAAATAACATATTGCTCTGGGTTGAAAATTTCAGGGCCACAGGTTCTCTGAGGCCATCTGAAAGATGAAGTCTATAATCAAACCAGAATTATTCATGACATGAAGACTGCTATAGGCCAGGAAATTGTAGCAATACTCCACAAATGGCCCACCAGGTAATGCAAAACCTCAAAAGTCAACTACAAATGTGTATCACAAATTAAGGTCACCATCTGGACAATGCCATTTTCAAAACTACATGAAATAGAACTGTATCTCATGCACTTTAAATTTATGCAATACAATTCTGAGTCACATCTACCTTGCTTTTTGTTGTTGTTGAGTGTCAACCTTTAAAATCTGAGAGTTTTTATTTTATTTTATTTTATTTCAAGCTCACCATGTACAATATTTGTTGGAAAATCTCTCTCCAAATCTCACTGTATAATATAATTATTGGTCAAGGTCAAATATTTCATATTTGGGTAAAAAATGTGTAGTGGTTTTTCTGCCTCGGTGATTTCTAGATAATATGGATTGTCCAGTTACATTTCAATCTAGCTTCAGGCTTCAGATATGGGATGGAGACTTTTTTGGTCTAATTATTGGACTAGCTACAATAGGAACTAGACTGGCTGTGTTCCTATTGGTTCTGCTGGACCTCTCAATGGTATTGTCAAATATACTAGCCTTCTGTCTGGAAAGAGACTGAGAGGAATTGTTTTGCAGTGTCCTTCAGCTGCCTGGGCAAAGAGCTTCCTTTTAAGGTAGGCTGTTAATATGTACACTGTTGATGAGAAACGATTTAAAGAGGGAATTGTCTTTTTATCTTTTTTGATGTGTTTTAAATGTGTTTTCTTTAGTGACTTATAATAATTAGTATGTTTAGCTATATTCACAGCTATTTTAATATTTTTGTTTTTAAATTCTTTATAAGCCACCTTGAATCCCTATTCAGGAAAAAAACATGGGAAGGAATTGGATTAGATAGGCTGGCAGATAGATGGATAGATAAGTATATAGCTAGTGATATGGTTATTTGTACACCTGAACATCTAAAGCAATACATGTTAATGTAGAGTCTTGACACTTCAACACCCGGAACATAAGAACACAAGAACTTTTTCCAAGCCATCCCTTTTGATGCTTTACAGACCCAAAGAGTGTTTGACAATAAATTCCATTCCATTCCATTCATTCCATTCCATTCCATTCAAATAGACCCATTTTATAAAGTGTCTTTCTACATTTGCACTTTCATTTCTATCATTCTTAATGCATTTTTAGAATGCACTACCTTTTCCAAGAAATCTGTGCACCTTGAAAAAAGGTTGAGATCACAGTGGGTAGGTAATGCACTCATGGGAACATGCACACTGTGATCCAATATGTTTTCCCAAGTATTTGAGGCTGTCTGTGCTGTCTCTGAAATAGAAAAGCACTTCTTGTTGATAATCAGCAATGAGTGTTTCCCTATGTCCATGCAGAGCTCTGACTCACAGCTGTTGACATCTGTTGGACTAAACCTATTTAAATTTAATTGAATTGTGCATCAAACTGTATCTTTGCTGTTATTCTTTGAATGGTAGAGGCTCTCTGATGATGTGCATTTTCCTGCTGTTTCTTCAAAAACACCAGGTTTGGAAGGGGGGAGCTTTTCATTTTATAAAAGCCAAAAGTGAAATGGATTAATTATTGTTCGCTAGCGTATCATGATAGAGCTCATTAAAATTTAAAGAATATTGGCTTCAACTTTTGGAACTGGATCTTTCTTAAAGATGTTTGAGGAGATGGTAAAATATAGTTAGGTTCTAATATCCTTAACAATGAAACATAGAATAACCATCTAGACGTCATGGAAACTTAACAATGCAAAGAAACTGTCCTTAAACTTCCAAGTAAGTGAATCAAGGCTCATATTGGGAAGCAAAATGCAAACCCTCAGTAAAATTATCTCCAATATCCTGTCTTGTTAGTTGTTTCCAGTTTGATTACCAGCTTTTCCGCCAAAGGTAGAAGAAATACTAAATAAAATTGTTCTCATCTTGCTTTCTTACATGAGTGAGTGAGTGAGCGAGTGAGGAGTATTTTTCTCAGTTTCAAGATACTTTTAAAAGGTAAAGGTTCCCCACACACATGTGTGCTAGTCCTGTCCAACTCTAGGGGTGGTGCTCATCTCCGTATTCAAGCCAAAGAGCCAGTGTTGCATAAGTCCAGGGCCACGTGGACAGCATGGCTGCAAGGAAACACTGTTTTACCTTCCCACTTTATATGGCAGTACCTATTTATCTACTTGCATTTACATGCTTTTGAACTGCTAGGTTGGCTGCAGCTGGGGTTATCAGCAGGAGCTTGCGCCGCTGCTTGGCACCCGGGATTCAAACCGCCAAGCTGCCAACTTTGCAGTCAACAGTTTTCAGAGCCTTGGTCCACTGAGCCTCTGAGTAGTTTATATTCCAACTAAAGCCATAAGGTATCTATAATAACCGTCTAGATTGCCAAACTGTCTATATGGGTGGTAAAGAAAGAAAGAAAGAAGGAAGGAAGGAAGGAAGGAAGGAAGGAAGGAAGGAAGGAAGGAAGGAAGGAAGGAAGGAAGAAAGAAAGAAAGAAAGAAAGAAAGAAAGAAAGAAATGGAGACCTGAATAGATGTATTACATATCAAATATGAATAAAATTTTGTTGTTATAAAGAAAGAAGAGTTTAAACTTTGTCAAAAAAAAAATGGGGGGACTCGTTTGTCAGATTACTTCTCAAGAGAACTGTTTTTATGTAGCTTTGTTTCTCCCTCCACCTGTCAGTATTCTAATAATTTCCCTCACCCACCTTCCCACCCAAACACACACACACACACACACACACACACACACACACACACACACACACACACACACACACACACACTTGAACTATTCATCTCTATTTCTTCTCCATTTCTCAGCATTCAAAACTTACACCCGAATATTTTATCCTATTCTCCCCATTTTCTTTGTTTTCTCATATTTGTAGTTGCTTTAAGGAATTATTAGAAATTGTGTATCTTGATTAAAAGGGTTAAGTGCACATTTAAAGAAAGCACAGCCTTTCTAGTTCCATGATGATGTCCACAGAACTTTCTTAAAAAATCTTGTGGGCCCGCAAGAAAATGGTTGGATCTTAGAGATGCTTAAAAACTAGAAAAATGTTGCTTCATCCTAATTTGTAATTTGTCAGGAGGCATAGTTCAGGAGGAACCCAACTTCAGAGAATGCTAGTTGTGGTTTAAGATAGCTTTAACTGGTACTCCCATTTTGGAGTCCTATTTTCAAACCCTTGGTAAAACCTATGTAATATATTTTTAGATTCATCACAGGTTTCATAGGTTTATGAGTGCCATATTTTCCTCTACCCTCCACCTGCATGAAACAACAACCTAACAGTAGCACTCCTTCTCTGTACTTTAGAACTGTCTGCTTCAGTGGCAGATTTAATTAGTTCCTTATTATCCTTCAAAAAATAAAAGCAGCAAAAATAGAATGTTTCACATCCCTGTGGTGTATAGTAGAAATGAATTTCCTTTTTTAAAAAAATGGACCGCAAATTCTCCACTCCAAGGGCTGTTTGCATTATGCATATGCAGACATTTAAAGAACAACAGGTTCACCTTAAATGCATTAGGGGTTAATTAGTTTTTTAGTAAGCACTTCTCCCCTTATTCCTTTTTCATGCATAACATTTACATTAGACCACCAGGGAATGGTTGGCAGCTGTAAACACAACACCACCTACAATCTTGGTAGCATAGATATTTAAGGTGAAGGCCACTAGAAACTCAGGTCTTCTTTCAGTGCATGCGACTTTAAAAATGCCTCGACTTTTAATGTATATCTATGCCAGTGAGATGCATAATTAACTTATACAAATGCTTGCTGGGAGGGATGTTTAGTTATATATGTGCAGAAGCTTAGAAGAAAAATATCCGTGGCAATATTTTCAGAGTGAAATTGTCTCAAATCAATAGTATTTCAAATTTTCTCTTGAAGGGGCATCTGATATGACTGTGATGAATTATTCGGACCAGTATGTTTTTGTTTATTTGAAAAGGCACATAGGTTTTTCTTTTCTTTTACTTTTTCCTTTCAGTTCTACAGTTACAATGAGTTAGACCCAGTTTCCTTCTGAGAATTAAAACACCCCTTCTTTCTGTGGAAGGCATTCACACTCCCTGAAGCCTCTCACTGAACGAGGTGCAATGAGGATCTCTTCCTATCCCTTATCCCTCTGCCTGAATGATCTCCTACCTTGTTTCAGTCACTCCAAACATAATATGGAACACCTTTTCAGGAAATGTGGGTAGCGGGTGGGGGAGGAATGGAATAGAATGGGTGTCTCTTCCCTCCCTATGAATGAAATTACATTTACTAGGCAACTAACGGCACTTTTACACAACCCCTAAAATCCAAGGCAAAGGGCTCCCAGATCCAGAGCTTAAAAATGTTTTCCCACCAGCTCCGGACTTTAAAAAAAAAGGTATGACCATGCCCACCTTAGCGCGTCCCAGCACACTTTTCAATTACCTGGCTTCCAGGAGGTAAAAAATATTCCAATGCACATTGTAAAGCTGTGAATGTCGGTTCCCTCACCTTCTGTTTGCTTGTTTTCCCCCGCCGCCCCTTTAAGAGACAGGCATCACTACGGGGCAGCTCGGGGCGGCTTCAACCGGTAGATGGAGGTGAGCCTGCATTTTTCTCTCCCTTTTTTTTCTCCCTCCCCTCATGCAGACAGGAACAATGGAGTGCGGAGGGGTGGGAACACAGGAAGAGCGACAAACCCCCATGATCTCTGGTCCGAATTTAAGTTGCAGGCGGACTTTAGAGGTCGTGTAAAAGCACCCTAAGTTCAACACAGTATGAAATGAGGTATTGTATTTCAACCAAACCAATGCACAACCATCTCTGTCACCCAACCAGAAATAAGTTGCTTTATACTTTCTTGCCATGAAAAAAGAAAAGAAGATACAAAGCATGGGCAAGTCAGTGTGAAGAGGAAAATGTGACTGATGAGATAGCACAAAGTATACTACTGGGTGATGAGGGGAAGCTTCATAAAAGGGTGGGGCAGCTTTCACTGGGAAACTAGAAAAATGTTCCCATCAGCCTGGGAGCAGGTTGCTTAATGCTTCTCTATTTCTTGGAAACATCTGTCAGATCACTCCTGGGCACTGTTACATTATAACAGACTTTTTTGTTTCTTTTCTTCTTCTCCTTTTGTCCCAGAGAATGCAGTATGACAATTATCTATGAAATATGCTAAAGGCGCACAGCCAAGAGAAAAGTGCATGTGAAGCAAGATATCATTAAATGAATACTTCCACAAATTCTTGTGCTGTGCTATTATTCTTTGATATTTGCATATTGATTTTGGTATTTCTAGATAGATGAAATCTTGATCTGCTGGTTTACTGCCAATAAACCATGCCTACACAGTACTGCCAGTAAAACATGCATACTAGGACGTATGTAATGGGAAGCGTGCATAAGATTACAGGCGAAATATTACAGTAAGATCTTGTATTAAGACCTTGAGGATGGCACTGGAAGAGGAGGCAGCAGTGGATCAGGTAGGGAGGCAATGGGGACAGTGGAAAGGTGGAGGGCAGGAGCAGTTAGTTGCCCTCTCCAGGCATGAACCAAAAAAAAGGCTTGTTGGGCACTAACAATCCAATACCTCCCCGCTGCATAGACATGTCCTTGAGTGCGCACATATTTTGAAAAACAGAGTTCTCAAAGATGGCTTTCTTTGGCTGAGGATGTTCCTGTGATGATGGAGATCGCTGTCATTTTGGGCCCGGAAAAGGACGATTGTTTAAGGTTGTTCTTCCTAGTAACTGCTGTCATTCCTGATTGAAAAGGTGCTTCTGGTTTGAAAGGATGAACAGGTAGTGCCCAAGGGACATTAAAAAGGTGTTTCTCAGGGAGTGCTAAAAAGAATACAGTGGAAACCTGACTTATGAAATTGATCCATTCCAAGTGCACGCACATAAGATGATCAGCAGTTTCCAGAGGGAATGGTTTTCAATGCACTCCTATGGGAAGGCGGTCTCAATCAATGGCAGCTGAAGACTGATCTCCTGCAGCCCTGCCAAACAGCTGACGTTGACAGGCTGGACCTTTCAAAATTGGCTCTCCAGGGGGGTTGTGGAGAGCCTCTTGCACCCCCTCTTTGCCTGGGTCACTGTTCCAAGACTGGGGTGAAGAGAAGGAGGAGGAGGAGCCCTTCGTATTGGTGGGGGAGTGGGTCTCAAACAGACAGAGCCATGACAGATCATCTCTGTCCCATTGAAACCTGCTCTCCCCGACACCATTCCCCACTCGTGGTGGCAGGCATGATGTCCCACTCGCACCCCATCCTTAGTCGAGGAATTTGTGAGGTGGCATTTATGGATTTCCACTTGGTTGTTGAATTACATGTAAGTAGACCTGCTTGGTTGATGGGGTACCACTGTACAGTTTTGGAAGTTTCCTTTTATATCATCCAAAGCTACCAGATAACTGAGCAAAATGACATGACTCTCTACCACCTGGCCAAGAACAACCATGGCCCATAAATTTTGAAAGGTCCGATCTATCGAAAATACTTTGATAGGAGTTCCTCCATGGCAAAGGATTGGACTGGATGGCCCTTGGGGCCTCTTCCAACTCTATGATTTTATGATCTGTTATCCATATGGAGAAAACTAAAGAGACTACATGCTGAATTGTAAGATCAAAGGGTAAATTGAAAAAATTGGGCTTCCCTATAGTAGACACTTTACGTGAATGGGGAGAAGAACAACCCATTTCACAAATGTTACAGTGTTTATGATACCCTTCAACATGCATGAAGGAAAATCTTCCCTGAGTAGGCAAGAGGGAATGCTGTTGATATGGTTCAGTATTGGGCAAATTTAATTCAGCTGTTCATTTTTAATCTTTTATTCATTTTCTATTCATTTTTATATGTAATAAATAATTTTGTAATATATTTATATTCTGCTCAGTAGTGTGTTTTTATCTGTCCATATGATTTTTGGTGCTTTCTGAATGAAGAAAGTTCTGTAAAACATGTTTCTTCAGGCATTTTGATTATTGTGTGATCCAGGAATAGATACCTAAAGAACTTGTTGAAAAGCATCCCTTACAATTGCTTTGCATCTGGGTGAAAACCAATAAAGTAAGGAATTAGCATGTGGGATTTTTCCACCTCTTTGGTGTTTCTTTGTGTATTACAGTGAGCAGAAGAGGGAGTCTTGTAGAACACCTTAATCTCTGACATGGGTGTCATCAACATCCACACTGCTCTTTGCTATGTAAAGTTTGCCATCCTTTTTCCTGCTGGCAAGAAGGGCACAATAGTGCTCTGTGATATCAGGGCATTTTTTTGGCATTTTGAATTGTAGTTTCATAAACCAGAAGTTTGAAGGTGTCTCTCTCTGTGTGTGTTTATTTGTTTCTTGGAGTAATTGAATTGGTCTCCTTGTTATATGAGAGCAGGGCCAGCACTAGGTTTTTTTGCACCCTAGGCGAGGGGTGGGGGGTGGGGCAGAGCAGGGGGTGGGCGGCAGGGGTGGCGGGGTGGGGCAGGGAGTGGTGGGGGTGGCGGGGCGGCAGGGGGTGGCGGATGGCAGGGGGTGGCAACGGGCATGGGGGGCGGACAGCGATGGGCACGGGGGGCGGCGATGGGCACGGGGGGCGGCGGGGGGACGGATGGTGGTGGCCAGCGGCGGGGGCAGCAGAGGGGTCAGCAGGCTGGCCAGCACCCTCTGTCCAGTTTGGCACCCTAGGCAACTGCCTAGTTCGCCTTAATGGACGCGTCAGCTCTGTATGAGAGGAGACATTTTTAGTGACACTCTCAACAAGACAGTAAAACATTTTTGGTGCAACTTAAGAAAATGCTTGAAAAACACAAATAAAAATTTAAGGTGAATTGTGCAAAGTATGTGGCTTGCTGCTTCAATACTTAGATATTTGAGGACTGGAAAAATGGAGAAGATTTTTGTATTTATTTATTCTTATCTTTCCCTCTATTTACCATCAACCAATTATTGTGTGCTTGCTGTGTGTGTATTATTGTGTTCTTGCTGTGTGCTCCTCAAAGGGAAAAGTTATAAGCTCTGTACACATAGAGTCTAAATAAATTTCAGAGACCTGGACAAGAAAACAATGGCACTTTGTGTCACGCTCACCTACGAGAGGGAAATGCCATGGGATTTGAAAATTCGTCATTTATTTGAGACAACCTTGATCAATAAGGAAGGTAGGAAATATTTTTTGTTACAGTGGTATCTTCTGTTCCGGAAGCAGGCTCGTAAACCAAAATACTTGTATATCAAAGCAAATTTCCCCATAGGAAATAAATGGAAACTCAAATGATTTTTTCTGGGGACCCAGTTTCCATTATTTCATATGAGGAAATTGGTTTTGAAATGTGGGAGCCATGAGCCACAGCAGTCAGGACCTGGCAGCTGGGACCCGTGGTAAGGGCTGGAGGTCAGAGGCTCCCACCAGGAACCATTGGGCCTGCAGCTATGGCCAGAGGCTGCCCCCAGCCAGCACCAGGCCTGTTGCATGACCCAGACACCTGGTGTGGGCCCAACTTGCAGCCTGGAAGCCTGTTTCAGGAATCACTGGGCATGTGGAGAGCCCCAGAAACCATTTCTGATCAATCCCAGGCCTAGTGCAGGCCCACCAGTTGCACAGAGGCCCATTCCAGGTATTTCTGGGCCTGCAGAGACCACCCAAAGGTCACTTGCAATAAGTACTGGGCTTGACATGGGCCCAATGGGAGCCCCAGGCACCTGTTCCAGGCACCGGTGCCTACTGGGCCTCTCGCAGGACCACCAGGTGGACCAGAGGCCTGTTCCAGGCATCGCGAGGCCTGCGCCAAACCCCAGAGGTCACTTCCAGTCAGAATGTCCAGCTCCGCAGAGCGGCTGTGCTATGCGGAGCATCCTTACCCCCCCCCGGCCGGAAGCCTCACGAGACTTACCCGGGTCTCGCTGGAGGCTAGGGGATCCGAGCCCATATAAGGGCTGGCCACGTGGTCCCCGGCCTCTTTCGGTGACCGCCTTTGGAGACTGAGGACCCAGAGCTCCGCTGCCTGTGGCTGCCATTTTATCCACATGTCGGCGCGGCGGCGAGCTCCCGACGAGTGGCGTGTGGACAAAGAGGAGGCCGGAGTTGAAGAAGAGGACCTCCGGCCAGGGAGGCACGGCGGTGCGTCCCCGCAGGTTTGGGGGCCGACGAGCCACCGTGTGGGTGGTGGGGGAACTTCTTCCAGCGCGGCCTACCGCGGCTCGCCGGTGCCAGGGGTGTCCCGCTGCGGGGCTAATGGGGGCTCCAGCAGATAGGGCGTTGCAGGCGGGGGGGGGCAGACCAGTGGAGCGAGGCCCGCCGGGAGCGGCGGCACCTTGCCAGCGGTCGGTGGACCATGGCTTGGGAGGGTGGGCCCTCAGAGTGCCACGACACGGCGCGGCCTGCTGCTTTGGCCTGCAATGGTGCAGGAGATACCCCGTGGGTGGGGGTGCAGGCCCAGTCCCTGGGAGTCATCTTGTGGGAGGGGCGAGCGTTGGGGTGGGGGACAGCCTAGCGAGGCCCGGTGCCGGCACAGGAGCCTGCAGGGCCCACCACTCGGCCACGCTGGCCTGGGCGAATCTCCCCGGGGGGGGGAGGTGGCAAACCCGGCCTAGGGCCTTAGATCACCGGGGCTCCGGCGGGTGGAGGAGGCATGGCCCACAGTCCGTGCAGCATGCACGGGGGACAGCGCCGGGTGCAGGAACCTCGTATCCCTGGTTGGGGGGGGGGAGAAAGGAGGCCTGGGCTCTACTGGTGGGGGTGAAAAGATTGACCCATGGCCCCCAGGAGATCAAAGGGTGGACCCAAGGGTAAACAGATCAGCAATTAAGCAACAAATATAATATTTACTTGTGCTTGACACAGAGCAGTGCAGCAGTAGCGTGCAGATAAAATGTCAGTATTGATATAAAGTATTGCAGAGTTAGTTTATGAAGAGACAATGACAATGGGTAGAGTAAAAACTCATATATTCATATATACATCAAAATTATATACAGCATAACAACCAAGCAATATTTACAACAGACAAACAAGAGTGTGGGGTTCTGTTCTCACCATAACAGACCCACCTAACAAATGGAAAGCTAGTGCTTTTTATACAGGTCAGTACCCATCAGATGTGAGTCATCACTAATTACAATCTGATGCAATCTGATACAATCATGATGCTATAAATTCTTTCACCTGTGCTTCATCACATAACATGCCTGTGATTACTTATCTCTTACACTTGTGAATTAACATCATGAGTCTGCAGAATCTAACTGCCTCCATTTTACAATTCTCTTTCCACTATCTGTTAAATATACATAACATATATTTTATCAACTTTTACATATCTTGACAAAACACCCTGTGAAAAGGCCAGCCCAGAGCTTTCCAACTCGGAGTCCTCCTCAGACGAGGAGGACTGGCCCGTGTGGGCCCTCCTTGAGGCCCGCATGGAGGACCTAGAGGGGGGGACCCAGTGGGGCCCAGCAAGCAGCGGAGGGGGGTCCATCCAGCCGGGCCATGGCCCAGCCATCCAAGGCCCGTAGGAAGGCCAGTAGGAGGATGCTGGTGCAGAGACTAACTGACCGTTTTGATGCCCTCGAACAGAGGGATGCGGCAGCAGCCTATAGGGAGAGGGTGCGTGCAGACGAGGTGGCTACAGCGACGGAGGTGGCCCTTGCTGCCGAGGTGATTCAGCCAGCGGTGGTCGAGGTGGCTCCTGGTGGAGGCCAGGGTGGGACAGTGGCCATGGTGCCCGGGGCGGTGGAGTTCGCAGCAGCAGAGGCAGCGGGGGGACCCGCACCTCCCCCCAGGATCGAGGCCATGGCACAGCCACCCATCAACAATGAGTTGGCATGCGCACCTGACACCACACCACAAGAGACATGGCCGTGGGGGCCCTTGGGGGTGTAGCGGGACCATGGGGTGGGGCCCACACGCCAGGCAGGAGGCTCTAACTTGGCAGCGAGTACGGGCTGGTTGGGAGGGCCAAGTCTGGGAGGGGCTCCTCCCATTGCACCACAAGGGGGCCCAGAGCGTATGCCCAGCAGGTAAGTCCAGTGCCTAATCCAGCAGCGTGTGGCTATTCGGGGGCCCCAGCACCTATCTCCGGGCCCTGCATGGCAATGGCCACAGGTACCGCAGGGGACGGTAGGTATGGGGCCTGTGGGACCTTGGCAAATTCCTCAACAACCTGGAGGCTGCCTGAGTGCGAGTAGCCCCCAGGGATGCCTGAGTACGTGGGCAATGAGCCCCGTCTATGCGGGGGTTCCCTACACTGCCTTACCCCATGCAGATTATGCGTCCCCACTGGCGGACCACTTGGCGCAAGCCACGAAGGAGAGGATCTGGCGGAGGGACTACATAGACCTGTTCAGCCTACTCAATAGGGAACTGGACTCCAAAGAACTGGAGAAGGAGGATGCCAAGGACAGGGAGCTCCTGCTGCGGCACAAGCCAGAACGCTCTTGGGCCAACTGGTTACCAGCATATAGCATCTATATGTCAATGGTTCTACACGCACACCCGTGGAGGGCGCAATCGCTCATTAAATACCAGGATATGATCTACAGAGCCTTTGTGGATTTCCCGGGGTATGCTTGGCTGACGTATGACGAACGCTTTCATATGAAGGCGGCTACGCAGCCCAGCTGGGGAAATGGGACTTGCTGGCCGAGGCCGCCCTGTCCACAGACAGGACTCCCTCAGGGCTATTGACTCGCCCAGATATGCTGTCAGTGGGTGGGGTCCCGGGAGACCCAAAGTAACAACCTTCAACCCGCACTACAGCAGGCCCCTGTTTGAAGTTGTGTTTTGTTGAATCTGTTAATAAAGTCGCCCAGAGTTTGTACCCAACACCCTGTCTTGAGTGGTCATTCCGGTGTAGGGGGGCAAGGTGGAGAAAGAGGTGAACCAGGCTGTGGTTGCAAAATGAGCTCCTCCAGTGCTCACAAAACAAAGCAAAAAATAATTAAAAATGTTACTCATTTTGCGAAACATTCATAAACCAAGGTACATGTAAACCAAGGTATTTGTAAATAAAGACATCTGTCTGAGCACCATTCATTTGAATAGCAACTCATGCTAGAATTTCCCTTGCAATTGGCCCCATGAAATGCTTACACATGAACAAGTATCCAACATAAAAGTATTTCTCTCTACATCTATGTACCCTCATGTGCAAGATCAGATCAATTCAGAGGCAGTCAGGAAAACCAAGCCTAAAAAACAGTTGCTCCCTTAAGTAGCAGAAAGTAGAAGGATCCAACTACCAAGCAAACTCCTGAGTTGAGTGTGTCTCTGCCATGCTATTTATTTCTGTTTCTATCAGTATTACAGAGTATCCCTTTCTTTTGCACTGTCTTCCAGTTTGAAACTCTTGTTTTATATCTGACTTACAGAATGATGCCTGCTATTTGCTCGTAATATGACAAACATTCCACAACACCTTTTAAATGACTTTCTGATACAAGAATGCATTCACAACACATAAGGAAATGGAAATGAAAAAGGCTATTATGCTGATAAAGACAAAGGTGAATCAAGGAATAGATCTGTAAATTATGACATTTGTCAGTTTCCCAGACAATATTTTCCCCCTTAATCTCTTAAATAAGTGCACATTTTAAAAAGCAGAAAAGGATTGATATAACAGGCGATCAGTTTATACTACCTTCACAGACTACAGCACTTATTATTAAACATTTGCGAGTTTCTAAGTATCTCTATTCAGATTTTGCCTATAGCTATTTCTGAGAGACATTAACCCAAATTGTGACCTTTTGTTGTCTTTAAATGTAAAAGTGCTGAGCTCATATCTAAACTTTTGTTCATAATATTCTGCATTGTTTCTCACAGAGAAGTTCTTCCAGCCAGGAATCTTGTAGTTATGAGATTTCACAGGAAATGAATATTAAGCAAAGCATACAGATGTATTCTACAGATGCAAACGTATCCCCTACAAAATCATCTAAATAAAAGTGTCTTGTGAATATTTGGTTTTCATTAGAGATGGGCACAATATGAAAAATGAAATGAAAATCATTCTAATTGAATCAGGAAACTGCAGTACCCCCCCAACACACACACACA
Source organism: Phrynocephalus guinanensis (assembly GCA_037367245.1). Classification (NCBI taxonomy): domain Eukaryota; kingdom Metazoa; phylum Chordata; class Lepidosauria; order Squamata; family Agamidae; genus Phrynocephalus; species Phrynocephalus guinanensis. Next base: position 40,625,262 of record CM074741.1, on the reverse strand, counting down.
CACACACACACACACACACACACACACACACACACACACACACACACACACACACACACAAGTGGTTTTGGCTTGGCTTCCAAATCCCAATTCAATTAGAATTTTTTTCCTAGGGGCACCCCCTTTGAGGGTGAAAATAACTCAGCCTTCTGACCACAAAACCTATCTAAATTTCAGGGGCTTATAAGGAAGAGCTCGGGGAAGTTCCCCAGTTATTTTGGTCCCAGAGATCACTATTTTGGAGTACATATTTTATGTACTTGAAAATAGTGCTTACAGTTATGTATCTGCACCAGGATCACTGCAAAGCAAGTTTGACCTCCTTCCTGTAAGGCCGTAAAATTTGAAGACATTTGGGGCTCAGGGGGCAGAATTGTTAATCTCCAAAGGGGTGCCCCTAGGAAAAATTCTAATTGAATGGGATTTGGAAGCCAAGCCAGTGAAGGTGCTAATCGCTCACCCACAGGGAGGCTATTGCGGTTTCCCAATTCAATTAGAATGATTTTTTCCTAGGGGCTCCCCTGCCATTTGGAGTTTAATTTTGTATTGCCATGTTGTTAATTTGGAGAAAATGACAAAACAGCATTTTGTTTTTCATGGTTTGGGTTTCAGGAGGCTGAGTTATTAAAATCCAAAGGGGTCCCCCTAGGAAAAAATAATTCTAATTGAGTCAGGAAGCTGCTAATTGCTCACCCACAGGGGAGCTCTTATCGGTTTCTCACTCAATTAGAAATGATTTCTTTTCCTACGGTGACCTCTTTGGAGTTTAATAACAGCCTCCTGAAATCCATCTCGCCAAATTTGGGGGGGCTTACAGGAAAGGGTCCAAAGAAGCTACCCTGCAATTTTGGTGCCTTCTAGGACCCAGGGGAGCCATTAACAAATCATTTCATTTTGCTTCATTCCCAAACTACTTTAGAAATGCATTACTAATGAAACAAAATGAAACTACTAAAGAAACAAAGCCAAATGGAGTGGAACACTATATTTTTGTTTTGCGCCCATCTCTAGTTTACATCATATATGGAACTGCAGCTAATACTGTTAAACAGAGGTCCTTCTCCAATTGCTCCTGTTATCCGAACTCGGATAAGAGTTGCCCTTATTGCCTATTGGCCTTGATATGCAGAACATTCTTCAAAGTGAAACTTGTTTAAGGCCAAGTTAAATGTCTCCCAATACCAGGTGAAAAAATACCTTTTTTATTTTTATTTGCCCAGGTCTTCCAGTACATCATCTAAGCCTTTTTTTTAAAGTGTTGCCGGTTCATCTGTATTTATTTCACTGGTTATGCCTAACTAGATGCTATAGTTATTTTGCATTTTCTGTAATTCTTGTGCATGATATAATAACAAATTAATTAAATGAATAATATTGAAAATAATTTAAATATAAAAAGCAAATTAAAATAAATGCCCATCTGTGTAGTATAGCAATATTGTTCTTATTTATTACTAACACAAAGGAAAAGAAATAACTATGGCTAGCGAAAGCAATAGAGCATATTATACATAGGTGCTATTATACACATGTATAACATGAACCATTAAAGAATCTACCATATAAGCCCAATGGCATCTGGTGCCAGCTGCTACTAATGGGTCATAAGGAATGGGGTAGGTACAGGTGCAGTAGGCAGAGCTGGGGGAAAAGCTACTGATTACAGACACACAGCAGCAGAGGCAAAGACATGGGCAAAACCCAAGGTGCTCATGACCTGGGGTTCAATCCCAGGTAGCAGGCTCATGGTTGACTCAGTCTTCCATCCTTCTGAGGTTGGTAAAATGAGTACCCAGCTTGTTGGGACAGGCAATGTGTAGCCTGCATACTTTAATTAAAACCTGTAAACCGCCCAGAGACTACTTGAAGTGGTATAGGGCAGTATACAAACAGAACACTTTGCTTTTATTTCATGAAGGACACAGAAGTAGATTGGCTTGTGTAACCTGAGACTAAAGTGGAAACGGGTTTCATTTGCCATATTGGAGCAGCTGTCCTTGGCATAACCACAAATGTATCCAATTGGGACAAAAATCAATAGAATTTAATGACTTCTTTCCATGTAGTTGTGCTTTGAATTATATCCCAAAGTGGGTTTGCCTGCACTTGTGTTGTTCTTTTTTAAAAAAGCCAATTTCTGAAAAACATGCTTTTGCTAATTCCCATACAGTCATAAAGCAAACTGTAATATATTTCTGTTCATCCAAATATTGGAGACAATACTGGATGTAGACAGTTTGAATTACTAGGAAATGGTCTAATTCTCTAATGCATACAACTGTTTCTGCCCCTCATATTCCATGCATTCTGTTCATCTTCTGTCCTGGGGTACCTATAAAATGCCAAATGTTTAATTAAATGTTTCCTCGAACCAGTCATAAAAGAGCCAGTATTATGTTTTCAGCTTTACTGCTTTCACCCAAGGGCAGCACTAGGCTTTCAAATGTTTTAAAGTGCCCCCTCTGAGTCTCTTCTGGGTTTTTTTTTAACTCCAAAAGGCTCTGCACAACAAAAGCCCACATGTTCTCACCCACATAAAATAATACTAAAATTTTCCATTAAAATTCAGCACATGGAGCAGATCATGATACAACTGAAAAGAAAATATTATTTCTTGCCTTAAAAAAGATGAAGCAAGAGAAATAAAAGAAACAGGAACAGCTGTACTGGGGTTAATGTTCATTCATTGTTCTCTCCTGACAACAAAACAGTTACAATAAAGAACTTCTGCCTTTGTTCTGCATTAGAAAAAAAGCATGTTCTCTGATATCAGAATTGTTTGCTACCTTCTAAAGCAGATGCGTATCAGAGAAATGCTACAGGACGATATGGGGGACTGTCAACTCAAAAAGGTATCTCTTGCAGGGAAATATGGGGTGTGTGAAACAGGAGCAGACATTTTCATGTTGTGTAAAATTGCCTCCCCCCTACACACACACACACACACACACTTGTTTTTATTACATGATGGTGGCTGGTGGATGAGGAGGTATCATCCTCAGGGATGGGGTAGGGGTGGGAAATGCCATGGCCTGCACAGCAGAAGGGGCTTTTGGATTCCAGGGAAACATGAAATCCTCCATTATATTCTGTCTTCTGAGGTCTACTTGACATAACTTTCATGATCCAAATGTACATTATACAGAGTTCATCTATGACAGTTACTTCACGTCGATTCTCATCCCGGGAGGAAGTTCGTTGTGTGTTGATGTTGGTCATGGTCATGTGGTCTTCTTCCAGTTCTGTCCCTGTTCCTGTGTACACACGGGTGTGATGGATGATACCGGCATGACTATTACCGCACATCCTCATTCCTTGATGAGATGTGAAATTCCATGCCTTTGTTCTCTGGTGTTTTTTTTTTCAGCCCGACCTTCCATTTTTTGATGTTTCGATTATCTGAAGCCTGGCCTTAAATGTGTTATGGAGCTAAGTTTGAGGCATTTGTCTTTTAATCCCTCTGCACTGCGTTGCTGACTCCATAGGGAATGTACTGGCAAATGGCACTTTGCACTCCTGTCACTAGACGGAGAATGGCACGTTGTGTGATGAGCCTTGCCTCACAGCCCATTGTCTCAGAACGAGAAGTGTGACGAGCAGATTCCCAAAGCAAGGGAGGGGAATCTCTCATCCCAATTAAATTGCAGTTCAGGGGGCGTGGTCGTGACGAACTCCCCTCATCCCGCAATGGACGTGCGGTTAGGTTACTTTGTACCGATCCCAAGCGGGACCAAGAACAGCAATGAGATGGACATGAAGTATCAGCCTGTGACAGTATTAGCAAACCTATGGCATGGGTGCCAAAGGTGGCACTTGGAGCCCTTTCTGTGGGCACCCGACATCGCCCCTCCACAGCCACCTATATTCAGCTTAAATTGCTGTATTGGCACTTTGCGAACAATTAGTGGGTTTTGAATCACAGATTGGGTACTCTGTCTCTAAAAGGTTCGCCATCACTGGCCTATGACAAATTCAATCATGCTAGTGTTTCAGAGGCATGATTACAGCAGAATGCTGTGCCTGAGCACTCACATTTGCAAACAAAGTCTGGATTCATCTCCTCACGACCAAGCACAAAAACTGTGGGTGGTGGGGAATGCTCAAACTGCAGTAATCTAATGTCTTGCAACAGGTAATTAAGTCTTTGTCTTTATGCTGTACTGTGTAAGGTACAGTTTGCTCTTCAGTGGCCTATTTTACTAATGAACCCTTTCTGCTGCTATATGTCTGAAGAAGTGGACGTGTCCACGAAATCTGGGAGTTGAGTCATGGCTACTGGACTTCTTTTTTGAGAGATAGAAACGTTTCGCTGTTCATCCAAACAGCTTCATCGGTCTGAATACAGCTAGTACAAGAGACCTTCTTATAGTCAGCTTGACCTCTTGTCCCCTGGTCTGATTGGCTCATAAGATGAACAAAGCCTGAATAGGCTCGTTAGGGAGACATTAGTGTCCATGGCCTTAAGGTAAACAATGGGCTAAGGTGCTGAAACCCATCAAGAATGGGTCCTTAGCTGTGACCTGGTGGTGAAGGCTCCTTGATTTGCCTGGGTAGTTTGGAAAGTACAGCCTGATAAGTAGCAGATAGACTATGCCGGAGCCCACCACCTCTGTTGAGGGAGGGATTTTCAATGCTAACATGAATGGCTTCCCTTACTCCTCTCTCAAACCACCTCTCTTCTTTGTCTAATATGTGTACATCCTCATCTTTGAAAGAGTGGCCTTTTTCCTTCAAATGGAGGTGTACTGCTGATTCTGGTCCTGAGCTGTTACCTCTCCTATGTTGGGCCATTCTTCTGTTTAATGGCTGTTTAGTTTCTCCAATGTAGAGGTCTGAACACTCTTCACTGCATTGGACTGCATATACTATATTGCTCCTTTTATGGTTTGGTATTGCATCCTTTGGGTGGACAAGTCTCTGCCTTAGTGTGTTCATGGGTTTGAAATACACAGGGATGTGGTATTTGCCAAAAATCCTTTTAAGCTTCTCCGACACTCCCGCCATGTAGGGAATGACCAGGTTCTTCCGTCGGGTCTGGGTCTCAGACTGATCCCTTGTTCTTCTGGGATGGCCCACTGCTTTGTTGAAGGCCCACCTTGGATATCCACAGGCCTTAAGTGCTGTCTTCAGGTGCCTGTCTTCCTTCTTCTTGGCTTCTGAGGAGGTGGGGATGCTCTCTGCTCTGTGGCTTAGGGTCCTGATGACTCCTAGTTTGTGTTGTAATGGATGGTGGGAGTCAAACAGTAAGTATTGATCTGTGTGGGTGGGTTTCCTGTAAACTTCTACTCCTAGGCCACGGTCAGGTCTGATGATGACTGCACAATCCAGGAAAGCCAGCCTGTTGTCTTGGGTGTCTTCCCTAGTGAACTTAATATTAGGATCCACTGCGTTGATGTGGTCTGTAAAGGCCTGTACTTCCTGCGTCTTTATTTTAACCCAGGTATCATCTACATACCTGAACCAGTGGGATGGTGTTGTCCCTGGGAAGGTGTTGAGTGCCTTCTTCTCCCCTTCTTCCATGTATAGGTTTGCTACAATTGGTGACACTGGGGAACCCATGGCACAGCCATGCTTCTGTCTGTAGTAGTCCCCTCTGTACATGAAATATGTGGTGTTCAGACACAGGTCCAGGAGCAGGCCTATCTGGTCTGGGTTGAGGCGGCTTCTGGAAGTGAGGGTGCTGTCTTCTCTTAATCTTCTCTTTACCATTATTAGCGCATCAGTGGTGGGTATGCTGGTAAAGAGTGATGTAACATCAAAGGATACCATGGTTTCCTCTGTATCCAGTTTGAGCTCCCTGACTTTAGAAACAAACTCTTCTGAGTTGTGTACGTGGTGGTCCGTGTGTCCAACCAGTGGGGCTAGGATAGTTGCCAGGTATTTTGCGATGTTGTAAGTCACTGAATTTATACTGCTGACAATAGGTCTGAGGGGGATTCCTTGCTTGTGGATCTTGGGAAGTCCATAAAAGCAGGGGACTGTCTCTCTGGGATATAACTGGTGGTAGGTCACCCTGTCAATTGCGTTTTCCTGCTCCAAGAGTTTTAAGCATTCTATTACTTTCTTCCTGTAATTGCTGGTGGGGTCTCTTCTTAGTTTTTCATATGTTTTGATCATCTAAAAGTGTGATAACCTTCTCGTGGTAGTCCACCGTATTGAGGATGACAGTGCACCTTTCTTTGTCTGCAGGCAGAATTGTGATGCTCTCATCCCTGCTGAGGGATGTCACAGCACTTCTCTCTTGGCTGGTGAGGTTGGATGGGGTGGTTGAGCACTGGACAGTGCAGCAGAGACTTTTATCCTGAGTAGTTCTGCTTCTGCTGCTGGCAGATTGTTGCTGTGAATGGCTGATTCTTTCGCTGTGATGAAATCCACAACAGGAACCTGTTTGGGTGTGATGGCAAAATTTAGGCCTTTGGATAGGACCTCTCTCTCTGTCTGGGTGAGTTCCCTGTTTGAGAGGTTCTTCACCCATTTGTCCTTTACATCTCCTATCATGGTCCCTTCATCCTTCTTCCTCCTGCCAAACTCTTTGACTGACTCTTTCCGGCAGAGGAGAAGATCGAACTTCTTTATTTGCCTCTCTTTGCCTTTGCAATGGTGAGCCAGTTGTGCTTTCTGGACAAATTCTATGACTGCATCCACTGCTGGTTTGGATAGGGTGGAGAGTAGTTCTTGGTGAATGTGGTCTTTTCTGTGTTGCAGTGTGTCTAAGGTAAAGTGGACTTGTCTGATCCTCTCATTGAGAAGTTGTTCTTGAGCTCTCTGGAGGATATTGTTAGCCCGATGGCTTCTTACTGTAGATTGTAGGCAGAGGCTTGTTGGGGTGAGACTTTGTTGTCTGCATCTCAAGTTGAAACGTGAGTGGTTCTTGTAGTCTGCTACTTTTCTTGCTGTTCTTTCATATTCTCGCACCAACTTCAGGGCATCTGCCCCAAATTGCATAGCAATACGTCTGTGAAGATTCTCAGTCATCCAGGTTCGTTTAACTGGGAGTTGAGTCATGGCTACTGGACTTCTTTTTTGAGAGATAGAAACGTTTCGCTGTTCATCCAAACAGCTTCATCGGTCTGAATACAGCTAGCGCAAGAGACCTTCTTATAGTCAGCTTGACCTCTTGTCCCCTGGTATGATTGACTCATAAGATGAACAAAGCCTGAATAGGCTCGTTAGGGAGACATTAGTGTCCATGGCCTTAAGGTAAACAATGGGCTAAGGTGCTGAAACCCAACAAGAATGGGTTAAAATAAAGACGCAGGAAGTACAGGCCTTTACAGACCACATCAACGCAGTGGATCTTAATATTAAGTTCACTAGGGAAGACACCCAAGACAACAGGCTGGCTTTCCTGGATTGTGCAGTCATCATCAGACCTGACAGTGGCCTAGGAGTAGAAGTTTACAGGAAACCCACCCACACAGATCAATACTTACTGTTTGACTCCCACCATCCATTACAACACAAACTAGGAGTCATCAGGACCCTAGGCCACAGAGCAGAGAGCATCCCCACCTCCTCAGAAGCCAAGAAGAAGGAAGACAGGCACCTGAAGACAGCACTTAAGGCCTGTGGATATCCAAGGTGGGCCTTCAACAAAGCAGTGGGCCATCCCAGAAGAACAAGGGATCAGTCTGAGACCCAGACCCAACGGAAGACCCTGGTCATTCCCTACATGGCGGGAGTGTCGGAGAAGCTTAAAAGGATTTTTGGCAAACACCACATCCCTGTTTATTTCAAACCCATGAGCACACTAAGGCAGAGACTTGTCCACCCAAAGGATGCGATACCAAACCATAAAAGGAGCAATATAGTATATGCAGTCCAATGCAGTGAAGAGTGTTCAGACCTCTACATTGGAGAAACTAAACAGCCATTAAACAGAAGAATGGCCCAACATAGGAGAGGTAACAGCTCAGGACCAGAATCAGCAGTACACCTCCATTTGAAGAAAAAAGGCCACTCTTTCAAAGATGAGGATGTACACATATTAGACAAAGAAGAGAGGTGGTTTGAGAGAGGAGTAAGGGAAGCCATTCATGTTAGCACTGAAAATCCCTCCCTCAACAGAGGTGGTGGGCTCCAGCATAGTCTATCTGCTACTTATCAGGCTGTACTTTCCAAACTACCCAGGCAAATCAAGGAGCCTTCACCACCAGGTCACAGCTAAGGACCCATTCTTGATGGGTTTCAGCACCTTAGCCCATTGGTTACCTTAAGGCCATGGACACTAATGTCTCCCTAACGAGCCTATTCAGGCTTTGTTCATCTTATGAGCCAATCAGACCAGGGGACAAGAGGTCAAGCTGACTATAAGAAGGTCTCTTTCACTAGCTGTATTCAGACCGATGAAGCTGTTTGGATGAACAGCGAAACGTTTCTATCTCTCAAAAAAGAAATCCAGTAGCCATGACTCAACTCCCAGTTAAACGAACCTGGATGACTGAGAATCTTCACAGACATGTCCACGAAATGTTACATTAAAATATGAAAGTTAGTCTTTACGGTGCCACGTTTTGTGTTTTTTTTTGTTTTTTTTTTGTTTGATTTTTGCTTGAAATTAATGAACCCCTGTACATGGTAATTTTGTAAGTGTAGGGGTGATATGATAATCACTCCTGTATTTGCTTGTTCAGTGTTAATGTGTATGGTGCCCGGAACAATGTACCTGTTTTTATGTTTGTTATTGTTTTGCTTATTTCATGGCATTATTTTATATTCAGTTCTTGCTGAAAAAAATATTTAGAACTGCTGGATAGTTCAGTGGTTTAGACATCTGGCTGAAGAAGCAGAGGTTGGGAGCTCAGTTCTTTACTGTGACTCCATGACAGGAGCTGGACTTGATTGTCCATAGGGTCACTTCCAGCTCTGCAGTTCCAAGATTTTTATTATATTATCTCAAGTTTTTAATTTTATTGAATGGCACATTGGGGGCTTTTTCACCAAACATGACCCACATAGTTATAACAAAAAATATTTTCAGTCAAGTATATGGGGATATGAACCCATCAGTATTTGAAAGTGATCACAAATGTCAACCAAATTTTATGTCAACCTATTTTTAAAAATCACTTTTGCCCTCCCAGCATGGAATAAAGAGGCAAGACAAGTTTCACGGGATTCAAATTGGGCCACAATTTATTGAACGAAATTCACTATCCTGTTGACTGGATCACTCACCCTTTAAACAAGGGGGGCTGAGTGTAGTGCAAGTTGGCATAGTGCATAATCCCTTATCATTTCAGGAGGGTGCTGTCCACCTGTTCAGCACCCTCCCAAAGATCACACACGGGCAGCCCTCACACTCTTAACGTTTTAAAAATATCATGTCTATTACCTTATTTTTCCTAGCTTTCCTTATATTTACAAGATCTCAGCTTGAGGGTTGCCCACACATTAAGAGAATCTTGTATTTTTAACCTAAATTCTCTTACCCCTTGCACTATCCACGAATTGTGACTGATATTAGAAACCTGTTGACATATTATATATCCACAGTAGATCACAGAACCAAATCTCTCACAGATACTGGGGTCTTACTTTATTTGGACCTTTTTTCCAGATATGTTGATTTGCTCTGCTCTGTAGAAACACAGAAGCATTCCTTGTTTTTTTAAATTATTATTTCTTTTTCCCCCATTGCTGTATTTTGTTGAGATTACATGATTCATTCCCTTTGTGTATTTAAAAAGACCCATTTATTAAAACAATAATAAAAAATAACAACTGCCATCGGATAATGAGAGCAACAAAGTCACTGACACTTATTTTGATGTTACTCATCATGGTGGAGGAAGAACCACTTCTCTTCCTCTTTTCTCTTTTCACAGTTCACCTGATTAACAACATATTCTGAGTAAGCCCAAACTGAAACTGCTACGGTCATGTTTCAGAAAAAGCAGAGCAGGCCAGCCTTGCAAGTAGACAACAAGGACTTGTACACATCCTGTAATGAGAAGCACTAGAACCAACAGTTGAAGAAAGCATTTGTATCCTTGTTACAGGGAAAAACAGAATTGCTTCTTTTCTACGGCATTGCTTAACAAGGGACTTGAGCCTTAGTTCCTGTCAACAAGGATGTGCAGTTGTGCAATGAATTTGGATTGAAATTCCTGAAATAGATTATGTTAGGAAAGGTCTAGAGATGCATGAGGGAACACAGTGATCCCCCCAAGGAGAACTCCAGCATAAAACATGAAGCAGCACCCACTTTGTATGATCTCCATGGCACAGTAACTTGTGCATCATACTATGTTAATGGATTGAGGAGAAAGGTTCTCCATATGGTGATGACATTAAAATTAACACAAGCATTGGGATGCAACAGAGAGATAATATGAAGGGTCATTAAGCACCTCTATAAGATTGCAGTGCAATCTTTAGACCAAGGTTAGGAAAAGATCACTGCAACATCAAATAAATATGATATGTATATGGCCTCTTGTTAACCTCTCTGAAAAAGGAAGTAGACTGCAATATTTTGGAGCTGTTTAATGACCCTTCTTATAACCCCCTTGCTGGTGCCCAATTCTCATGTTAATTTTTCATGTGCTAAAGTCATCACAAGGTCTATTAACAAATAAATGTCTCCTGTACTTAAAGCCCAATCACAGTACATGTGGCAGGACATTGTTAACAAGCCTTCCATGAACTTATATCACTAGTTTTGACGAGCCATTATGCTACACTACTGTGGCAAATGGCATTTCCCCCCACCATTGAATTTCATTATCCATTGAAATGTTAATTGCTTGCTAACACTTTGCATGAAAATGAAAGCATTATTCCATGATTTATTTTGTTTTGTTGTGCCTTAAATCCCTACCTTTCATATAACTGTTGCTTTTGATGTGTGCAACACTCCTCAAGGCTGAAAAGGAAGAAGAAAGGGAAAAGGAGGAGGGAGTTTTAACACCGACTGGTTTTATAAAATAAAGCTTATAAGTCTTTTGCTGTGTGATAAACTTCACAAAACAGTTTACTCATATTTCCATTCTAATGTGTTAGAAATGCAGGCAGAAGACTGAAAATCTGACTGAAGAGCAGCAGGCAGTGTGTTTGTGTGGCACTAACATGTTTTTTTTAAAAGCCTGTTATTAATCTATTATATCTTCAGATAAAGGTGACATCATACATTCTTATTTATCAGCAGTGATGAAGGACTCAGTAGAATGTGGACAACACAGATAGCTTTTGGGTACTGTAGCTCAATGTTTCTCTTTATTTGTGTGATGAAGCACACCTTCCTTCATATTGTTTGTAAGGAAGAACAGCTTTGCTAGATGGAACAGAGATATCTGCTTCAATTTGCTTTATCTTTGCTGCTGTACTACTAAGCCATCACTCTGTTTTCCTCATCTGTCGCTACCACTGCTTCTCAGTAACATAAATCAATCTGGATCTAAGGGATCCAGAGATGATAGCTCTAAACCCTATGAGCTTACTTTCACACAAGAAATATATACAAATTGTAATAAAATGCTTAGGCTTAAATCCAAGAGCTAGTCTGAACTAGAGTAGACCCAAAGTATAAATGGGATTTTCATAAATCTTTACTTTACATTTTAACAATGGGTTCAGTGGGTCTACAACAGCTAGAACAAACAATTGGACTTAGGGCTTTCTTTGCAATTCTATATGTACTTAGAAGTATAGAATCATATCATAGTATCTGCTTTGAAATATCCATGCACAAGATCATGTTCCTTATTACTTTTCTTCTTCTTTGTCCTAGATCACAGTAGATAAGTCAGTACACAAATGAAATCCCCTCCCAGTTGGTGCCCAGAGCTCATGATTTTCACACCCACCCATAGCCATTTCCAATAAGTCCTTGCTATTGTCCAAATTTCCATGCTTAGCATTCTTGTGTCTAGAAGCATGTGTTCCTCATGTTGTGCATGGATTGTATACAAGTATGATTATATAAATGGTGTAGGAAAAGTTAATCTGTAAATTTTACAAGCTATGAATAGATGCAGTGAAATCAATGAACCAATGTGTGACATTACATATCCACCATGTCTACTAGATAAGCTGGCCTTTTATTGCGCAAATAAACAGCAGAAGGAACCAAATGAGATTAACCCTGTGTTACCATTGTCAACTGGAAAAGAATACCTGTGGAAGGACCAGTCTTAATTTTGTATGGCTCAGACATGGTTTCTCTGGGTTATATATATACAAGCAACATGCCTCTGCTATGTGGGATGTAAAACTGTTGATTTTATCCCTTTTTTTAAAAAATTTTTTATAAAAGAACAGATAAAACAGAAAAATAACATAAGGATAGAAAATAAAATAACAATATAACAAAAATATAACAATATACAGACATAAACCCAGTGTAACCCACCCCCCTCGGGACTTAAACAAGATTACAACTTTAATGGTATTGACCAGCCCGTTTCTCTCCAAAAGTACATTGCGTCTTCTCCAGGTGTATACCCCTTGCCTTTTTGAAATACATATTCCAATAATTTATCCCATATTCCATTAAAGACATTAGACTTGCTCAGCCCTTTCCTAATTTTAATTTCACAAGTCAATTTATCATCAATAGCTAAATTCCATAACTCCTTATACCATTCTTTCATTACTAATTGATTATTAGATTTCCAGTATTTGGCAAACATCAGCCTTGCAGTCGTAACCATTATAATTACCAATTCGCCCTCCTCTTTCTTCAGTTGTGTATCTGCAACTATGTTTAACAGTGCCACCTGGGGGGGGGACACTGGAATCTTTTCCCCTAATATTTCTTGCATTTCATTGAAAACCAAATTCCATTCAAATTTCCTTTTCTCACATGTCCACCACATATGTAAATATGTCCCTTTCTCTTTTTTACATCTCCAACAAATAGGAGATATTTCTTTATTTATTATATTTAACTTTGCAGGTGTTATATACCATCTACAATATACTTTATAACAATTTTCTTTAACTCTCACTGACATTTTTTTCAGTATTCTTTTCTTCCACAATTTCCCCCATTGTTCCTTTTTTATATCTTTATTAATATCTTCTTGCCAAATCTCTCTTAACTTGTTATTTTTTTCATTATCTTCCTGAATTAGTATTTTATATATCTGACTTACATTTCCTCTCATCTGTTCTTTATTTTCAATCTAATTTCTTCTATCTATAATTTCTTCAAATCTGGTCAGTTTTCTACACTCTTCTACTTTAGTTATCCATTCTTTAGTCCATTTTTCCAATTGTATAATGTTCTGCCAGGAAATATTTCCTCCCAATTTCTCCTTTATGCTTTGTCTGTTCTGCATTTGCTTTAACCACTCCTGCAAGTATATAACTCTTTTATCATGCAGTAGCATGTTTAACTTCCCTTTTAAATTTTCTGGGAAATTCTTAATTTCTGTTATTCGTGTCAAAGGTGAAACCAATGGGCTTAAAATCTCCCTAAAGTTCCTCCAACATTCCATAGTATTTTTCAAGAATGGATTATTTATCTTTTTCACCTGAACTTTAATGTCTGTTGATATTATCCCTAAATTTGATTGAATCCATAATTATTATTATCATCTCTTTTAGTATTATATAAACGTTTCAATAAAATACATTTAATTTACCATTTCTGTTTTTTATATCCAGTTCTTAGAAATATGCAGTTAGATGTTAATCTTTTGAATATTCAATGGTACCTTGTATAAAGAAATTAATTTGTTCCAAATGAAATTCTGTTAAGCAAATTTTCCTTTGTACAAATTTCTTATAGGAATTGCATTGAAAATGGATTAATCTCTAACTGCAACAATTTTTCTGTTGAATGGATTCGCCCCCCACCTTAGATCCATTGGAATTCTTTTCCTTTAAGTGGATTTTCTGTTAAACAAACAACTTGTTATATGAGGATCCACTGTATTTTTTTTAGATTTTTTTGTTATTAAATAATGCAGATTTGTTAGTTTTTTGTTATTAGATAATCTTTTCTTTTCATCAGCTTGTCTAAAAATTTCTTTTCCTTATTTTATAAATTACATTTATGTTATTTTTCTCTGCACAGACAAAAGAGTCAATCTACACTCCTATGAATCATAAACTGTACTGACATTACAACATGGTGCATCAAAGTAAAGTAACATAAATGAGTTTTAGAATCAGAAAATCTGAATGTCCTATTTAGGCACTCTCAAAGTGTACGAGTATGTTCTCCATAGGTGATAGAAGGCAATAACTGCCTTTCAAATGTTTTAATGTATTATAATGATGATGAGAAAAGTCTGGGTGGGGAGGTGCTGTATCCATGTCTGCTCCCCACATGAGCTAAGACACACAAATATTAAGGTTTCTCAACTGGGGAGCCTACATGGAAAAAGACAGGGCACACTCCTGCTTTGTTGATAGATCATGATTGTCATTGGCTGAAAATGGGAACAGAGGTGGCATATGGCATATTTTCCTCATATCCTGTGGAGAATGGCAATGATGGGGGTGTGACGTCACCCCTTCACAGACTGAGTTTTCAAAGGCACAACCGGGTTTATTTCGGCATCTCACTGCTGTGCCACCAAATTGTGACGACACCTCCCTTTTACATGTGTAATTGTGATGGAAATGGTAATGCTGCCACCTTTTATTCACTTGGTAATGCTGCCACCTTTTAAAATCGTCGCCTCATGAATTGGGACAGACTCAGATGTATAATATAAAAATAATAAAGTTTATTGAGAAAATAAGAAATATAACAATATCTGAGGATGGTATGTGTTGCCTTTAACATATAATATATTTCATCAACTCCCCCAGCCCCCCTGTCTTTAATAACTAGTAAACAGTATAGCCCTCACTGCCTGACAGAACTCTAACAGAGCAGTGCTCTCTCCCAGCACTCACTCTCAAAACCTTCAACTTAACCTAACTCAACTGAACTGCCTCAACTGACTAGGCTCCACCTTTTTTCTATCATACCATTCCCCGCCCTCCTGCTGGGATTGGCTGATGATTTGTATATTCATTACTCCTGTTTCCAGGGTTTTGTCACAGGGGGTGAGGGGCCTGGAAGTGGGGTAGGGGTGGGCATGGTGGCCCTGTGGGCCTCTTCCCCTCCCCCTTCCCTCATCCTGGGGGACTCCCTTCTCAACCTACCAGACACATCCCACACAGTGCTGGCACTGGTCCCCGACCCAGCTGGGCTGGCACTCGGACTGGCCGGTGGAGGGCTGGAACCAGACACCGTTGGTGCACAGCTTCTCATATTCCTTGGTGACACTCAGCCTGCTGCCCAGGCTGTCACCAGGTGCTAATGCTGCCAAGGCCTCTGAGCCTGAGCCCAGTGCCAGCAGCAGCTGAGGCACCACTAGCATCAATGCCACCAGGCAGACGGGGAGGGTGGCCAACAAGACCAGGGCTGTCACTGCTGCTGTTCCAGGGGATTCCCTCCGCCACTCCTGCTCCTGCTCTAGCCACCACTGCCACCACTGCCGCAGGTCCTACCCCTCCATCACCCAAGGAGGAGAAGGAGTAGGAAAGTCAAGGGAAGGTGCCTGCCATGAGCTTCGCACTCTGGCCCTGTAAGGGAAGGACAGACGGTGGCCGGTGAGGTGGGCAGCCTACCTGGATGTGCAATGGTGGCTGGCGAGGACCAAGGTTCCCTCACTTGTGGCAAACCCTGTGAAAGGGTCAATTGACCATCAAATGGGTCACGAGCCCCAGGTTGTGAACTGCTGCACTAGTTACTACAACCGCTCTTCTTGATGTCTCTATTTGACTATATCTGAAAAACTGCATTCAGGGTTCTGACCCCATTTCAGTCTCCTTTTACTTTTGCTTGTTTATTGTTTCTTTCATAACCCAACTAGGTATTTCTGTTCTTTTTACTAAAGAAATTGCCTTTTTGCCTTCTTCCCTAATAGCATTTCAAGTTTTAACCCACAGTTCTTCTGATTCATGATCAGTTGAGTTTTATAATGCAAATCTGTTCATTATGAGGACTTTAAATTCAACTGGAATGTTCTTAAATGATATTTTGAGACTACATTTCTTTGTTGATTTTCAGCTTTACTATAATGTTGGGTATTACCAGCACATGATCAGTACCACACTCTGCTCCTGATCTCATTTTTGCGGACAGCATACAGCTTCACCATCTCCTGCTTTTTATGATGTAGTCAATTTCATTTCTATATTGACCATTAGCCTATGTATCTATGTTGTACTGTCTATTCAATTGCTTGACGTATGTTTTTGCAATAAACAGATTATTGGTTCTGCTTGAACTTGTCTTGAAGAGGTTGGGCACATCTTAATCTGATTGCTCAGCTGTAACCTTTCCACTTAGGGTGATCCTGCTAGGGGACACAGATGATAATGGAGTTTAATCTCCTGATGGTGTTGAACTCAGCTTCACTGGCAAGCTCAAATTCCTTTGCCATATTAAGATGTGCATCCAAGAAGGGCACTTACTTTACCCTTTAAATGTTGGGCAAATGTAAGAAGGTTGTGACATTTTAAGTGATTTATTATTTTAAATTCAGATAGCCTTTCCCTCCCCCCACACACTAAATAATGTATACGAACTTTACAATTTAAGTTAAATTGCATGGTAGCTTCCCCCCCCTCACTGGCTGCCCCAAATCCATTGGTAGCACAACATAATAAAAACCCTCAAACAATCTGACACTATTTATCACAACTATAGCCTGTTCAGAGAGGCCCCACAGTGAATCAGAAAACTGTGGCAGGTTGGGATTAAAGCACTCTGAGAGTTGCATGGAGGAAACTTGTACAGTGTCGGTGTGTACCTGAATCAGATTGACAT
Source organism: Phrynocephalus guinanensis (assembly GCA_037367245.1). Classification (NCBI taxonomy): domain Eukaryota; kingdom Metazoa; phylum Chordata; class Lepidosauria; order Squamata; family Agamidae; genus Phrynocephalus; species Phrynocephalus guinanensis. Next base: position 40,608,485 of record CM074741.1, on the reverse strand, counting down.
CAACTGTCTGCTGCTCCAGGAACTGTCCCTTATTGTGAGCACGGGGGGGGGGGGGGACAGAACATAAGTAAAGGAAGCTTTTCGGAAAGTAGAAATGCTAATATCACTTTGGAGAAAAAATCTTTGCAGCAGTATTTCTGAAGCAAAAACTGCAGCTTCAGTGTTTTAAATATATATTTAAAATACTAATTCTAATATTAGGACACTAAATTTTGAACTACACCTCACAAAACACCCTAGTGGAGATTTTAGACCAACATATCCTGAAGAACAAAGGTTCTCAACCCATTATGTATTAATATGCAATTCGTTTTTAAAATCTGGATTATGAATGTAGGATATTGTGCTTCCCTACCCACAATTCAAAAAGTCAGGAAATGGCCTGATATTATTGTACAATATTGTGCCCATATCGGAAGCAGGAAAAAGGATGCCAAGCAAAGGGGAGCCTGAATGTTGACAACACCAAGAGCTGCATTCTGCTCATTACCATTCACAAAGTTGACTCCATGCAAAAGAAAAAAACTGAATAGGATTCTTGCAAAAAAAAAACAACACCTTAAAATTAAAAAAGAAAAAGAAAAAAGAAGAACCAGATCTTATTTATGCTCATGTATGCTCAAATTCGGCTTTTTTGCAAGGATTTTGAATCACATCCATCACATCATGGGAGATTACATGGGATGCATATTTCTGAGCCTGCCCCTGTGTACCACACAACCTACACCTGTGATATCCAAGTGAGTTAGTAGTGAATAGGGCAAAAGAAAGCCAACATGTTAGGCTCTCTATACAGCCTTGAGTGCCAATTGCAACCCCAATCTGCCCCTGCAAGGTTAGAAGACAAGTTAGCCACCTTAGAACATTACTGTGGAATCAAAATGTGCTTCTGTAGATCAAAGGCCACTACCTGAGTTCTCTTTTTGAAAAAGAAAATGAAGGTACTCCTGAGAGGTCATTGGAGCTACTCCTGTGTGAGGATTCTACATAAGGTAAAGTCACAAGGATTACTGCTACTGAGCCAAAGAGAAAAATGTTTCATTCACTTTCCCCTGGTGTGTGGATATGAGTTTGACGGTTTGTTGTAATGACAAGCTGAAATTAAGCTTGAGTGGATCCACTAACAGCCAGATATGTGATAATAGATCTGCTCTATGTGGTGGCATTAGTATTTGTCCTCATTGCTTCTGACTTCTGGCAGCCCCTTGAAAAAGTGTCCTCAGGACTGTTCTGTCATTGAGAGTTCTGCCCAGCTCTTGCAAACTGGAGTGAAATTATATAAAGAACTCTGAAGAAGGGAAATGAATCGTTCAGCTGCTTACTCTGGAAAAGGAGTCAAGGAATGAGGTATGTGTCCTGATTGCTTCAAGGTTCCTTTGTGTGAAATTCTTTTTCAAGAGAAATAGCACAGGGAATCTTGTGAGGCTCTTCAGAAATATCATGGTCATTTTTCCCTGGAAGAAATGCCAGGGTGTGCAAGACCCTAAAATTCCTACACAGAATGACATCTTTTCTGCTCAGGGCTCACTTGGCAAAGGCAGAAGATCCACCAGCCAGTAAAGGATTACTCCTCCTGTAGAGGAGCAAATGTTCCTGCTCAGGATTCACCAGAAATGACCTTAAGCTGCACATAATTTGGAGGTTTTGTTGTAGAAAAACGAGCAAACCCCAAATTTAAAAAAAAAAAAATCAGACAAGGCAAACTGAGATTGGTAGTAAGTCCCCTAGTCTCATTTTTGTGGGAAACTGGGCAATCTCAGGGAGTCTCAGCTTAGTGAGATGCAGAAAATCACTGAGAATCCAAAGGTTTGTCAATACTCTTCATTGTTATGAACAACAGAAACATTCCTAGCTAAGATTTTTCATACAACATATTATAGATTCACACTAGAGAAAAATGATACAGTGTTATTTATTTACTTATTTATTTATTTATTTATTTATTTATTTATTTATTTATTTATTTATATACCACCCAACTTTCCAAAGGAACTCTGGACTTTTGTCATTTCATCAGCTTTTGAAACATTATGAAACAAAACGGGAAACAACGTTTTGTTATGAAACAAAATAAATAGCTTCCTTTTCCCTTTGAATATGAAATGTTTCATTACTCTGTAAAATGGCTCCCTTACCCACCAAATCTGGTTCCTCTAGGACCTAGGGGAGCCATTTTATAGAGTAATAAATTGTTTTATTATTGTTTCATTTCATTACAATTTTTTACAAAAAAATCTGTTAAAAACACAACAAAACAAACCACTAGTAGACGTGAAACAAAACGAAATGAAACTCTATTTTCCTGTTTCGTGCCCATCCCTAATTCACACCTGTTTCATTGAGTTCTTTAAGTATTAACAACCTTCCTTAGGAATTAATAGGGAAATATCAGCTACTACTTACTATTTTGCCTGCTCAAGTTTCCAAGCTAATCAGCATCATCTAGTTCTAATGCAGAATTCACTCTGATAGTTTTCCCTCCTCCTTTTTTTATTCCTGCAAGCATGATCTTTGTGATACCCAAAATGTCCGCATAATAACTTCTGGCAGGTTATTGCTTCCTGATGGGTGCTAATTCAGGATGTGCTGCTCCCTTGCTCTCCTGTAATGCTTTATCTACAGTGTTAATCAGGAAACGCTGCATGACAATTGATGTCATGTAGGAGTAGCACCAATTCAAACTTACATGGACATTACCTCGGCAGTATTATTGCGGAAATATGGAAGAGTTTTCCAATTAAATTTATTGACAGGCAGTCAGCATGATGGGGGAGGTGAGGGGGGAAAGGGCCATCCCTGTCCTCATCACCATCCCAAGTTCCTCTAGTACATCTTCTTCTTAATTTTAATTGAATATGAAGACATAATATTCAACCCAGTCTCCCACATAACAGTTTCTATCCTGATATGTGACCTCCTGTAGCAGCAGGAAAATATGTCTATGGACAAAAGGGAGAGGAAGAGAGATAGAGTATGCTTAAGTAATGAGAATGAATGATGAGTTCCCCTTCTCTGTTGTACATAGCAAATATATACACATAGCTGTCGAGTCCTAGCTCCTGGGTATAAAGAATGTGACCGGGTATCTGAACGAACGAACGAATGAACAAATGAATGAATGTTGGAAGAGTATATTCAGTAAAGACATGAACAATCAGAATTTTTCTGTTATTGTTTTAGGCACATTATATTTGTCAATAACACTTCACTTAGAAAAGATCAGATTACATTATATGACACATTAATGCAGAACACCATGAAATTCCAAAAGTTCACATACTTTTTCTTGCAATTGTATGTGATTAATGTGCAAGTGTGACTCTGACAGAGATTATTTGAAAATTAATAAAATGAGAAAATTAAATATAACTTGTCTTAATGTGTTACACACCCAGATACTCACACCCACATTGGTTTGGGTTATCTTAATTTGGAAGTGTCCATTTGGTTGCTGGTGGTTAGTCTTAACCCTGGATGCCAGGGGTGGGGTCAGATGTTAGGTTTCTGTTCATTGCTATTTTTCCATCTGATAGTATTTTGGTAGTTTATAATCTACTCATAGATTATATCCTGGTATGTCATATATTTGCTTTTAAACTCCTACTTCTTCCTAGCTGGATGTCTTAAATAAGTGATACATGACATGTGAGACCACATTGAGTGTCTTAGCAGCATGTTATTTTGAGTACTTCAAATGTGCTCCAGAATGTTAAGTGAAACTTCAAGAAAACTATATTTAAACCTTTTTTTACCCTCCTAGAGTAATGCTGGGTTGAAAGTTCTTTTCCCCTTTTAGCTCTGTTCTCCGGCTGCAAAAAGCATAGAAGACATATTTTTCAGTTTTGATGGAAGAGTCCTCAGACAGCCAACTCATCTTTTTCTGAGAGATGTAAATCCTTGCTTGTTTCATTCTTGCATGTCAAATAGGAAAGTATAAAAAAAATTATCCTCAGATGAGGGATGGGGAAAATGTTCAGAGCCTCTTTGTGTATTTGCCAGATGGACTTTGGCACATTTCTTTAAGTCCTCCATAATGTGGTGTCTTGTTCTACAGACTATTAAAAAGCAGCAGCATGGGGTGGGTTGTTTATGCTTCAGTTAGCAGTCAGCCTATCCTTTTGTGTATTTGATCCGTTTCTGTGCTTAGCATCAGAAAGAGAGAAGGTATTGGAGACATTTGTGCACATTGACAGTTCCTGGTCTGGATGTATGAATTTTCATCCTTCTCTAGATATATGCACACAGGTGTGGGATGGATAATCCATAACAGGTGGTTGTGCTATGTTGAGAAACCCTGTCTTGATTTTTTTTAAAAAAGTGAAACACTCTTGAGATTATTTTCTCTGGCTTTTTAAAAAAATTGTTGCCTCCCATTTTTTAAGAAATATTGTTCATGTAGTAAAATGGCAGCATCACTCTGAGCCATGTCTGTGGAATGATGATAGTACCACTGAAGGGTGATTATGGGGCAGTAAAGTGTTTCCACCTGCAGGCCAAGAAGGCTGCCTCTCCCCACCCCAATAATCAACTTGGAGAAATGTAATATTGCAAGTAACATTGCAATGTAACCACAGAGGCAATATGGTACAATTTGGCCCCAGGCAGGCACAATGCGGCCCCAGAAATATCATAATTACTTTTACTTAGCAGCAGAACAATAAGAGAAGGAATCTTTGTTACTGATAGCAACAAATGTATGCCAGCCCTCTCCCAACCAGTTCATCAGCCAAGAAACATCATGGATTTTCCCTTCCCTTTTCACCCTCCCAAACCTCACAGTGTTCACCACACAAAGAAATTCAGATTAAAATTTGTAGTATATCATCATCATCATCATCATCATCATCATCATCATCATCATCATCATCATCATCATCATCATCATCATCATCATCATAGAACTGGAAGATCCTCAAGTCCAGCCTTGTCAAGGAGGCACAGTGGATAATCAAACCCCTAACCTCTGGTTCCACAGCCAAAGCCCTAATCACTGAGCAATCCAGCAGTTCTAAATGTGTTGCATCAACAGATATAGATGCCATGGCAGAAGATTCAAACTTTGTTTTTAGGACATTAATTGGACCATGTGAAAAGAAAAATGCCTCCTACCACCTATACAATGTACACAGGAGGCTGTGTTAAAACATTAAACTATGAAGTGTGGGTTAAAGATACTTCCTGCTACCTCCCGCCTATTCGTAATTATTCTATACCTTCACAATGACTATAACAGATCTAGTTGTGTTGTGTTGGCACAGAAATTGTCTGTGGCTGATGATGACTCTCAGAAAAAGCCAAAGCTAAACGTATAAGTAAACGAAAGATTTCCAGCACCAAGAATTTTCTCCTCCAGAAACAAATGCCGAGGAATTATCAAATGTATTATGAAATTGTTCATAATTTGAATGCATACACACCAGCACAGAAACTGGTAAACATTAATTTGACATTTAGGTTTATGAGTTAAGTTTGAGAGCATTGTTATTTCAGAGTACCATGTGTTTAGTTCTAGACTTCTAGTACCTTCAGGCACACAAGTAGTTCCATGATCACAGAATAAGGGCAACTCATATTGATAAGTGCTGTCACCTCAGGCCATCTTTGGCATAAGCAGAAGTAGTTTTATGCAGTGTAGGAGTGTTTGTTCTTTTTGAAAATTACTCAACAGCTCTCTGCAATCAGAGCCAAACTCTTAGAAGCTGGATTCACAAAATGTGAAAGAAATACATTTAATTCTCTTTCTCGGTGCTTCTTTAGTGAAATAACTCTACAGCTAATCCATACTGTGCAGTTTAAAAGTGGTTATCTTGCACCCACAAACCATTGCTTTGATTGTATTGGGTAACGCCTCCCCATCCAGCTCTTAGTGTTTTATATATGCAAATCCAAAATTGCTGTTATTGTTCAGAAATGCCCTGCTCGGTCACTTGTAGTACTCAAGTATTAACTTGTATTTCAAAATTAAGCATATGTGTGCTCTTTAAAAATAAAAGTTTAATAATGACTCTCTGTTAAATTTTACAGCATTCAACAAATCTGCTTTCGTAAAGAAACAGATGCAACTATTTAGAGTTATGGAAGAGACAGATATTATAACCATGCAACTGAATGGTAATCAGTCAAGATCAATTCCCAGCATAAATACTGGTGTTCTGTTGGGAATTATCCTGGATCTTCTCTATCTCATTTCATAATCCTGCTGTGTTCCATCAGGAACAAAGTAATGCTGTTCACTACATTATGTTGAGTATCCAGAAGATGTTGATCAGAATGGTATGGTATTCAACAGGATAGAGCTTCTGATGTACATTCAAGGAGACATTTTCAAGGACAATTAGTAAGAACATGTGTGGTAAGATGTCCTGATAATGGACATTAGCTTGTGAAATGTCATCTCAGGAAATGTTCTGGAAAAAGTAAGAATAGCCAAGAGAGTATTCAGACTCAAATTTTCAAACTGAAGGCTAAAAAGCAGGTGTGAAGAAAATTTCCCCGGTAAGACTTTTGACCATTCTCCATTGGAAAAGAAATTCCCTGTGAACATCATTTCAAAGACGAAAAAGTTTTGGTGAGATTGTCATGTACAAGATTAAGGATTATTGGGCATACCATAACTATGAAGGGTTTCTGTCTTTACTTTCTATGTGTGATAATCTGAAGTCCTGGCTTGTTGTTTTTGTTGTACAGTCGTGAGCAACCTTCGTGACCCCATGTCCATGGAGTTCTCTTACCAGGAATACTGGAGTGGCTTGCCAGTTCATGCATCAATTAAAGCCTAGAGGAAGATGTCATAAAGCAGGGGTCCTCAAAGTTTTCAAACAGCGGGCCGGTCCACTACCCCCCAGACACCAATGGGGGCCGGACCACAGTCTCCCCCCCCCAAAGAAAGCCGACATGGGGAAAAGGGGGGAGGGAGGGGCAAGTGGGCAGAGCCCCCCCCCAGGATCGGCCCATGATCAGTGCATTTCAAGGGCCCCAGCAATGCCTCCTGCTCCAGATTGCTGCCCGGAATTGCCGTCACTGGGATCCCTCTGCTGCACCACCTCCTCCTCCCTCTGCTGCACATCCTCCTCCTCCTTCTCCTCCTCCAGTGGCAGCAGCTGGAGTGGTTCTCCTCCTTCCTTCCTTCCTTCCTTCATTGCATCTGGAAGGAGGTGGCAGCCCAGGCAAGCTCAGGCCCCTCATCAGCTTCTAGGTGGCCACAGGATGAGGAGCAGCAGCTGTGGCAATGGCAGCAAGGCTGGTGCCACTGCATGCAGATCCAGCTGTATGCCCTGGCCATCATGCCCTCACTGCACCCCGTAGGGAAAGCTGTCTCCTCTCTTGGCCTGGCCCAGCCCAGCCCGACTTGGTGTGCTGCAAGTGAGGGAGGGAGGTAGCAAGGGCTGGGGAGGAGGGAGGGGAGGCAGGAAAGCCTGCCCACAGTCACCCGCAGCCTGCTCACTGGCCTAGCCCACCCAGGCTGAAGTACTCTGTTGGTTCGTCAGCCCACCCATCACCAACTGGGGACAAATGCAGACCCACCAGCCTCGCAGGAACCTGGCCCAGGCAACTGTTGGCCTTCCCTTCCCTTCTTTCTCTGCAACCTCCTGCTTGCTGGTCTCTAGGCCAGTGGTGGTGGCAGCGGCCTCAGCCACCAGCCATGGCTGGGCTCCGTCCTCCCCTCCCTCACTCCATGGAGCAAGGCAGCAGCTCGGAGGGGGCTGGGTAGACGGGAAGTAGCTCCATTTCCCCCTTGGTCACCAACTGTACATCCCTCCATTGGTCCACTGCCATGGCTGCTCCAGCTCGGAAGGCTGGCTGATGCTGCCTCTGCCTGCCCCCTTCCTTCCTCACAACAATAACACAGGTGGCAGCCACACAATGAAGGCAGGTGGACAGGGTGGAGGAGGAGCGGGGGGGGGGGTCAGGGCCATGGAAGGAGTGGGAGACTTTGCCATAGCCCTCCCATTGTAAATTGCCCCGCTTGGCTGTACCTGGTGCCTCGACCATCTGGGCAGCGGGGGGGGGGGAGCAGGCGACCTTGCAGTGGCCCTCCCACTTTGAACTGTCCCACTAGCTAGCATGCCGATCACCTGTGTGGTGGGTAGATGGAGTGGGGGAAGCAACATTGCCCACTGCTTTGAACTGCCTCAGCAATAGAAGCAGCTGTGGAGGCTTGCTTGGTTGAGAAGCAGGGGGTAGGTGAGGGGGGTCTGTAATGGGGGGAGAGGGAGAATGAGACAAATGTTACACCAGATTCAAAACTGTAACCAAAAGAAGTCCTATTGGGATCTGAGAATGAAGCAGGAAGCCTGTTTCATGGGGGAATATGATTAGAGGACACACTACCAAACAGAACCAGCATCATGCATTTTCTGGAGTTGAGTAAAGCCATACCCTCCTTCAGAACATATGTACAGTTTACAAGAAATTGGCTACACCATCTGCCCTTGGAGTAGGGAGGCAGAGAGGACAATGATTGCTCTAAAATGTAGCTTTTAGAAGACCTGAAGAAAGCACTGAACATGAGAATGACAAGTCATGAGCAAACACCCTGAGACCCTTTTTTACTTCCTGAGAAATATTTTTGAGATTCTTCTTACTTCCCTACAATACGGCCACCTCAATGTCATAGAACAATATTGTTCTTGTTTTGTAGGAATCAAGATGGCGACCAACTTGCCAACCAAGCTGCTGTTGTTGGCACATCTGGTGGCCATGCAAAGCCCAAACATTCTTTGAAGAAAAAGGACAAATAAGAAATTGGGCTACTGCCACTGTGGATGATCAGCCTTTTCTTTTGAAAAGTCATTTTTGCAAAGCTTTACCAAGACATCTCCTACTCTTTGCCCGCAGAAAGAAACTCATATATAATGGTCGTAATTGTTACTCACAACACTTGGTTTCTACTAGGTATATGATGAGCCCTCCTGCAAAGCAAGCTGGCTCAAAGGAAGGAAACACAGATCTGCCCTGTTTGTCCTTTCAATGATAATGTAATCCAGTGTTTCCCAATTGGTGTGTCGTGTCTCCATGGGGTTCTGGGAAATCTACCCAGGGGTTCCAGGGAATCCTCTCACCGTTCCTCCTCCAACCTTTCCCCCCCACCCAAAGTATCCTACAGCACTCTCTGATGTCTGTGTATGGAGCAAAGAGGGAATTGTGGCCCAGGACTGGGCCTCCTGCCCTCCTCTTCACAAGGCAGCCTTCTCTGTGCATCCTCACCTTTGCAAAAAATGACATTCATTTTCCAGAAACTGGTTCTCTCACAGAAATCAGATCAAAAAGGCATTTGCCCCCCCACTCGAAATGATCAGGCGAGACAGTGTGTTGGGGGTAAATGGGCCACACTTTATTAACACATATAACCAAACATTAACAACCCCAACAGGAGGGGCCAGGCATCCATAACTTGGTTGGAACCCCGGGGTCTCCCGGGACCCCTCCAACCGGGCAGCATCGGGCGAGCCACGAACCCCCAGGTGGTGCAGTCGTCCGACAGCACCCACCAGGCCAGTCAATTTATTTAATCCTCCATGCCCCTTCTGTCACCCATCTGGGATACTCCCAGGGCAGGGAGGCGTTTCCTCTCTCCCACCCCAGCACCGAGACCTCCTGGCCCGCAGTGCTGTGGATGAGGAGGTTTGTGTTCAGCTGTTAGTTTTATGCTCACCGCTGCCCTCCATCAGCTTTTAGCCGCCATAGTGTGACCAGTGTGGAAAGGACCTAAGCCTTAAGCTCCAAGGCACCAGTGTGGGATAGGCGAAAAATCCCCGCCCTCAACAGCCAATCCAGAGTGCGGGTCAAAAATTCCTATCCGGTCCCAAAACTTGGCGACCAGTCATACTCACACTAGCCCTAACGCGGAGGGTGGGTGGGGAACTGCTGCTGGCTAAGCCCCGACCGGAGAGCGGCGCCACGCTGCGGGGTGGGCCGCCGGTGCGGCCCTCAAAATGGCACCCGCCACGCGGCGCCCTCTGTGCAGCCGGCGTTCGAAGATCCTCTCCGAACGCCGGCAGCAGACTGAACGCCGTTTGGGGGGAGGAGCCGCCCCTTATAGGGCGCTCCTCCCCCCCTTCCATCCAGGACCTCCAGGTCCTGTCTCGCCCCTCGCCATTCTCGCGAGGGGCAAATCCGCACCGCGGGTGGACAAGCCACCCGCGGAGCATGCATTGCCCCCCCACTCGAAATGATCAGGCGAGACAGTGTGTTGGGGGTAAATGGGCCACACTTTATTAACACATATAACCAAACATTAACAACCCCAACAGGAGGGGCTAGGCATCCAAAACTTGGTTGGAACCCCAGGGTCTCCCGGGACCCCTCCAACCGGGCAGCATCGGGCGAGCCACGAACCCCCAGGTGGTGCAGTCGTCCGACAGCACCCACCAGGCCAGTCAATTTATTTAATCCTCCATGCCCCTTCTGTCACCCATCTGGGATATTCCCAGGGCAGGGAGGCGTTTCCTCTCTCCCACCCCAGCACCGAGACCTCCTGGCCCGCAGTGCTGTGGATGAGGAGGTTTGTGTTCAGCTGTTAGTTTTATGCTCACCGCTGCCCTCCATCAGCTTTTAGCCGCCACTGCCGAGGGCCTAGCCTTGCTATGGCCCCGGTCACCCATTAACAGCCACTTCCATAGCCCGGCCCCTCCTCCACTCCAGCAGGAACCACTCGGTGCCCATGTCCGTCAGGTATACACCATCTGGCCTGCATGGCTCCGTCCTGCGTCCATTGGTCTCCGGGTGGCCCATCACTGCCCCCAAATCCCGGCAGGCCGCCCGACAAACCTCTTGCTCACCCCTTTCCGGGAGTGGTTCCGTTTTGTGTGGGTCACAGTTTGCTCTCCCAATCTGGCGCGAAATCATCATCAACAAGAGCAACCTGCAGGCCGTAACCCGGGCCTTCTCAGACGCCAGGTCGCCCAAATTTGAGGATTAGGGACTCGCCAGTTTGCCTGGTTAAGTCCTTTCCCCCCCAAGTGAATCGGGTGAATGCCCGTCGAGATGCCCCCTCCGCAAGTTACTCCGGGGCGCTCGGGCCACCATGCTCCTCTCGTTCCCCACCCCGCCATGGTTGCCCATTTGTCCTACGTGCGCCTTCCTTGGCCTGTTCCATGTAGCTGTGACCCACCCAGCTAATTCTCGCTCGCCATGCGCCGCCTTCCGCTCCTGGGGAAACAAGAAACACGTTAAAGCGCCGGCCACGGCCGCACGCATCTGTCAAAGACTGTGAGGCCTACCTCCCCGCCGGCAAATGGGGACAGATCATGGCCTACCGCCGCCGCTGAAGCGGCCAACTACCCCTTCGAGGGGCTCGGAGCCAGTCCCCTGTGATGTAGGGAGACCAAGAATGACTGAAGGTGCCCCATGGGCAGGGGGGGACCGTTAGGACAGGCCCTGGGCGTCCCTGAAGGCAGTGAACTCCTCCCCCCCGGTGTCCCTCCCTATGCCCAGGAAGGTGAGCACCTGACTGGGCCCTTCGGTCATTCATTCGACTACTGGAAGGCCCCCGCCCGTGGGCCAGTGAGCGAAACTGCTCCAACAGGGCTCTGTACCTGCCGGAACCGGTGGGTCCACAGAACAGGTGGGCTTCCAAGTGGCGCACCGTATTTACCCAGCCTATGTAGATGCTCCAGTGATCTCCCGTCCTTTCTAGATACCCCACTAGGATGTGACGGGTGATGGAGTACCCGAAACTCCCCTGGCACTACCTCTGTTACCGAGTCCATCGGGGACACTCGCAGAGATGGTACTGGTGGCTCCTAGAAGGGGCCGCGTACACGCCCCCCCGGACTTCCTTGGGGGTGCTGTCGTCTGCCGCCCCTACTGCCATATCCTGGGGTCACCGTTTGGTGCTAACCAAGGTATGTGGGCCTCCTTAAACGGAATACGGAACCCCCCCTCAAAATCCTGCACTAGAAACGCACTGTTGCCATAACGGGGTATGCCGCAGCCCATCGCCGCAACAACTCCAGACCAATCGGGAAGAGCCCCTTTACCAAGGGGGGGGGTCCCCTCCGTACCTCCCACTTCTAGGGCCCTTTCCCCTCCATGGGCCGTCCTTGCGGGGGGGGGCTCCGCTGCAACCGGTCACTTGACGGTGCGCCCCACCAATGACACACTCATGATTAAAACGGCAAGGTTTCCTGCCGTAGCCTCCCTGGCCATTATAGCCTCAGCAGACCAGTGGGACCTGCCCGGCTGGCCTTCCGCGTGGGTGGGTGTGTTGTCCGGCCCCGTCTTTATGGCATGGCCACTGTCGTACCGCTCGCCCCGTATCAGCCTACTGAGGTCCGAACTGTCACAAGTGGGTGGCAGCGGCTCCTCGCAAGCCAGGCATGGCCCGGAAAATCCCCACCAGCCCGTATATTACCTAGATACTTAAGCCTCACCTGGGCCCCCTATGTGTGGGCCTGTGAGGTCAAGACAGAAATTCAGGTAGGCTGGCAGCTATATTGCCCAGGAGCAAGCGGCCTTTCCTGAGCCTGCACTCCCCGCCTCGTGGGTCTTCCTCGTCCAACTCCTTGGTATCCTGCTCCCCAGCGATTAAGCTGAGGATGTCTACGAATGCCCCCCGCTAGCTGTTCTCCCTAGTGGGCAGAGACACAAGATGCCCAAATGGTGAGGCGTAGTCGCCCTATGGCATGGCGGCCACTGCCACCCCGGGGTAGCCCGGGGCTGCACCCCTCCCTGGCCATGGTGCCATTCCCCCAGCCAAACGGCTGATCACCGACCAGCCCGGCAACCGGCCAGGTGCCCCCATTGGGGGGAATCCCGGCAGAGTTGGGTGGTGCTGACCTAGCCCACCCCCTGGAAGTGCAGGTTGGACCGGTCTCAGCCCCACCTGTGAGGGGGCTAGCCGGGCATCCACGATGGGATCGGCCTCCACGTCGTAAGCTTGGCCACTGGTAGTTGGGCAGGCGGCGCCTGGGCTGTTCTCTGCACCGGGGCAGCTACCCCGGCCCAGAAACTACCACCCGGCCAAGGCCAAATGATAGTGACCGCGGTTTCGGGTGCGCACGCCCACTCACTGATCGCTGTGCTCTCCGTTGCAGGCCTCGGGGCTGGTCTCCTCCCCCTGGTTCCGCTGCCAGGGCTTCGTCCTCGTCAGCGTTCTGCGGGGCCAGACGTGAGCGCTTGAGCGGGGCCGAGGCCTCGCTGTACCCCGCTGCCGGTCCAATGGCTGCTTCCATCTGCTCGAACACTGCAACGAGACCATGTATTGTGAATCAAGGCTTTCCCCTGTTCCCACTGACCCGCACGTGCGGGACGCGCCCCGATTCTGAGAGTTGGGCCTGGCTGGGTTCCTGTGCCCACCACCCGCTGTGGTGCCTCCCATGCTTAAAAGCGAGCCTCCCTGTGTAACCGGAGGGGGGGCATCGCTCATCGCCTGCAATACTGCCATCCGTGTTCCCTTGATGGAGCAACCAGGGCGCTTCCAGCCAGGGTACTTCAAACCATGACGGAGAAACCCGGGTACTCCCAGGGGCAGATGCAGGGGAGAGGCATCAGGGGACAGGTATCTAGTCCGATGCACTCCCCGAGGCATCTGGTGGGGCCACTTGTGAGATACAGGCAGCTGGACTGGATGGGCCTCTAGCCTGATCGAGCACGGCTCTCCTGATGTTCTTCCTATGGGGTGGGATAGAAGATGAACAGTGTGCGGTTGCCAATTTGAATGCCTTCAGCTAAGAAAACTCTTCCATACTCAGCTTGTATTAGTCTGTGGAACTCCCTGCCACAGGATGTGTTGCTCGCATCTGGGCTGGAGGAAACATCTCTCCCAGTTTACAATCCCTGAAGGAGATGTGTTATCTCCCGGCATAAAACCAGTGTACTTTTCAAGGGCCAGGTGCAGGGGAGTGTTATCCGGAGACAGAGATCTAGAACGTCTTTGCTGAGTTATAACTTCTCCTGCTCTCGACATAGCACCTTTCCGGAAGGCCTCATAAGATGAGAGTGACAAGATGTGTCAAAGGTTTATGCAAGCTTTACCCAACGTGTTCCAATGCCAGCTAATGTTAGGGCAAAGGAATCCTTTTGTTCGTCCAGCACATAATAGCACTGTATTCTTTTCTTTGAAAATGACTTAATGGCGTAGCCTGGAAAGTGGAAACACACCCACACCCACACACACACACACACACCCACACACACACAAAAAAGGAATTTGAGATGATGAACATACTAGATCTAAGAATGCACCACCTTTAGGTATGTTTCCGATATTGGCTTTACCAGAGCCATGGATATCAATCCCCACATGGCCTCCGCATGGCAAGGGTTCCCCTGTATCTTTGCAACATATAGCAACTTCCTGCCGCCCTGACTGTTCCCCGCACCTTTGCGTTTTCAGCAAGAACTGACAAAAGAAAATATTTTCCCCCCGCGCATTGTAGGTCTATGGAACTCCCTGCCATGGGGGAGGAAAGTCCATCACGGTTACAACCCATGCTGGCGATGTGTAACCTCCAGGCTTAAAACCAGGGTACTTCAAGCGCCAGATGCAGGGGAGCGGTATCAGGAAACAGATAACTAGTCTCATGCGCTCCCAAACACATCTGGTGGGGCCACTGTTGGATACCGGAAGCTGGACTAGATGGGCCTTTGGCCTGATCCAGCATGGCTCTTCATGTGTTCTCATGCCTCGCTCCCCGCAGTTTATCCCCCCACCCCGGCAGAAGGTGCCAATCTACATGGCAGGATGTCATGGGTATTATGGACCCTGCCACTCCCAACATGCAATCCCCCAGCCCCGGCTGGCTCCAGGGAATGAGGGGCGGGTAGGCTGGTGCTTCCCGGTGTGGGGGGGGATGGACTGTCCCGCCCGCTCCCGGGTCTGAGGGAGTACCCCTCGCTGCTGGGTGGGGTTCTGTAGGGGCCCGGTGCTCCCCAGCACGGTCCGCAAGAGGTAGGGGAGGGGGTGAGGCACCCGCCCGCCAGCCTGGACGTTCCTCCAGGCTGCGCCCGGTCGCCCCCCCCAGTCGCCGGCCCAGGGTATTTAAATTAGCGGGGGGGGGGAGCCGGCCGGCTCTGCGCCACGCCGCCTGGGCTCCGCGCACTATGGGGGAGGGCTGATGCCACTCCCCCCAACCTGCTGCCAGGCCGCGGCCCGGGCCGGCCACGCAGTCCTTCGCCGCGGCGCTGCGGCCTGCCGAGGGGGAGGGGAGGGGTGATGCGCTCGCCCGCCAGTCCCTCCCGGCTCGACCAGCTCGCCGCCCCCCCATCCCCGGCCAGTAAGGTAAAAAAAAACAAAACAAAAAGGGGGGGTGGCGGCCGGCACCGCGCCGCGCCGCCCGGGCTCCGCGGCCCCGCTCACTCAGGAGGGGAGGGCCGATGCCGCTCCCCCCAGTCCGCCATCAGGCCGCGGCCGGGAGCCGGCTGCGCCGTCCTTCTATTTGTTCCAGCCGCCGCTCCCCTGGATGCGGTGGCCTGCTTCCCGGCCTGGGCTCCACCGGCTTCCCTCGGCTCTCGCCCGGCCGGGGAGCGCCGCCGCGCCGCACTGGACTTGCCGTCGCCGTGGCCTCCAAGAGGCCGGAGCCCGGCGGCCGGCTCTCTCTCACGCCGCCCAGGCTGCACTGCCCCGCTCGCTCGGGGGGGGAGGGCCGATGCCGCTCCCCCCACCTGCCGTCCATTCACCTCCCCAGCGGGCTCCGCTTCTGGTGGCCCGGGCCAAGCCGACTGCTGCTGGCTAAGCCCCGACCGGAGAGCGGCGCCACGCTGCGGGGTGGGCCGCCGGTGCGGCCCTCAAAATGGCGCCCGCCACGCGGTGCCCTCTGTGCAGCCGGCGTTCGAAGATCCTCTCCGAACGCCGGCAGCAGACTGATGCCGTTTGGGGGGAGGAGCCGCCCCTTATAGGGCGCTCCTCCCCCCCTTCCATCCAGGACCTCCAGGTCCTGTCTCGCCCCTCGCCATTCTCGCGAGGGGCAAATCCGCACCGCGGGTGGACAAGCCACCCGCGGAGCATGCATTCTCTGTGCTGGCTGTGCCTGTATCTGAAAGTTGATTTAAAGTTTAAAGTGTTTGTTTTCCTTTCCTGATTAAGCAGCACTGTGGAGGTTATTTTTTAAATATTTCCTTCCTCCCACCAATCAGCTGTTGAGTTTATCTCTCCAAGTGCTCTATGCAGCAGCTAGCCATTAGGTTCCCTGCTTGTTTTCAGAGGGTTCTTTGTTTGAAAGCAAATTGATTGGAAGGTTTAAGGAGGGTCTTTAATTCAGGGCAGTGGGCTCTCTGTTAAATAAAAAAAGGAAAGCTCCCCATTACTAATAGCCTTACAAATCATTTTGTTTTGTGATGAAAATTCTTTTAAAAGAATATGTTATTAATGAAACAAAACAAAATGAAGACTGAAACAAAATGAAACAAAAACACTATATTTCCATTTCGTGCCTATCTGTAATCCATATACTTTTAATACTGTAGTATCCAGAAGTGGACACAGTATTCTGGGTAAGTCTGACCACAACAGAATAGTGCTAGCACTTCACTTGATATAAATGCCTTATGTCTGCTGATCTAGGCTAGAACTGCATTTTCTGCCCCCTGTTTATGTTATGATCTACTAAAACCACTAGAGCTTTCACATACCTACTACTGCCAAGTCAGCTATCATCCATCCAAGATTTTGTGCAACTGTTTTCCCCCTTTGTCTAAATATAGACAAGGAACTCACATTTTCACTGTTGAAACACACTTGTTTGCTTTGTCCCAAATCTTCAATATGCAAAGCTCACCTTGAATCCTGTTTCTGTCTTCTGAAGAATTGCCTACTTCTCCCAACTTGATGTCATTGGAAATTTTGATACACCTCCCTTGTTGTGACACACACACCCACCAGTTTCCTGGATCACTTAATAAGAGAGTCTGACACCAAGGTATATATTTTCAAAATTTATTATTCATTGGTTTGCAATTAAATATTCAATATCATGTATATAGTGATGACTGATTAACTTATATGCTTTATTAAGACATAGTTCACACAATACTTCTTATTTATTCACACAGATACTTTTGTTTATGTTTATATGTAGATCTTTTTACCAGACCCTAACCAGCCTCAGGCTCTCACTCCTGATTGACTGTTAAATAACTCTCTTAGACCTTAACTGCCTTATGACTCTCTGGTTTCTCTCTTTTTACCACAAGGTTCCATGTGTTCATAGTATTTAGCCACACCCGCTGGTCAATGATTGGCTATTCTAAACATTCATATCAATATTCATAAACAGTAATACATATTCATAACCAACCCTGTTCATCATATCTGTACACCTTCATTTAAGTTATTCATGAAGAGGTGGTATGCTAGCCTCAGAATAGAAGCATCCCAAATGTCATTTTTTTTCCTGGACTAGAAGGAACTCTTGATTAACACCTTTAAACCAGTTTTAGTTTACCTAAGAGGGTCATCATTTAGCCCAGAGTTTTCCAGTTTGGCTGCAAGAGTATTGTTGGGGTCCATGTAAAAAGTCTTGCTGAGATCAAGCCACACTACATGAGCACCCTTGATTATGGTTATCTCTTCTCACATGTGCACACTCATTTCTGTCCTAGGTTGGTTAGAAAATCACTCTGAGATTTACAAGGAGTGGTTGGTATTAATGTCAAGGAGAGTTATCCTTTTCTCATATAGAATCTACATACTATTATAGGTGTTTTCATGTTGAAAGGCCTTCAAACTGTTCTACAGCCTATCAAGTTAGAATCATAAAATAATGCTGTTGTTGTTGTTTGTTGTTTATTTGTTTTGTAGCAGACAATATTTCTAAGAACTATCAGTGGGGTATGTCTTTACAGATTTACACTATCTATCCATTGGGAAATCACTTCTTTTTCTTGGCTTTGATTGTGAGAGCAGTCACCGTGGGCTTTATATATGCACAAAGCAATTTTATTAAACACAGTATTAATCATTTCCCTCTCTTGCCAACAGTATTTTAATTAGTTAAGATAGGTATGATTAATCCCCATTGCCAAGAAAAGAATCCATGTTCTTAAAGTTAATACAAGATATATTTATCAACTGTCTACTGTACAATTAAGCAAATTTTCTTTCTTTTTTAAGCTTCAGAAAGGATTTGTTTCATTTTTTCCTTTAAAATCTGGTTACATTCTAATCCTGAAAGATAACCTCCAGCCCACAGTTATGATGTGATCCACAGAAGATGAAAATCAGTTCCACTGAGGCTTCTCTCTCTCTTAAGCCTCCCAAGCAATAAGCCATATAGGTTAAGGAAGAATAATCCTCAATGTAATCTTCGATCATTGGAGATGTCACTATGAACTACAGTGCATTCCTTTTGGGAGGGAATGTGGTATTTGAACCTGGCTACTCATAGCTGGCACTTGCAGGACAGGATAGGTTGATGGTCTTTGTGTATACTTGCAACATTATCAGCAAACCTGCTAAATCAGGAAAAGATAAGGCTCTTCCAATAAACAAATGGAAATAAGAACAATCAAAAACTTAATATCAATTGAAACT
The DNA here is from genome assembly GCA_037367245.1 of Phrynocephalus guinanensis. NCBI lineage: Eukaryota > Metazoa > Chordata > Lepidosauria > Squamata > Agamidae > Phrynocephalus > Phrynocephalus guinanensis. The sequence goes on along the minus strand of CM074741.1, from coordinate 40,590,013 downwards.
ATATCTTGTGTTTCATTTTAAGGTACACAGAGGGAAAGAAAGATAGAGAGAGAGATGTCATTTAAGTTATATAGATCTATTTGCTTACTTAGATATCTATTGATGAACTTTGCAAATACAATTTAACAAAGACCGTAGTCATACCTGGGTTTCCTTCATATTTAAATTTCCTGCGTACTTTTTCGGGAGTGGTCACATGGTTTTTAATGAGCAGTTGGTGACCTCTCCTCTGCGTCGTACCTTCCTATTCTGATTCTGTTCTAACCTGTGTACCACACATTTTGTCCTACTTTCCGGCTCCAGTTTCCAAGGCTCCATCTTTTAAGCCGGGTAGAAAGGGGAGAAACTGAATTTACTGCATATTTTCAGTGACTTGTCATTGCAACAGAAGCAAACAAATAAGCATTTTCGAGCGAAGTTTCTAAATCCAGCCCCTGGCAGTGGTTTAGGAAACTTCGTTGAAACTGCTGTTCGAAGGGCGTGGTCGGCCAGGAGCAGAATTTGCTTCTCTTCCTGGTTAGCATGCAATCTTTTACTGCGTAGTTGGCTGACGGGAAACTGTGCAGAAAACGCAGGTATGACCATGGTCAAAATGAGATTTTTCTCATTCACTGTAACATAACAGGCAACATGAACAATTATAGCAACAAAATTTTTATTCCAGTTATGCTAACAAGTCCTATGCCAGTGTTGGCAAACCTATGGCATGGGTGCCAAAGGTGGTGCTTGCAGCCCTTTCTGTAGGCACACAATATCACCCCTTCACTTTCACCTCCATTCAGGTTAAATTGCTCCACTGGCACTTTGCAAACATTTAGTGGGTTTTGAATCTCAATTTGGGCTCTCAGTCTCTAAAAGATTTGCCATCAGTGTCCTAGGCAATAGCGCCAATACAGAAGTTGCTTGTAGAATTGCAAAGTTTAAGTGTTCCTTTAAATTGAAATGCAGATAAAAATCCAAGACCTCTTTCTTCCATGTGTAACATTGTCAAAACTCAAAAATAAAATATCAATGTGATTGTCTGCAATTCATGAATTCACTATGTGGTTTCACCCCTTCAGCACAAATATATAAGATTTATACCTAGAACAAGCTGGCAAGAGGTTTAGCAGTATAAATGGGAATAGCGGCTCCAGTCTCTACAGCTTTTTCTTATTGATTCAAAATCCTTACTCACAACCCTGTTCTTTCTTAGTTCCTGGCCTTTGGCCTGAACCAATGTTTCACAGGTGTTACAGAAGAAAACTGTCTTAAGAATGGTTAGCAACATGTTGAGTTAAAAGTAATTTTGGATTCCTTGTGTACCGTGCAGTTCAGAAACAATGAAAAACGAACACTGTTGAATAAACACTGCATGAACTTGAACTCTAGAAAGTCAAGAAGTGAAATGGATAGTATATAAACTAGAGATGGTCACGAAATGAAAAATAAAAACCTGTTTTAACATTTCATTACATACCAAATAATTTTGTTGCAAATTATTTGCAACAAAGGATGTATTTTGCTATCAAATGAAACACCATTTTCCATCGAGAAACAAAATTATTCATCCTAGAGGAAGAAAATTTGGTGGGTAGCTTCTTTGCACTCTTTCCTTTCATTCCCCCTAAATTTAGAGAGTTTTGAGATTTAGGGGGCTGAGCTATTATACTCCATAGGAGTATAATTCTCTCCAGGAGAATTATTAAGGGAAGTACTTAATCACTCCCCATGGGGAAGTGATTAAGTGCTTTCCTTAATAATTACAAATGATTTTCTCCGGGGGGGACCCCCATTTGGAATTTAATAACTTAGCCCCCTGAAACCCAAACCTCTCTAAATTTTAGGGGCTTAAAGGGAGGAGTCCAAATAAGCTAATCCTCCCATTATATATCTCTAGGGCCCAGGGGAGCCATTATACAGAGTAACAAATCATTTTGTTCCTTTTCATTCTGAAAATCCTTTTAAAAATTCATTAGTAACGAAAACGAAAACAAAACAAAAGGAGAAACTAAATGAAAAAAAAACCTATATTTTTGTTTAGTGACCACCTCTAATATAAACCTTTTGACTGTTACTTTGCATAGATAGATAGATAGATAGATAGATAGATAGATAGATAGATAGATAGATAGATAGATAGATAGATAGATAGATAGATAGAATGGTGTTCAGACTGGAGACCCTCCTGTGGAGAGTTGGTGGGATGCTTCTTCTACAACACCTGGTTTTTTCCCTGTTTAATTCTACCAATAGCAGATTTCTTCATGCTCTGCTTAGATAAACATGATTTGCCATAAATATACTACTGGTACCAATAACATTAATGACAGGCAGAAACTGTAGCAAATACCTTAACCTCTGAAGGTCAGCTGACTGCCGACATGCCAGGGGAATAGTTGTATGTTTCCTTTGGATTAGAGATGGGCATGACTTAGCGGTATTCCCGTTTCCATTTCCGTTACTCGGTTCCGTTACTCTACGGAAACGGTAACGGGAATTACTCCGCCAGACTGCAAGCTCGAACCGACGAACGAACAATTTTGGTCTGATTTGTCGTGCTCGTTCCTTGCATCGCGCGATCGCGCGATGCCACGCGGCACAGAAAAAAAGATTTAAAAGTTAAAAATACCCGGTTCCCGGCCAAAAAGCAGGCGGAAAAATGCCTGCCGTGCCTCAGGGCACCTACCAGAGGGGTTGTTTCTGGAGGTCCCCGGCCTCCCCCCCATCCCCCGTCCTTGTGGGCTGCTCTGTGGGACTCGCCGCAGGCTCGCAGCCAGCCAGCAAAAAGCCCAGTCTCGCCGGCCGCCGGCCGCCGCAATTAAAGCGCAAGCAAGCGGCACGGACGGCATAGGAAAAAACTTTAAAACTCTCCCCCCACCCATTCCCGGGCCACAAAAGGAGGCGGAAAAATGCCTGCTTGACTAAGGGCGCAGGGCACCTACCGGAGGGGTGGTTTCTGGAGGGGGGGTCCTGCCTCCCCCCCGTCCTGGGCAGCCGGACTCGCGAGTCGCCATCGCCATGCCATGCGGTGCGGGCGGGGGATCCAAACTGGGGCGGCGAACGCAATATTGTTTTTGAAATCGTGGTCCAAAAACACACAAGCACAACAGAAACACGCGAAAACTTATAAACTGCCAGATTTTTCACAGTAGCAGTGGGTTTTTTCTTGCAACAAAATGTCTCTCCTCTCCTCCTCTGTCCTCCATTGATTTTATTTTATTTTATTTTATTTACACCTGCGCAATGATGGGCTGGCCGAGTGGCCAGCCATGTGGGAGTGGACGACCATGCAAATTTTTGGAGCCATCCCACCAATCGCATGGCCACTTGGCCATGGAGACTTCTGGGATGTGCCAAAAATCCCCCTAAAACCTGCCCTAGCCCCCTAACCCTAACCCTAACCCTTGAGTCCATACCCATACGTCACAGACTGTCTTCTTAGTGGGTCAGAGAGGCACCCAGAGGTGCAACCCACAAGCCCACCGTAACCTTACCCGTCACTAGCCTAACCCTAGCCCTTGCACTAACCCAGATCTACTTGCTTGCATTACACTACACGCAGCAAGTACAATTCCCTTCTGTGTGAGACATGGTGGTACGAGAGCCTTAGTTAGGCATCTCACTATGGCTCTGGGTTCAGTGCCATCCACTAGTCTTCACAGTCACTGTCTGCACATTATGCTATGCAATATCCATATGGCTATTGCATAGCATTTTGCAGCAGCAGCAGGTGAGGAGGGGAGACCCCCATGTTGAGGGGTCTCTTGGAGCCTGCTTCCCCTTCCTAGTGGGTGAGGATAGGAGGCACCCACGGGTGCCTCCAGGAGCCCACTTTCCCTTATAGCGGGCCAGAGGAGGCACCCACCCCACAGAGGTGCCTCCAGGAGCCCGCTCCCCCCCAAAAAAACCAGTACTAACGACAACGAAAAAACGAAAAAACAAACTGACTAATTTTTGCGAATTTTCGCGAAAAACGGAGACGACCCGAAACGGGACCGGCCCGACTAACGACAACTCGAAAAAAAAAATTTTCAAGTCGTGCCCATCTCTACTTTGGATGTCTAAACAGGAAACCCTTCCCTCTCAAATAGCACACACCTTGATATTTGTGTGATGAATGATATGCTCATTGCTGTATGTTCCACATGATATTATTGTTACCTTTCAGTCTGTAATTTATTAAGAACCCCTTCTCCTAGCTTTAATAACAACTGGGAAAAGCCCCAGACAATAAAGGGAAAGGAATACAACAAAATGAAAAGCACCACCTTTCAGAAACCAAATTTACAGTTTTTTCATATGGTGCATACATATTAGAAAAATGAGAAAATTCTGATAGTTAAACTAGTTTCCTGTTACAGTCCCAAATTGTGGAGAACTACTATTTTGGTTGCATGTGTTTGAAAGAGAGAGACAAAAAAATTAAAAAACAGAGATAAGTGAAATGAAGTGGGAAGGAAGGGGTGAAGAACAAGCCATGGATCATTCACATCACAACTGTTGCTCTCACGATATCATGGTACTGAGAGCAACTCAGCATATTACAGAAAGACATCATCTGTGCTACACAATCTGTGAAAGGTGTTCCTTTCTATTTACTGCAATTAAAACATCAGCTCATGGCAGAAGTGGGGAGGGGTCTCGCTTCAAAATTTGAGGGTGATGCCTTCCATGATCCCACTTATTCCTGGCATGTCATTTTTAGCAGTTCTCCTGTGTAGTTACCAGTAGCAAATAAGACAGTGGAATTCCAAAGTCTGTAGACTAGTTGCTTAGCAACTATTTAAAACTCATACTATATGCCTCTTATTTAGAGCTTCAGGGATGGAATGTTACTAAGTGCTATGAACAACTGAAAACTCAGAGACTTTGATAGATATAAGGTTCACTCTTTGTTTGACATCTTCCCTGAAATGAAAGAAATCTCCAAAGCATGTTGAATGTGAGTACTGCTATTGTTGTCAAGTAGGAAACAAAGAAATAAGCTCCAAGTCCTATAATAAACTGCATGTTCCCTGAATCCCAGAGGAAAGCAGAAGGTGAACAGGGTGGTATTATGCTTTTCATACAAAATATGTATTCTAAATTAAAATATAATAAAGTCTTTTGAGGCATTTTCCTGTAGTTCTTATTTATTTGTCTAGTATATGTGTATGTATTCCATGCTAGTGCCCATTTCAGGGAGGCAAAACCTAATTATATGAAATATAATTTAATGTATAAAAATATATCAAGGTTTTTATATGTAAAGCAATGGCTTTGGCCTTTCCACTACAATGATGCTGGACGTTAGGATAAAGCTTATGAAATGATTTTTGACAATATACTAAGTTGATCCAAGTAGTTAACTTTTATTAATAACTAGAGATGGGCACGACTTGAAAAAAAATTTTTTCGAGTTGTCGTTAGTCGGGCCGGTTCCGTTTCGGCTCGTTTCCGTTTTTCGCGAAAATTTGCAAAAATTAGTCAGTTCGTTTTTTCGTTTTTTCGTTGTCGTTAGTACTGGTTTGGGGAGGGGGTAGCGGGCTCCTGGAGGGAGCTGCAGGAGTCAGCCAGAGCCACAAGTGACGGACTGGCAGACTCTTTGCACCCGCTGTGTCTCACGTACTTGCATGTAGTGCAATGCAAGTAGATCTGGCTTAGGGTTAAGACGGCTTAGCGCAACGGCTAGGGTTAGGCTAGTTACGGGTGAGGTTACGGTGAGTATTGGGGTGCATCTGGGTGCCTCTCTGACCCACTTAGAAGGACAGTGTACTGGCGTATGGGTTAGGCTTAGGGTTTGGGTTTGGGCTACGATTAGTGGGCTGTTTATGCCCGATTGGCACATCCCAGAAGTCTCTGTGGTCAACCTGGCCAAGTGGCCATGCGATTGGTGGAAAATTTGCATGGTCTACTCCCATGGGAGAGCCCATCATTGCGAATGCGCAGGTGTAAAAAAATAAAATAAAATAAAATAAAATAAAATCAACGGAGACTTTTTTTGCAAGAAAAACCCACTGCTGCTACTGTAAAAATTCAAGCATTTAAAATAGCTAATTTCCGCATGTTTCTGTGGTGCTTTGGTGGGGTTTTGGGCAACAATTTCAAAAAAAATATTGCGGTCGCCATTTTGGACCGCCCCCCCACCGCATGGCAAATGGATGCGCCCTCCCAGCCTGGTACAGTCAGCAAAACCTGGCCATGCGATTGGTGGAATGGCTCCAAAACTTTGCATGGTCCACTCCCATGGGCGAGCCCATCATTCCGAATGCGCAGGTGTAAAAAAATAAAATAAAATAAAATAAAATCAACGGAGACTTTTTTTGCAAGAAAAACCCACTGCTGCTACTGTAAAAATTCAAGCATTTAAAATAGCTAATTTTCGCATGTTTCTGTGGTGCTTTGGTGGGGTTTTGGGCAACGATTTCAAAAAAAAATTGCGGTCGCCATTTTGGATCCCCCGCACTGCATGGCAAATGGATGCGCCCTCCCAGCCTGGTACCAGCAGCGCAGCAGTAGCAATAGCCAAGGAGAGGGGGGCGGGGAACCCCCCCCAAATAAAACACCCTTCTGGCCTGGTAGGTGCCCTCAGACAGTTTTCGCCTACTTTTAGGGCTGGGAATCGGGGGTTTTTTTAACTTTTAAAAACTTTTTTTCTGTGCCGCTTGGCATTGCGCGATGCAAGTAACGAGCACGACAAATCAGACCAAATTGTTCGTTCGTCGGTTCGAGCTCAAAGTCTGGGGCAGTGATTCCCGTTACCGTTTCCGTAGAGTAATGGAAACGAGTAACGGAAACGGAAACGGGAATACCGCTAAGTTGTGCCCATCTCTATTAATAACCCATAAGCACAGAGTTTAATAAATAAGCACTAACAAGGCATGAAGAGATGCTTAACAAACATATTTTTGCAGAGAAAAGTGAATGTTGCCAAAGCAGAAGTATAATGCAATTTTAATATAAATTGTATGATAAATAATTACTTTCCTTTACAGTATATATTAATATTTAATGTAAAAATGCAGGTTGTGCACTCCTGCACTCCTTTCCTCATACTGGTTTTCCCAACACCTTCTTTTGTAGTAGGGTGTTCATGTGGTTTTTTACCCTCTATACTTACCGTAAAATACAAAAAAATGCCCATAGATACATATGCATGGTGTATAGAAGAAACAGGTTTATGTACTTGTTGTGAACCCCAACACTAGTCCACATATCACTGATGAAAATAAGGATGCATAAGACTCATAAAAGTAGCTCAAATGTGCAACCTAGTCTGGATGAACTAGTTGAAGGAAAACCATGGGGAAACAGCCTCAACTCCCAAAGCTACCAACCCTATCCCTTGACTACAGATCTTTGGCCTGTCAGCTGCAGTACATTGTACCTCACATGACTATGTTCACCAGAGGGTTCAGAAAGCACATTAAGAGTTCTATGAGTGACACAAGTGCAAAAGACAAAGTGTGTGTGAGAAAGACAGAATCCTACTATATGAGCTCAATCTGTTGTTGATTGTAATTCATCCACATTGCCAGACTTTTAGGCAAAAATCAAAGAAAATCAAAACAAGACTTGGAGCATTGTAGGTTCCTTCCAACTGAAATTATCACAAAACAGCCACATACTTGGTAGGGAGCAGTAACAGGACTGAGTTATTACCATAACGCCTGCTTCAACACTTCCCAGAGATATATGGCTAAACAGTGAAAATCAAGATACTGGATTAAGTGGATCTTTGTTCTTAATTTCTTGTGTTTGTAGAAGCCTACTGATTGTGGCAAATGATGTGACCGGGCTAGTCTACTAAATAAAATATGCTTAAGGAGGTGTGGGTGGAATGAGGGTAGGCTTTGCAATGACCTGAAGGATATTTCAGTTGAAATAGTCAATACAAGCTAAATCATAAATACAATGAAGTATTTGTGGGAAGATTATAACACTATCTCCATCTCTTCAGAGTTGTTTGCTGCAAAGCATTTAAAGTCACTTAAGCAATCAACATGATGTTAAATATTTGAAAAAGTACACATATATGGACAGGATACACATTTTAGTAAAGCAGGATTCAAATGCTCACTAGCCTGAGATGTTATTGTATGTACACCATTATCTAGTTAAACTGATAATGGAATCCAGAGTACAAAGTACAGAGACTATGAAAGTAGATTTGCTATTAAATGTCCTGTGGCATTTGAATATATATAATATTTATGATGAATGATGATTAATCATATCAACTAAATCAATCAGTTTAAAGACATACAATGACTCAGTGGCTGGAAACCTCTTTGTATAGGGACAACCTAACATTGTCCCTGTATACGTGTGCCAGGAATTCCACCCAGGCAACGGCAATCACGCAATTTGATTGTATAATCACTGTGTAGCTCATATTCCGATGGAATGTACAGTGCCTCTGCAGAAATGCTTCATGAGTAGCATTGCCATTTAGGCACAATGAACACAACTGTTTGTGTAATGTTGAGTTCCACAGGCATAGTCACTCAGCACCACTTTAGACCACTGATAAGAGAAAAAAAGAGCCTTCCCCTCCCACACAAAATAAAGAGGTGGGACAAGATGTTGGTTTTAACTGGGCCACACATTTTTATCTCATAACATAATATCAGCACCATAACACTAAGAGGGGCCTGGCTTAATGCATCTCGGTTGGAACCCCAGGGTCTCCTGGGACCCCTCCAACCAAGCAGCTTAGTGTGACTCACTACCCCCTGGTGGCACAGTCAGCTAGACAGTGTTGCCTGGGCTGATAAATTTGCATACCACCCCCGGGTCCTGAAGCTTTGCTACTGGTTGCTCCAGGCCCAGAGGCATCCCTGCGCATCCTCCCCCTGATGCTGTAATCTCATGATCCACAGTGCCCTGGGGTTGGATGGGCTAGGAATGGATAATTTATTTCTAACTCACCAGATGCCTTTTCACTCTTTCCTGCCATCAGTGTGACCTATTGAAAGAATCCCTAAGTTACACCACCAAGCACTAGTGTGGGATAGGCGAAAAATTCCCGCTCTCAACCAGCCAATCCTGAGAACGGGTAAAAAATTCCTATCCGGCCCCACAAGGTGACCAGTTAGATTCACACTAGTGCCAAGAAATAGCAGTGGGTGGGGGAGGGAATGCCCGAGCAGCAAGAGGCTTCACTTTGGTGAGGAGTCCTGTTATATATAAGCCTCCTTTCCCTCCCCTCACAGGATGCAACCTTTGTATCCAGTCGCGTGCTCATTCACGCAATAGGGCAAACTGGCCCCATGTACTGGAGGCTCCCAGCCGCGGAGCCACCCTCATTGCTGCATATGAGCAACGTCATATGAACAACTTTTTCTTTGTAAGACCATTATATTATGTTCTGCTATGACATCTGAAATCAAGGTGTTTTTTGGGGGGTGGGGGTGGGAATGAAAACCTGACTGGTTCTTTCTGGTTTACATCAATGGGGGGGAAAGTCATGAATGTTTCATGTTGTTTCATTTTCTGATTATTTTATTAATTTCTAGAGGAAAGCCTCTAAGATCCAAATTCTTCATTTTAAAATATTAATTAAAACAACACAAGACAGTCTATCAGAATAGAGTTATTGAAATTTATATACTGCTCTATATGTATATGCAGGAGGTAGAGGGGTATCTTTGACCTGAATGGTTCTTACAGAATAAATTCTGTCAGTTGTCTTCTTGTTCTGCAGAAACAGAACAGATAAGCTGGTGAGTCAGTGGCTGAAGAAGGATCTGAATACAAGCATCCCAGCTATAAGTCTGTGGATTTTATCATATTAATGGCTCCACTGAGGCAGAGCATCTAGTGTTATAATCAACCTTGCTTCTTGCTGTGCTTCAGAGCTACACAGTCCATTTGAAAACAGGGCTGTACAAAAGTAGTATGACTTGTAGGGAGGATGAAGGAAGAGGCAGCAGGCTCTGCCTGCCTCTTTGCTACTAAGCTTTTTTTGCTTATATGTGCCATGTGACCGAACCTTCATGACTCCATGTCCATGGAGTTTTCTTGGCAGGAATACTGGAGTGGTTTGCCAGTTCCTACTCCACATATGTGCCATAGGTGGGACTAATCTATTATGAAGTTTTGTAGAATGATACATGCAAATAGAACTCTCAATGGATGAGTGATAAAACTCTGAACAAGTTGAAAACAGATGAGTAGGGAAAAGAGAACATGATATAACTGGGGTCAACATTCTAAATGGAACTTTTAACTGTCTTTCATGTAGGGACAAGGAGAACAATTGTAATAATAGAGATACAAGATAAAATATAACCGAAATGAGGCCATCATGCTTTGGATGTATTATGAGAAGACAAAATCCATTAGAAATGACAATAATGCTTGGAGGAGGCCCTAAAATGAAATGTCGCAGCCCAGTAAAGGAAGCTTACAAGAGCTAAGCAGGGCTGTTAATAATACAACTTTTTGGAGTTTTTAGAGATCATTAAACCAAAGGATCACCAGTGGCATATAACAACTACAATAAAAGCTGGTTTCTAAATAAAAATACAAAGTGAATGGGGTTTGTCCTATTTCCAAAGTAAATGTACTTCATACTTGTATCTTTATGGTTTGAACTGATGGGGTTCCATTTGATACCTATTAGATTTGAAAGGGTTCAGTGCAGAGTTTCTGCATTATAACCACTGGTTTTATATTTTATATTTTATTTATTTCTTTAAATACTGCGCCATCTGACCAATGGTCACTCTTTGTGTTCTTCCTCTTTGAAGAATACAATATTTTCATATCCATAGGCCAAATCTATTCATTATAGCTAATGTGTCAGTTTTCCTGTGTGGGGTTGTCAATAAAATTGAAGGACTAGGAATCTGGAGAACAGGGTTTTAATTCTACTTGGCCATGGAAATTCACTAGGGGAGTGGAAATGGTAAAACCCTCCTTAAATATCTGATTAATCTTGGAAGCCTAATTAGGGTCACTATAAATCAGTTCCCATTTGAAAGCACAGTACAGACAACATGCCATGAGTAAAGATGGGCATGAAATGCTAAAATAGCATTTCGTTTTTCATTCTGTTCTGTTCCATTTCATTTTAAATGATTATTTTTAAAAAATTCATTTCATTTTTTGTTTTGTTTTTTTGTTTTTAACATGTGTGTGTGTGTGTGTGTGTGTGTGTGTGTGTGTGTGTGTGTGTGTGTTTCTTGTGCAACTTTTGTGTGTGTGTGTGTGTGTGTGTGTGTGTAGTGCTTGTGCAACTCCCCCCCGAAGTCCTGTGCGCTAGCTGATCGGTGCTGGCTTCAGTGGTGGAAAAAAGTTTTTAAAAGCTTTTAAAAGTTTTGGTGGGTTTTAAAACTCCCCCCCTATGAAAGCAAGTGCCGATCACCTAGCGTGCAGGGCTTGGGGGGGGGGAGTTTAAAAACTCCAGGGCATTTAAAACTCCCCCCCCCCAGCCCTTCACACCAGCTGATCTGGGCTCAGGTGGGGAAACCCCCTGCTTTCCAGCACCAGTCATCTGGTGCACAGGGCTTAGAGGGAATTTAAAATGCTCTGGGCTTTTAAAACGTCCCCCCAAGCCCTGTGCACTAGCTGATCAGCGCTGGGACCGATTTTTTTTTAAATAAGCCAGCAGTTCCCCCCTATTGGGTACACCAAATTGGGTGGGGAAAACTGTGGGCTTTTAAAAAAAAATTCCCACCTGAGCACTAATCAGCTGGCTTGTGGGGTTTCAGGTGGGGAAAAAAGTGTAAAAAGCCCACAGTTTCCCTGCGCCTGATCGGTTTCCCATAGGAATGCATTGCTTCAATACATTCCTATGGAAAAATGAAAAACGAAACAGAACAAAATGAAAATTTCTCTTTTGTTTAGCTTCATTTTTCTTTGATTGGTCATTTCGTTTCAAAAAATGAAACAAAAAAATCATTTTGTGCCCATCTCTAGTCATGAGAATTCAAAGCATATTGTGATTCAAATTGACCTTCATGACTGAGAAACCAGATTTGTAAATAAAGTTATGCTTAGCTCCCACTGTCTCTAAAGCACAGCAATGAGCTTTGCAAGATATAGGAGTTGAGAAAAGATCCTTCAGGGACAAATGGTTATGGAACTCCCTATTCTTTTGATTAGTCATTGTAACATTATCTCTTGGCCCTTATTGTCCAATGGATGAGCACTGGGAATTGGATCCAATGCACTGAGAGACCCAAATGCCCCTAAATGCCAAGCAGCAGCTCATTGACTAGTCCCTGAAGGTGCTGCCAGGAGGGGCAATACTCTGAAGACCATGTGGGCATATATCACACCATTATTTTCTGCCATACCAATGCTTCCCCGAGCTAGGCCAGACCACAGCCCTGTACCAGATCCTTGTACTAGAATAATTTAATAGCCCGAATTATCAGACACCTGTTTGCTGCCCTCATGCTTTCCAAATCCAGCTCCAATGCATCAAACTACTACAAGTAGCTGCATTGCTTAGCTCCTGCCAGAGAAGTGCAGCTGAGACTAATCTGCCCTGGCTATACTGATATCCAACTGAGGTGTCCACTGCCCCAGTTAAGTCTGGATCCTTGTTCACATTGAGAGAAACCAGCTCACAAATCAGAAGACAGTCAGCCAAATTATATGTGAAGGGGGGAAAGTGACATGCCAATTAACCCGACAAGAACATGGCTGAAGGTCAGTTAAAATTAAAGTTGCTACCTGCCACCCAGGCAGCCTAATGTGAATGAAAAAGAGGACACAAAAATTGCAGACCTCTGAAATGTCCTATTCAGTCTCAAAAGTAGGTTGGAGGACCAGCCCACACAAACACAAAAAAAGAGGAAGGGAAGGTGGGTTCCCAGTGAAAAGGACTCTGAATGCCAGAGCAAAATAATGAGTGTAAGAAGCATTTGGGCTTTTTAAAAAAGAAACTTGTCACATATCAATTTGTCTGCTTTCCTGCCAGTGAGAAGGCAGGCTGGATATCTTCATTGCTGCTCCATCTGAAGGGTAGTTAGGTCCCCTGCCCAGGCACAGTGCAAGTGTATGAAATCACAGTCTACAACAATGTTGGCGAACGTATGCCATGGGTGCCAAAGGTGGCACTCGGAGCCCTTTCTGTGGGCACCCGACATTGGCCCTTCACAGCCACCTGTATTCAGGTTAAACTGCTATATTGGCACTTTGCAAAAAATTAGTGGGTTTTGAATCACAGTTTGGGCACTCGGTCTCTAAAAGGTTCGCCATCACTGGTCTACAAAGTTTTCTGCTATTGCATGGGAAATAGGATTTCATGCCATGTATTGTTATTTTGGTATATGTTCATCCCTTATGACTAGAAACCTTTTTTTTTTTTTTTGCTTCTCCTTTTGTGTCCAAGTGACACTGTTGCCTGCATCATAATAAATAGGCTGCAGAGGAAGAAAAATGTCCTCTCTGCCATGGGTTTTAGTAAGAGTTATTTGTTTCCCATTTAGGAATTGGCAATTAGTTAACCTGCAAAGTTAAAGTTGTTTCACCTCGGGCATACATGCTGAAAACTAAATTAACTTGTACGTATTTACATTGAGCCTTTATTCAAAGATACAATTGCACTGATTTCTTACACCTAGCAGCAAGCAATTATTCTACATGCCTTCAATTAAGAATGATAAGTGGGTGTTTGCGAATTAAACTGTGGTGTTTGATGGCTAGTTTTCCTATTGTTATTTTATTTTAAGTGTTAAAATGTAAAATGTATGAGGGGATTTCAATGCAAGCTTGACAAATGTGTATTGCTTTTTTATTGGGTTTTCTTATACTGATCTTTGATGTATGTACCGAAGTAGACCTCAACTAAAAGATTCCAAATCTTGAAATTTATTATTGTCAATAGTCTGCATGACCTTTACTTTAACTGCATCTCGACTGTCAGTAATAATCCAAGGCTGTACTTTCCATGATACAGAAGGAAAGGTTTTGCTTTGCATATTGAATCTCTAGGTCTCCTTGAAATTGTTCAGGAATCATAGTCATTTATTTCTATTGCCAGGGCAAGGTCTATTATGAAAGACAATTTATCTTCACTTGAAGATGAAAAGTAAAGAAACTCTGGTCTTTCTCTGATTCAGCTACTAAGTACTGTAGTTTTCTCAAACAAATCAACAAGCTGACACTGAAGCTTATTATGCAAAAGTCCTTCTCTCGCTCGCTTATAAGGAACAATATGTAGAGTTCTCCTCATCTATGCAGTATATAATTTTGCAGTATGTAATAAAGCCTTTAATACCTAAAGAGACCTTTAATGGTTTCTGCATTATTATAACTTTGTTACTTGAGTCATACATTTTACTAAACAAGCTAGAGTACTAGGAGTTTCTGAGAGTCCTTATCAATATAAGTGCTAGACCCATTTTACAATAAACCTCATTCAATCTACATCTCCCTTTAATATTACCTGTCTTTAATGCTCTAAATGTGACTTTTCAGAAAGTAACCACACTCAAAGCACAAAAATATAGAAGAACATGAATGAATTCTAATGCTCGGAGCCACGTATATTCAATACTTCATGATCCTGTCTATTGGTGGGGAAAGTCTCTACCAGTTTTTAATCATTTTTATGTTATTGATATAATCTCTGATAGTGTTTTTCACCCTATATGGGTTTCTTCGAAGAGGCTGAAGTGTTACCCCCCCCCCAAAAAAAAAGACATGCTGTATAGTAGGCATGTCCAAACTTTGGTCCTCCAGATGTTTGGACCACAACTCCCACAGTCCTTTGCCACTGGCAATACAGGTTTGGAATTCTAGGAGTTTTGGTCCAAAATATCAAGAGGGCCAAAGTTTGGACATGCTTGCAGTATAGTAAGCTAGGGTCTTTCTAAGGCAGCTTGCCCTTGCTCAACTTTCAAATTTTACCTGAAAAGAAAAAAAGTGACAGAAACATAGATGCAATACTAGTATCATAAATGAAATAAATCAGAAAACATTTGAAATAGAAAAGAAGCAGATTTTGCTGTTTTAATTTTATTCTCATTTTCTTGTACAGTGTGGCCCCAGTATCTGTGAGGAATACATCTCAGGTCCCCCTGTAGATGTGTGGAACTGTGGATATTAGTGAACCAATTCAAGAGAGTGAAAAAGATGACAAGAGGGGGATGACAAGAGGAGAAAGTAACTGTGCGTGCACACTGTGATGGGGTCCAATTGCACTGCAGGCTGTGTTGTAGCAGTGGTGGTGACTGTAGGTAGATGAAGCTTCAGATTCTGGTTCTGCAGATGCAGGGGTCCTCCTGTAATCTGACAGCCAGCCAGTCACATGGAAATTCCAGGATTTCCAATATAAACTGAAAAATCAAATGCTGTCACTGAATTTGTCAAGAATAAAACAAAATATGGAATCAGATTCCTTCCCCCCCCCCTGCATTATTTGAATGCTGTTGTGGTA
This sequence comes from Phrynocephalus guinanensis, assembly GCA_037367245.1. Lineage (NCBI taxonomy): Eukaryota > Metazoa > Chordata > Lepidosauria > Squamata > Agamidae > Phrynocephalus > Phrynocephalus guinanensis. The sequence continues at coordinate 40,574,655 of CM074741.1, read as the reverse complement.
TTTGGGCCATGATGTATAAGTTGCTCAAGATGCTGATACGATTGAACCAAGAGCTTTATAAGTCATTTATAAACTAAAACTAAATGTCATTTGAAATCTTTGATTAAAACAATCTCACAAGTAAGGCCATGTCAGAAAGCCTCAATTTTTAAATTTTAACATTTGGGATCTGCTACTAGCTGCTCAGAGAGGGATTTTTTTAACTGTTACAGTTGATCTCTGAATAAAAGTACTGTGGGGGCAAAGAGCAGTATGAGCAAACAGCTAAACATCAGCTAAGACATATTTATTGTTATTTATTACACATGGACATGACAAACCAGGGAGTTTTTTTTTCCTCCTGAATTTGGAACTTATAACCTCAGCAAAGTCTATGTATCATCTAACACAGGGCTGTCCAATTTTGAACAGCCCGTGGCCTGCCTGCTGCTCCTGAAGGCCCCCACAGTTGACTTGTGGTTGTGGCAACGGGGGCGGTGGCAGGGATGGTGGAAGCGATGTCTGCGGCATTGGTCGTCGGTGGGGGTTAGCGGTGCAAAAATTGCAGTGGCAGGGTGGCAGCAGGGATGGTGGGGGCAATGTTGGCATTGGGGGCAGTGGTGGCAGTGGTGGGGTGGGTGGCAGGGGCAGTGGTGGGGTCGGGAGTGGTGGTGGTGGGGCAGTGGCAGGGACATGGGGGCCGGCTTGCTGTTAGGTGTTTCTGGCAAGCGGGCCCAGCAAGCTGGCCTGGGCTTGCCTCTGCAGCCGTTGTGCACACTGCTGGAACTACGCTGGACACTGCCAGAAAACCGAAATGAGCCCAGCTGGAAAACACAAACAGGCCTGGGCCCACCACCACCACTGGAGCCACCGCCACCGCTTGAGAAAGCGAGTGAGCTCAGTGCTGGCCTGGGCTCCCAGGTGCTTTGCAGTGAATGAGTGTGTGGAGGGAAGAATTTCCCCCAATACGGACCTGGAGGGGGACCTCTGAAGGTGCTATGGGTGACTGGTCACCCATGGTCAATATGTTGGGCAGGCCCATTCTAATATGTTAGTCAAGAGACACTTAGGACACAGTTACACTGTGAAATAAGTCAGGAGCTAGATCAGGGGATTTGAAATTGGCTTAAAGTCACATGGTAGTCATCTGATTTTTGAGTCAGTGTGTGTGTGTAAAAATCCATGGGAATACACAGGCATTTAAAAATCATTTTCAAATTGGCACTGTTTCACTTCCCCAAGGGAATGTCTGCACCAAAAACCTAAAATTAAACTCAGTGTAGATGTGGATATGGGGAGACTATCTGGTTGTTGGCACTTTGGAGGTTTTTGTCTTGTGCCTGCCCACCTGTCCACTGGCTGCATCTCACAGCCACTTGCCACCATTGCTAATTCAGTTCCTTCAGTTCATTGGAGTGGTGTGGATAGGAGGGACAAAAACTATGTTATTATGTATGTCATGGTGTGATTTTTTAAAAATATTTTAATTTTATTTTATTTCGAACTGGGACAGACTAGATCAGTGTTACAGGAAGGAATAAATGTTTGGATTGCAAAGTTACCCAATTTGAAATAAATGTCCGTGAAGATTCTCAGTCATCCAGGTGAGGTTATCTGGAAGTTGAGTCATGGCCAGTGGAATTCTTTTCTTGTGAGATGGAAATATTTTGCTACTCATCAAAGCAGTTTCATCAGTCTAAGGAAGGTTAGTGATGAGGCCTCCAATTAATAATTCACCTTGGTTTTACATCACTGTGGCCTGAATAGGCTCATTAGAGGTACAATGGCCTGGGGTGTGTGAAAGTCCCATCTATGCCCAACACCCATTAACCCTTCCCAACAACCCTTAAATATGGATCCTTAGCTCTGGACTTCCTGGTGGAGGTAATGCTTCTGATTTGTCTGGGAATTGATGAAAGGGCAGTATAATAAGTGGAAGACAGATTGTGCCTCAGTCCCCCACCTCTGGATTTACGATACACACATGAATGACTTACCTGACCCCCTCTATCTAACCACCTGTCTTCTCTGTCTATTACATGTACATCCTCATATTTGAATGACTGTCCTTTGTCCTTCAAACGGAGACACACTGCTGATTCTGGTCCTGAGCTGTTGCACCTCCTGTGATGGGCAATCCTCCTGTTTAGTGGCTGTTTGTTTTCTCCATTGTAGAGGTCTGCACACACACTCCTCACTGTACTAGACTGTGTATACTATAATGCTCCTCTTTTGTTTTGGTGTCCATTTGGTGTTTTTTTTTTTAAAAAAAGCCTTGCTTTCTGTACAAAAGAGCATTGCTTCACCCCAAAACATGATTTCAATACAGTAATACCTTTGTTTACAAGCATAATATTTTCCAGAATGCAAAGAGTTCTGCTTATATACTGCCCCATACCACTTCAAGTAGTCTCTGGGCGATTTACAGTTTTAATTACAGTATGCAGGCTACACATTGCCACACCCACACTCCCCAGCAAGTTGGGTTCTCATTTTACTGACCTTGGAAAGATGGAAGACTGAGTCAACCATGAGCTGGCTACCTGGGGTTGAACCCCAGGCCGTGAGGACAATTTAATCTGCAATACAGGCATTTAACCATTGCACCATGAGTCACATTTACTTCCACTATCAGCTAAAATATATCAACCCTGGCTAGTAGCCATTGTGACCTTGCTGAGACAGGAGCGGCAAATTCAGTCCAGACTTGGGCACACTTAGAATCTGCTCACTGAAATCAGTAGGGAGTAGGCCAGTTATTATTAACAGGTTTTCCATTAATGTTGAATGCAGACCACAATGTCATTCTCATAGGATAGTCTGTTAAGGAATGTTATTTCCTTGACTACAGAAGGTGCCCCCCTTCATCACCTAATAGTGGAAGGCTACTATTTGAATTAATGGCAGTGCTCTTATCTGTCTATCTCTGAAGGAACAGATGGGAACAAATCCCTAGGCTACCTTATCTTTAAAGGTAAGCTGATTTTCTAACTGACCTTTAAAGATTTTTCACCTCTGAAAGTCACAAACATCCCCCCCTCAAAAAAAAAAAAAAACCCTGTATAGGTAGGAATATTTCTAAGTGAAGATGAATATTCAACCCAACCTGAACAGTTTTCTCTGCTCTTTTTCACGGTCTCTCCGTTTGTTTATTTCATAGTTTATGTTTTGACCCATTCAAAAAAGAAAAAAAAAGTTGTAACAGCATGTCTGCGGCTGTGAGAACTTCCAGTGTCTCTCCCAAGTCTATTGAACTTTAAAAAATGTCAGTTAAAGGTTCACTGCCCTTTGCTCATTCCTCTCAAAATCCGTGGCTCTGTGGCATCGTGTCTTGCTATTTTGTGTGCTTCATGCACATCACCTTTTATAACCAATTTTCTTTTTATCTCTACCTGTCTCACTTTGTCTTTCATTTCTTTGAAGTGTTGAAACTGGATTTACTGTACAGAACTAGAAGCAATTACACACAATGGAGAAGTATGCTTAAGCCTTAGTTCCTGCCATCTCTGCTAATACTACAGTAGCATTTGTGGGGTTTCCCCCCTCATTTGGGATCCATGGAGTGAAATGTGATATAAGATGATCTGAACTGGTTTCAGACTTTTCCTGCAGAACTGTATTCTAGTTTCCTGCTTTCCAGGCATTTTAAGAGTCGAGTTCTCTTTTGAATTATATCTGGAAGTTGAGTCATGGCTACTGGACTTCTTTTTTGAGAGATAGAAACATTTCGCTGTTCATCCAAACAGCTTTATCGGTCCGATGAAGCTGTTTGGATGAACAGCAAAGTGTTTCTATCTCTCAAAAAAGAAGTCCAGTAGCCATGACTCAACTTCCAGATAAACTCACCTGGATGACTGAGAATCTTCACAGACTTTTGAATTATAAATAATAAATGACATTTCCTGATTGTGATTATCAAAATTTGTCAGAGGCTCTAAAGGATTCTGCAAAGGAATAATTATTTTCAGGTTAATTAAAATCAGAATGGCCACAGGATAGAAAGGAGAGGATCTGGCTGATTTCACTGGAGTTAGACTCTTATACAAGACTGTTGGGATCTCAGCATTCTGCCAAATATTTCAGACTTCCAAAACAAACCTGATATTTGTGATGTTCCATGTAACCCATAGATTTCTTCCATGTTTTCAAAACTATCTTGTATAGGGTAAAATATTGGTGAAACAACTGAAGAAATTGTTGCTAATCAAATTGATTTCAGCACTGGATTTCTATCAAGAGACCCAAACATTGGGGGTGGAGGAGAGAGTAGGGTCTGTTATTCATCCCATATGAGCTCCATATTGGAAGATGGTGACATCATACTGATGCGCCATGACCTGCATCCTGAATCCTCTGTCCTCTTTAAGAATTCTGAGATCTAGTCAGTGCTCTCTATAAGAAAAGTGGCTGAGGGGCTAAGTAGGATTTTTACTTTTTAAATACTACTTGTTTACTTACTTACTTACTTACTTACTTACTTACTTACTTACTTACTTACTTACTTAACATAAGAACATAAGAACATAAGAACATAAGAACATAAGAACATAAGAAGAGCCATGCTGGATCAGGCCAACGGCCCATCTAGTCCAGCTTCCTGTATCTCACAGTGGCCCCACCAGATGCATCTGGGAGCATACGAGACTAGATATCTGTCTCCTGATACCACTCCCCTGCATCTGGCCCTTGAAGTACCCCGATTTTAAGCCTGGTGATTACACATCTCCATCATGGTTTGTAACCTGTGATGGACTTTTCCTCCAGGAATCTGTCCAATTCCCTTTTGAAGGCATCCAGGCCAGATGCCATCACTACATTCTGTGGCAGGGAGTTCCACAGACTAAGAACGTGCTGGGTGAAAACATATTTTCTTTTGTCTGTTCTTACTCTCCCAGCCCTCAATTTGAGTGTATGTCCCCTAGTTCTGGTATTTTGGGAGAGGGAGGAGAGCTTCCCTCTATTCACTTTACGCATGCCCTGCATAATTTTGTATGTCTCAATCTTATCCCCCCTCAATCGCCTTTTTTCCAGACTAAATAGCCCCAAATGTTTTAGCCTTTCCTCATAAGGGAGGTGCCCCAGCCCAGTAATCATTTTAGTCACTCTCTTCTGCACCTTTTCCAGTTCCACTATGTCTTTCTTGAGATGCGGTGACCAGAATTGTACACAATACTCCAGGTGCGGCCTTACTATTGTTTTGTATAATGGCATTATAATGTTGGCTGTTTTATTTTCAATCCCCTTTTTGATAATCCCTAGCATGGAATTAGCCTTCTTCACTGCTGCCATACATTGGGTAGACACCTTCATGGACCTGTCCACCAACACACCAAGAGCTCTTTCCTGATCCATCACGGATAACTCAGAGCCCATGAGTTGATAGATAAAGTTTTGATTTTTTGCCCCAATATGCATTACTTTACATTGGCTACATTAAATCACATTTGCCATATTGCAGCCCATTCCCCCAGTTTGGAGAGATCCTTCTGGAGTTCTTCACAATCTTCTCTGGTTTTTACCACATGGAAAAGTTTTGTGTCATTCGTAAACTTCGCCACCTCACTGTTTATCCCTGTCTCCAGGTCATTTATGAAGAGATTGAAAAGCACCAGTCCCAGGACAGATCCCTGGGGCACACCGCTATTCACTTCTCTCTTACTTACTTACTTACTTACTTACTTACTTACTTACTTACTTACTTACTTACTTACTTACTTACTTACTTACTTACTTACTTACTTACTTACCCATTTTGCTAGTTTTTATTATAGAAACTATTTGAGTCTCTCTACCTACTGTGTACTAAACTTAAAAGAGTAATATAAAGGTGTCAGCACAGCTTCCCTCTCCCTTCCCCCCTGGCCGGCTGCCCAACTCACAAGCCTCAGAGCACTGCCTAGGTAATCCTCCATTACCAGCTTTACAGTCTGGGCAAGAGACCAGGCTTGCCTTCCCTGCCTCCTCTGGCAGGAAACCACTTTGACAAGGAGGCAAGATGGGGGATTCTTTCTCCTCAGCCAAAGGAAATGGAGAAAGAAAACCCAGGCTTCTGTCCAGACTGGTGACAGAGTACAACCCAGGGGGTGCACCCAGACTTGTGAGTGGGTCAGTTGGCTGACAGGAAGGGAATGTGAGGCATCTGCGGAGTCACTCTGACAGTTTTGTACAAAGTATCCTGAAACAATTTATTCCTGTCTCTACAAATGACTATACCAGGGCTGTCCAACTTTGAACAGGACGAGGTATACTTTTTCTGGATGAAAGTGTTTGAGGGCTACTACACTAAAACCTCAACTTGTGAATTTTATCTGTTCCAAGCATATGCTCATAAGTAAAAAAAAATTGTAAGTAGAGCAGCGGTTTCCCATAGGAATGCATTGAAAAATCAATTAATCCTTTCTGGAGGGAACATATTTCAATGCATTCCTATGGTAAGGCTGACCATGCACATGCTTCCTTTACACCTGCTCGAGCCAGTGTGGACGGGTGCAAGGGAGGCGCATGCATGCTTGCACAGATTGCCCCTTCCGCTTGCCCGGGCTGCTGGAAGACTTTTTTTAAAAGGTGCACTTTCCCTCCCAACCTGCCCGGGGCCTGACTTGACTCTACTTCTCCTCCTGTTTTCCCTCTTCTCCCTTCCAGCCCCCTCGCTGCCACTGCTGCTGCCACCCATAGCTCTCACTCACCTCTGCCATGTTCGCTGTGCAGCTGGGATGGGCCAAGGCAGCAGCAGGGCAATCACATCACCACGGTGGCGCAAGGAGGAGGGAATGGCTCAGAAGGGGAGCAGGAGGAGCAGCAGGTCACAGACTCTGTGAGGTGGTTGTGGGGGTGGGAGGAGGATGAGGATGAGGATGGAAGGGTGGGAGGAAAAAATTATCTGGGGCGGAGAAGAGGGGGACGTCACAACGCAAAGGAGGTGGGCACGCCCATGAAGCCCAGCCCTCGCTGTCCCCTCCACTCCCCTTCCTCCACTCTGCACCAACAACTCAATTTGTCATGAAACAGTGGCGTGCCAATCATCTGGCCGGTAGAGATGGGCACGACTTGAAAAAAATTTTTTTCGAGTTGTCGTTAGTCGGGCCGGTCCCGTTTCGGGTCGTTTCCGGTTTTCGCGAAAATTTGCAAAAAATTAGTCGGTTCGTTTTTTCGTTTTTTCATTGTCGTTAGTACTGGTTTTGGGGGGGGGAGCGGGCTCCTGGAGGCACCTCTGTGGGGTGGGTGCCTCCTCTGGCCCGCTATAAAGGGAAAGTGGGCTCCTGGAGGCACCCGTGGGTGCCTCCTGCCACTAGGAAGGGGAAGCAGGCTCCAAGAGAGACCCCTCTACATGGGGGTCTCCCCTCCTCACCTGCTGCTGCTGCAAAATGCTATGCAATAGCCATATGGATATTGCATAACATAATGTGCAGACAGTGAGACCAGTGAGAGTGATAGCGTCATGCCCGCCCTGCACAAGGCTCTGGCACCACCATGTCTCACACAGAAGGGAATTGTACTTGCTGCGTGTAGTGCAATGCAAGCAAGTAGATCTGGCTTTAAGGTGGCTTAGTGCAATGGCTAGGGTTAGGCTAGTGACGGGTAAGGTTACGGTGGGCTAGTGGGTTGCACCTCTGGGTGCCTCTCTGACCCACTAAGAAGACAGTCTGTGACGTATGGGTACGGAGTCAAGGGTTAGGGTTTAGGCTAGGGCAGGTTTTAGGGGGCTTTTTGGCACATCCCAGAAGTCTCCATGGCCAAGTGGCCATGCGACTGGTGGGATGGCTCCAAAAATTTGCATGGTTGTCCACTCCCACATGGCTGGCCACTCGGCCAGCCCATCATTGCGCACTGCGCAGGTGTAAAAAAAATAAAATAAAATAAAATAAATGGAGGACAGAGGAGGAGAGGAGAGACATTTTGTTGCAAGAAAAAACCCACTGCTACTGTGAAAAATCTGGCAGTTTATAAATTTTCGCGTGTTTCTATTGTGCTTGTGTGTTTTTGGACCACGATTTCAAAAACAATATTGCGTTTGCCGCCCCATTTTGGATCCCCCGCCCGCACCGCATGGCATGGCGAAATGGCAACTCGAGTCCGGCTGCCTAGGACGGGGGGGAGGCGGGACCCCCCCTCCAGAAACCACCCCTCCGGTATTTGCCCTGCGCCCTTAGTCAAGCAGGCATTTTTCCGCCTGCTTTTTTGGCCCGGGAATGGGTGGGGGGAGAGTTTAAAAGTTTTTTCCTGTGGCGTCCGTGCCGCTTGCTTGCGCTTTAATTGCGGGCGGCCGGCGGCGAGACTGGGCTTTTTGCTGGCTGCGAGCCTGCGGCGAGTCCCACCAGAGCAGCCCAGGACGGGGGATGAGGGGGGAGGCCGGGGACCTCCAGAAACAACCCCTCTGGTAGGTGCCCTGAGGCACGGCAGGCATTTTTCCGCCTGCTTTTTGGCCGGGAACCGGGTTTTTTTAACTTTTAAAAACTTTTTTTCTGTGCCGCGTGTGGCATCGCGCAATCGCGTGATGCAAGGAACGAGCATGACAAATCAGACCAAAATTGTTCGTTCGTCGGTTCGAGCTCGAAGTCTGGCGGAGTAATTCCCGTTACCGTTTCCGTAGAGTAACGGAACCGAGTAACGGAAACGGAAAGGGGAATACCGCTAAGTCGTGCCCATCTCTACTGGCCGGTAGGGAGAGCAGGGGACTGTGCCATGGCCCTTGAACTGAGACAGTGGCCTGGCAGACCGAGAGCTTTGCTGGGGCAGTGGTGGTCCTTGGGGTGGGGAAGATACAGGTGGATAACTTATCTCCTCACATTTTTTATTGATGGCTGGCGGGCTACTTTTAAACCCTTCATGGGCTACTGGTAGTCTCCAGTCTACCTGTTGGGCAGGCCTGGACTATACAATCTATAGTGTTTGTAAGAAAGAGAGATAAAAGTAGATTAACTATGTCCTTAATAACGATAATACTATGTTATTCATTAAGTAAGCTGTGGAGAAAACTCTACAGTCTTCTTGTTACTCAGTGCTGCCAAGTTGCCTCAGATACAAAATCCCTTTGAATGAATGACCTCCAAAATGTCTTATCATTGACAGCTCTGCTTAGCTCCACAACCATTTAATATCAATTTTAATTTCATTTTTGATTTCTCACAAGTTTTCACCCTCATGTCTTACTTTGTTGAAGCAGAAAATCCAAAATCCAGACAACCATGATTAGAGGCAATGTCAGTCATTACAGCCCCCACCCCTTTTTTCTGAAAGTCATAATTTCAGTTAAAGAGAAATGGGAAATATCGTCTCTAAGTTATGTTAATTGCAGTAAGAAGCCCTCCTTTCAAGCCCTGCACAGAACAAAACAATGTTCTGAGGACATCTTAATATTGGATTCAAATTGGTTCTGCTTTAACTTTTTTTAATACATGAAGTGTGGTTAAACCACTTAAGAAACAAATAGGCATCAAAATGTGTCAATAAATACAGGGCAAAATTCAAAGCCATTGATCCAAAGGCAAAGTTATCTGCCATTCTGCATCCTATTCTGGCAGTATATCTAAGTGGAATTAGGGACAGTGAGTATGGGAAAGCTAGAAGCACAGCTGATAAAGATATGGACAAAAAGAAGAATTAATCCAAAGAGTTATGGAAGTAGCAGAACTGCCAGTTAGAGAAGGACAAATAGAAAACTTCAATTTAAACTCTGCAAAAGATGCATAGACTTTAAAATTAGAGACAAAGCATGTTTAGGCATGTCAAAGTGGCAGTATTTGAGGGTTTGCAAAATCTTTAGTCACTGAACATTTAGCACAGAGAAAAACAAGAGCAAAAGACATCTTAAATGGAAGAAGAAAATCTTTTTTTAAAAAAAAATTAACAGAAATGTATTCAGCTTTAATGACATGTTAGATACTAATGGAGCTTTTTTCAAGATAAGCTTCCATTTTGAACTGTACTAACAAAAGTTTGCTCACTTTCAGTTCCAAAAGAAGATGGGTCTGAAGGCAGGGAAAAAAGAAAGCTGTGTGTTACATGGAGCCAATTTGGACCCCACTTACTGAGACCCTACTCCAGGGGTGTCCAAATTTTTTGCAACGAGGGCCAGATTTGGTGAGGTGAAAATGTGTGTGTGTGTTGGGGGGGGGGTGCTAGAGAATGTAAGATTTCCTCCTTGTTTCTCAGTAAGAGTTCCTTCTGCCCCATAATGCTGCAGCCTCTTGCTCCCAGCTTCTTAGTCATTCTTGTATTACAAACTGCTGGACAGCTCAGTGAATTAGGTATCTGGCTGTGGACCCAGAGGTTGGAAATTTGATTCCCCACTGTGCCTCCTTAGATTCTGAAATCAATGGTCCACAGGGTCACATCCATCTCTGTAGTTCTAATACTATTATGATAAAGTTGAACAGGACTTGAGTCCTAGTGGGAATTGTGGCAACGACTGTAGTCACTGGGCACCCTTTTCTGCCCGCTACAATATGAAAAACAAAACAAAACAACTAGCAAACAACAGACCAAAACAAACAAACAGACAAAACCATGCCCCATCAAATACTGTGTCATCTTGTTAATTGTAAAGAAAAGGTTTAAACACATTTCAGGTCCATCTTTGCAGATTGCCCTCATGTGTGTTTCTACATTGCCCAGATGGAGTTCTGCCCTCCTAATCTCAAGAAATGTGATGATGCCAACCTGTGAAAAGAATCAGTGTAGTGAGTAGATCAAGTGTCCCACCAGGATGCCTAGGTTCATGTCTCTGTTCCACTGTGGAAATTCACTAGACAGGAAGCTGTGATAAACTTCTTTAGCATCTCACATACATTGGTATGAGGGTTGCCCTACCTCAGAAGCAACATGACAGCATGTAACAACAAGAACAAGAACAAGGTGACCTACCAACCTAGCAAGTATACCTGCTGCAAATCACTATATTGCATGTTATTTTCCTGACCAAGAACCATTTGCACTCTGTTGCCATCTTTGAACCATCCTAGACCTCTGGGATCTTTAAACCTTCTTGTGGTTCCTGCATTTGCTTGACAAATACAAAATAAACTAAAAGCTGTTGCAAAATGCAGTCAGGTTGCAACAACCTATCTAAGCCCAGAAATGATGAAGGGGGAGGTACTGAATTTCTAAGATGTTGGCACTCAAATGCAGAAAGGACAGAATCCAAAATAATCCTTCAATTAATATATGATTTGCTTATTTATTAACAGCATTGCAATGCTACCTGCACTCATAATTCCTGAATGTGTGGGAAAAGCAAAAGAGCAATTAAAACTAATTGTATAGATTAAAAATTTCAAATCCTTTCCAAGGTTAGAAAAAGAGCTAGCTATACCCATGGAAACAAATTGTATGCTGTCCTACACTATCTAGCATCACAATGCCATCATCAGGCAGCTGGAAAAGAGGATGAGGAGGAGATATATGATGCAGGAAAGGCCCATGAGCAAAAGTACTTCCAGCCTTCATTCCATATTCAGTTAAGATTTTAGACAAGCTCTGAAACTGGCCTACATCAAATCTCTCCTATTTATTTATTTATTTATTTATTTATTTATTTATTTATTTATTTATTTATTTGCAATGGGAGTGATTGTGAGTTTTAGGAGTTTAAGGATAAAACCAGAAAATATTGCATCTGTTTTCTGCAAAAGGGGTCCCCCTAGTTAATTGCAAAACTGCTATATGGCATACACTGGCAATATAGGGGTTAAGCAAGGGGAAATAATAAATCGACCTATTGCTGGTGTGCCATGTGCATAGCAGTTTTCCAATTACTGCTGAGTCCCATGGCACAGTAGTTAAATGCCTGTACTGAAGGTTAAACTGAAGGTTCAATCCTAGGTAGCAGGCTCATGGTTGACTCAGCCTTCCATCCTTCCAAGGTCAGTAAAATGAGTATCCAGCTTGCTGGGGGGCAATGTGTAGCCTGCATTACTGTAATTAAAAACTGTAAACTGCCCAGAGACTACTTGAAGTGGTATGGGACGGTATATAAGCAGAGCACTTTGCTTTTTATTCTCAGTTGAATAACTCAGCCTCCTGAACCCCAAATCTTTCCAGTTTTGGGAGGCTTACAGGGAAGAGCTTGAGGAAGCTCCCCCATTTTGTTCCCTGAAGCAAAACAGGCAGTTCAGTTCATTTAGTCACAAAAGAGTTTCTGTCATTTTGTTATGTAATGATAGAATTTGTTATGTAATGAAAAAAACAAAACAGCATTTCATTTTTCATTTCATTCCCATCTCTAGATACAAGCTGTTAAACTATAAGCTGAAAGCATCTTTCACCTCTAGACCGTCCGTTCCTTCAAAACTCCATATCCAAGCCATCAGATTTGAAAACAGAATCTGTGTGTACCTTCTGTTTACCAATCACAAAACAGATGCAATCTAAATTTTGACATGAGGGGATAAAAGACCATACTAAGAAAAATATCATGGAGGGAACTTAAGGGAGCTCAATTTCTAACAATGTACTAACTATATCATTTAGTCTTAGCATGAGTTGCTTGCATTGGCAAATTAATTCATGTAACATGAAGAAATGGCAAGACTCATTAAGTCTTGGATTTTGCTGAACCATTTAAAAAAATAAAATCATTTTGAGACAGTCTGCAACTGTTAGACTAAAAATCGAGGGATTAGTGTGGTTGCAAAACTGAAATTTTGGGTTGGAAATGTGTGGGTTGTCTTATTCGAGGGCATCTTATAAATAGGAAACTATGGAACTTATTCAGGCATGTTAAGTGCAGTCACTTGGTTCACTAACCAGTAAAGTTTGGCTCAAAACAGCCAACTGCCTGAAGGACTAAGAGACCTCTAGCAGGTTATACCTAAGTTAAAGACCAAAATTAACCTCACTATCTCAACACAGCAATGAATATGGAAAACATTTCTTTTCTTTTCTTTTCTTTTTTTTAATGTTTTTTATTAAATTTTAAACTACATACAACGACATAAGAAAATAAAAATAAAAAAAAACTACAACAAACAATATAAGTGCACCCCCGTCCCACGGGGCCATCCATACATTCTTATTCGTTGCTCCATCTTCTATTCTTCTAGTGGTCTTCTTAAAGTTCTCTTCTCCAGAATTGTTGTGAGATATTCGTGGACTCTTTCCCTTTTCCTTCGACTAGTACATAATCTAAAAATTTACCCCAGATATCGTAGAAAATGTCTTTTTTCATTTCTCCTCGTTTAACCTTTAAACTGCAGGACAGTTTATCGTTTATAGCTATATCCCAAAGTTCATTATACCAGTCTTCCATCTTGAATTCTAGTTTTGACCCAATTTTTTGCTATAATTAATCTAGCAGCTGTCATAAAATTTGCTATTAGTTCCTTTGTTGTAACATCCTAATCTTTACTTGTTAACAATGATAATAAAGCTATCTCTGGATTACAAATATCTATCTTAATCATATTACTTAGCTCTAAAAACACTTTTTTCCAGAACCTTTGGACTATTTCACATTCCCACCAAAGATGCAAGTAAGTACCAAGCTCTTTTTCACATTTCCAACATATCTTAGAGTAAGCAGGATTCATTCTATTTAGTCAAACTGGGGTTAAATACCATCTAGAAACCAATTTGAAGTAGTTTTCTTTTATCCTGACCGATAATGATCTCAAAATTCTCATATTCCAAATTTGTTTTCTTTTCATATTGGGGGCTTCTGGGTTGCCCCTCTTTTATTTCAGGGATCTTATGTATACCAGAAAGTACATGACTCCCAGAGGTGGGTGGGTTAAGAACTGGAATTTTAGCAAGAAGGAAATGACAAAAGGGGAAAGATTTTACCTGAACAGTGTGACTCAAATAAGACATCTATTAGTTTCAGCACCCTCTTTTTGGAATCCTGAATATTATGGATTTCAGATGCTGAGCTGGGATTCCACACACACACAAAAATCAACAATGAAAGAAAAAGCCTCTTTCATTTGCATTAACGTGAAGGAACATCTGTACCAAAAAGCATGGGACCATCAGTAGCCAAAAACATGACCTCTTCTGCCAGAGATTGTCATGTGTAGTTTCAAGTTCTCAGACTGGATTTTTCAAAATGTAAGTTGCACCTTGGAAACATTTCTGATACTGGGATAATCTCTGTTCCCTGACATCAATATGAGCTCACTTGGACAGATGCAATGTGGTAAGTAGAAGATCATTGGCAATAATTTCCAGACCATGAAATTTTCTGCTGTCCATGAATAGTATTGCCTAGATTTCGTCCATACCTTTAATTGACCAGAAGGACTAGGAGTGGGGTAAATCATGCAGAAGGGGAAATGGGCATTAACTACAGGTGTTCAGTGCATTTCAGCCCTGCTGCCTCTGTCAGACTCCCACTCAGCATCCAGATGAAGCAGGGCAGAGAAGCTCCTCTCAAGTGATGAGGGCCTGACTGGGGTGACAGGAATTCACTTACAGTTTCACACAACTACTTTATCATGTGTTATAACTAAAAACAAACTGTGCATTCGAAGACTCTTTGGGGATTAAAAATTTCTGTCCTTTTTCTGTAGCAGAGAAATATGAATTATGTTCTGCAACATCTGAGTGTAAAAAAAATGCTAGTAATTTAGACACTGAAGATGGGTTGAATTTGGCTGAGATTAGTGTCATTAAAAGAAGAGCATATTGTGCTGAGAAACAACTAAGCAAAAGCTACTGTTGCTACAGATAATATCTTTCCTAACCTTTTATATCAGGCAGACTTACTCCAGACTAGAGATGGGCACGACCAGAATTTTTTTTTTTGAGTTGTCATTTTTCGGGACGGGTCCGTTTCGGGTCATTTCCGTTTTTCACGAAATTTTTAAAAAAATTGTCATTTCATCGTGTCGTTTGTCGTTACCGCCGCCGCGCGATTTGACGTCCCAGCGAGTGGCATCCCGCCGGTGCTAGGTGTTTTTGCGCCCTAGGTGGCGGGCAGGGTGGCGGGGGGCGGCATGGGTGGGCGGCGGCAGCAGCAGGGGGAGGGGCGGGCACGCGGGCACGTGGGCGGCGGGCGCGGGTCCCACAATGACCCTGAGCAGGCGGAAAACACTTTAAACTGACTTGCTGCACAAGACTGCATCGAATAAAGCAATTGCAATTTTTGCAAACAAAGTGGGCAGTGCACCCACAGCAGAGCTGCAGGCAGGGTATGAAAGGACCTTGGCTTGCCACCAAGCAAATGAAATTTTTAAAATAAATCCACACCTCCCCTCCCACTCAAACCTCCCCCCCTTTGAAGCACTATCAGAAAAGAAATCCTAACAAACTGCAGGAGAATAAAAAAGAATAAACTGCATTGCTATTCCCCACAGCAGACAGAGAATGAAAGGAATTATTATTATTTCCTAAAAATTCAATTGAATCAATTCCCACCCAGCCTGCCTAACTGAAATCTAAAGGCTCAGTGAAATCAAAACTAGTCTAGCACAGCAGCCAGCTACACACAACCCTCTCCCACCCACATCCAAGCCCGGACTGCGACTCTTCTGGGAGTGCCTCGGCTTTTTATGCCCTCTTGCACATCCAGAAGTGTCAGTCAAAACCTGGCCATGCGATTGGTAGAATGGGTCCAAAAATTTGCATGGTCCCATCCCATGACCAGCCCATCATTGCGCAGGTGTAAAAAAATAAAAATAATATAAATTAAAATAAAATCAGTGCGACCTTTTACTGCTATAAAAAACCCACTGCTGCTACTGTAAAAATTCAAGCATTTAAAATAGCTAATTTTTGCATGCTTCTGTGGTGCTTTGGTGGTTTTTTGGACCACGATTTAAAAAAAAATTGAGGACGCCATTTTGGATCCCCCCGCACCGCATGGCAAATGGAGACGCCGAGGATGCCCCCTCCCAGCCCGGTACCAGCAGCCCAGGACAGGAGGTGGGGGGAAGGCTGGGGTCCCCCCCCCCCAGAAACCACCCCTCTGGTATGTGCCCTCAGGCAGACATATTTTCGCCTGCTTTTTTGGATGGGAATCGGGGTTTTTTAATTTTTAAAACTTTTTTTCTGTGCCGCTTGGCATCGCGCGATCACCGCGCAATGCCAGGAACGACAACGACAAATCAGACCCAATTTTTCTTTTTTCGGTTCGAGTTGAAGTTCTGACAGCTTAATTGTCATTACCGTTTCCGTTACGTAACGGAAACGATATCCGAAAACGGAAACGACAATTTCACCAAGTCGTGCCCATGTCTACTCCAGACAATTTAAATTCCATGGTAAATGCAGATATTTCCCCCTCCCCCTTTCCTTTTCTTGTACAGAATTAACAGATATTCTTGGTTGAGGGCTAGACAAATTTTATGGCACAGGCAAGAGAAGTATGACCATCAGAAGGTGAAAATTTTGGTGGCCATTAGGGATGGGCATTTCATTTCGGAACCAGTAGGTTATGAAATGAACCATGCGAGCCCAGGTGGTTCTCGGCACCAGCTGATAACCACAGATCCCATTGCTTTACCTTTCTCTGTCTCACGCAGGGTTAAATTCCAATGAGGAAGCACACTGCAATGTCACCTTTCCTGCTTTGTGCTGCTGGCCTATCAGAGAGGGAGGCGGGATGATGCCTGTCCCTGCAGTTCTCCTTATTGGCCAGCATCACAGATCTAGCACAGATGATGTTGCAGCATGCTTCCTCCTTGGATTTTAGCCCTGTGCAAGTCAGAGAAAGGTAAAACAATTGGATCTGCATATATCAGCCGGTTCCAAGGACCACCTGGGCTTGCATGGTTCGTTTTGTAATCTACTGATTCCGAAACGAAATGCCCATCCCTAGTGGCCACGTCCAAAATATCCAATTCATTTAAGTAGTAAGCAGAATGCTGCCACGGTAACCTTGCACACTGTAACATAATTATAGGGTTCAGAGCATCAAAGTAAGAGATTAAAAGTAACAAATTCTAATGTACTCCTTTTGAGGTAGCCTCAGTGGCTCAAAGACATTTTTAATGTCCCATGCCTTCCCATCCCCCCCAATGCACCCAATGGGGGAGGGGGAGGGGAGATGCAGGGATTTTAAAATGTCTTTGATCCACCAAGACAGCTTCAGTGGCTCAAATAAATTTTAAACAACCTGTGCCTTTCTCCCCCAATATGCCAAATGGGGGGAGGTACAGTTTAGTTTAAAGCAGTTTCCCATAGGAATTCATTGCTTTTCTATGCATTCCTATGGGAAACCTTCCAATTAGCGAAAAACGAAATGGAACAAATGGAAAATTTCCAGTTCATTTTGTTTTGTTTTTCTTTAAAAATCAGTTCATTTTTCGTTTCATTCTGAAATGAAACAAAAAACCAAAAAGGAACAAAAAATCATTTTGTGCCCATCTCTGACACCAAAGAGGTTTGTTTAGGTTTATCATTAAGAAATCTACCTTCATGGCCCAATTTATTGGCCACATCAGAACAAATAATAAAATCAAAGCATTTTAACACTCCTTTCCTCGTTTTTTTTTCATTTTGACAAATTATACATATCCAGATCTATCAGAATCAGACGCTACATTCCCCCCCCACACACACACACACTCTATACTGTTTGAGGCGTAAGAAAAGGATCAGAAGATGTCTGAGAAGATCCAGCTGAGGTTATCTGGAAGTCAAGTCATGATGACTGGAAAGAAATTTCCAGTTGCACCAGAAAAGAAGTTCAGTTGGCATGACTCAACTTCCGGATCAGAACATGTGATTCTATGTCATATCCACTCAGAGCACCAGCTCATCTGTGTCATTTATCCTTATGGTAGCAGCTTTTCAAAGTCTTGGAAATTATTCTTCCCAGAAATACTGACTGAGCACATTTTTATTACAACCATATTGCAAGTTTGTGCTGCAAGATAACTCTCCGCAGCAGAGGTGGGGAACGTTGGCATGTTTGGCCAATTTTCCATCCATGCTTCGTCTGAACTGCCAAAAAGGAAAGGAAGCATTGAAGACACCAGTTGGCATCCATTTTTCTTAAGCTATTTCATGATACTGGCAATTTAAAGAAGAAGGTTCACTTTTGGTTTGGTTCCAGTAATACGACGTGGTGGAAATGAAGCTTAGTGATTCTACCCACATCAAAATAGTTGACACCCCCGGACAGAGGCCAGAAAAGGGTGCATAGGACTGCTCTGGGTGTGAGTTGGTTCAATCCATCAAATATGTTTCCCAATTGCTATCTTTAGGACCAAGACACCCAATCTCTGCAGTTGACTAAATAGTGGACTAAAAATGTGCATGTAGTCAGCCAACTTTATATTAAGTTCCATAACAATATCATAAAGATGCATTATTCTAATGCAAAAGTTAGTGGCAACAGAATCAACATAGTTTTAAATTCATATTGGTAATGATGTAATATGACAAGTAAATGTGTATCTATTTGGCATGTTTTATCATACTATAATGATAATGATGGTTTTAGAGTTTACTTTCCCTGTTTCCTTTATGGTGGTCATTTGTTTCAGCTTATCCTAAAATCCTACAGCTTCAACACTGCTGGATATTGCTTCCCAGTGAATTGCATGTCAAGGTGGCAAGGAAGAGAGATAAAGTAGAGGGGAGGAAAAGGAAGAGGAAATGAGTGAGAGCGAGAGTCTTTTTACTGCTTGTTTGCTTGAAAGCACTGCCATACTTAATTTCAAAGTCAGACTTTGGAGATGATATTTAGGGATTCCAGATTGCCTTAAGAAATTTTGTTTTGTTGTGTAAACAATGTTCTTGAGTAAATCAAGAAAGAGATGGAGAAGGTTAATATCTTCCTGCTTTTAGACTTGTAGGTATGTCATGTTTGGTGTATCTGAGGCCCTCCAGATGTTGGTAGTCTCCAGATCACATCTGTCACTCAGCTTGGCCAATGAAGAGGAATGACAAGAACTGAACAGTTGGAGGTCCTTAGATTTTCCACCATTGTTGCATGACATGCATTACAGCTCAACAAACAATAGATGTGTGTGATCCTAGGCAACCCTTACAGTATGTCTGATAACTACAGTCCGTGGTGTAATGTTACATTCAGAAGTATAGGTAGGTACTCATTATGAGAAGCCTCCAGCTATGGCCCCAAGCAAACTCCAACCATCAAGCAGGTGTATTGATCCATTTCAACAAATCAATTCTTGCAGTTTTCACCTGCCACAGGAGCAGTCTCCCACTTTTTGAAGTGTATGGTTCTTAATAGCTCACTTAAAGCCAGGTTGTCTCCAAATATTTTATGTAACCACAGGGAACATTTCACAATATATTGTTGCTAGAAATTCTCACTTCTCTCCTCAAAGCATTGTGAAGATTGCAGCTAACCTCATAGGAGACAAGGTAGCTTGTGGGTATGAAGGATGCCATCATCCCTGCTAATCAAAAAGTATTGGGACTCTGACCCGGCCAAACCAGGGTGAATTATACCACTACAATGTGATATTTCACAGCACAACAAAAAGAAGGTAAAAGAACTATTTGAAACCATTCTAACATATTGGTATGGATGAAAATCATATACTATTATTCACACGTCCAGTTTATGTCTTGCAGAGAACATACAAAGAAACTGTCCAAAGACACATTAACATGAAGAGGAAAATAAGCTTGGCAGGCACCATATTATGGCTCCTACACTCTGTGCTTGGGGCACTGCTGAAAATAATAATAGCATTTCTTTTGTACATGCCATTTTAAAAATGACAATGTTGTATACTTTGGGATAATGGAGCACATCAGATGACACACAATAATGAGACAATCCCTGATTCGTGAAGTTTGGATGCCTGCTGTGCCTCCTAGGAAAAGGGCCAGTCAAGTGCACTGGGAGCATGTGCAACTGATGGGGTTGCCTGTCTTGGCACCTCTGTGGCCTCGGTCAAGCTGTAGAGTCCCGGAGCTCCATCAGAAGGGAGGACAAGTAAAACACTTCTGAGTAATTTATAGCCATTTATAGTCAGAATACTCTGGCAGGGCTGTCATATATTGGATTTTACTTGACAACACACACACACACACACACACACACACACACACACACACACACACACACACACACACACACAGAGAGAGAGAGAGAGAGAGAGAGAGAGAGAGAGAGAGAGAGAGAGAGAGAGAGAGATGGGGGGAGAGGAAATATCACCAAGATCACCATGTAGTTTAAGCAAGCATAGAGAATAAAAGAGGGGTGGGATTTCCGCCCCCCCCTTCAAATGAAAAGATTGGTTTAGATCATACTAAGCAGGTATGCTTGATGAGCAATGTGGTTGATCCTTACATGTGGATGCAGGGATCAACCAAAGGACATGTCATACCTCAAAGTAACCCTGTTTAGCACAACCTAGACCAATCCAGTCCAGGATAATTTGTTATCTAATCATACCATCAGTGATATAGCAGTTTCTGAATATCTCTGTGCTGTGGGCAGTCAAGATTCATCTGATTTATAATTACCTTAATAGAGGTGATAAGTGAGATATTTTACCAGGGCTATCCCCCTACACTCCCACTATCAGTTTCCATGTAAGGATTTCAGCCTATATCTCCAAAGGGCTATTGCACTACATCACACTGGATGCAATCTTTCCTGTATTTCTATCTTGTAATTCTTTCTCGGACTTCTTTCCTGATTAAACGTGAAGTGTAGTTTCAGTTTGAAAAAGTCACACATTTACCAGAAATGTTGATTAGTTCAGATTTTCACCCTGGCAACAGTAATATTGGTGACATGTGGCGTCCTAGCAATGGCCTTAATTTGTATCACAGCTGGCATCACCTTTAATAAATAAGAATGGGTGCTACATAGTGCTACATAAAAACAAAGGGAAGAATCATGTAGTCCATCCTTCTTAATTATAGAATATTTTGTACTAGGGGAAATCAGGACAGATACTAGCAGGTTTCTTCATTAGGGTTACAGGAGCATAAAAGAATGGTAAGTGTAGTCAAAATACACATAGTACTTAAATGTATAATTACACCTTTTGTTAGTCTAAAATAATATTGATGCAAAAAGATATGTTAAAAATATCAAGTTAAAGCAAACAATAAACAGGATCTGTGCATATCAATATGATCCTATGATCTTACGATCTATGGTGATGATACTTTTAAACTATCCTAGTCTTAGGATCAAAATTGGGATTGTGTTAATGGTTATGGCATTTTTTTCCAAAAGAGATCATATCTAAGGACCAGTCAATCTTTCTTTTTGCAGTCTATGTCACGTCACATGATTTTACATAAGATCTCATTCTGTTTAATTCTGTTTCCTAATTCATCTTCCAGCGAAGGAGTGAATTGCATGCAACTTGCTCCCTGTCCTTGTCAGAAAGAGCACTCAGCACCAATTTTCAATTACTCTGGAACTGCAAACCCAGTAAGAGACCATGGCTCTTTTCACACGACCCGTAAGATCTGCTGGCCACTTAAATTCGGACCAGAGATCTTGGGGGTTTGTCGCTGTTCCTGTGTTCCCACACCCTCTGCACTCCTGGCTGCTGTCTGCCTGAGGGGAGGGAGAAAAAAAAGGAAGAAAAGAATGCGGGCTCACCTCTGTTCTGCCGGGCGGGCAGCATTCCAGTCTCTTAAATATCTCTTAAAGGGGCGGGGGGGACAACAAACAGAAGCGAGGAGAGCCCGGCACTCACTAAGTTCCATCCGCATCAGGAATTTTTCACCCCCGGGGAGCAGGTACTTGAAAAGTACACTGGGACACACTTAGGTGTACATGGTCACACTTAATTTTTTGTAAACTCCGGAGCTGGTGGGGAAACAATTTTAAGCTCCGGATCTGGGAGCCATTTGCGTGGATTTTAGGGGTCGTCTGAAAAGGCTCTCATTTAGGTTGTACACATCACTAAAAAGACTGAGAGTGCTATCTCACAACCAAACAATGTGCTTATTGAGAAACTCCAGATTTTGTTCTGCATTAGTCACATAATCACTTTCAAAGATCCCACATATGTTCTGTTATTTTTCACATCTGAAATGTTCCCATGGTCAAACCACCTCCAAGAGGAGCGGCCATGAGAGGGAGGTGAGCGGGCATGGAGGAAGGTTTGGCTGGCACACCTATCACACCCTTGCCTGTGTGAGTGGTGGGCAAGGTAAAATACATACAGTGGAGCTTTCACGCACTCCAGAACTGAGCCGTCCCCTTCTCTGGTGCACAGACCCCAGCATTTAAAGAGAAAGCCCTGGCAGTGGGAAAGGCTGGGGCTCCTTCACCACACACACCCTCCTTGTCCTTTCCCCATGCTGTTTTGCAAACAGCTGAGGAAAAGACATCCACTCCCCTTCTCTGGTGCGCAGACCCCAGCATACAAAGAGACAGACCTGGCAGTGGGAAAGGCTAGGGCTCTATTTGTTTGATTAGGAAGGCTTCCAGAAAGTCAACAGCTCAATGGCCAGTAGCACGGTGACAAAAGAGGGGAGAAAACCCGGTTATATGTGCCCCCACAGACTTCTGCCAGAGGTAATAAATAACACACATTTCTAACTGGATTTTAAAAATACCCACCATCAACCTTGGGTCTTGGAAACCTTGCTAGAACCTAGTTAAGTGCACGTTATTGGGGTTTTTTTTTTCATGGGGGCATGATTTTTCGAGATACATTTTCTGTAAGTAAGAACCGTATCAAAGATATCATGAGATAGCACTCTAAGAGACTCTGCAGTATGTAGCACAAGTTTACAATGAGGGGAGGAGAGGAGATGTACCTGTTCCTTTTTAGTTTCTTTGAGCACCATATGGCTGAAAGAACTGAAAGTCTTTAATTGGTATTATTCTTTGAATAATCTGTATTGTTTCCCCTTCAAATGTGTGAGTATATATATGTATATATATATATATATATATATATATATATATATATATATATATATATATATATATATATATATATATATATATATATATATATATATATATATATATATATATATATATATATATATATATATATATATATGCATGGTAGGGTGGATTCGGGTTTCTTCCCGTGTAGAAATCTGGTTGTTTTGGCGACGTTTTGACGAGGTCTCACTCGTCATCTTCAGGCTGGTGTTCTGGCTTCTTTCTTCTTGAAGCAGAGTGTGATCTCAGTTGAAGTCCTTCTATAAATACTGCTGGGGTGTGTGGTTTGCTTGCTCTGTTGCTGATTGTAGGTTTGTTTGTTCTTTTGTGATTTGCTGTGTGGCTGAGGCGATCGTTAAGGGCTTAACTGCTGGTGGGTTAGATGGCTGTTTAGAGACATCATGTGTGGGTAAGGTGCTGGATGTGTGTCTATTAGCCTTTTGTTTCTTAACGACCTTGGTGATGGGTGTTCTGGCAGCATCCTGGGCTTTGGTAGGAGTGGGGTCCTGTGTCTTGTGAATTCATTTTGGTCTGGCTGCGTGTCTGTGGTCTCCCAATGTTTTTTTGGCGTGTGTAAGTGTGCTCCATGTGGTGGCTGGAGTGGGGAGTAGCGGTAGATGGTGCAGTCGTGGTTTTGTTATTGGATGGTGGTTTCGTTTCATCTGTGGGAAGGGTCTGGGTTTGTGTTTGGTGTGGATGGAAGGTGGTGGCATCTTGTGTCCTTTTGGACCTGGTGTCAGTCTTTGTGACAGAGGCTCATCTGTTGACCAGGGCTAGTTTCCAGATGTCAGGCAAGCGGGAGGTGTCATCACGTTTATTCATGTTGTTTGGGTGTTTCTCTATTTCAATGGCTTCCATGATTATTCGACTGTTGAAGTGTTCAGTTTTGGAGATGAGTTTGGTTCTTTTAAAATCAATTTCATGACCTGTTGTTTTTATGTGCTGGAAGAGAGAGGAAGATTTTTCTTCTTTTTTTTGACTGCGTTCTTGTGTTCTGCGATGCGTGCGCTTATTCTCCTGTTTGTCTGTCCGATGTATGTGGCTGGGCAGACTTTGCATGGTATTTCGTAGACTCCTTGGTTTTCTAGCTCAATCTTGTCTTTGGGGTTTCTTAAAATGTTGGCTATTTTTTGTTCGGTGCAAAAGGTTGTCTTGATATTGTGTTTGTGGAGAATTTTGCTTATTTTGTCTGTGGTGCCTTTGATGTAAGGGAGGAGGGCAGTGCCGTTGTTCTCTTCTGTTTCTTGGTTCTTGGGGGGTGTTTCTTTTTGGATTAGTTTGGTGATGGTGTTTTTTTTGGAATCCGTTCGCAATTAAAGCATTCGAGAGAGTGTGTAATTCAGTTTTTAGGTGGTCTTTGTCAGCGAGGCGTTTGGTTCTGGAGATGAGGGTTTTTGCTACGGAGTTGATCTGTGCAGGGTGGTGGTGTGATTGTGCATTTAAGTAGCGGTTTGTATGTGTTTTTTTTTTCCGGTAGATGGTATGTCCTAAGGAGCCGTCGGGTTTTTTGTAGATTAGGACGTCCAGGAAGGGAAGTTGGTTGTTGGCTTCTATTTCCATAGTGAATTGTATTTTGGGGTGTAGGCTGTTGAGATGTGTGAGGAAGTTGTTCAGTTTGTCTTTCCCATGTGGCCAGATAACAAAGGTGTCGTCAACATATCTGAGCCAGAGTTTGGGTTTATGTTCGGACTTCTGTAACGCGTTGGTTTCAAAGTGTTCCATATATAGGTTTGCGATGACCGGTGAGAGGGGTGATCCCATGGGTGCTCCTTCTATCTGTTTGTATCTTTGTCCATTGTGGATGAAGTATGTGTTGGTTAGGCAGTGGTTGGTGAGATCTAGGATGTGCTTGGGGGGGTTGTATTTGTTGTGGATAGCTGTCAAGGCTTCTTGAATGGGCACTTGTGTGAAGAGCGAAACAACATCGAAGCTCACGAGTAGGTCATTGGGTTGTAGGTCTTGTTTCTTTATAATTTCTATGAAGTGGAACGAGTTTTGTACATATGAAGAGATGGATTCTGCATAGGGCTGGAGTTGTTTGGCAAGAAATTTGGCGAGGTTTTGTAGGGGTGAGCCTATGGAGCTGACTATGGGTCTGAGAGGTGTTCCTTCTTTGTGAATCTTGGGGAGGCCGTAGAGCTTGGGGCATCTGGAAGATTTCTCTCTGGGGATGATGCTTGGCTTGATTTCTTCACTTAAGGGTGAGGCTTTTATTTTGGCTTTGGTGGTTTTTTCCAGGTAGGTGGTGGGGTCTGTGTTCAGAGGTATGTAAGCAGGGTCTTGTAGTAGGTTGGATAGTTTGGCTTGGTAGTCAGATGTGTTCATCACCACTGTGGCATTGCCTTTGTCTGCTGGGAGAATGATTATGTTTTTGTCTTTCCTCAGGTTGGTGAGGGCTTTTTGTTCTTCTTTGTGTAAATTGCTTCTGGGTGGTTTGCTGGAGCAGAGGATATTGGTGACTTCGAGTCTGATTTTGTTGGCTTCATCTTGGTTGATTTTGGTTAGGCTGGCTTCCACTCCGCATATGATGTTTTCAGTGGGGATGTGTCTGGGGGCGACTGCAAAGTTGAATCCTTTGGACAGGACTTTGGTCTCTGCGATGGTGAGTGTCCTGTCTGATATGTTGTGAACTGTTTGTTTCATGGGCTGCTGTGGGGGGTTGGGCTTCTGGCGTTTTTCCAGTTTGTGGAGTTTGTTGGTGTGTGTGTCTGTCTTGTGGGAGGTCTCTGTTTCAGCTCTCCAGGCGGCGAGTTGCTTGGATTTGTTCCAGAGTGTTGGGGTGGATTTTGTTTGCTGAGTTTGAGGTGGAGAGTGAGTAGGTCTCTGTTGGTTTGATCTAGTAGGTATCTTTTCTTGTGTAGTTCGTTTCTGATTAGGGCTAGTTCTGTTCTTTTCAGGATCCTTTCGCTGGATGGGGTTTTTGAGTGGAATTTCAGTTGGAAGCTTGTGGGGATCACATTTTTATCTCGGCAGTTGCGTAGGAATGCAATGTCACATAAGATGGTGGCTCTTCGGACTTCTAGTTTCTCGTAGGTTCTGGTCAGCTGGAAGGTTTCCTCCCCGTAGAGGTCGGATATTTGTTTTCGTAGATTTTCACGGGTATAGGTATGCATGTTAGGGTGGATTCGGGTTTCTTCCCGTGTAGAAATCTGGTTGTTTTGGCGACGTTTCGACGAGGTCTCACTCGTCATCTTCAGGCTGGTGTTCTGGCTTCTTTCTTCTTGAAGCAGAGTGTGATCTCAGTTGAAGTCCTTCTATAAATACTGCTGGGGGGTGTGGTTTGCTTGCTCTGTTGCTGATTGTAGGTTTGTTTGTTCTTTTGTGATTTGCTGTGTGGCTGAGGCGATCGTTAAGGGCTTAACTGCTGGTGGGTTAGATGGCTGTTTAGAGACATCATGTGTGGGTAAGGTGCTGGATGTGTGTCTATTAGCCTTTTGTTTCTTAACGACCTTGGTGATGGGTGTTCTGGCAGCATCCTGGGCTTTGGTAGAGTGGGGTCCTGTGTCTTGTGAATTCATTGTTATCTGGCCACATGGGAAAGACAAACTGAACAACTTCCTCACACATCTCAACAGCCTACACCCCAAAATACAATTCACTATGGAAATAGAAGCCAACAACCAACTTCCCTTCCTGGACGTCCTAATCTACAAAAAACCCGACGGCTCCTTAGGACATACCATCTACCGGAAAAAAACACATACAAACCGCTACTTAAATGCACAATCACACCACCACCCTGCACAGATCAACTCCGTAGCAAAAACCCTCATCTCCAGAACCAAACGCCTCGCTGACAAAGACCACCTAAAAACTGAATTACACACTCTCTCGAATGCTTTAATTGCGAACGGATTCCAAAAAAACACCATCACCAAACTAATCCAAAAAGAAACACCCCCCAAGAACCAAGAAACAGAAGAGAACAACGGCACTGCCCTCCTCCCTTACATCAAAGGCACCACAGACAAAATAAGCAAAATTCTCCACAAACACAATATCAAGACAGCCTTTTGCACCGAACAAAAAATAGCCAACATTTTAAGAAACCCCAAAGACAAGATTGAGCTAGAAAACCAAGGAGTCTACGAAATACCATGCAAAGTCTGCCCAGCCACATACATCGGACAGACAAACAGGAGAATAAGCGCACGCATCGCAGAACACAAGAACGCAGTCAAAAAAGAAGAAAAATCTTCCTCTCTCTTCCAGCACATAAAAACAACAGGTCATGAAATTGATTTTAAAAGAACCAAACTCATCTCCAAAACTGAAACACTTCAACAGTCGAATAATCATGGAAGCCATTGAAATAGAGAAACACCCAAACAACATGAATAAACGTGATGACACCTCCCGCTTGCCTGACATCTGGAAACTAGCCCTGGTCAACAGACGAGCCTCTGTCACAAAGACTGACACCAGGTCCAAAAGGACACAAGATGCCACCACCTTCCATCCACACCAAACACAAACCCAGACCCTTCCCACAGATGAAACGAAACCACCATCCAATAACAAAACCACGACTGCACCATCTACCGCTACTCCCCACTCCAGCCACCACATGGAGCACACTTACACACGCCAAAAAAACATTGGGAGACCACAGACACGCAGCCAGACCAAAATGAATTCACAAGACACAGGACCCCACTCTACCAAAGCCCAGGATGCTGCCAGAACACCCATCACCAAGGTCGTTAAGAAACAAAAGGCTAATAGACACACATCCAGCACCTTACCCACACATGATGTCTCTAAACAGCCATCTAACCCACCAGCAGTTAAGCCCTTAACGATCGCCTCAGCCACACAGCAAATCACAAAAGAACAAACAAACCTACAATCAGCAACAGAGCAAGCAAACCACACCCCCCAGCAGTATTTATAGAAGGACTTCAACTGAGATCACACTCTGCTTCAAGAAGAAAGAAGCCAGAACACCAGCCTGAAGATGACGAGTGAGACCTCGTCGAAACGTCGCCAAAACAACCAGATTTCTACACGGGAAGAAACCCGAATCCACCCTACCATGCATACCTATACCCGTGAAAATCTACGAAAACAAATATATATATATATATATATATATATATATATATATATATATATATATATATATATATATATATATATATATATATATATATATATATATATATATATATATATATATATATATACTCACACACCATAACATTTAACTGTTGAGGAACACATCACAACTTTCAGAAAAGTGAAAAAATATAGAGAACAAGCTTCCGTATATAAGAACATAAGAACATAAGAAGAGCCATGCTGGATCAGGCCAAAGGTCCATCTAGTCCAGCTTCCTGTATCTCACAGTGGCCCCACCAGATGTGGTTGGGAGTGCACGAGACTAGATATCTGTCTCCTGATACCACTCCCCTGCATCTGGCCCTTTAAGTTGGAGTTGAGGATTTCCAGAGGTTCAGAGTAACTATAAGTCCACACATGCACCTTGGGAGGTTCACTCTTTCACTGTGTTGTTGTAATTTCACCATTTTGCCAAACCTTAGTACCTTCTAGGCCCAATAAAGGCCTCCCTCCTACTGGAAATGAAATCCAGCTTTGGGGGGGGGGGGAAGCCCTAAAGCAGCCTGGAGAGAAAAATGGCAAAATTATCCCAAGCCTGCTAAAGCAGACTAGACTGGGATTTTGAGCAATTTCCATTGCAAGCATTTTGGGTTGCTGGAGGGCTAATATTAGGTCAACAAGTGGGGAACAATTTGCCCACTGCTGTTGCAGGAGATAGTTAAATATCTCCAGTTTGATGTTATGTGGTGTTAAGTCAGCACCAACTTCAAGTGACTCTAAAAGGGCTTTCAAGGTCAGTAAAATATTTAAGAAATGGTTTTACCAGTTCCACAACTAGATACAGTAGATAGATAGATAGATAGATAGATAGATAGATAGATAGATAGATAGATAGATAGATAGATAGATAGATAGATAGATAGATAGATAGATAGATAGATAGATAGATAAAAACTCCTTGCAATGGGGCAATTGTGAAATATTTCTTGAACATCTCACATAATCTCAAAAACTTTCATATACGTCCTAAGACTGAAGTGACTTGACAGCACAAGGCAAGGAAATAAGACAGCTTCCTCTATGGCTAAAGTCTCAAGCATATCCTTCCATGCAGGGCCGGCGCTAGGTTTTTTTGCGCCCTAGGTGAGGGGTGGGGGTGGCGGGGGTGGTGGTGGTGGTGGCGGCGGGGCAGGAGGGGGGGTGGCAGATGATGGGGATAGCAATGGGTGTGGGTGGGGCGGGCGGCGATGGGCACGGGGGCAGCGGCGATGAGCGCCGGGGGGGCAGGGGGTGACAGATGGTGGGGGCAGCGGAGTGGGGTGGCAGAGGGGGGCAGCAGGCTGGCCAGCGCCCCCTCTCCATTTTGGCTCCCTAGGCAACTGCCTTGTTCGTCTTAATGGACGCCTAGTTCGCCTTAATGGACGTGGCGGCCCTGCTTCCATGTAGTTACTCAGAAAAGCAATAAATGCAATAAGGATGGATTGCAATAAACAAGGAATATGTACATTTTATCATCAGAGATACGTATTTCTGTAAAAAATAGTGCCCCAATAAACAACCCTATATCATACATACTTACTATAGACAGCTGCTCATGTCATGCCCAAATAAGCTCATTCATAGACCAATCATACTTCTATTCATCTCTAAAACTAAGTAGTCGAGATCTGACAGGCATTTGGGTGGAGAGATGGCCTCATAATCCATTCTAGGCTGCTCTAAGGTTCTTGAGGGAACAGTAAAAGGCAGCTGTATTGAATGGTGCCTAAGATCAAGTGGGACCAAACTGCCAAATGCTTTAGCTCCAATAGATGGAGAAGGCTGTACAGCCAGTAATTATCACCCATAGGTAACCAGTGCATATATTGAACATAAGAGGCTTGTATGAGATGTCTAAGAATATTGTACTATACTTGCTATTCACACTTCCTTTTAAAAATAAAACAGTGGGAGTAAAATGCTACTCTCACAAAGCTCTTATCAATAGGCAAATACATATGAAAATATAAAATTTAGAAGAAAAGCAGAAATGGGGGGTTAATAAACAAAACAAAACAAAAAGGTTTTCTGATTTTCCAAACCATATCGATTTAGTAAGTGCATGTCATGGGCAATTTTCACTAAAATTACACGAGGAATATTAACAAGGGCTAGGTACCTTAAAATCTATAAATTTCATGTTCATTGTACCTCCTAAAATCCTATTAATATTTCACTCTTTTTCAAGTTGCATGAAAGGTTGAAAGACATTTTCTCCTTACATGGAAACTCATGCACTGTGGAAGGGCTTTTCTCTTTTCCCAATTTTGATAAGCAAAGACTCTTCCTTACTTGTCCATACAGTGTGAAAGCAAGAGGCTGGGTCAGGCTAATCAGGGTAACTAGGAGGTCCGATATACCATTTGGTTTGCTCCTCACATCCCAATGGTTTCTAGACCTCAAATGACCCTATTTAGTCCACAAACTTTGCTAATATCATGATCTGGATATCAGCCATTTCAGTATATTGGCAAATTAACTGCTTCCTCAGCTTTGCGGGTAGAGGCTGAGGGAGTGGGGCGTGGATTATGTATTGGGTCAGCTTCACCACTCTAAAAAAATGGAAAGCTTACTGCCAGAAGCTTTGTTTGTACCTAATTGTGCAGGTTCTTGACTGGATCTTGAATACAAGCAAAAACTTCCAAGAAGACATTTTCCATTTGTCTTGTTTTTTAAAAATGGTGCAGTAAATATGCACTGCTTTAGTGCACACTTTTCTTCCCTCCCTGTCCCTTGTCTTAGAAAATAGACAGGAGCTCCTGTAATAGGAAACACTCCCCCCACCCCTGTGATAGGGAGCCTCAAGGAAAAAACAAAACAAATCCTGAAGTCTTACTTCTCCATTCATAAATGGGGGGAATCTTAATGGGCAGAACAGAAAAGCCACTGGATTTTATATCTGATGTAAGCCCTGTGCTAATGCCGTAGCTAGAAAAACGGGCTCCCTCAGGTTCTAAAATGTCCAATGGTAGAAGCATGTTAGTTCTCTCCACTAGCATCTCACTTATTCTCAGTGTTACTTTGACCATGCAGACTTAAAATCCCATATCTCTGCTCCTTACCATGCAGAGAAACAACAGAATATTGTTTCACTGCATGGTAAGGAGAATATTGTTTCTCTGCATGGTAAGAAATATAAATATATGTGAATATTTACTCACATATCAGTGTACCCCTAGAGGCACCCTCACTCCTGAATTCATTGCTATGTTCGAAAAAGAGGAAAAATTCTCCTGTTGGTGCCAAGGGAGTATACAGTAAATGTGTACTTTGTGAAGAGTAGTGGAAAGAAAAGTTGTATAAATCCAGGTTCTGTTTTTGCCTCCTCCTCCTCCTCCTCCTCCTCCTCCTCCC
The DNA here is from genome assembly GCA_037367245.1 of Phrynocephalus guinanensis. NCBI lineage: Eukaryota > Metazoa > Chordata > Lepidosauria > Squamata > Agamidae > Phrynocephalus > Phrynocephalus guinanensis. The sequence continues at coordinate 40,543,433 of CM074741.1, read as the reverse complement.
ACCATACATATTCCTAATCAAACTGGTCCCCTGTAATATAAAGGACCTTCTTCCTCATGGACAGATGATTAGATTAGATATGCAGCTGGGGTAACAGTTGTGCTTTTACAATCAGATTTTCTGGAACCTCAAGAATCACCACTTGCTTGATACAGAGATAGCATAATTGTCTGCCTTTGGCCATCATCACATTCATTTACAGTGTGGTCCAAACCCAAAGATATATAAACTGTAGTGGGTTTGGACTAGTCAGAAGCCTTTTGTGCCAGCACAACTGTCCTTTTGTCAGTACAACTGCCCTGGTGCCAGCTGATCTTGATCTCCTGGCACAAGAGGATCTGCTGGCACAACTTTTGTGCTGGCTGAGATCTGCTGGAAGATGAGCTAAAGCTCAAAAAGCTTGGAGATGGGGAGCAGCAGAGAAGGAGCTGTAATGTGATGCCCAAATATATGTCAGCACAGACTCACAGCCAGTATGGTAGCAGAAAGTAAGGCTGGGTTCAGGGTAGTCTAAATAATTTCCAGCCACCCTTGGTTAGGTGGTGCCTAGAGTCAGCACAGCTTCTGCTGGTTCAATGGCAGCTCAGCCAAACCTTCTTAGCCATCTTGCCTACTTTGAATTCACTCTTACTTAGGACTCAGCTACATGTCACATTACGCCTGTTTTTTGCATGCTTGAAATTGATTTAAAAATCCCCATCCCGACGACATACAATTAAGCATGCTTTTTTCAGCCAGCAAATGAGTTTTTTAAAAACATCCAAGTGGGGGGTTGTACATTTTAAATAAATTTTTGTCACTCTTAAAAAAACTAATTTTGCTATGTGCCATTGCCTGTGTCAGAGTAAATCCTGTATGTCAGAATCTATGGGCTTTGTTGAAATTGGTGCCAAGTACAATGGTAAAAGTAAAGGTTCTCCCCACACACCCTGACACATGTGTGCTAGCCATGTCCAACTCTAGGGCTGGTGCTCATCTCCATTACTAAGTCAAAGAGCCACTGTTGAGCTAGTTCGTGGCCATGTGGACAGCATGGCTGAACTCATTTCTGAGCACTGCGCTGCACATTGGGTTGAGGATATTCTGCAGACCTCTTTGCCCCCATCTATTTCTAATTACAGTTCTGGATCAATTTAGCACTATGCCATCTAATACAATAATCATTACATCTAATATTAAATATTTTTTTTAAAAAAATGAGTAGACTGGGGACAGGATGTCATTGTTGGCAGGGCCACCCTCACAGCTGTGCTACAGTTCAAAATTCTTGCTCCCACAACCTCCTCTGGCATATCAGTGAAAGCTGTCTCCTAGGAACCTGCTCTGGTCTGTTCATCCTCCCTGGATTGAAGCAATTTCCTGGAAATCCCCACTCACTATAATGCAGGGATGTCCAAACTTTTTGCAAGGAGGGCCAGATTTGGTGAGGTGAAAATGTGTGGGGGCCAACTATTCAACTGCATTTGGCCCCCGGGCCGGACTTTGGACAAGTCTCTATAACATACTAAGAGGAAGATGCTGCAGCAACGAAACTAGGAGTGGGTAGGCCTGGCAGGTGGCTGGGGTGGTGGTGGACAGAAGCAGGGAAGGCAGGCAAACCATAAAGCTGCAAGCTAACATCTCCAAACGGTAGAGGGAGGGGCCAGCTGGCGGGGATGCATGATAGCCTGAGCTGGTGGGGAGAAGAAACTATGGACCACTCAGATTTTGAAAATGGGCTTCATTTGGCCCCCAGGCCTGACTTTGGACATGCCTGGTATAATGCATTGATTTCTGACTGTTCTGACTCTCTGGACAGTAAAGGAAACTAAAGGGTGCAATCAGCCAGAGAAATAGCTCACATTTTGGACTACTTCTATCCTGGTCAATTCCCAATAATCATTACATGCATGGGAGATCATAGACCAAAACAACCCAGATCCCTGACCAACCCAGAACTTTTTTTACCCAGTAGCAAAGCTACTCTTTTTGGGCAAGGCTGAAGTGATCCCTGCATGGGGCCCTGCAAAGGGTCACTTTGGGGAAGTTGTTCCCAGCAAAATGACCTTTTCCAGTGTGACCATATATTATCCTTTCCTGTTGTGTGTTGATACTCTACCATTTTCAGTAAAGATATGCATCTATCACCGGCAACATTAAATACTGGATTAGAAGATCCCCTTATTTCCACTCCTTTATTGTCCTTCTAGTTCTAACCCAACAATCTGAATTTCCTGAGTTCTGAATAATTAGAAGGATTTTTAAAACTAAAGATTGCTGTGCAGTTTGGAACATGCAGAAGCCTCTTCTGCCATCAGAAATTGCCACGTGCCAGCAGAGACACCTTTGTGCTGGCAATCTCCATTTGTTGGCTGATCTAAAACTTTTACTAATACAAGGTTCTGCCAGCAGAATTGCTGTACCAGCCAAGATCTGCTGGGAAAAGATCCCCAAAAAGAAGTGGAGAGGGGATGGTTAGAATGAACTGATTTTCACCAGATCCAAAACCCTTCCAGTCCAGGAACACAGCCAATATGCTTGTAGGAGAATGCCAAGGCCAGGGTAACTCCCACAAATAGAGATGGGCACGACTTGAAAAAAAATTTTTTCGAGTTGTCGTTAGTCGGGCCGGTTCCGTTTCGGCTCGTTTCCGTTTTTCGCAAAAATTTGCAAAAATTAGTCGGTTCGTTTTTTTGTTTTTTCGTTGTCGTTAGTACTGGTTTGGGGAGGGGGTAGCGGGCTCCTGGAGGGAGCTGCAGGAGTCAGCCAGAGCCACAAGTGACGGACTGGCAGACTCCTTGCACCCGCTGTGTCTCACGTACTTGCATGTAGTGCAATGCAAGTAGATCTGGCTTAGGGTTAAGACGGGTTAGCGCAAGGGCTAGGGTTAGGCTAGTTACGGGTGAGGTTAGGGTGAGTATTGGGGTGCATCTGGGTGCCTCTCTGACCCACTTAGAAGGACAGTGTACTGGCGTATGGGTTAGGCTTAGGGTTCGGGTTTGGGCTACGATTAGTGGGCTGTTTATGCCCGATTGGCACATCCCAGAAGTCTCTGTGGTCAACCTGGCCAAGTGGCCATGCGATTGGTGGAAAATTTGCATGGTCTACTCCCATGGGAGAGCCCATCATTGCGTGAATGCGCAGGTGTAAAAAAATAAAATAAAATAAAATAAAATAAAATCAACGGAGACTTTTTTTGCAAGAAAAACCCACTGCTGCTCCTGTAAAAATTCAAGCATTTAAAATAGCTAATTTCCGCATGTTTCTGTGGTGCTTTGGTGGGGTTTTGGGCAACAATTTCAAAAAAAATATTGCGGTCGCCATTTTGGATCCCCCCCCCACCGCATGGCAAATGGATGCGCCCTCCCAGCCTGGTACAGTCAGCAAAACCTGGCCATGCAATTGGTGGAATGGCTGCAAAACTTTGCATGGTCCACTCCCATGGGCGAGCCCATCATTGCAAATGTGCAGGTGTAAAAAAATAAAATAAAATAAAATAAAATAAAATCAACGGAGACTTTTTTTTTGCAAGAAAAACCCACTGCTGCTCCTGTAAAAATTCAAGCATTTAAAATAGCTAATTTTCACATGTTTCTGTGGTGCTTTGGTGGGGTTTTGGGCAACGATTTCAAAAAAAAATATTGCGGTCGCCATTTTGGATCCCCCGCACTGCATGGCAAATGGATGCGCCCTCCCAGCCTGGTACCAGCAGCGCAGCAGCGGCGTAGCAATAGCCAAGGAGAGGGGGCGGGGAATCCCCCCCCAAATAAAACACCCTTCTGGCCTGGTAGGTGCCCTCAGACAGTTTTCGCCTACTTTTAGGGCCGGGAATCGGGTTTTTTTTTAACTTTTAAAAACTTTTTTTCTGTGCCGCTTGGCATTGCGCGATGCAAGTAACGAGCACGACAAATCAGACCAAATTGTTCGTTCGTCGGTTCGAGCTCGAAGTCTGGGGCAGTGATTCCCGTTACCGTTTCCGTAGAGTAACGGAAACGAGTAACGGAAACGGAAACGGGAATACCGCTAAGTCGTGCCCATCTCTACCCACAAACAAAGGCTGGGAAGGGGTTGGATTCAGCACAGCATCATCTGACCTACAGCCATCTTGGCTAGTTAGGAGTACTACTACTAAATAAAAATGTAAATGTATGTTCAAAATCTTAAAACTCCCGAAGTTCTTAACCGATGATTGAGAGCAGGCCTGTCCAACAGGTAGACCGGTTTGAAATTTTGACACAATGTTGCATTCACATATGCAGGTGTTTTTCTATATGTACCATTATATGGATGTCACACCTGCACCCTCTGTTGGACGTAAAAGCAATAACGGGGGGCAAAAATAACTCCCCACCTTGAAGGCCAGCTTCTTGGACAAGACACAAAAAAACTAAGACAATGGGGAACATGGACCAAAGAAGGTGAGGAAGAGGAACAAGAGGATGCAGGGGTGTGCCTCCTCCCCCTCCCCTCCATTCCCTGCCACATCCAGCTTGGGCTTTGACAAGTCCCATGACTTCTCCTGTGCATTTCCTGGGCTTGGAAAAGTGGGAAGTTGACTGGGTGATGGAAGAAATGAGCCATGAGCCAAGCCCCATGACTTGCCTTGTGCATTTCCTGTGCTTGGAAAAGTGGGAGGTTGGTTGGGTGAGGGAATAAAGGAGCCATGAGCCTGGGGGCTCCCAATTAATGACCAACATCGTAGAAGCAACAATCTTAACAGAACCTTTCAAAGGTAAAGATGTCCTCATTCCTTGCATTCCTATGATTCCAACGGATATGGCATTTCATTTTAAGAGATTGCAGTCCCCCTCAACAAAGCTCAGGGCCAAGCTTTAGAATTCTGCGGTTTAAATCTTCTCACATGGACAATTATATGTTGTGTGTTTTAGAGTCGGCAAACCACACTTTCTGTATATCTACACAGACAATGGAACAACATAAAATATTGTATAGCCACAAGCATTGTGAAATTAAACATATTAAAAACCTGCACTTTCTCTTTTCTTTCATTTCCATTCAAGTGGACTGAGCCACAGCAACGTGTGGCTGGGTACAGCTAGTTATTTATATGTTTCTTTCCCTCCCCATTATTAATGGGTATAAATGCACCAATAAAACAATGAAAAAAATAAAATGCAGGAGAAAAGCACTTGCAATTTGGCCTGGCCATAACACCTAGAGTCCAGCTGCACTAGACTACACAACTGTCATGGTTGGATATCATTTCAACTGTCAAGATAGCTGAGTGATTTAAGTATCTATCTGTGGCACCAGAGGCTGGAAGTTGAGTTCCCCACTGTACCTCTTTGGCAGGTGTCCCATTCCAGATCTGCAGTTATACAACAACAACAACAACAACAACAACAACAATTTGCCGATACATCACTGAGTCCTAAACGCTTGGGAAGTGTTTGACTAGTGATTGGTAATGCAAAATCCAGCATAGTTAGCTGTGTGGTTAATAATAATAATAATAATAATAATAATAATAATAATAATAATAATAATAATAATAATAATAATAATAATAATAATAATAGAAGACAGACAGGGTTTTGGAGCATAATACCCTGGATATTGTGATTGTGGAGAAGAAAAAAGTGTGGATCATTGTTGTTGCTATACCAGGTGATAGTAGAGTCACTGAGAAACAACTTGAAAAAAATACCAATATCAGGATCTGAAAATTGAACTTCAGAGAATCCGGCATAAATGGGTACCGGTGGTCCCAGTGGTAATCAGCACACTGAGTGTGGTGCCTAAAGAGCTAAGCAAGTATTCAGAAGAAATTGGAGTTGACAAAGTCACCATCAGTCAGCTGCAGAAAGCTACCTTACTAGGATCTGCTTGCATAATTCGCCAATACATCACATAGTCGTAAATGCTTGGGAAGCGTTCGACTAGTGATTTGTAATACAAAATCCAGCATAGTTAGCTGTGTAATAATAATAATAAATAGTTTTTGTTTTTCCATCTTAAGGAATTGTGGGGTTTGGATGTTGGTGAAGTTATTAGAATTCCCTCTGTCTGTTTTTGAGAATATTAGTGCTGTACTTTAGGGGACTGCATTAGAGTTGTCTAGCAGGGAATCCTACATACAGCTAGATTGGAGCAATGGGCCTCAAAGGGGTGTCAATTGTTGGATGTGCCCATCCCACTAGAAGACAGGAAATGGTCTTCTGCTTCTGCTTTGTTCAGACTTGTTCATTTGCTCCATTGTTTTTGACATATATGGTTCTCAGTATCACCTGGAGGTGCTAGAGATTGAACTTCATACTAGAAGCTTGTGAAATACTTGCTATGAAACTGAGGTACAGCCCTAGTTCTGCTGAAGAGTATTCACCTCATTGATAACTCTAAATCAGGGCTGTCCAACTTTGAATAGGACGAGGTCTACTTTTTCCAGATGAAAGTGCCTGAGGGCTACTATACCAAAACCTTTACTTATGAATTTTATCTTTTCTGACCACATGCTCATTAAGTAGAGCAGCCTTTGAACAGCTCCGCTCGGCTGAGACAGTGGGCTGGCAGACCCAGAGCTTTGCTGGGGCAGTGGTTGCCCTTGGGGTGGGGGAAGTAGAGGGAGAGAACTTATCCCCTCACTTTTGTTATTGATGGCCGGCGGGCTACTTTTGAGCCCTTCACGGGCTACTGGTAGCCCCCGGTCTACCTGTTGGACAGGCCTGCTCTAAATCATGGGAAGAAATTCCAAGAAGGAAAATACTGGAAGTGTCAGATGTCAGGAGTCAATCAGATGAAGATGATGGATCTGACAATTCATCTGTGCTTAATACTCCATTTCTTTCTCTTCTTGATCAGCCTTTTGTATCCTTGCTTTCTACGTAAATCTCTGTGTGGAAACTGCAAACTGCACAAAATGGTAAGATATATTTCAGATCAATAACAATGCTGTCTATGATGTATTGTTTTCATCTGTGTTCCCTTTTATAATCAGTACAGCCATATTGTATACACAGAGCAAAATGGATTATTTTTAGGATTAAAAATGGTTTAGTGAGTCAAGAAGGTTTTCTTCATGATATCTTAGCTTTTATTTTTCACAGATGACTATTTAATCTAAAAGCAGGTCTGTCGTGAGCATGTTAGTAAAATAATTGTTTGCAGAAGCATATGCTTTTTATTTAAATCAATGCAACTTCAGTCCCATGTATTGTTTTGCTGCCAGACTCAATGCATTATCTAATTATAAAAAGCACAGCCTGCCTGCATTGTACAAAAGCCCCATGGGCCCCAATACAGGGGCAGTCCTTGAGTACTCCATCTGCATGCAACATAGTAAGAAGAGACCTGCTATAAGGGAACAACTATCTTACTTTTGCAAACTTCCAAGAACATAAGCTGAATTGGTGCTTTGGTATTAATTTTGCACTAGAGAGCACATGTATCCATTGAGGCATTAATGAAAAACATACTAAATACTTTTTATGGTAATGCACTAGATATAGGTGTAAGATAGATGAAAGTATAGATCTAGGTAGAATAGCTATAGATATAGAAGGAAATCCCCTCTATCACCAGAGGTGGGGGTCTCAGTCACAGTCTATCTGCTGCTTATCAGGCTGTGCTTTCAACAATATCCAGACAAATAAAAAAGCCTTTACCACCAAGGCCATAGCTAACAACCCATACTTTATGGGCTTCATCTCCTCAGGCCATTGTTCACCTTAAGGCTATTGACTGTCAGGGCCGGCACATCCATTAAGGAGAACTAGGCAGTTGCCTAGTGTGCCAAAATAGACAGGGACCGCCCCACCGCCGCCGGCCACTGCCGTCCTTCCCCCCACCGCCCGTTGTTGTCTGCCCGCTGCCCCCTGCCGCCGGCTCCCACACCGCCGCTGCCCACCCGCCGCCGCTGCTGCCCCACCCCCCTGCTGGCACTGCCCCACCCCCACTGCCCGCCGCCGCCACCCCACCCCACCCCGGCACCCCCGGCACCCTACCCCACCACTACCGCCAGCCCGCCCCCACCGCTCTCACCGCCCCCACCCCGCCCCTCGCCTAGGGCACAAAAATCCCTAGCACCGGCCCTGTTGACTGTTGTCTACCTAACAAGCCTATCCAGGCCATTGTTCATCTTATGAGCTTATTTCAGATCCGGGTGACAAGAGGTCAAAGTGGACTATAAGATGGAGGACTCTCAACTAGCTTTATTCAGACTGATGAAGCTGTTTGGATGAGCAGTAAAATGTTTCTATCTTTCAAGAAAAAGAAGTCCAGTTGCCATGACTCAACTTCCAGATAAACTCACCTGGATGACTGAGAATCTTCACAGTCATATAGAAGGAGTATTTTTCATGTTCTTTGTATAATGTATTTCCTCTCTAATACATTATAGAAGTAGACTGACAGCTTGATTGTCAATCTTGATGTGTGCATAACCATCAGTCCCATGTATTGCTTTACTTCCAGACTCCATACATTATCTAACCATAAAGAAGCACTTCCTATCCTCATTGTACAAAATCCTAGTGGATAGAAGAGTGAACATGTGAAGACTGAGAGCTTGCTAATGCCATTGTTATCTATCATAATTTCTCCCCATCTGTGAGCAAAACATGACAGTCTAAAGCACTAGTTTCCAAACCTGGTTTCTCAGATGTGCTTGGACCATTGCTCCCAAAAATATTGGCTATCGTAGCCAATGGGGAAGGCTTCTGTGAGCTTTAATCAAATAACATATGAGGAACTAATGTTGAGAGACACTGTCCTAAAGAGAAAAGTCTTCTGTACCTGTGGAGACTCTCTATGTCCTTTTAGAACACTGGAAAATTATGGCAGAATTCTTTCCTAGTCCTATCCATTGATTTTGGGAATGGAAGATTAGAATTTTTGCCTTCAAAACATGTCATCTTGATTACCTTTGTCCCCCCAGTCCCAAAATAATGAGACCACACAGGAATGTTGGGTTTTAAATCGGGCCACAACTTTATTAATAACTTCATTAATAACTTTATGAATAACTTTGTTAACTGTTATAATTGTCACTAAAGTTGTAGCCAAAAGGATGGGCCTGCCGTAGTGCAACTTATATTTCAGCTCTCAGACGTTATTTTAATTTATTGTGACGCCATAATGTGACCCAGTACGGGGGTGCTGTTCCATGAAAGCAGCCCTACCCGCCAAAACTAGGTAAGGGTATTACTTGGGGCAGCCGTACGAACTCCTAGCCTTTATGATGTTTAATTTACTTTCCTACTGGGTTGTTTTACCTATCAATTGGTCCTATGTTATTATCTATTGTACAGCTGCCCTGAGCCCTATTCAAGATGCCTTTACAGTTCTGACGTCACAGTCCTGGCCCCTTTTTAGTTGCACTACCCGCCAGGACACACAGGAGACCCTGCCTAACGGTCAATGAGAATGGAATGGGTGAAAACACACTGGCACCACGAAGCCAATAGTGGTACCAGTCAAAAATTCCCATTCGGCCTCGAAGCGACCAGATAATCTCATTCTCACCACCACTAAGGGTGGGGGGGGCGGGGTGCTGCTCGGCGCAAAAGAGGAGGATGGGTGTGCGGGCGGCCCTTTTAAGGGCATTGATCCCCGCACACCCCGGGAGTCACGTGGCCTCCCTCTTTCATGCCGAATAACGGCTCCCGGGGCGACAAAGCAGCCCCAATCCGGGACAAGCCCAGCAGGAGCCTACATTTTCCTACCTGTTCATCCACTAGAACTTTGAAGTTGTGGTTAAGTTTGGTCTGGTTTGGTCTGATTTGACTAGGCTTGGCTTTGAAGCAGTCCCACTTGAAGCAAATGAGGTTTGTTGTGAAAGGGAGAGATATCTGGTATTTAAAGCAGTAGTTCACAACCTTGGAGTCCTACTTCAATTTGTAGTATTATTCATTGTACTTTGCCAATATTCCTGACACATCTGAGCCACAAGGGCTGTGAAAAAGCACAATGTTTCTTTATCAAATTTCCCAGCAAAAGACTTGTGCATTGCTGAAGCTGTACCATGTCTATTTGTTGTTGTTCAATATAGAAGCAAACCTTAGGATACAAAAAGGCATGGGACAGGAAATACAATAGGCTCCTGCCCTTATCGATTGCCTTTTGCATTCACATAGAATGAGAAGGAGAGAAATAAGAAAAATGGAGACAGGAGATGGACCGTGTCAGGTCTGCTGTCCCTCCATTTTCACAATCAGTTTTATGGATGTTGATTACATTTTCATGGATCTTTCAATGACTGCCTTTTGGAGAACATGGTCTGCTTATTTTAATGAAATACAATACACTGCACCGTTCATTATATCAGAGCAGTAAGTTAACTCAATTGTTCCTTTATCTTTTTAATACGTGGAGAGAGGGGAGAAGAAGACATTGTCTTGCAAACCATAGGAGAGAAATAATAATTATAAAGAAGAAGAAATGTGAGGGGTGAGAAGATAACTCTGCAGTGAATTTCTACTGAGAAAAAGAAGGTTGTTCACAAACACTGAATATAATCCAATCCAAAGCATTTAGAAGTCCCGTAAACTTAGGTACCTGCTGGTAGTTTCTGTAGCTTCAGTTTACAGTTCATTTAGCATATAATATTCACATCAACTAGATTTCAGTCATGGGCCAAGGCTGAATAAAATCCAGATATTTCTGACATGGATTCCAGTGCCTCAGATTTTCCCTAGACCTTTGTCCAGGTTTGTGGCATTTACGCTCTTCATCATTAGATGTGTTTATGCAGAAGGGCTGAAGGTTTAATACTGATGACCAATGATGGAGCATGGAGGTGGAGCCCACATGTTTAAAAGTCTCAGCCTGAGGGTTGTGAAGGTTAGATAAAGAAGAGATAGGGATGTGAAGAGAAGATTAAGAAAAAGTTTAGGGAGACAAATGAGTGAGGTTTGAGAACAGTAAAAGGACAGTTTGAGTGTATCTGCTTAGAGGAACTTTCAATTAAGGGCACACGAGAAAACCTGAAACTGAAACAGCTTGTTCTATCCAATCAATGTTATTTTACTTTATTAACATTACAATTGACTGGGACTTGGTTATTTCAACTGGGTAACCCTGAATGGTGGCAGCAAGAATAAAAAGAAGGTGTGTACGGGCCAATGAATGGTCCATGAAATGACTGGGGGATCTGTATAGGTAATGCTGCAAGGTTCTTTTAATGCAGAAGGAATCCTGTAAAGCAAAACCTCTGGTTTGGCTCTCATTGATGTCAGAGCTTAATGTGAGAGTACTAATTTTATCTATTTATTTGTGATTCTTTTCTTCTTGCTAAACATGCATACCCATAATTTGATGGCACTCACATGGGCCAGAAGGAATCTGATAACCAGCAGCCCTAGATCTTCAAACAAAGCATCCTGTATTTTCTAGGGAGTGTGTTTCCAGGCACACTGCACATCTCCACTCGCTGCACACTAATGTGGACACATAAATTGAAAGTTTCGGAGGGGGCGCACCGCCATGTTTGCTATAACAATAGCAAAGAACATTGTACTTCCTTCAACACTAAGAAGGTCTATTTGACACAGACTAGATTTGGATCCCCTTATCCAAGGGAGATAAGTTCCAAACCTGCCCCCACTCCTGCAGATGCTGAAAAACACAGATTATAGTGAATGCTGCTGGAGGAGTGGATGCAATACATACCATGGTCTCTAGAAGCCACTTCTGGAAACTTCATCATTAGAAAAATGTATATATTGTATATATTTTTCTTTTAACACATTTAATATTAGAGAGGGGCATGACTTGAACTTTTAGTTCATTTTGTTATTCATTATTCGTTTCATTACCTAACGAAATGAATAACAAACCCCAGGGTGAATTTAAAACAAAACAAAACAAACTGGGGGAAAAAACTGGTTCAGTTCAGTTCAGTTCATTGATGGCAGCACCGGAGATGTCTCCTACCTGGTGCTGGTCTTCCTGGTCTGGTCTTCCGGGCTGCAGGAAGGAGCAACCGGGGGGGGGGGGGAGAGCTGACTGGCCGCACTACAGCTATGGTGCAGGCCACATGGTCAGAAGTAATAAATAAAATAAAATAAAATAAAATAAAGGAGCACTGACCCGGCCCCAGGGGTGGCCGGGTCGGCACCCTAAAATAAAGAAAAATATTAAAAATAAAAGCAGCACTGACTGGGCCCCGGGGGCCACACAGTTGGAGATTGAAGGAAAAACAAACAAACAAACAAAAAGATGATCGGTCTGCATTACAGCTGTAGCACGAGCCACGTGGTCAGACCTGGAAGTAAAAAAAAAACAAATAAATAAAAATACAAATAAATAACTTTAAAAAGGGAGTGCTGCCTCGGCCCCAGGGACCGTGCGGTCGGTGCTTTAAAAATATCACTAGTACCGGCAGCAGCGGCTCCTCCTGGGACTGCCTGCCTGGCGCTGGAGGACAGGTGGCAGTGACTGCCTTCACGGGCAGGAGGACAGTGGTTGTGCAGGGAGGTGAAAGCACGTGCAACTGGGCCAGGAAAACAGGAGGGCAAGGAGTAGTAGTAGTAGGAGGAAGGCGAGGAAGGCAGAGAAGGTCCGTGGCCAGGCCCCCAAGGCTGCCTGGCCTCATGACTTCCAGGTGCGCTTCCCTTTCTCCCAGGTTTGCCTGGCATGGTGCGGCTCCATTGAAAGGTGATTAGGTGAAGATTAAATCCTGAAGAAGAGAGCCTCCCCCAGGGCACCAGCAGCAGCAGCAGCAAAGGCAGACCCTGTGCATCAGGAGGATCCTCCCTACCTTGATTGAGGCATGGCCAGGGATCCGGGGTGGTTGTCCTTTCCTCCCATGCAAAGCAGCTGCTGTCTCCGCTGGCACTGTCTCTGCCAACTGTTTGCAAGCAGCAGCTTTCCCAGCTCAGGGGGAGAGTCCCCCAGTGCAGAGAGAGCATCATCACCCTGGGACCAACCGGCCAGCTTCCCTTCTTCTTCTTCTTCTTCTTCTTCTTCTTCTTCTTCTTCTTCTTCTTCTTCTTCTTCTTCTTCTTCTTCTTCTTCTTCTTCTTCTTCTTCTTCTCCTCCTCCTCCTCCTCCTCCTCCTCCTCCTCCTCTCACCCCTCCCCACCCAGGTGGTGGTCTGGCGCGGCTCTCCTCCTGGGCTCTGGCTGTGGCGGGGAGATGCTCGCATGGCTTGCAAGGTAAGGCATGCTGCCACTTCCCTTCCTTCCATCCACCCCCGCCTCCCTGGACAAGGTCACTCACCAGCCACCTCGTGCAGCCTCCTTTTGGGGCAGCAGTGGTGGAAGGGGGATTGATCCTGTGGTGGCTCAACCTGACTGGACCCCTCCTCCTGAAGAAACACGAGCCGGGATGGGCGCAGCTGGTGCAAGGACCAGGATGCACAATTCAACCACACTGCCCCCCCAAAATGCATTGCAAGTGTGTTCCCAGTGGCGGGGGCTTCCAATGCACATCTCTGTAGAAATCCATTGGCTTGGAAATATCCAGGCAATCAAGCAGCTCCGAGGTGCAGGGGCCAGGATCTGCCGCCGCCACCACCACCACTGAGCCGCCGCCACCACCAGTAAGAACCTGAGCCAGTTTGGATTGATTTGGGTTCGTACAAATATATTTTTTAAAAAATTGTATGAACCCGAACCGAGCCAAGGGTTGGCCCGAACCAGACGAACCCGAACCATGGGTTTTCTGGTTCGTGCCCACCTCTATTCAATATTTCCAGACTGTGGACACGTGAATCAGGAAATATTCATCCTGCAGATCCTACTCTATACCCCTCTGGTATAATGTTGTGAAGGCCACTTTCACAAAGACTGTTGCCATAAGTTTTTGAAAATCACAACCCATTTCTTCAGTCTCATTCTTAATGCCAAATAAAATGTTAGTCTTTAAGATTATAGGCTTTAACTATGAGTGTTTCTATGCTGCAAGTAGTCTCTTTGAATATCTTATAATACTCTCATTTTATACACCTGGTATTTTCTTTCTTTATACCATTTTCCCAATGTCAGCTTTGGTAGATGGAATGAAGTGAAAATATTTGGTTATCCTGCCCTTTACTAGAGTCAAAAAATAAATATTGGGTGAGACCTTTCTCCATCCTTTCCTGCCAAATGATTTCTGTCTCTCACATATGCACAAGTTTGATAATGCATCAGTATTCAGCAGAAAAGGATCTCCAATGTAGGTAGGAACAGTAGTATGAGCTTGAGGTGGGTAATTTCCCCATTTGCCTGGAATCTGTTCTCAGCTTCATTTTCAATTTCTCCTTAGCTCTCCTATTTCTAGTGTCTTATGCCAGCATCCCTACACTTCTTTTTATATCATTAGTACATGGTCATGTTATAAAAAGAATTTAGGAATAATAATTTGAACAATTTTTTTGTTCTTCTGGCAAGTTCCTGTAAAGGAAAAATATACAGAAACCAACAGAGACAAGAAATTGATGCAGACAGGACAGGAGATTTATCTAACCTAAGTGGAAACAACAGTCTTGGAAGACTGGAGGAGCCAAAATTAGATAAGGCATCTCCGAGAGCACAAGAAACATACCTACATTTATAAGTTTGTAAAATCTTAACCCCAGCAAGAATCAATGGCCTAGAATTTTGGTCCTAACTCTGTACTAGAAATGGGCACAAAATGGAAAAATAGCATTTTGTTTTGTTTCATTCTGTTTCCTTTGTAGTTTCATTTTGTTATGAACAATTTTGTTTAAAAATGCAACAAAATGCAACAATATGAAATAATTAATGATGCTATATGGGTCTGCTCCCCTGGGTCCTAGAGCTACCCAATTTTGTGGGTAGTTCAAATGTCAGGGCAGCAGGCTGGAAATCACAATCTGTGTGCAGAGAGTTGGGACCTAGTAATGGATGATGTACCAGTATGATATTGTGGTCCATCTGGGAAGAGATGGGTTGCCAGGTAGATCAGTGAGGAGGAGGATTTGATGGTGATTAGGAAACATCCAATGCAAAAGTCATATGAATTCAAGAGGATCCAGTAAGATCCGGTTTCTTTAGTTTAAATTTCAGTTTAAATAAAATAGGTTTAGTGGTAAAAGAAGCAATATATTACCATATTCACCAGCCAATCCTCTCTCTAAATTTAAATAAAAAAGGTTTATGGGAAAAAGAAGCCAAATCTTACTGGATCTTCTTGATTTCATATGATTTTTGCATGGGATTTTCCCAATCACAATCAAATCATCCTCCACACTGATCTACCTGGCAGCCCATCTCTTCCCAGATGGACCACAATATCTTACTGGTAGAACATCCGTTCCTACGTCTCACCTCTCTGCACACAAATTGCAATTTCCAGCCTGCTGTCCTGACTTTCTAGGATGGTATCGGTATGTTCTGACAAGGTAATACAAAACATTTCCATACCAAAATAGAAAATGTCATTTTGTTTTCTTTCTTGATGGAACACGCTTCCATTTTGTTTTGTTTCGTAATGTTTTGGTATGTACTGAAATAAAATGATGAAACAGCATTTTTTTGTTTCATGCCCATCTCTACTCTGTACCTTTGTGGTTACATGTATGTTCACAACTTGTTACATGTCAATGCATGTGACATCTTTTTTGTACCCTTGAGTTGGCATTTGACACCTCTCTGGACATAGTAACTTCTTTTAAAGAATACTAAATCCATTATGACCCTGATTTGTTTTTGGAGTCTTTTCTAGAGAAGTTTCTATTTCCTTATATTTCTGGAGCTCTAGGTCAAAGTATCTTACTCTTGCAAAGGCTCCTTGCCTGACTGTCCTTGGAGCTGGCTACCTGCTTATGTCTTTCTCCTTTGCAAAAATTGCTTCTTGAATATGGAGTCACAGCCTTAGCAGTGAGACATGTTACAGAAATTATAGATTCATAAGATATATTAGTGGACCAATTTTTCATCACTACAATCACAATCTATTTTGAAAACAGCAAGCAGCAGCAGATCAACTGAAGGAATAATTTGTAAAAAGAAAACAAATTGAATACAAGAGCGGCAGGCAGAGTTGTCTGCTGGGCTTCTTCTGGATCAGTCATTTGTAATTTTTCCATTCCTTCAGTCGCAATTGATTTGCCAGCTCAGGTTGTTTTGCTTGCAAGGGAACATCATTCTTTTGTTATGACAAGGAAATGATAGGGTGGGTATAAATTCAACATGACTCCATAGCTTCTGGATGACCTCTGAGGTCTTCTGTTATCTCTGGGTAGTACTGTTAGATAGTTTTCCCCTACTAAGATGCAGGATAGAGTGGCTGTGCCAGGGGGAATTGGCCTCTTTCTTTCTGTTCAGTCTGTCTGGGTTCTGAAAAAAAAATAAAGATCAACAGCAAAAAAAAAAAAAAGAAGAAGAAGAAGAAGAAGAAGAAGAAGAAGAAGAAGAAGAAGAAGAAGAAGAAGAAGAAGAAGAAGAAGAAGAAGAAGAAGAAGAAGAAGAAGAAGAAGAAGACCACCATCATCTGATACAACAGCAGTTCAGGTCATCACCATGAATATCTCAATTACTATGTATAAATGTGAAAGTCTTGACAGTGAAGAAAAGTGACGGGGGGGGGGGAGATTCATTCTAAATGTGGTGTTGGAGATGAGGCATACGGATACCATGGAATATAAGCAAGACAAATGAGAGCTACATTATATCTAGTCTGAAACTCACTAAAACAAAACTACCATATATTGGAAATATCAGAAGACAACTCAATAGAAAAGTCAATAGTACTTGGAAGTGTTGGATGCAGAAGTAAAACATGAAGATTAGAGATGGGCACAAACCAAAAAAATGGCAATTTCTTTTGGTTCAGTTCGTTTTAGGGTTTGGTTTGGTTTGTTTCATTTTTAACATTTTTTTCCGAAATATTTGTTTCATTGGTTCATTTTGTTTGTTATTTGTTTGCAATTGAATCTATTTGACAGCATGCAGGTGGAAAAAACATTTTTAAAAATAAAATAAAAAAACACAGACGTTGACAACAACTGCACAAACTGGACTGGCAACATCCTCATCCTCATCATCCACATCATCATCATCATCTTCAATCATCAACACATCATCTTTACCAGATGGCGGCAGTGGTGGCAGTGGCGGTGGGGCAATCCTGGCCCTTGTGGCAGGGGCTTTTTTTTAAAAGCACCAACTGCATGGCCCCTGGGGCCGGGTCAGCACTGGTTTTATTTTTTATATTTTTTCTTTATTTCAAGGTGCCCACCCAGCCACCCCTGGGGCTGGGTCAGCGCTCCTTTATTATTATTATTAGTTTTGATTTATTTTTATTTTATTTTTATTGTATTATTTTTTTACTGCCAACCATGTGGCCCGCGCTACAGCTGTAGCACAGGCCGGTCAGCTTTTTTTTCTGGTTGACCCTCTCTGCAGCCAGGAAGACCGGACCTCCAGGAAGGACAAGCACCAGGTAGGGGACATCTCCGGTGCCACCATTAATGAACCAAACCGAACTGAACTGAACCATTTTTTTTGTTTGGTTCGTTTAGTTCTAAATCCACTCTGAGGTTCATTATTTGTTTCATTAATTAACAAAATGAATAACGAATAACAAAACAAACTAAAAGTTCATTTCGTGCCCATCTCTACTGTTGACGATAGTAACTTTTTGAGGTCACACATTTGACATACCAAGTTGATAACCAAAAACACTCATATACAGTATACCCAGTGTGGTGCAGTGGATAGAAAAATGGACTAGGATTCAGAAGACTGGAATTTGAATCCCTGCCCAACCATAGAAACTCACTGGGGGTATGGAACTTGTGAAACCACCCCTTAATTATGCCACTCCCATTGAAAACTCTATTTCGGTCTCTCTAGTTTGGTTTCAACTTGAAAGCACATAACAAAAACAAAATTTGACCCTGTTAAAAGCTTACACTCATCTATTTGAATAAAGTCTAAACAAAACATTCTATCTTGTTAAACAAAAGGAATGCAATTATTAAACACAGCTCTATATTTATTCAGTTTACTTAGCACCTGCTATTTAGCATTGATCTTTTAAATGATAATAATGATGGACTATATATAAATTATAATCATTAATAATATATTTGCAATACTCCATTGTATCTTTTTCTGTCTTCTTTGTGCCTTCCATTCCCCTTTCTCCCCAAATGTACTTTTAAAAATGCATCCATGACATTTGGAGGGGAATGACAGTGAATGAACTTTTCACATAAGAGAATGACTTCTTCACCGTAAAAAGGAGGCAGTCATTGTGCTCAGAAACACAATTGTTTCTCTCACCCCATTTTAAAGAACTACCATTAAATTAAAAGTGAAAAAGTCAAGTGTACTACTTGCACCTTAGTCTGTGCCTGATTGAAAGCTGGGCATTCACATTTTGAAAGATTATAAAGATAGTACCAGGAGAAGTGCCTATTTCATCTAAAGTGTATCTGTTCTTTTGTGTTATACATTATACATCACAGTGATATTTGAAGGGAGATTTATTATAATATCTGGTGGGAAGCTTTGTACATTTATAATGTAAAGCTTTTATCACACATTCAGAGCATTATTTTAGAATAAATGTGCCCTGCTTCAGTGAGACGAAGCCTCTTTTGCTCAACAAGTGTCTGTATGAACAGAAAGCCAACACTTATACTGCTGGATAGGAGTTGTAATTCTTCCAAGGGAAGTCTGGTGTAGAGGATGGCAAGGTGAAGTGTGAGATTTCTTTCTTGAACCATGGCACTGAATTTCGTATGGCTCGGTTAAAAATCTTCTCGTTAAAGATCTTTCTGGCAGCTCTTCCTGTGATTGTCTGAAATTTTAGGTATTTTTAAATGGGTTCACCATCAGAGCATTATTTTGATTCACAGTATATTAAATGTACAAGGGTGGTGGCTTGCTGACAACTTCTGCATTCGCTAAGACACACAGGGTGTTAAAGATGCAAAGGAAGGTTTTGAAATATCTTCCAGGATGCAAAACCACAAAATTGTGAAATTATAGAAATGTTAGAACTAATGTGAAATGTTTGTGTGGCAAGATGTTGAATCAGCAAAGAAGTGTCATTTTAGAAGTATAATTTTAGACATGCACAGAGGAACACCAGGTCAGGTAAAGAAAAAGGAACAACTATTAATGTAACAGCAAGCTGGTTTGAGCTATTTTCCATAAAAGTGAAACTACTGTGGAAGATTCTGGACCCTGGGTATGGCAGGTTAAAGAGTATTTAAGGAAATGTTGTGGACCATTTGAGGATCCATTATCTCTCTGACCACTGTTAGCGTCACCCAGATTCTGTGACCCAAAATGCACTTAGTTCTTGTATGTTTGTCTTGCCCTGTGTTATAAACCTTGTGTGTCTAATAAATTGCACTCAGCATTTATCTCGAGCATGGAAGTGTTATTCTTTGCACCAAAAGGACCAGACTTATAATTGTGACAATTTGTCTGATTATCACCTGTATAATGGAAATATTAGTGGCAGACGCTGGTTGAAAACTTCCTTTTTCAGTTTTAGAGTTGCTCATGATTCACATGCAATAGAATGAATAACACTCCAAAATTGAAAACGAAGCACTGAATTTGTAGCAATCATCAACTGGCAATGACATCATTCCTATTGTTCAGGCAGAACCCATGCAAAAGGATTCTGGTCCAGAAACACTTTATCACCACAGCTGTGCATGAACTGACTTCTGAAATTCTCATCCCTATTAGTGGGAGGGAGAAATGGGGAGGGGAAGGAACAAAATTCATAAAACATCACCAGAAGATGGGAAAAAATCTCCAGCATTTTCTCAGTGGAAGGGGGCACTGTTAACTGGGACAGTAGCATAACTTTGTTCTCCCTCAGCCTAAGTTAAAGTAGCAACAACAGCCAATGTGATTCTTGGTTGCATCAACAGAAGCATTGTGTCTACATCAGGGGTCCTCAAAGTTTTCAAACAGCGGGCCGATCCACCACCACCCAGACACCACTGGGGGCCGGATCACAGTACAAAAGCAGCTGCAGAGGTTGGCTTGCTCACAAAACAGGGGGTAGGTGGGGGGCTTGCAATTGGTCCCAGGGGCCGGATTCAGGACCTTGGGGGGCCGCATCCGGCCCCGGGGCCTTAGGTTGAGGACCCCTGGTCTACATCAAGGGAAGTGATAGTACCACTCTATTCTGCTTTGGTAAGACCCCATCTGGAGTACTGTGTCCAGTTCTGTGCACCTCAATTTAAAAAGGATGTTGACAATCTTGAATGGGCCCAGAGGAGGGCGCCCGGGATGACTGAGGGTCTGAAGGAAATGTCTTACGAGGAGTGGCTCAGGGAACTGGGAGTGTTTAGCCTTACAAAAAGAAGACTGAGAGGGGATATGATAGCTATGTTTAAATATTTGAAAGGATGTCACATTGAAGACGGGACTTGTTTGTTTTCCATGGCTTCAGAGACTAGGCAATGGTTTCAAACTACAGGAAAAGAGATTCAATTTAAACATTAGGAAGAATTTCATAACAGTTAGAACTGTTTGGCAATGGAATATGCTGCCACGGAGGGTGGTGGGGCCTCCTTCTTTGGAGGTTTTTAAGCAGAGGCTGGATGGCCATATGTCAGGAGTCCTGTGATGGGGGTTCCTGCATGGCAGGGGGTTGGACTCGATGGCCCTTGAGGTTTCTTCCAACTCTGTGATTCAATGATTCTGTGATTCTACTATTGACAGGCTGGCTAACACCTTGCATCCTTGCTTCTACCCCTTAATCAAGTGTCATTGCTAGAGAGTTTTGGTGGTGTCAATGGAATCCATCAAACAAATGGCATAGAAATTTTGGGAAAACTTTTGCAAACTAGCCTTAACAGGGTAAGAAAATGGAAATATTAGATAAGATTGGCAATGCTTATAATGCAGCTGCTTGCCTATTAGACATGCAGCCATTATGAATGAGGATAGTATTGTGTCCAGCTGTAAAAAAAACTGTGACATTCATGCTATGTCCTTGTTTTTCCTGTACTTTGCCTAAAGATTTACTTTCATTCTCCTATGAAAAATGCTTCCTTTAATGACTCATTCTCAGGGTTTTTTTTTTTTTACAAATTCTTTCTCATATATTTTTAAGATAATCATTGCATTATGCTGCATTTAATTTTTCTTTCCATTGCATTGTCTTTCATCATCTGTATCTTGCCAACAGTTTGCACTGAAGCCCCAAAAGCTTTACCTTCTGATATCTTCCTCTGAGCTTTAATTGATGTGTGGGAAATTGGCAAGACTTTTGGCTGCTACAGCAAAGTTTCTACACTGAAAGACAAGATATGCATGCTCGCGCACTGCTCAGCCACTTAATAAGTCAGGTATGCATAAGAATCTTGAACCTCAATCATGAGGATTTCTCTAAAATGTCTCCTCTGAAATTATTTCAGAAGGAATTTCTTTTCCACCAACCTGACTAAGAATGGTCAAAATTCATAGGAGAGCATCTTTTGACATGGCACTAAGACTATTTTGTATGTTGGCTTTGGTCAAGGTTAATCTTGATGATCCTTTGTCAGCAAAGCATTTGTGAAAGATGTGGTAGGCCTAAAAAGTACAATGCAGTTAAATGAGCTGTAATAACCACAGATGGTTTGTGTGTTGGGGGGGGGGGGGTTAGGTAAGGTAGAATCCAGAAAGAGGACAGATGGGGTGGTGCTGCCTGATTAGCTGCTTTGTAGGCACTAAAATTTCATGGCCAAATCCTGACATGAGAAGGCCCTTGGCTACTAATTAGAAAATAATATTGCTGTGCATGTAGGTAGAAGTGGGATATAATGTAGATCCCTGCACTACTTAATCTAAACAAATGTTAGATATGCTGCACACTCTATTTAGATACTTTCATTGTCAGGTGTCATTTGGGAGCACAGAGGAATTGGGTAACCAATCATTAAAGGCACCACCGAAAAATCAAAATCAAAATTTCTGCCCTCCAATATTCCTTGCCCTACGATTAATCACCTCACAGACAAAAGCATAGCAATTCCTTATAGTTTAGCTAGCTCCCTAGGATCCATACACAGACATTAGAGATAAGGAGGAATATCCTTAACTAAAGGAATCATCTAAATATCACAGGAGCAATTCCCCTATATCTGTGGAAGTAAATTAACTTTCAACCTTTGGTCCTTGATCTTCAGGCCTTAAGCACAAACTGCTTTCAAATGTGATTTTGCAACTTTGAAAAAAATCTACCTATATCTCCTCTTTGCAACATTAATGTGCTTTCAGCTCTACAGACAGCTTGGGCGTGTTTATGATCCCAGCAGACGTAGCTTAGCATAATTTGATATATAGGCATACCTCAGGCCTGCACAATTGCATGTGACAATGTGTAAATTTTGTCGGCCAAGTGGCCTCACAGCTGTGGCAGCAGCTACAAGAACAGAGGTGTAGGAAAGGGGGGGGAGGAGGGCTAGGCTGTGTGCCGTGCACACTCAGCGCTCTCCAGCCTGGCTGGGTGGCCATGTGCACACTCCTTTAAGTAGACCACCGGGGCCCTTGGGGAGATCAAAGTAGACCACAGGGACATTGGGAAGAAAAAAGTAGACTGTAGGCTGCTCAAAGTTGGACAGCCCTGGCAGACATGTTCACATGCAAGTAAGCTATCTATGAGAAATCAATTTATTGCTTTTTATAGTTCTGATGGCTCATGTGAAGGAGCATTCATGAATCAATTGTGCTTGTCCTCCTTCTGTCCACACCAAATATTTCATATGTGGTAGGAGTGTGCAAGCCCTGGGATCTGTCTTATGTCATGTTATGAGCATCTGCAGCCTCAGTCTGGAATATCTTATAAATGGGGCACATTTCTACTTTTGTGTCCCAGTTGATCAGTGAGGCTACAAAATAAAACAGGTTGAACTTTGCTTTCATCATTGTAAGGCTAATTACACTGGTGACAATGAGGCCTGTAATAAGACCTCCTGGGGTAGGAACTGGCAAGCCACCCCGGTATCCCTGCCAAGAACATCCCATGGTCAGAAACAAAAGGCTAAAAGATATGATGCTGGAAGATGAGCCCCTCAGGTCGGAAGGTGTCCAACATGCTACTGAGGAAGAGCGGAGGACAAGTACAAGTAGCTCCAGAGCTAATGAAGTGGCTGGGCCAAAGCCGAAAGGACGCTCAGCTGCAGACGTGCCTGGAAGAGAAAGGAAAGTCCAATGCTGCAAAGAGATATACTGCATAGGAACCTGGAATGTGAGATCTATGAACCAGGGTAAGCTGGATGTGGTCAAACGTGAGATGGAAAGAATAAACATTGACATCCTGGGCATCAGTGAACTTAAATGGACAGGAATGGGTGAATTCAGTTCAGATGACTATCACATCTACTACTGTGGGCAAGAATCCCATAGAAGAAATGGAGTAGCCTTCATAGTCAACAATAGAGTGAGAAAAGCAGTGCTGGGATACAACCTAAAAAATGATAGAATGATCTCGGTACGATTCCAAGGCAGTCCTTTGAACATCACAGTAATCCAAGTTTATGCTCCAACTACCGGTGCTGAAGAGTCTGAGATTGACCAATTTTATGAAGACTAACAAGAACTTCTAGAACTGACACCAAAGAAAGATGTTCTTCTCATCATAGGGGATTGGAATGCTAAAGTAGGGAGTCAAGTGATAAAAGGAATAACTGGCAAGTTTGGCCTTGGAGTTCCAAATGAAGCAGGGCAAAGGCTAATTGAGTTTTGTCAAGAGAACAAGCTGGTCATTGCAAACACTCTTTTCCAACAACACAAAAGGCGACTCTACACATGGACATCACCAGATGGACAATACCGGAATCAGATTGACTATGTTCTCTGCAGCCAAAGATGGAGGAGCTCTATACAGTCAGCAAAAACAAGACCTGGTGCTGACTGTGGCTCAGATCATCAGCTTCTTATTTCAAAATTCAAACTAAAACTGAAGAAAGTAGGGAAGATCACTGGGCCAGTCAGGTATAACCTAAGTCAAATCCCATATGAATACACACTGGAAGTGAAGAATAGATTCAATGAACTAGATTTGGTGGACAGAACACCTGAAGAACTATGGATGGAGGCTTGTAACATTGTACAGGAGGCTGCAATGAAAAATATTCCAAAGAAAAGAAAATGCAAGAAAGCAAAGTGGTTGTCCAACGAGGCCCTACAAATAGCGGAGGAGAGAAGGGACGCAAAATGCAAGGGAGAAAGGGAAAGATACAGAAAATTGAATGCAGACTTCCAAAAAATAGCAAGGAGAGACAGGGCGGCCTTCTTGAATGAACAGTGCAAAGAAATAGAGGAAAACAATAGAAAAGGAAAAACCAGAGATCTGTTCAAGAAAATTGGAGATATTAAAGGGGCATTTCGTGCAAAGATGGATATGATAAAGGACAAAAATGGTAGGGACCTAACTGAAGCAGAAGAGATCAAGAAGAGATGACAAGAATATACAGAAGAATTATATCAGAAAGATCTGGACGTCCCTGATAACCAAGATAGCGTAATTGCTGACCTGGAGCCAGACATCCTGGAAAGTGAAGTCAAGTGGGCCTTAGAAAGCATTGCAAACAACAAGGCCAGTGGAGGTGATGGCATTCCAATTGAACTCTTTAAAATCTTAAAAGAGGATGCTGTAAAGGTGCTGCATAAGATATGCCAGCAAATTTGGAAAACCCAGCAGTGGCCAGAGGACTGGAAAAGATCGGTCTACATTCCAATCCCAAAGAAAGGAAACACCAAAGAATGCTCCAACTATCGCACAATTGCACTCATTTCACATGCTAGCAAGGTTATGCTCAAAATTCTACAAGGCAGGCTTCAGCAGTATGTGGAAAGAGAACTTCCAGAACTACAAGCTGGATTTCGAAGGGGCAGAGGAACTAGAGACCAAATCGCCAACATGCGCTGGATTATGGAGAAAGCCAGAGAGTTCCAGAAAAACATCTACTTCTGCTTCATTGACTATGCCAAAGCCTTCGACTGTGTAGACCACAACAAACTATGGCAAGTCCTTAAAGGAATGGGAGTGCCTGAACACCTTATCTGTCTCCTAAGAAATCTATATGTGGGACAAGCAGCAACCGTCAGAACTGGATATGGAACAACTGACTGGTTTAGAATCGGGAAAGGAGTACGACAAGGCTGTATACTGTCACCTTGCCTATTTAACTTATATGCAGAGTACATCATGAGAAAGGCTGGTCTGGATGAATCTCAAGCCGGAATTAAGATTGCCGGAAGAAATATCAACAACCTCAGATACGCAGATGATACTACTCTAATAGCAGAGAGTGAGGAAGAATTAAAGAACCTCTTAATGAGGGTGAAAGAGGAGAGTGAAAAAATGGGCTGAAGCTCAACATCAAAAAAACTAAGATCATGGCCACTGGTCCCATCACCTCCTGGCAAATAGAAGGGGAAGAAATGGAGGCAATGACAGAGTTTATTTTCTTGGGCTCCTTGATCACTGCAGATGGCGACTGCAGCAACGAAATAAAAAGACGCCTGCTTCTTGGGAGGAAAGCAATGGCAAACCTAGATAGCATCCTAAAGAGCAGAGACATCACTTTGCCAACTAAGGTCAGGATTAGAGATGGGCACGACTTAGCGGTATTCCCGTTTCCGTTTCCGTTACTCGTTTCCGTTACTCTACGGAAACGGTAACGGGAATCACTGCCCCAGACTTCGAGCTCGAACCGACGAACGAACAATTTGGTCTGATTTGTCGTGCTCGTTACTTGCATCGCGCAATGCCAAGCGGCACAGAAAAAAAGTTTTTAAAAGTTAAAAAAAAAAACCGATTCCCGGCCCTAAAAGTAGGCGAAAACTGTCTGAGGGCACCTACCAGGCCAGAAGGGTGTTTTATTTGGGGGGGGGGTTTCCCCGCCCCCCTCTCCTTGGCTATTGCTACTGCTGCGCTGCTGGTACCAGGCTGGGAGGGCGCATCCATTTGCCATGCAGTGCGGGGGATCCAAAATGGCGACCGCAATATTTTTTTTGAAATCGTTGCCCAAAACCCCACCAAAGCACCACAGAAACATGCGAAAATTAGCTATTTTAAATGCTTGAATTTTTACAGGAGCAGCAGTGGGTTTTTCTTGCAAAAAAAAAAAAGTCTCCGTTGATTTTATTTTATTTTATTTTATTTTATTTTTTTACACCTGCACATTTGCAATGATGGGCTCGCCCATGGGAGTGGACCATGCAAAGTTTTGCAGCCATTCCACCAATCGCATGGTCAGGTTTTGCTGACTGTACCAGGCTGGGAGGGCGCATCCATTTGCCATGCGGTGGGGGGGGGGATCCAAAATGGCGACCGCAATATTTTTTTTGAAATTGTTGCCCAAAACCCCACCAAAGCACCACAGAAACATGTGAAAATTAGCTATTTTAAATGCTTGAATTTTTACAGGAGCAGCAGTGGGTTTTTCTTGCAAAAAAAAGTCTCCGTTGATTTTATTTTATTTTATTTTATTTTATTTTTTTACACCTGCACATTTGCAATGATGGGCTCGCCCATGGGAGTGGACCATGCAAAGTTTTGCAGCCATTCCACCAATCGCATGGCCAGGTTTTGCTGACTGTACCAGGCTGGGAGGGCGCATCCATTTGCCATGCGGTGGGGGGGGGATCAAAAATGGCGACTGCAATATTTTTTTTTGAAATTGTTGCCCAAAACCCCACCAAAGCACCACAGAAACATGCGGAAATTAGCTATTTTAAATGCTTGAATTTTTACAGGAGCAGCAGTGGGTTTTTCTTGCAAAAAAAGTCTCCGTTGATTTTATTTTATTTTATTTTATTTTATTTTTTTACACCTGCTCATTCGCAATGATGGGCTCTCCCATGGGAGTAGACCATGCAAATTTTCCACCAATCGCATGGCCACTTGGCCAGGTTGACCACAGAGACTTCTGGGATGTGCCAATCGGGCATAAACAGCCCACTAATCGTAGCCCAAACCCGAACCCTAAACCTAACCCATACGCCAGTACACTGTCCTTCTAAGTGGGTCAGAGAGGCACCCAGATGCACCCCAATACTCACCGTAACCTCACCCGTAACTAGCCTAACCCTAGCCGTTGCACTAAGCCGTCTTAACCCTAAGCCAGATCTACTTGCATTGCACTACATGCAAGTACGTGAGACACAGCGGGTGCAAAGAGTCTGCCAGTCCGTCACTTGTGGCTCTGGCTGACTCCTGCAGCTCCCTCCAGGAGCCCGCTACCCCCTCCCCAAACCAGTACTAACGACAACGAAAAAAAACGAAAAAACGAACCGACTAATTTTTGCAAATTTTCGCGAAAAACGGAAACGAGCCGAAACGGAACCGGCCCGACTAACGACAACTCGAAAATTTTTTTTTTCAAGTCGTGCCCATCTCTAGTCAGGATGGTTAAAGCTATGGTTTTTCCAGTAGTGATGTATGGAAGTGAGAGCTGGACTATAAAGAAGGCTGATCGCCGCAGAATTGATGCTTTTGAGCTGTGGTGCTGGAGGAGAGTCTTGAGAGTCCCATGGACTGCAAGGAGATCAAACCTATCCATTCTGAAAGAAATCAACCCCGAATGCTCACTGGAAGGACAGATTTTGAAGCTGAGGCTCCAGTACTTTGGCCACCTCATGAGAAGAGAGGACTCCCTGGAAAAGGCCCTGATGCTGGGAAAAATCGGAGGTAAAAGGAAAAGAGGACGACAGAGAATGAGATGGTTGGACGGTGTCATCGATGCAACCAAAATGAATTTGACAAAACTCCGTGAGGCAGTGGAGGATAGGAAGGCCTGGCGAGCTCTGGTCCATGGGGTCACGAAGAGTCGGACACGACTGAACGACTGAACAACAACAACTATGAGCATCTGTGACAGTTATCAGGACTGCATCTGAACAGGTCCCCAAAGTTAATGCAATAGATAAATTAATCACTGATTTAGTGTATTTATACATTTAGCAAGTAGGACAAAACAGCCTTTGAAATTCTGGGGTGATTTTTTAAAAGTAGTTATATAGATCTTGCAGTCGATAGTGCAAGCACTTTTCCTTTAACATTTTTCTTTCAAAATGTTCCAGATGTACTCTGTGGAGAGAGATCTTTTTTTGAGGGGGGGAGGGGGAGCTCAGATGGTGCCATGCTCACCTGAACGTTTAGCAACAGGTAACCATTTTCGAAAATAATTGCTTCATTGTACCCAAACTTGTCAGATTGCAGTGGTAAGGTGACTGTACGGAGTGCGGCCGATAGTTTAATATGAATCTTAAATTGGCATCTTTTCCTTTGACTATTCATATTCACTGAAGGAGCTGATTTTCTGTGTAAACATGCACTGTAGGAAACCAGTTAGACTCTTAAGGTGCCATAGTATTTCAACACAGATGTCCCCTAAACCATGTGTAACCAGGTAATACAAGAGGGTGTCCATTCTACGTCTTCTGGGGACATGAAAGGGGAGAAATATGCAAACAGTTCTAATTCACTGATAATTCCATGTCTATTTAACTCTGAGATTGAAGCATTCGTAATTAACATTTTGGGAGATTTGAGAGGGCATATGCACATATTTGTAGATGCATTAGTATTTGCTGGCAGTGTTCAAACATTTCCAATAAAGTGATATGTGATTTGGGCCATATGTTTCCTGGTTTCTTAATTGGTAATCATTCTCATTGAGGGCAAGATTTATATTCTGAAGAAGCAGGAAAGGGATAGTAAGGTAAAACACACTGAAGGAAGGGACATATTGGAGAGGTGTCTGCTTCCTAAGGGGGTTACTCATAATGACACATGTACACACTATCTGACAAGGCTGTCATTCACAGGACTATTGGAGAGCAGATGGTGGATTTCGGCTACTCACACATATTTCCTCAGTAAAACCTGTCACAGGATCTATTACAGGGACTCCCTAGTGTCTGATAAAGGGTATGTTGTGATGGAATCCTGTGCCAGGAATGGAGGAAGAGTGGCAGAAGCGCTGCATCTTCTAAGTCTACTACATTCTCCTCAGTATAATTAATCTATCTGTGTGAAAATCTTTGCAGATGATGGACATCACAGGGAAGAAAGAAATTCCTTTACTGGAAGGGGGGCAAAAAAAAACTGTGTAAGAGAGAGGTTTTGCATGTTTTATAAAATACTTACCCATAAGGAAGTAACAAGTAGGGTATCATAGGGCTCAGTCCTGGCCACAGTGCTTTTCAACATTCTAATTAGTGACTTGTTTCATTAATTAATTAGTGTGTGTGTGTGTGTGTGTGTGTGTGTGTGTGTGTGTGTGTGTGTGTGTGTCGCGCGCGTGCAGAAACATGTGCAGGGAATGCTTGTTGGATTTCTGGATGACACACAATTGGGTAGAATATCTAAACTATCCATTGGTAGTGTGGTGGTTAAAAAAACTGTAAATAAAATAAATACATAAATACATAAATAATACCCTGATATCAAAAAT
This sequence comes from Phrynocephalus guinanensis, assembly GCA_037367245.1. Classification (NCBI taxonomy): domain Eukaryota; kingdom Metazoa; phylum Chordata; class Lepidosauria; order Squamata; family Agamidae; genus Phrynocephalus; species Phrynocephalus guinanensis. The sequence continues at coordinate 40,514,122 of CM074741.1, read as the reverse complement.
AAATTCAAAAATGTCTTGATAGGCTTGACATTGGGCTGAAAACAACAGCATGGCATTTAACAGGGATGCAAAGCTCTACACCTAGAAAGGAAAAGAACACACCTAAATGCATAGTTACAAGAAGGGGGACCCTTCACTCAGCAATGCTACAAGCAAAATGAATCTTCTGATTGTTGTAGATCAAAGGGCAGCTCTGACCCCCATTCATTGGGGGAGGGGCGCATTTGCCGCCCCAGTCCCGGACTTTGGGCACAAAAACTTTGTGCCCATCCGGGTCGTCTTGCCCGGGGATGGGAGTCTTTAAATAGGCTCCCGACCCCTTCCAGGCCTGTCAGTTGCAAGATCCTCGGCGGCTTCGGACGCACGCGATCGGTGTGCTCCAGCCGGTGCCCCGCCACCCACTGGAGGCTTTTCTCCTTACCGGGGGAGGGCTGCCAGATTTGTCCGTGCCGCCTTGGATCAGGGCCTCGTGGGGTCCTTTAATCATTGCCGCCGTGACGGAAGATCGCCCCTGACCGGCAGCAGTGGTGGCGGAGGTTTGCGGCCTCGCTGTGCTCCAGCCAGTTTATTTTGGCTTGACAGGCCGCCCATCAGCTGTGCTGCCGATCGGAACCTTGATAAGGGCTTCCGCGGCGGTAGCAGCAGCGGCCTCGGTGGCAGCGCGGTGGCACCCGCTTCAGCGGCGCAAGGATGCACCTTCTCCTCTGTGGCCCGTGCCTCAGCCGGGCCGCCTGGTTTGCCTGGGGCTGTTGGTGGGAGGGTTTAGTGGGTGGGTTAGGTAGGAACCAGGGTGGGTTGTTCTTGCCTCGGGAGGGTATTAGTTAAGGCTTAGGGCACAGCCCCCGGGGCGGGCGGGTCATTTGGCCACCACAGCCAGCCACCTTTACTCGCACAGTTTTAGCCAGTGGCGGCTCCTCCTGGCCAGGCACTGGGGGGGTGGCGGCCGCCATTTTGGGCACGCGTAGCGATGGCATTTTGTGCCACCCAGCTGTGGGCAGCTCGTTTTGGGGATTCCCGGGCTTCCCTCAGTGGGTGGTTTCCTGGGGCTTTGGAGCCTGCCTTTTGGGTTGGGCTCCATCCCCACAGTTTTTGTAAAAAAACAAAAAACAAAAAAACAGAATAAAATGCACATTTTGTGGGCTATTATAGTGCTTTAGGGTACATTGAGCTGAGTAGGTGGCAGCAGCCACCTTATTGTGTACCTTTTGTATACCTCTTGGCGGCCATTGTGGTCACTGCCATCAGTGGGATACCTTGTTTGGGAATTTGGGTTAATATCGCTTTCCTGGGCCCCGTGTGCATCCTCGGCTGTCATTATGGCGTCCAAAAAGCGCCCATCCAAATCTGAAGGCAAAGCCCCTGCAAAACTCAGGATACCCCCCCCCCATAACCCGGTCCCTCAGCTTTCTGGTTCGTCCTCTGATGAGGAACTCCCTGACTATTTGGCTGCTTGGGTCAAGCTTAGTCAATTGGAACAGGCTAGGGCAGACCGGTTCGAAGCACCAAGGCCCAGAAGCGGGCAGAATTACACAGAATGGGAGAATTAATGCTTTCCCGCATTGACTTCCTTGAAGGTGAGCTGGCTGCTCTTATTCGCCAAGGTGCGGCTGCGGCTGCCCAGCTCCAACAGGCGGCCCCTTCCGAGGCGTCTACCGTGGGCGCCTTACCTGCTGGAGGAGGGAACGGCAGAGTACCCAGGCATGGCACCCTGGGGGCGCAGGCGGCTCAGGACCTGGCCCTCGACCTTTCCTTCGCTGGCCGTGATTGCCCAGCGGGTACAGCGTTATCCTCTGGGACTTTGGCACTGGGTGAGTCTTTGCCACACCACATCTCCACTCCTGCTTGCCCTTGGCCATGGGGACCACCCCCTCGGCCAGCTGGTCTTTCTATTCCGCCTTTGAATTTGGCCCCTTCTGGGCCCGGCATTGGGGCACCACCCGCTTTACCTGTAGTTGCGGCTGGGGCCCCATTTGTGCAGGAGCCCTGCCCTGCGGCCAACAGGCTGCCTGTTACATAGGATATAGCTGTGCAAGCTAGCCCTTCAGACAACACAGCTGTTGTATCTCCATTGGAATTGCCGGAGGGTGACGAGTGTCTGCCCCTGGGGGATCAACTTTTGCAAGCGACCATCGAAAAAATTCTCAGTGGTAGCTATGTGGACGTATTTGACCTGTTGAACTCAGAGATTGATAGGGAGTCTTTTAAGAGGCTCGATGAGAAAGAGCAGGAGACGCTTCACAAACGCAAGCTGGAAAGATGCTGGACTAACTGGCTTTCGGCATTTTTTAATCTATGCTGCAATCATTATCAAGGCTCACCTTGAGCGTGCTTTGGCCCTGGTCGAGTAAATTGATACCATTCACAGGGCTCATTTGGAATTCGCTGGTTCGGCGTGGTTGCAGTACGATGAACGTTTCCGCCAGCATGCTGCTCATTCTCCCAACCTTTGTTGGGATGAACCATACGGGCCCCTCTGGATGAAAATCATGTCCCCGGCCCATCCCATCTCCGCTGACCACTTTGACAGTGGCCATCTGGTATGCAGAACCAGCCAGCCAGCATCAGCCCGCCCGGTGGCGGGCCAGGCAGTTCAATCCCGCCTGGCCTGTTGGGAGTTTAACTCCAAGGGCTCATGCAACTGACGCCAGTGCAGATTTAAGCACATCTGCTCTGGCTGTGGGGGGCCCATGCCGCTACCGCCTGCCCCAAGGGTAAGCGAACTTCACCCTCAGGCGGTGATGACGGTGCCAAGAAAACCCCTCCAGGAGTGGTTCCCAAAGGGACCTAGCCCCATTAAACTCGATCCCTTGCGTCAATTGCTTCAATGCTACCCGGACAGGGCGACCGCTCTGTACCTTCTTCAGGGCTTTCTCTGGGATTTCCGCATTCCTGCGTTGGGCCCCAGGGCACCCATGTTTGACAGCAATCTTAAATCCATTAAGGGCTTTGAGGATCTGGTCCAGGACAAGATCAACAAGGAGGTGGCAGAGGGGCAGGTCCTGGGCCCATTTCTTGCTCCTCCCACCCCCCAGTTTCACGTGTCACCTTTGGGCATTGTTCCCAAGAAGACTCCGGCTGAGCACAGGCTTATCCACCACCTGTCCTACCCAGATCCCTCACGAGTAGAGATGGGCACGACCAGAAAAATGACGTTTCGAGTTGTCGTTTGTCAGGACGGGTCCGTTTTGGGTCGTTTCCGTTTGTCGGGGAAATGTTCAAAAATTTGTCGTTTCCATTTGTCATTTGTCGTTTGTTGTTTGTCGTTTGTGTTGGGGTTGGGGTTGGGGTAAGTGGGCTCAGGGAGGCACCTCTCTGGGTGCCTCTGATGTCTGACCCACTAAGAAGGGAAGAGAAGTGTTTCGCGTAGCTGCCGCGTACCATACATTACATTATGTTAGGGTTGGGGGGTAAGTGGCAGAGGCACCTCTGTGGGTGCCTCTGACTCACTAAGAAGGAAAGCATACTGGCGTTCAGGCTTATAGTTTAGGGGTAGGGGTAGTGGGCTCTGGCTGGGAGGCACCTCTCTGGGTGCCTCTACTCTGACCCACTAAGAAGGGAAGCGTACTTGCGTACGGATGTGGGTTAGGTTTGGGGTTAGGGTAAGGGCTAGGCTTAGGGTTACGGTTAAGGTTACGGTGGGTTAGTGGGCTGCACCTCTTGGTGCCTCTGACCCACTAAGAAGGACAGTGTACTGGCGTATGGGTTAGGGTTAGTGTTAGGGTTCGGGTTCAGGTTAGTGGGCTTTTTATGCCCTCTGGCACATCCAGAAGTCTCAGTCAAAACCTGGCCATGCGATTGGTGGAATGGGTCCAAAAATTTGCATGGTCCCATCCCATGGCCAGCCCATCATTGCGCAGGTGTAAAAAAAATAAAAAAATAAAATAAAATAAAATCAATGGAGACATTTTATTGCAAGAAAAACCCACTGCTGCTACTATAAAAAATCAGGCATTTAAAATACCTAATTTTCAAATGTTTATGTGGTGCTTTGGTGGGTTTTTGGACCACAATTTAAAAATAAATATTGCAGTCGCCATTTTGGATCCCCCCCCCACCGCATGGCAAATGGAAACAACAAAGATGGCCCTCCAGCCTGGTACCAGCAGCCCAGGACAGGAGAGGGGGGGGAGTCCGGGGACTCACCCAGAAACCACCCCTCTCTGGTAACGATAACGATAACCAAAAACGGAAACGAGATTTTCGCTGCTCCATGCCCATGTCTACTCACTAGTGGTGTACAGTGTGGTACACTTTTCTTGACATTGCCATCTCCATGGTTAAGACCTGTGGCCCTGGGGCTGAGATTGTCAAGTGTGACATAAAATCGGCCTTTAGGCTCCTGCCTGTCTTCCCAGGGGATTTTGAATTGTTGGGCTTCTCATTTGAGGGCAAATTTTACACTGATAGGGTGCTCCCTTTTGGATGCTCCATCTCATGTGCGGCCTTCGAGGCTTTTAGCACCATTTTGGAGTGGGCCTTTAAGGAGAGGACAGGTAGCCATCTTGTGGTGCATTATTTAGATGACTACCTCTTTTGGGGGCTGCTGACTCTGGTCATTGAGCCTTCCTCATGGTCGAGTTTGAGCAACTGGCAGCTTACCTGGGGGTCCCTTTAGCTAGGGAAAAGACCGAAGGCCCCTCCACTTGCATCACATTCTTGGGCATCAAATTAGACACCGTCCAGCAGTCTAGCAGACTGCCGGAGGCCAAACTCAGTGTCCTCAGGGTACTCTTGCCCGACCTTATAGGTAAGCATAAGGTATCCCTTAGGGAACTAAAAGTTGTCATCGGCCACCTTAACTTCACCTGCCGGGTCATCACACCTGGTAGGGCTTTTTTTAGGCGACTTTGTGAAGCCACAGCCGGGCTGAAAAAGCCCCAACACTATAGGAGGATTTCGGCTGAGATGCGCAAAGACCTCAATGTTTGGCTTAGGTTCTTGTCCCAGTACAATGGGGTCTACTTCTGGCGCTCTGAGCTGATATTGGGTGCCAAGCTGCAGGTGCAGACGGATGCGTCTGGGGCCTGTGGTTATGGCATTTTTTACCATAATCAGTGGTGTGCTGGCGTATGGCTGGCCCACTGGACCACAGCTGGCATCACGAGGGACCTTACTTTCCTCGAACTATTCCCCATAGTGGGTGCAGTTTGGCTGTGGGCGGAAACTTGGGCCAACACAGCCGTCCGTTTCTGGTGCGACAACCAGGCGGTGGTACACGTGGTCAACATCTTGTCATCTCGATCCCCTCGAGTTATGAGGCTGGTCCACGCCCTAACCTTTAAATGTCTGGAGCTTAATATAGTGTTTCAGGCTTGCCATGTGCCGGGGGTCAGGAATGAGATCGCCGATGCCCTCTCACGCCAACAGATGGAGAGTTTCCGGCTGCTGGCCCCTCTGGCTTCACCCAAGCCCGTGATCCTCCCCAACGAGGTATGGTCCCTTGGCAAGTAGAAGCCCAGCAGGCACTTACACTTGCCCTGGCCCCCAGGACCAAGCGGGCCTACGCAGCCGCCTGCAATGAATATGTGAGCTTTTGCACCCGGGAGGGTTTTTCTTCATCATGGCCGGCCACCCCTGATCAGCTGACTCAATTGGCTGTCCACTTATATTTTAAGTGATTGGCCCCTTGGACCATTCAAGGTCAGCTGTCTGCACTGGCGTTTTATGCCAAGGCCCAGCGCTTTGAGCACCCTTCATGTGACTTTTTGCTGCAAAAGCTGCTGGAGGGCTGGGCTAAGGAGCGGGACAGGAGGAAGGATGACCTTGCCCCTTTTACACCGGAGATTATATCCTGGTTTACAGAGCAGTGGCCAGTAGTTTGCGATGGCCCTTTCAAGGTGGCATTATTCAGGGCGGCTGCCCTAGTAGCTTTCTTTGCCACACTCCATAATAGTGAGCTGCTCACCTCATCCAAGTCTGACTTGTCTTATACAGCCCTCCTTAGATCTGATCTTTGCTGGCTTCCAGAGGGTTTTTTGTTACGTATTTGTAGGTCCAAAATGGACCAATGGGCCAGGGGGCAGGAGCTATTGTTGGATCCTTGCCATGTTTCTGCAATATGCCCACTTCGGGCGCTACGAGATTACCTGTCCCTTAGGGGTAACACACCCGGTTACCTTTTCATCCATGCAAATGGGACCCCTCTTTCTCGTTACCAGTTCTGGGCTGTCACTGCTGATGCCCTGTCCAGAGCTGGTATTGTGGGATGGCATTTCTTCTCCCACTCATAGACATGGGCACGACTTGGCAAAATTGTTGTTTCCGTTTTCGGATATCGTTTCCGTTACGTAATGGAAACGGTAACGACAATTAAGCTGTCAGAACTCGAACTCGAACCAAAAAAAGAAAAATTGGGTCTGATTTGTCGTTGTCGTTCCTGGCATTGCGCGGCGATCGCGCGATGCCAAGCGGCACAGAAAAAAAGTTTTAAAAATAAAAAAACCCCGATTCCCGGCCAAAAAAGCAGGCGAAAATATGCCTGCCTGAGGGCACATACCAGAGGGGTGGTTTCTGGGGGGGGGGTCCCCAGCCTTCCCCTCCTCCTGTCCTGGGCTGCTGGTACCAGGCTGGAAGGGGGCATCCTCGGCATCTCCATTTGCCATGCGGTGCGGGGGGATCCAAAATGGCGTCTGCAATATTTTTTTTTGAAATCGTGGTCCAAAAAACCACCAAAGCACTATGGAAACATGCAAAAATTAGCTATTTTAAATGCTTGAATTTTTACAGTAGCAGTAGTGGGTTTTTTATAGCAGTAAAAGGTTGCACTGATTTTATTTTATTTTATTTTTATTTTTATTTTTTTACACCTGCGCAATGATGGGCTGGCCATGGGATGGGACCATGAAAATTTTTGGACCCATTCTACCAATTGCATGGCCAGGTTTTGACTGACACTTCTGGATGTGCAAGAGGGCATAAAAAGGCGAGGCACTCCCAGAAGAGTCGCAGTCCAGGCTTGGATATGGATGGGAGAGGGCTGTGTGTAGCTGGCTGCTGTGCTGACTAGTTTCGATTTCGCGGAGCCTTTAGATTTCAGTTAGGCAGGCAGGGAGGGAATTGATTCAATTGAATTTTTAGGAAATAATAATAATTCCTTTCATTCTCTGTCTGCTGTGGGGAATAGCAACGCAGTTTATTCTTTTTTATTCTCCTGCAGTTTGTTAGGATTTCTTTTCTGATAGTGCTTCAAAGGGAGGGGAGGTTTGAGTGGGAGAGGAGGTGTGGATTTATTTTAAAAAATTCATTTGCTTGGTGGCAAGCAAGCCAAGGTCCTTTCATACCCTGCCTGCAGCTCTGCTGTGGGTGCACTGCCCACTTTGTTTGCAATAAAAATTGCAATTGCTTTATTCAATGCAGTCTTGTGCAGCAAGTCAGTTTAAAGTGTTTTCCGCCTGCTCTGGGTCATTGTGGGACCCGCGCCCGCCGCCCGCGCGCCCACCCCTCCCCCCTGCCGCTGCTGACGCCCGCCTATGCCCCCCCGCCACCCCGCCCGCTGGCTGCCTAGGGCGCAAAAACACCTAGCGCCGGCGGGACGCCACTTGCTGGGACGTCAAATTGCGCTAAATCGCGGTGGAAACGACAAACGACAAACGACACGATGAAACGACAAATTTTTAAAAAATTTCGCGAAAAACAGAAACGAGCCAAAACGGACCCGTCCCGAAAAATGACAACTCGAAAAAAAAAATTCTGGTCGTGCCCATCTCTACCCACTCATTCTGGATCGGGACGGCCTCCACGGCAGCAGCGCTGGGCTACGATGCAGCTGGCATACAGCGTATTGGCAGTTGGAGGTCACAGACGTTTTGAGTTTATGTTCGGTCGTTGCTGAAGTTTTAGCTGTTGTCCGAACATTTTAACTTTTGTATCGTTCCAGGATCCGGTGTGAAGACAAGAGCCAGAGTGGTCATCTTTGGCCGTAGCTTTGTCTTCTGGGCAGCCGAGTATGCTGCAAGCTCTCACTGGGGCCAAGATTTGGGCCTGGGCGTGTCTGCCACCTTGGACTGGCTGGGTTGCAGGGGCATGCTGTGGGCTGAGTTCTGCCGCTGGGCATGCCATCTTCTTCTGCATAACCCTCAGGATGTCCTGTTGCTGCACCTGGGCGGCAACGATCTAGCCCGTGTGCCGGGAGAAGTTTTGCTCCTCAAGATCCTGCAGGACTTGAGAGAATTTCTGCTTTATTTCCCTAGCACCCACATTATTTGGTCCGCGTTGATCCCACGCTTAGTGTGGCGGTCAGCCCATGACCCTTTTCTCAGAGCACTCAGAATGGTTAATGGTGAGGTTGCTAGTTTTCTCCTGCATGGATGTGGGTCTGTCATAGCCCACCCGTGTATCTCCGGTCGTGCCCCTCACCTTTACAGAAGAGATGGAGTCCACCTATCTGACCCTGGTTTGGATATTTTCCTGTCTGACCTACAGGGGGGCCTGAGGGCCGAGCTGCTCGGCTGGTTGGGGTAAGAGCCCCTGACTCTTATGGTGGTGGGTAGTGCAACTGGTAACCGATTTCAGGTAAAGCTCTAATTAGGTAACCCATTCGACGATATACAGCCCTCAAATTCAGTCTATCACCAGTGGCTATGTCATCAGACAATGATTGTTGGAATGTGAATTGAGGCATCACGAGGGCTGTGCCGGGCTTCCAGATTCGCCCATCCTATTGCGACGCTCAACAGGTGGGCGGCTGCTCACCTGGGCAAATTTACCTGTATATCAAGCTTGTTGGCTGAAATATTGCATCCCATCTCGTTACCAGTTTGCACTACGGCTCAGGTCCCCTTCACAGGTCCTGACTAACCCAGTTAATAAGTTGATAAGTTATAAATAAAGTTGTGGCCCGTTGTACCCAAAAGCTGAAGTTGTCTCGCCTCTTTATTTCCGGGCTTGGGGGGGCAAGGGCAGCTCTGACCCCCATTCATTGGGGGAGGGGTGCATTTGCTGCCCCAGTCCCGGACTTTGGGCGTGAAAACTTCGCGCCCATCCGGGTCTTCTTGCCCGGGGATGGGAGTCTATAAGTAGGCTCCCGCCGCCTTCCAGGCCTGTCAGTCGTGAGATCCTCGGCCCCACCCACCCTCCTTTTGGTCGGAGAATGAGATTAGATGGTCGCCTTTTGGGGCCGGATGGAAATTTTTGGTGGCTACTCAGATTGGCCGGGAGTAGCCACGCTTTTTCGCCCATCCAATTCTCCTCACCTCGGGGATGGGCTTCTTCCCCGTTGGTCACTAACTTGGCGGGTAGTGCAACTGGTAACCAATTTCAGGTAAAGCTCTAATTAGGTAACCCATTCGGCGATATACAGCCCTCGAATTCAGTCTATCACCATTGGCTATGTCATCAGACAATGATTGTTGGAATACGAATTGAGGCATCTCGAGGGCTGTGCCGGGCTTCCAGATTCGCCCATCCTATCGCGATGCCCAACAGGTGGGCTGCTGCTCACCTGGGCAAATTTACCTGTATATCGAGCTTGTTGGCTGAAGCATTGCATCCCATCTCGTTACCAGTTTGCACTACGGCTCAGGTCCCCTTCACAGGTCCTGACTAACCCAGTTAATAAGTTGATAAGTTATAAATAAAGTTGTGGCCTGTTGTACCCAAAAGCTGAAGTTGTCTCGCCTCTTTATTTCCGGGCTGGGGGGGGGGCATAGCTGAATATGAGACAACAGTGTGATGTGACTGTAAAAAAGTGCCAAGGCTATTTTAGGTTGCACTAATAGAAATGTGGTCTTTAGATCCCATGAAGTATTAGTTCCCCCTCTATTTTTCACTGATTAGACTTCATCTTGTGTTCTGTGTCCAGGTCTAAAAACTGCACCTTAAAAGGATGCTGACAAACTGAAACAAGTTCAGAGGAGGGGAACAAGGATGATCTGGAAAACCAGCCCTATAAGGAAAGAATGAAAGATCTGGGTGTGTTTAGCCTTGATGCAAGAGGACTAAGGGGAATTATGATAGCACTTTTCAAATACTTGAAAGGTTTTCATACTTAGGAGGGAAAAGATCTCTATTGTCCTAGAGTGTAACTTTAGTTACATGAATCCAGATTTCAGTTGAGTATTAGGAAGAACCTCCACACCATTAGGTCAGACTGACAATGGAACCAATTTTATAGGAAGTGATGAGTGCTACAACACTGGAGACATTCAAAAGAAAATTAGCTAGTCACCTGTCAGATTTGTTTTGATTTGGATTCCTACATTGAGCAGGGGGTTGGACTCCCTTGTGGCGCAGTGGTTAAATGTCTGTACTGCAGGTAAAACTGTGCTCATGACCTGGGGTTCATTCCCAGGTAGCAGGCTCAAGGTTCACTCAGCCTTCCATCCTTCCAAGGTCAGTAAAATGAGTACCCAGCTTGCTGAGGGGGGGGGGCAATGTGTAGCCTGCATACTCTAATGAAACTGTAAACTGCACAGAGACTACTTGAAGTGGTATGGGGCGGTATATAAGCAGAACACTTTGCTTTGCTTTTATAAGCCCCTTCCAACTCCATTATTCTATGATTCTCTGAGTTTATTTGATGAGGATTTTTTTTTCTCACTCAGAACAAATGGATGACTTGCTAACTGTAAGACCACTAGAGTAGAGCTCAGGTATTAGTTCTTGGTGGTCCCATCCATCTTAGCAGTGGTAGCTTCTGCTTTATGATGGCAGAAATGGGGAAAGAACCAGAAAATAACTATGGTCCTCTAACTTTTATCTAACTGAGATTAGGGAAATACACTCTAATGCATAAATCATTCATTCAGTGTTCTTCTGTTGTTTCACACAAAATAAAACAGGATGTCAGATATTTTTAACACATGTTATTTGCATTCACAACAGTGTCTAACAATTTGCCGACCTGTTGTGATACCCAAAAGCTATTGCCTGAGGCAATTGATTTCCTCACCCTAATAATGATGGCAATATTACTGTTCTGTTACTGCTTACTACTGTTGCTATTATGTTTCTTTCCTAGAAAGATACTGAAAATAGCAGCTTTTAAGATTTAGATTGGGTAAAGAAAGTCAAATATCATAAATCCTTCTTCTCAGCATCAATGCCTAAACATCTTGGAAAACATACAGAACAAGGGCAGGGGAGGATAGAGTTTTTAATGAAATATAAACTCCCTCACTTTGCCTCAGCTCAATCAGATATCAGAAATCAAGTTTCAGACATGAAAGTGTGTCAGTAGGTAGTCTTATTCAGTCACTATTTCTCAGCTGCCTATATATTCCCAGGCTATTATGAGGATCAAATTATTCCATCTGTGATGCTCTGGGCACCTCAAAGGAAGTAACGAAAACACATGTGATGAATAAATGCAAGCTATGAAGCAATGAAGGAAACAATCTCAGAGAAAGTATCTGTCCCCATTTTGTTAGCTTACATTTTTCTATACAAACGATGGTGCGGAACCCTCTTTTGCCACCTCCTGTCTGGCAGCCACAGAGGGCATAAAAAGCTCTGGCAGCCCCTGTCCTCCTTGCAGTCTCTAGTGGGAGGTAGGGTGGGGTTGCTGTCTCTGCGACTCTAGCTTCAGTCCTGCAGCCTCCCTGTGTGCGTGCGTGCTGCGTACCTCTCAGTGAGTACCCTCCCCTGCCCCACAGTGCAGTCACTCTGCGGCTGCCTTGCACCCTGGGCAACGCCTGCCATAAAATGAAAGAAGAATGACTTCTGTATCAACCCAGCTGGAGGCTCTAGAAAAGAATTAATGGTTGTATGGACTTCCTTGAAGTTAGGCATGCATTTTCAATGTTCAACTTTTAATACCTAAGGATACTGAAACTGAATAGAAAAATATTGAATTTTGAAACCTGTGACTGGAAAACATCTGGGCCGAAGAATCTCTCCTGTTCATATCCAGATGTATGGGTTCTCAAAGGTACACTTCACAGGGGCCAGCTCCCTGGGGCATGGATTAGCATGATTTTTTCATGCCAAAGTTCTGGACGGTTGGGCAAATAAGCCCTGCCCACAAACAGGATCATCACTGGAGCAGCCATTTCTTGGGGATACCTATCGGTCTTGACTTTAATGTATTGGTTTTATTCAATTATTATTGTAAGCCACCTTGGGTCCCTTCGGGGAGAAAGGTGGCATAGAAATAAAGTAGTAGTAGTAGTAGTAGTAGTAGTAGTAGTAGTAGTAGTAGTAGTAGTAGTAGTAGTAGTAGTAGTAGTAGTAGTAGTAGTACTGATATATGGATTTCCATGTTGTTTTGTTCTGTGTTGTTTTTAAAAGGAGAGGAGTCTGAATTTCCAAGAATCACTTTTCTATAGGTACTCAGCAGGTGAAGCCAAACTATGAATGCATTAAATGCCATCAGCATGCATTTGCTAATGTTACAAGCTGAGAGGGAGCTCTCAGAAAATGGATGACCTTTTCCAAATGCTAACTGAGAAAGCCTATAAATGTTGAGCTGATGTATCTATATCAGTATTAGAGATGGCCAGAGAACGAACATTTTTTCGTTTCCGTTACCGTTTGTCGTTTCCGCTACGTAATGAAACGACAAACGAAAATTGTGATGAAAATGCAACGAAACGAACAGAACCACGAAAATTGTGGTTGTTACGTTTCGTTTCCGTTAATGGTGACACACAATGAAATGAGCTGTTTTAAATGTTAAAAAATGCCCTGGACATCTGTAAAAACACAGCGATAATTATTTATATTGTCTGATAATACCTACCAGGGGGGTTGGGGTCCTTAAAACATTTGTTTTTGTCTTCTCCCATCACGATGTATTTTTCTTTCCCCTTTAAAATGGATGTCACCACCAGTCACAAAATGGAGGCAAGCCATGTGATGGGATCATGTTCAACCAATAGCATGCCCAGGTTGCAGACTAGGCGGGCAGGTCTGGCAGCCACAGAGGGCATAAAAAGCTCTGGCAGCCCCTGTCCTCCTTGCAGTCTCTAGTGGGAGGTAGGGTGGGGTTGCTGTCTCTGCGACTCTAGCTTCAGTCCTGCAGCCTCCCTGTGTGCGTGCGTGCTGCGTACCTCTCAGTGAGTACCCTCCCCTGCCCTGCAGTGCAGTCACTCTGTGGCTGCCTTGCACCCTGGGCAACGCCTGCTGCTGCCTTTGCAGCCTCCCTGCATACCTAGTCTATACTGTGTCTCTGCCAGCATCAATTTTTTTTTTAGTGTTTTCCCTCTGGTCTGGGGCGTTGGAGGATGCCTTTGCATGGAAATGCTTTAAAAATCGTGCAAAAAGCGGTTAGAAATGACAAATGAAAAAATGAAATACGGTAACAAAATTTTTCAAAAAATTCCCGACAAACGGAAACGAACCAAAACAGACCTCTCAATGACAAACGAAAAACCGAAACACCATTTTTCTCTTTCGTGCCCATCTCTAATCAGTATTGATTATATAAACTTACACACACACACACACACACACACACACATTAAATATACAATGTAGATAGAAGAGAGAGAGAGAGAGAGAGAGAGAGAGACTTCCTACTTGTCCTATTGCCTTTGTCATGTTTGAGCTGCTTTCAAATGCAGGGAGAAGGTATGGTAAAATAAGCTCTTTTATCAGCTGAACAAACAAGAAGGTGTTAGGACCAAACCTGCTCCATCTTCACAGGATGCATTTTTAAATCTACCAGTGCAGAAGCAGTGAATGTGAAGTATCGTATTACATATCAAGTCTATTCATCATGACCATCTGGTAAGGCCAGGTTTCTAAGATCAGAAAACACTGAATTTATTTTAAAAAAGGGAACACTCCAGTTACTAGTACATTTTGCTCAGAAACTCTCAGCTATTCATAGCAGTTCACATCACTTGGGAGAATATGCATAGTTCTGATCATATAGGGAACATTTTTTTGTTATCAATGATATCCCCAAAATGGCACCTCTGTACTCAGGTTATATAACATCCGAGGGCCTCTAATATCCAGGAGAGAGTTCTTAAAAGTTCTGTTGTTTGCAACCCACCTCTGGCCAATCAGGAGCTCTATGCTTTGAAGAGCCAATAGAGAGATGATGGTTGTAATTAAGAGAAGGTGCTCATACCATGCCACTCTTTGTTTGAACTGGCCTGTAAAGTCTAGCCCCATCGGACCATGCTGCCCTGTGCATTCCAAGAAGAAGCTTGGTGTCTGTCTTGCCAAATGAACTTTTAAGAACTCTCTCCTGGCAAATTGCATCCCTTGCCATGTTTGGACTTCTATACCTGCTTTGAAAAAGAGAGCTTGCTCTCGAAAGTTCAGCAACATTTTTTCTTCTAGCAGCCTATGAAGGTATCACCCATAGTCTAGTTTTGCTTCAGCCAGAAAAGGTGACCTAAAATGAAGTCATCAAGGCGCTCTGGGATTTCAGATTCCAATGTGCCAGACACCTTGTCCACAATACTGCAGACATCATGATAGTATACAAGCAAGAAATCAAAATTCAAATTGTTGATGTGGCAATACTAGGAACATAAGAGTTAGCAACAAAGAGTTAGAAAAGATAACAAAATATTGGGATTTAGAAATAGAAATTGAAAAGCTATGGAATAAGAAAGCAAGAACAATACCAATAATAATAGATGCCTTGGGTGCAATCTCAAAAGACCTGGATCAACATCTGAAAACTCTCGGTATTGACAAGATCAACATTGGTCAACTACAAATGGCGACATTATTAGAAACAGCATATATTCTACGAAGATATCTCCAGTCATCCTAGGCTCTTGGAAAGAGCTCTATAAGAACATGAGAAAAGCTGTAACGAAAACACAGCTAGAGAGGGAGTTGGCTCTACCCAGCTCACAAAGCTGACCCACAACACGCAGTTATGAATTTAAAACTAGAGATGGGCACGATTTAGCGGTATTCCCGTTTCCGTTTCCGTTACTCGGTTCCATTACTCTACGGAAACGGTAACGGGAATTACTCCGCCAGACTTCGAGCTCGAACCGACAAACGAACAATTTTGGTCTGATTTGTCTTGCTCGTTCCTTGCATCGCGCGATTGCGCGATGCCACGCGGCACAGAAAAAAAGTTTTTAAAAGTTAAAAAAACCCGGTTCCCGGCCAAAAAGCAGGCGGAAAAATGCCTGCCGTGCCTCAGGGCACCTACCAGAGGGGTTGTTTCTGGAGGTCCCCGGCCTCCCCCCTCATCCCCCGTCCTGGGCTGCTCTGGTGGGACTCGCCGCAGGCTCGCAGCCAGCAAAAAGCCCAGTCTCGCCGCCGGCCGCCCGCAATTAAAGCGCAAGCAAGCGGCACGGACGGCACAGGAAAAAAATTTTAAACTCTCCCCCCACCCATTCCCGGGCCAAAAAAGCAGGCGGAAAAATGCCTGCTTGACTAAGGGCGCAGGGCACCTACCGGAGGGGTGGTTTCTGGAGGCGGGGTCCCGCCTCCCCCCCCCCGTCCTGGGCAGCCAGACTCGAGTCGCCATTTCGCCATGCCATGCGGTGCGGGCGGGGGATCCAAAATGGGGCGGCAAACGCAATATTGTTTTTGAAATCGTGGTCCAAAAACAAACACGCACAACAGAAACACGCGAAAATTTATAAACTGCCAGATTTTTCACAGTAGCAGTGGGTTTTTTCTTGCAACAAAATGTCTCTCCTCTCCTCCTCTGTCCTCCATTGATTTTATTTTATTTTATTTTTTTTACACCTGCGCAATGATGGGCTGGCCGAGTGGCCAGCCATGTGGGAGTGGACAACCATGCAAATTTTTGGAGCCATCCCACCAGTCGCATGGCCACTTGGCCATGGAGACTTCTGGGATGTGACAAAAAGCCCCCTAAAACCTGCCCTAGCCCTAACCCTAACCCTTGACTCTGTACCCATACGTCACAGACTGTCTTCTTAGTGGGTCAGAGAGGCACCCAGAGGTGCAACCCACTAGCCCACCGTAACCTTACCCGTCACTAGCCTAACCCTAGCCATTGCACTAAGCCACCTTAAAGCCAGATCTACTTGCTTGCATTGCACTACATGCAGCAAGTACAAATCCCTTCTGTGTGAGACATGGTGGTGCCAGAGCCTTGTGAAGGGCGGGCATGACGCTATCACTCTCACTGGTCTCACTGTCTGCACATTCTGTTATGCAATATCCATATGGCTATTGCATAGCATTTTGCAGCAGCAGCAGGTGAGGAGGGGAGACCCCCATGTAGAGGGGTCTCTTGGAGCCTGCTTCGATAGGAGGCACCCACGGGTGCCTCCAGGAGCCCACTTTCCCTTTATAGCGGGCCAGAGGAGGCACCCACCCCCACAGAGGTGCCTCCAGGAGCCCGCTCCCCCCCAAAACCAGTACTAACGACAACGAAAAAACGAAAAACGAACTGACTAATTTTTGCGAATTTTCACAAAAACCGGAAACGAGCCGAAACGGGACCGGCCCGACTAACGACAACTCGAAAAAAATTTTTTTCAAGTCGTGCCCATCTCTATTTAAAACTATGTAGCTGGAGACATTTATTTCCCTTCTCACTGCATAAACAAAATATAGGTTCATTTCTGTGACTCCCACCTGACTTGTGAGATTCATGCAAGCTTACCTTTAAAACTCAGGTACTCAGGCACATTACTTGCTTAAAAAAAGATTTATTCTATTACAGATATTACTTGCAGCAATATTTCTAACTTAAAAACAAATAACAAGAAACCCTACTCTGATACATGTTTCTTCCTAACCTAAGTGATTCTAATAGAATTAAACGAGAGGCAAAAAGCTTTCTTAAAGAATCACCTCCTTCTTCTTCTTCACCTAACACAGACAGTCCGTCCTTGGAAGAAAATGTCACATGATGTACAAAAGCTAATCACAGGTCACATTCTGGCTTTGCATACTTTGTTGACATTCTTGCATCATAAATGATCTATATTGGAAGTGAGAATTTCTATCTCTGTGTCTTCTTTATTGCAAGATTGTTTTAAACCTAAAAAAAACCTTAGAAAACTTCCCTTTGAATTACGTTACAAGAGCCATGCTGGATCAGGCCAAAGGTCCATCTAGTCCAGCTTCCTGTATCTCACAGTGGCCCCACCAGATGCATCTGGGAGTGCACAAGACTAGATATCTGTTTCCTGATACCACTTCCTTGCATCTGGCCCTTGAAGTACCTCAGTTTACTCATCTCCATCATGGTTTGTAACCTGTGATGGACTTTTCCTCCAGGAATCTGTCTGTGATGGACTTTTACTCCAGGAATCTGTTTTTAATTCAGTCTTACTATTTAATATATCTTGATATCTACCAAATCTCGTCTCAGTCATCAAATTTGGGTGTGTGAAGGCTTCTATCGGGGACACCCAACCTGGGATCTTCCTATACATTTGTTTTTTAATATTCTCCCATATTCTCCATAAAGCCTTCCTAATCACATGATACCACTCCCTTGCATCTGGCCCTTGAAGTACCTCAGTTTACTCATCTCCATCATGGTTTGTAACCTGTGATGGACTTTTCCTCCAGGAATCTGTCTGATCCCCTTTTGAAGGCATCCAGGCCAGATGCCATCACCACATCCTGTGACAGGGAGTTCCACAGACTAACAACACGCTGGGCAAAAAAAAAAAATCTTTCGTCTGTTCTCACTCTCCCAGCCCTCAATTTGAATGGATGTCCCCTAGTTCTGGTATTTCATGAGAGGGAGAAGAGTGTCCCTGTATACACTTTACTCATGCCCTGCATTATTTTGTATGTCTCCATCATATCTCCCCTCAGGCGCCTTTTTTTTTCAGACTGAAGAGCCCCAAATGTTTTAGCTTTTCCTTATAAGGGAGATCCCCCAGCCCAGTAATCATTTTAGTCACTCTCCTTTGCAACTTTTCCAGTTCCGCTATGTCTATTTTCATATCTCCCCTCAGGCGCCTTTTTTTTTCCAGACTGAAGAGCCCCAAATGTTTTAGCTTTTCCTTATAAGGGAGATCCCCCAGCCCAGTAATCATTTTAGTCACTCTCCTTTGCAACTTTTCCAGTTCCGCTATGTCTATTTTCATATCTCCCCTCAGGCGCCTTTTTTTTTCCAGACTGAAGAGCCCCAAATGTTTTAGCTTTTCCTTATAAGGGAGGTCCCCCAGCCCAGTAATCATTTTAGTCACTCTCCTTTGCAACTTTTCCAGTTCCGCTATGTCTATTTTGAGATGCGGTGACCAGAATTGTACACAATACTCTGGGTGCGGCCTTACTATCATTGTGTACAATGGCATTATAATGTTCGCTGTTTTGTTTTCAATCCCCTTTTTGATAATCCGTAGGATGGAATTGGCCTTCTTCACCGCTGCCACACACTGGGTAGACACGTTCATTGAGCTGTCCACCAACACACCCAGATCTCTTTCCTGATCCATCACAGATAGCTCAGAGCCCATGAGTGGATAGATAAAGTTTGGATTTTTTGCCCCAATATGCATAACTTTACATTTTGCTACATTGAAACACATTTGCCATTTTGCAGCCCACACCCCCAGTTTGGAGAGATCCTTCTGGAGCTATTCACAATCTTCTCTGGTTTTTACTACATGGAAAAGTTTTGTGTCATCCACAAACGTGGCCACCTCACTGCATATCCCTGTCTCCAGGCCATCATTGGCCTATTTATTAATAATAGTAATAATAATATATATAATTCTTTAATAATAAATAAATAATAAATTAAATAAATAATTCTTTAATAATAATAATAATAATAATAATAATAATAATAATAATAATAATAATAATAATAATAATAATAATAATAATAATAATAAATTTCTCACTTCAAACATTTTTAGGGTTTTCTGTGTATGTAGTATTCAGAAGTAGCTCTGGGACTATGCAGCTTGCCCAAGGCCACACAGGCTGGCTATTCTCTCTGGAGGAAAAATAAGAACTCCCAACCTCAGACTATGCAGACAGACACCGAACTCACTGAATTATCTAGAAGCATATTCACATATATTAATAAGCTGTTATTATTGTCTTGGAGTACTTCCCACCTTTGGTCTCATCCAACACCATGTATAGCTGTATATAAACCTGCTGCCTAGGCAATGTCCTGGAATAAGTGCACATAGAAAAATTCACATTGAAATAACTGAATTAGTCAAATTTGCGGCAAAATGTCCACTTTGGCTTTGTTTTCTTCTGTTCGTCTTATAATTGTAAATGTTTTCTGTCTCTTTGTGGCTTAGGTATAGAGGATCCTAATTACTAAATCAAATAAAATGTTATTTAAAAACAAACAAACAAGGTGTTTCCTAGCATGTTACTCACATAGTATTATATTGTCTTTGTAAAACTAAGACATAGATGAGGCAGCATCCATTCAGTTAACGGTGGTGTCCATTGATTCCTCTATTTGGCTTCTCCTGTGTAGAGTGATGGCAGTAATCTGGATAGCAGGTATGTCACAGTACTGTGATAAATGGAGGATCACAATATGTAGGAGGAAATACCAACCTCCCAGAGGCAACATAGGAAGACTAACTCATATTTGGGAGTGGTTGCTGTGTTACCTTTGAGATGGATGGAACTTAGGGTGCATCGTATGTTGTATCTGTTCTCTTGTGGAAGCCAGAGAACACAACAGAATTTCTACTGTGACACAATCCATTTTGTAGAAATGAACCAGAATTCTCCCTGGAAATAGTACACACAGGTTCAGAAATGTTCAGTAGTATAAAATTTGAGATTTTCATATCCCGTGTCATTAAAGAGAATTAAGTAAGGGATGCAACACATGAAATGGTAGAGAGCCAAGTTCTATCATTGAATTGATAGAACTGCTGTTTTTTTCTAAAGGGGGGGCAGATATACTCTCACAACAATGACTGCAATGCCTACATGAAGGTGAGACCTCATCAAGCTGTTGGAAGCGTGGGAAACTAGCTTATCTTATCCTCCTCCTCTTCCTTCTCTACCAGCTACTTACATTTGGAGCCAGCACTCCTGTGCAATGTAAGCAAGGACAGAGCAATCCTGTTGGCTTCTTTCGGCCTGAACTCATCAGTGGTGTGAAGAGTCTCTGACCTTGGAGAAGAAGGGAGCGTATCAGTCACTTGCCGTTCTGCAGAATAATAGTATGCATTGCAATACTTTCTGAAGCTTCTAAACACTGAGCAAAGGAGCAATGGCAGGCAGTCCTGCCCAACCTGAATAGAAACATTTCTGTATTTCTGCCTCAATATCCTTGTCTTGAGGAGGAGAATTTCTGACTTTGATTTTTCTAATATTTATCAGAAAGCAGATGGTCGGAGGTAAGCCAGGTTATTTTAGACATCTTGTGATGTGCTTAGTGGCATCGGCCCAGCTAGTATGGTACAAAGGAAAAGGCCTATCCCACTGTCAGCCAAATCTTTTCCACTTGAGTCATTTTCCCCCCTTCTTGGAGTTGAGCCAGCCCAGTTCAGCTCTTTTGTAGGGAATGAGGAACCAGTATTGATTTCCCATTTAAGCCAATCTTGTGTGAACCCACTGCTGCCTCCCTTGCTATGAATTGGGGGTGGGGGCTGAGGGAACCAGCTGCAGCATTTCCAGCAGAGAATTGCTTCTTTGAGATAGACCTGTGTGGAATTGCAAATCAGGCAAATAAAAAAGGAGAAAATGGAAGGGCAGATAGGCACTCCTTTCAGGCTAGATATACAGACAGCACTCCCTTTCTATGAGAGGGAAACAGGGAATTTGCTTGTTAGAGCAAGTGAAGGGGATTCTTATTACGAGCTTCAGTGCTGTTGTCAGCCATAATAATGAATTCTTATCCAGTAGTGGCCTTGGAACAGGCAGGAACTGTAGAGATACATATTTGCAATGTGAAATGGGAGTCACAACCGTTTCAAAGCACATGGACATTTGCAGTCACAGATAGTTTTTATGGAGTTTAACCCCAGACTCTAATGAGCCGCAGATATTAACAAAATTTGAGGAATAACAGTTAAGCTGCCCAAATCAATGTGTGTTCAACAGACATCCATTTCCAATTGATTTCTTATTATCTCTCGTGTGAATTTGAGCACACTCTATTTGCCGTCTATGTGTGAACTTCAAATATCACTTTTAAATATGTTCACATCCTGATCCTGTCTCTGCCTGTAGCTGTCAGAGTGAGTGCCTTTGTTTTCACCATAGAAGCCCCTGCCCCATATTGCCTGAAAAGCAGACTGCCCTATGCTGCTTGCACCTGAAAAACAACAATTTAATTGCATAACTTAGCCCATGCAAGGCTGTGCCACCATCAAGAACTATAGACAGGCTTTGTGGGTTGCAAGGAGCTACTACTGGTCCCACATCTCTATATATACCTTCCTTGTCCTTTTTTTAAAAAGGCTTCTGCTGTGCTCTAGCAACAGATGGCTCTGCAGATGTTGCCCCATCAGCCCTGTCTGGCAGAGGTAACGGTGAGGGATGATGGGAGTTGGACATGAAGGCCCACACTTTTCCCATGCCTGCCCAACACCTGAGCTAGTAGTAGCATAGATGGTTCCTGCTACAAGGTGTTGCAGTAAGGAAGGATAGCTTCTGATGTTAAATCCGAGTGTTAGGGGACCACTTGTACCAGCGACGACAACCTTGAAAATGTTTCTAATGTGCGCCCTGCATATTAACTAGTAATAATGTCCCATCTGTTGTCCTCAGTGTTTTGCTGAAACTTCAAAGCAGTATTGCTATTTATGCAGGGTTTGTGGACATCCCATTTAGTTCAAAGACAAATGAAATAGCACAGACAGTCCATTGTTAAAAGAAGGAATACTGTAACTGCTGGAAACATCTGATCCTCATAGCCAGATATTTCTTACTTCTGGTAGTCTGCAAATTAGCTTGCTTTGTTTTTGTTTTTTTCTTTTCAGAAAGTAAGCACAGACCTTTATTTTCAAGTATGACAGTCTACAGCAGGCATGTCCAAAGTCAGGCCCAGGGGCCCAATGTGGCCTGTTTTCAAATTTTGAGTGGCCCGCAGCTTCTTCTCCCCACCAGCTCAGCCTACCACAAATCCCCACCAGGTGGCCCCTCCCCATACCAGATAGAGACATCAGCTAGCAGTTTTACAGTTTGCCTGCCCTCCCTGCCTCTGTCCATTCCCCTAGTTCCCTGCCTGGCCTACCCTCCCCTGCCTCCATTGCTTCAGTGTCCTCCCCGCCTCCTTGCATGTCCTATAGTCTTGTCCAAAGTCTGGCCCGAGGGCCAAATGGGCTGAATGGCTGGCCTCCACACATTTTCACCTTACAAAATCTGGCCCTCCTTGAAAGAAGTTTTGACATCCCTGGTCTACAGCATCACCACCATCATCTTAGGTCTGCAGATATTGTGCTTCTGTATCCACAAATCAAAGCACCAGGAAATGGTCTGTTCATGCTTCACAATATCAAGCCCATGTTATCAGCAGGAAAAAGGATGCCAAACTTTAAATAGCAATGGGCAACCTGGATGTTGTCAACACCAATGGCAGTACTCAAGATGGTCTATAGCAGTCATTCTCAATAGGGGTCATAGCATATTTGAAGGGGACCAAAGACTGGAAACAATTCTTTATACATCTTATAACATTCATGATGGAACTTAATCTTGATTCATCCTCTTGTGCTCACCTATCGAAAACCTGCTCCGACAATTGCTTTGTCGTTGGGTGATGCAGTGTTAGCCAATTTTAAAAAGGAGTTGGCTTATTGCTTGGTGTCTCTTTGTGAATGACAATGAATGAAGAATTATATTCTGAAGTACATCTAGATCCTGTATAGATGTAACATCACTTTGGACCAATGCTGTGTTGGAACCAAAGTCCTCCATTATCATTTAACCAAATTTATTCTGGAAGCCCACAACAGCACTTGAAGGCAATTGTATTTTTATAATCATATTCCACCAGCTGGTGGGTTGTTTAGGCATTACAACATGCATCCAGGACTGAGAAAGGTTACTCCTGGAAGTGCAGTTTTAGGCATTCTGGCAGTTATAATCCAAAGAACATATTTTTCAAAGCTCTATTTACATCCAAAGACAGACCTGTACATGAATCTATCTAACACCCTTTTAAATCCACCTTACATTTGACACATTCTAGGTCAGGGATGGTGAACCTTTTTGACACCGAGTGCCCAAACTATAACTGCAAACCCACTTATTTTTCAGCGAGTGCCAATATGGCAATTTGGTCTGAATACAGTGGTACACCAGGCAAAAAACACCTTAGATTGAAAATGCACCATGGGTGGAGAAGTGGCAGCGAAGTCCCCTGTTCCCCCCTCCCCAGCCAGAGGATCATTGCCCCGGTGGCACATGGGGGGGGGGGAAGCGGTGGCAAAGTCCCCCATCCCTCCTCCTCAGCCAGAGGATCATCGCCCCCACCGTGCACGTGGTGGTGGTGGTGGTGGGGAGAAACAGAGGTGGAGTCCATTTCCCCCCTCCCCAGCCAGGGGACCATCACCTTGGTGGCAATCAGGGGGAGAAGTGGCAGCTAGTCCTCCATTCCGCCCTCCCCAGCCAGAGCATTATCGCCCCAGCCTACCTTCCCTCCTCGCAGCTAGGCAGCCAGCCGCCCAGCCCAGCCACAGGCTGGCTTCAGCAGCACCAGCAGCAGCTGTGGAGATCCTCCAGCGGGTGGGCAGCCTCAGGTGAGGACTGGGACAGGGAGGAAGGGAAGGCGGGAGGCAACCTGGCACCTTGGCAGACCCCCAAAAAAATCAAGGCTGGTGATTCCAGCCTCTGGAGAGGCTGTGGTTGCCCAGCACCCTGCCCCCAAGCCCCACAGAGCCCAGAGCCCAGCAACCCGGCACCTCGGCAGCCCACAAAATAAATCAAGTCTGCCAGGGCTGAAAAAGCTGTGTGCCAGTTGAAGAAGCAGCTGGGAGGGCAGTGGCGAAGAGGGTTTTAAACTGTCTTTGAGCCACCATGGCCAGTGCTTGCTTCGGGGGCTCATAGACAGTTTGAAAACCCTGCATCTTACATGCCCGATGGGAGGGAAAGGCATGGGGTTTTCAAACTCCCTCCTTCTCCTCCCCCCTCTTCCCCACCTTATTCCTTGTCCCCTGGCTTGGTCTCTTCCCCTCCCTGCTTCTTCCCTACGTCTGTTTCTCTGCAAATTCCTCATGGTTGGTCCAGTGGAGGGGGAAGTAGAGGGGCAGAGAGCATGTCACGTGCCAGGTGAAAGCGCTCCGCATGCTACCTTTGGCATGCATGCCATAGATTTGCCATGCCTGTTCTAGGTAGTAGCCCATCCCAGAAAGATAATCAAAACTGGGACAGTACTGGCTATCTGAATATACCAAACAAAATGCCTAGTAGAGCTCCTCTCACACACAAAGAAGTATTCACTGTTCACACTCTATACCACTCAAGTTGTATATAGAGTGAAAATGTAGATGACTGCAGATGACTGAAAAGGTAAAACTGTACAACCTGTTCTGATGTGCAAACAGTCCCACAGAGTTACAAAAAATCTGAAAGACAGAAACTGACAAAAACAAGTGGAAACTGCAATAATGCTGGCATCATTTAGCATCTCCATTTAGGCATTCCAAGAATGAGATAGACACAGCTGGTGAGGCATTTTTGGCAGGGAAATAATTTAATGAAAGCTGGGGTGAGCCTCAAGGCTTGGATGTGGTAGAGGAACAGAGAAATAAGGAACAAGAAATGTCAACAGGTACAAACTTTTTTTAAAAAAAAATAATTAACACATAGTCATAAAAATATTACACTTCACTAGGAAAGCTAGCAAAAAATGTATTTCGAATTCAAAATGTCACTCACAACGAAGGGTGCGAGGGGGTTGGGGAATTTTCTGCCTAGAGCCATACTAATTCTTTAATGTGATGGCTTTCCTGTCCAGAAAGGCCTGCAAGCTTTCCAAGCTGCCACACATGGTTGGTGTCTGTGTCTTCATGCCGCTTTCCCTGCAAGGGTCTTGAGTACATTTTCATTTTAATGGGTTCCCAAGTCAAGCATATCTGGCAAAGTCACTCTTTTGAAAAATGAGTCAGATCTCATCCAAAGGACACTGACATCCCTTTTCATCAGCTGCACTAAAATGGCAAGCAACAGCTAAATGCTACATGGGATGCAAAGCATTCTTATGCTTGCAGATTTAGAAGAGCTTCTTGTGTTTGCGTTTTGCCTGAAGAATTCTTGTGATTGAAAGCCTAACTGTGTTAATTGCATGTCCCAAATGTGAGAGGACCAGTCATAAGCACAGTTAATACATTCCTAAAAGTCAGAAGGACTCTGTTCCAAATGACTTTTAAGAAACTACTGAAGACAGGAATTTATAAAGTGGCCTTCAAGACCATACCCCCTGCTACTGTGATCTTTAAGTTTTAGGACTCTTTTCACTATATTGTTTGGATGTGTGTGTGGGAGATGTTTGGAAGGTAGCGTACGTAGGGGTATCTGCCTCTCCATTATCTACACCACTAAGCATTGTGGGTGTCACAAATTGGGTTGGTATAAAGGTAAATAAATAAATAAATATAACCTTATGTTCTTTTCTCAGAACGGAATAGCTCAGTAACAAATCTTGAGCCAATGTGTCGCTAGTTCTCTGCTCTTTCTGTGCCTGTGGTACTTTGGTCTTCCCTGACTAGATTCTTCCCCCCCCCCTTCTCCCCACACCCCTTAATGTTTTGGTTGAATAAGCCTATGAAAGGAAAGAAGAGAAAAATCTTTCCCAGAAGCCATCTTCCCTGGCAAACATACTGAATACTGATTGAGGACTGAGTGATCACCACACCAAGGAACGTGAAGGAAGGAAAGTGCCTGTCTTCTGAAAAATAATTGGGGGGGGGGAGATAAGAGAGGTGAAAAACGACCTCTCAGATCATTCCATTTTTTTTTTATCCCAACACCATTTCAGCCACTGAGAATGGCAGTGTAAATCATCAAACAACTGTTTGCTAATGCATTATAGATAGCCATACACAATATGGCAGCTTTATACTTGTGTATTTACCCACTATGAATACAAAACACACTACGAGTGACAGGTAAAGCAGCCAAAGCCTCTGCTCTCTAGAAACATCTGTGTCTGATGAATTATAAATGAGTCTTGTGTCCAAAAGGTACCAAGTAATGCAGATGAATCCAATGGGGTAAATGAATAAAAGGCAAATAGCTCCTTTTCTCATTCAGTGTACACAGGTATGTTTAGGAACCCACCTCTATAGATTGTAGATGACTGACAAAGCAGATGTGTTTGGTGTGAAGTGCCAGATGCAAACCTACCTGAGTTAGTTTGAGTAGGTAAGTGGAGCCATTTAAGTCATACATCCCACACACATACTTCCATGTCTATGTTTCAAGAACATTATTCGTCCTCTTCTGGTGATTTTTGACATTTCTCTTGGCTCTCTTTATCCCAAAATATGTGATCAGAAAATGGCTGGTCACAAGCTGCTGACATTATTTAGGTAGCCCCTGTTTCCCGTATGTAGAAATGCTGCATTATAGGAGTCTAAAAGTGGTACAATAACTTTTCTCCTCCTCCTCCTCCTCCTCCTCCTCCTCCTCTCCTTCTTCTTCTTGGAATCTAAGATGTTGTCACTAAAAAAGCTACACCTGCCTCCTCCATTTCTCCCCCTAAGAAAGATACTTCCTTTCCTGACATTTTTTTCCTTTTCCTTTACTGACTTACTGTCAATGTGTTTTTAAAATGATTCTGAACTCTCTTAGAGGCATTCTTGAGTTTACCTGATTGTTGCTACCCAAGGATCTGTGATACATTTCCATTGCGCTTCAGCCTTCCCAGCTGCCCACACTTTGGAAATCAAGCTCCATGAAAAGCCAGGGGGTGGGAAGGCAGGTCAGTTTTTAATATACAACAAGTATGTACCTTTCATCTGGCTGTTTGGTTTAATCCACCTGATATCTTCTCAGCTTTGGATTCAGGTTACTTTGCTCACATTGGGTTTCTATTGTCAGGTTTGTGCCAAAACTCTGTTAAGTGCTAGGGCTGGTAAATCTCTAGAAGCATTTTTTGGAGATGGGTAGTTTTTCAAAGCTTCCAGCTCAGGGCTTTGAGACAAGTGATGGAATAGGGATCACCTTCAAAGTCTACTTTGATCACCTGCCCTGATTTGTAGACTGTGGTTACTGGCAATAGTAATGGCCAGGTGTGCAATAATCTATGGTCATTGATCATTCTAGCAAGGGAGCTTTTATACAGGAGGTTTTCGGTAGATTGATCGGCTGGCACAGATGATATATCCCTGCATAGTTATTCTTTAGAAATTTACTTCTGAGGGAATTTATTTTCTAACAAACGTGAATAAGAAAGATCCCCAGAAAAATAATTTGCACAACGCTAATAGGTACTGTTGGTTAGAAGTCCACAGCAGCACACAGGGCTTTTGGCATTGCCAGTGGTATTTGCATTTAGGGGGTGGTAACCCCCAAACCCTCCTTCTAACCTGCTAGCAAGTTCCATAATTTTCAGTGGAGCTTGACCCAGAAAAGAAGAGGATCTTAAAAGGCTCAAGTCTGATACAGTATACTCTCTAAGAAGGTTTCAAAACATAGTCAAACCAAATATTTGTCCATGTGATTTCTTTGAATTTATTAAAACAGAAACCCTGTGCTCCTTATCAGATAAATTAAAGGCAGCAGGAGGACAACAGCCTTTTATTATCTTTTTTTTTTAAATTGGAAGTCATATGTTATATGGCACACTGTTGAAATAGCATGATGTAATGCATCAGGAGAAAGCAGTCTGCTATGATCCATCCCAGAATGAAATGCAATAGCAACATTAATTTGCAAAACCTAGCAGTTTAGAAAATTGAATCCAGGCAATATGAAATGGGAGAAGGGGTGAAATGGGATTTAAAACAATGCTGACTTTCTTGATGCTGGAGCTGAAATTTCCTGCTGCTTCTCTCCCTTCCTCCTCCCTGTTTATTCATTTGGTTTGCAAATGGGAAATGGTGTGCAATAGAGACGGTTTCATTGGTCTATGCCAGTTCATGTAATTGCCAAACTAATGTTTGGTACTTCCTAGCCCCATCTCCTCCAGTGAGTGCCTACTCAGTGCAGCCTATGAGTGGGCACCCGCCAGAAGAGGCAGGACTTGGAAGCACCAAACACCTCTTTGGTCACTAAACAAACTGGAACAAACTGCTGAAGCAGTGGTTCATGTCTGTCTCTAATGTACACGATAATATTTAGGGTGGCAACCTATTTACCAAGGACTCATTTTGTACATTCTAGGTAATAGAATTTTTGCACATGCATTTTGGTGGGATAAAACTGATCTGAAATGTTAATAACTGAATAATCACATGCTAATTGAGCAGAACTTAATTGCTCACTACAATATGGCCTTTCTGCCCCCTTCTATACCTGAGTTACACCGCCATGAATCTGATGCAACTGAAGAAGATAAAACTCATATGATTGAAATTGGAGGGGCCAATGCCACAAGAAAGCAATCACAGATTACAACTCCATATCCTGACAGAAAGTCCAAAGCTATGAATTAGTCTGCAAATTATTTTGTATTAGGCTAGCTGAAAAAAGTCCTGTTGCTTAAAATTAGTGTAAATCAACTGC
Source organism: Phrynocephalus guinanensis (assembly GCA_037367245.1). Taxonomy (NCBI): domain Eukaryota; kingdom Metazoa; phylum Chordata; class Lepidosauria; order Squamata; family Agamidae; genus Phrynocephalus; species Phrynocephalus guinanensis. Next base: position 40,485,664 of record CM074741.1, on the reverse strand, counting down.
TGGAAATAATTAATTGAAATTAACTAAAATTTCCCCTATCCCCTTGTGCCTTGTGGCACAGGCACAGTGGTTAATTGCATGTACTGCAGCTAAAACTGTGCTCACAACCTGGGGCTCAATTCCAGGTAGCCGGCTCATGGTTGACTCAGCCTTCCATCCTTCCAAGGTCGGTAAAATGAGTACCCAGCTTGCTGGGGGGGGGGCAATGTGGAGCATGAATACTGTAATTAAACTGTAAAAGACTTGAAGTAGTATGGGGCGGTATATAAGCAGAACACTTTGCTTTGCTTTGGGTTCTGAGGGTCCCTAGGACTCATTTTTTTCTCTATGAAAGCTTTTGGCAGCCTTTAGGAAATAGGATAGGAATCTTTATTGTCATTGCCTCCTTGCAGGAACAACCAAATTAATGGGGACCTTTTGACATTTTGGTTGCTCCTAATGCTGAAGCATCTAGCATCATGTTGCACAAGGAAAAAATAATATCTTCTCAGTACCGATCAACTACTGCAACAACAAACAGACATGATCCAAAATTATTTGATCCTGGTGTGGCTTTAGCCCTGCTGATATTCTAAAGAATCTTGATCCATGGGTTATGTTTGTGCGTGCATGCACATGTATGCTTCTCTTTCTTTCTTTTTAATGTATGCCAATTACAGTGCATCAGATGTTTAAACTACAGCAAGGTCTGGGCACCAAATGACTTCTGTTCTGCACGGCTACATCATTCTCTTTATTCTGTTACATTGTATGTCGGTACATAACCTGTACAAAGCCCAGCATGGGAAAAAATAGAAAATCATATTGATTCACAAAGAGAGCATCTTGCTTTTTGTGACTGCCCCCTTCCAAAGTGCATTAGAAAAAGTACTTGGAAGCTGGCAAAACAATCTCTTGAATAAACCGCCAATGGGGAATAAACTTGTAATCACAAAGGAGAGCCTGCTGTTCAGTATATCAACAAAAATACATTGGGCCTGAGGCAAACCTGAGGGCAGACATATCCCAGATGGATCAGAGAAGCCTAAATACCTGCAAAGATAAAAATTTAATTAGGAAGACTGTCACTGTGGTGAATAAAAGGGTTCTTTGGTGATTTTTAAAATCCCATTGTTTTCTGCCACTGTGGTGCACTTTTGAAGCCATGGGCCACTCTAGATTGAACTGTGCACTTAAAAAAGACACAGCAGAGACTGAAACAGTTCAGAGGGCGAGATATATCTTCCATCATTGACCAAAACTAGAAATTATCAAAATATATTTCAGTGGAAGCTTTTCTTTTCTTAAGTGTTGAAACACAGGAAAAATTAAAAAGGGAGCATTACTTGGCTCATGCAGTTTCACTTTATGATTATACAGCATGGAACTCAGGATTTCTCAGAGAGCCACTAAAGAGATCTCTGTGTGACTGCTTGGTTGATTTTCAGTTATTCCTTTCCAGTGAAGACAACAGCGACAGCAAGAGAAGTGTCATGGGGCAGCTGGTAAAATGTTGAACTCGGACCAGACCAACGTTCAAATCTTCATTCAGCAATAACGTTCACTGTATGCTTTTGAAAGGTTATTGTTTCAGCTTTAGTCTCACACCAGATCAGACTATTTAACCATGACGGTTACTTCACATCCTTCCTCGTGCTGAGGTGAACTTGCTTCCGAGTTGAAATCGGTTTTAGTCACGTGACCTAATGCCGGTTCTGCCCCTGTTTCTTTGTACTCACGGGCATGCTGAATGGAACCGGCAGTACTTTAACCACATGTCCCCAATGTGCGCTGTGCTGGTACTTTTCGAGTGGTTTTCCATATAGTCCTCAGTGTTATACTTTCCCGTTTTTCAGTTTTTCGATTAATCAGTAGCTCTCCGTCATGGATTCGCAGCGCGCAAGCGTTTGGAATGTTTTTTTTTTTTCTTGGGCATTCATTTCATTGCATTGCTCATAGACAAAGCCCCGTCGACTGCTTTTTCCTCCTTCTGACACTAGATGGCTTCTGGTGCCATGGTTTTCGATGCGGGGTAAGAGAAACCGCACATCCCCTCGGCGCAGAACGAGAAGTGGATTGAGGAGATTTCCGAGCTCCAGGACGGGAATATCTAACCCCGGTTCTGGCTCAGTTCAGGGGGCATGGTCGGGGCGAACTCGCATCGACCCCACAAGGACGTGAGGTTCCTTTGCTTCGTACCGGTCACCAGCAGGGCCGCGGACAGCAGCGAGAGGGACACGAAGTATCAGCCCTTGTGGCCTGGTTCCAATCATTCATCTAATAGCTGCATGGGCAGGGCTTATTTGCCAGCCTAGTAGAACTGCCATTGGCTCATTAGGATTACCTGAGCAGAGTGAGGAAGGGGCATTTATTAGGCAATCCCACCCTGGCTCAGGGCATTTTGAAAGTTTGGCAACCCACCTGCCCATACTTAATCCAGTTGCAACTGGTTACGTCTGAACTGGATATAAATTTTGGACCTGTATCTCCTGATTCATGTATTCACCAAAATCTATGGGTAACTTTTGCCTGTCCTACACTGCGAGCCCTATAGGTCAAGGAAAGGGTGATCAATGTGGTGTTGCCACTTGCCACCTAAAATCATGATACTTGGGGTGGCTGGTGGCCATGAAGGTCATCTGAATGTTAGTTGGGGCCGAATGATCTGTCAGCATGAGAATATGGATTGCAGCTTGGCGCTAGCCAGAGAGGATCAGTTTTGTTCCCTGCTCTACAATTGCCCCTTAGTAAAGAGTGGGCCTAATTAAACACAACAACTTTGTGTCTCTTTATTTCCAAGGTGGGCTAGCAAAGCTCAGTACTTCCTATTGTGAGTGGTGGTGGTTTTCCAGGTTTCTAACTAAGCTTAGAATATGACTGGCTAATGAGTTTAAAAAACAGTATTTCCAAGCTCTGGTCTTTCCCATCACTTGCTACTTGATCTGTTATACAAAAAATGAATGCCCTTGAGCACTGTCTGAAAAAAATATATACATGATACCCCATGGAACTTTCTCTCTCCATTAGGAACCATTGAATGCCAACTATCCACAAAAAATGGAATTTTGAAATACAAAATATAATAAGTCCTAGAGTTCCTGATAAGGTACGCTCTTCTCCCTTTCACAAAATACCAGAACTAGGGGACATTAACTCAAACTGAGGTTTGGGAGAGTGAGAACAGACAAAAGAATTTTTTTTTAACCCAGCTTGTTGTTAATCTGTGGAACTCTCTGTCACAGGATGTAGTGTTGGCATCTGACATGGATGCCTTCAAAAGGGGATTGGACACATTCCTGGAGGAAAAGTCCATTATAGGTTACAAAACATGATGGAGATGTGTAATCTCCAGGCTTAAAATCAGGGTACTTCAAGGACCAGATGCAGGGGAGTGGTATCAGGAGACAGATATCTAGTCTTGTGTGCTCCCAGACAAATTTTTGGGCCACTGTGAGATACAGGAGGCTGGACTACATGGGCCATTGGCTTGATCTAGCATGACTCTTCTTATGTACTTATATTCTTATGTTAGTTATCAGTTATTAGTCTTTGGCGATTGGGCAAAATGCAAGACAATGTGGTAAAAGGACAAAGCAAGAGTGGACAAGGTGTCCATGATATGGTGGGTATTTAAGACTCCAGAGATAGGCTCACTACAATATGTAGTGAGCATGAAATAGAAAGGAGCTGAAAATGGGATAGCAATAAACTAGAAAAATATGGCAAGGTAGGCAATAGAATTGGGAGATATTCCTTCCAGTGTACTCTGAAAACACCATGAGAATGCCTTAGAACTGGAGACTGAAAATCCATTTGAGTGAAGTTATTATAATAGACTACATGGGTTTAGATTTTTCTGCATTGTAATCTTGTGAAGGAAGCTTGAATAATTTTTTTGATTCTCTATAATTTGTTTCCTTTCAGGCTCCTTTTCTTTACACTCTGCTCTATCTATGAACATTGAAAGTATTGATTTTCCTCAAAATTACATCTTTGTAATGACAGTGAGAGTGTTGAGGGGAGGATGCAATTTCTAAGGTATGCAGGCCAGACCTGCAGGATCGCTGCAGAAATAGATCCTATTAATATCCACAGAAGTTTAGATTGGTCTTTCTCCCCTCATCCTGTACAGAGAAATATGTTTTGTCAGAATAGCCTTTGTCCATGACCAAATATTAGTTAGGCCAGGCAGTTTACTTTTTTTTTAGTGTCTAGGTGGCTTTAAATTAAAAGGGTAGGTCATAAATTTATAACTTTTCTTTAAAAAATACCAATGGCCATGATGGTTCAGGGATTCTGGGAATTTCATTTAAAACAAAACCAAAAACACATTTTTAAAGTTCTAAATGTATTTTAATAATAGGAAGGTTGGGGCTACAAGTAGACAAGCAACAGGGTAGAGAGCTTTACTTTAAAATAAATATGATCCAAGGTTTTATAATCCAGAACTTAATTGTAAGGTAGCATTTGTGAAAGTAAAAGTATATACTTAAGTGGTTTTCTGCACATGCCCAAATCATGATGTTGTTTGAAAATGTATCCTAGAGTGCATTTGTCACAAAACCTTAACTGGATGCTTCAGTGATTACAAGAGGTACTTGTTCCAAAGCTTTGGTTCCATTTGGGGACAGGTTAAGAACATAAGAACATAAGAACATAAGAAAAGTCATGCTGGATCAGGCCAAAGGCCCACATAGTCTAGCTTCCTGTATCTCACAGTGGCCCCACCAGATACGTCTGGGAGCATACGAGACTAGATACACTAGCTGTCTCCTGATACCACTCCCCTGCATCAGACCCTTGAGGAACCCTGGTTTTAAACCTAGTAGTGATTATACATCTCCATTATGGTTTGTAACCTGTGATGGACTTTTCTCAAGGAATCTGTCCAATCCCCTTTTGGAGGCTTCCAGACTAGATGCTATCACCACACCCTGTGGCAGGAAGTTCGACAGACTAACACCATGCTGGATAAACAAAACACTTTCTTTAACCTGTTCTCACTCTCCCAACCCTCAGTTTGAGTGGGTGTCCCCTAGTTCTGGTATTTTGTGAGGGAGAAGAAACTCATTATCTTGTTGCTGTTTTCCTCAGTCCAATATAATCTCCTGTATTTAAGGCTTAATATACTTTACTCATGCCCTGCATTGATTGATTCACTTGTGACCACATGAATAAAGATGGAGACAAATTGAAAAACAAACCACATTTTCTGATGAATTTGGCCAATTCATCAAAATTTATTGATTCCTTTTCTTCATCATCAAGAGTCCCTGGCAAACACAAATTGACAATTATTTAGCTATTTTTAATTCCTTAACTTGTTGGGAGTTGAGTCTTCCCTACTGGACTCTATGATTCATCAAAGATAGAAACGTTTCGCTGTTCATGTAAACAGCTTCAATAGGCTCTGAAGGCAAGTTTGCACAGGCACCAAGAGACTCCAAACTTGCAGATTTGACCTGAAAGTCTAATTGGCCTCAAACTTAGGGATCATCAGATGAACTAAAGAGGCTCGTTAGGCAACAATGGTACCTCTAGGTCCTGGGTGGTACTTGGAGTTCTTTGGCTTAAGGTGCTGAAACCTATCAAGAAACCATCCATAATGGGTCGAGAGCTATGGCCTCCCTGGTAAAGCTTTTAAGATTTGGAGGGTCTTGGTAGTGGTATTTTAAAGAGGAGATTCATCTATTCATTGCTGGAAATTCATTGATTCACCAATTCAGCAGCCCCGATAAATCACAATGAATCACCATTATTTTAGTTGTCCCCAACTCTATACATGACATATTTTCCATTATGAACTTTTTTTCAGTTCTTGTTAAGACCTAAAGCTTTTGAGTGCTGGTAGGATCATTCCATTTTGGTCCAACACTAACACATATAATTGCTAGAATCAAGCCAAAGCAGCTGCCTGGCTGCCCCTTTGCTGAACACACTTAATCATATGAAGAAATGGGAAACCTTCTGGCTGCTCACCTGCAGAGAAGAAGGAAGGGAAGTTTTCCATTCCTTTTTAACTGCTCCAAAAGCATTAAGAGCATTGCTGATGTGCTGCAACAGCAAGCGACAATTAAAAATAAATGGAAAATGTCCTCTCCCTTCCCCTTCCAGAGATGTGCAGAAAGAAAACTTGCTGTTTTTCAAGAGCATTGAGCAGCTTAAAGGAAGCATGGAAGGAGGAGACAGGAAGGAGAGTTGATTTGTTTTTGTTTATTTTTTTTCTCTTTATAGGGAAACAAGTTGGGTCAAGATTGCCATAAACAGGGTCACTCCAGGTGCATTGTGGTCAACTGTCATCCTGCAACTCCAAGCAACCCTCTTTAGCATAACACAGACCAGTCCGATCCAGGATAATTGGGCTGCCTGATCTCACCCTCATTTTAGCAGCAAAAGTAATCTTGCTGCTACTTAATATGCAGACTGCAAAAACACTGAAGACTTCTTGCACACAACCCGTCCCTGGTTTATCTCTGCTTTTGTCAATATCACAACATTTCCACTTTCAAAGCATTGTTACAGGCTCCATTTGACTGGGAGTGTAATTGATGGGGATGGGGGTTGAATTTGCATGTGGCTTTTAATGTTGACATAATTCTGATATTCTTTCTAGCTAAATTAATTTTATGCTCTCTTGCTCTTTTTCTTATTTTTAGCCATATTTTGATATTCCAGTCCAAGTATCTCATTTTTTTCATTCTGGAGAGTCTACTGACTGCTACATTAGGCCTTTTTGCTATCTGGTTCATTAGCAGTAGCACCCATGTATTAGCATAAGCAAGTATGGGGGAGGTGTCTGCTTCTAATAATGCTTCTAGGCTTGCCTGGAGGAAAAATCTAAACATATTATTTCTCGAAACCGATGACCAAGAGAAAGAGGCCAGACACCATCCTATTAGGCATAACACCACACTAGCAGCTATTCACAAATCTTGGCAGTCCTACAGAAAACCCAGCTCTCCCTCTCCACATTTAATAAGGCTGGTTATCTGGAAAGCCACTTGGGACAAAAAGAACATATCAGACCCATTTCTATCCCTCTTTTTAATTTTCCGTTTTACCTACTTCTAACAGGACTTTGAAGCTCAGCACTTAAAAGAGAACCATATATAACAGGTCATAAAAATAGACACCAAATTACTTATTTGTAATATTGTTCTAAGATAGAATTGTCTGACAATGTTTTTGTTTTGAATATGAAGGTAGAGAAGTTTTTACTCATAACCATAGGATGCTAAATAGAAACATCAATTTTATTTATATCTGAGCTGCTGTTGATAGAATATGGCTCTAAGATCTTTCAGGAGGCTTGTGATCAACATATGTAATATTGTGATATAATTGGTATGATGAAATGTGATAAAATATAAATTCAATAGCAACTATTTGTATTGGTATTGGTACTGGTACTGGTTTTTAGTTTGTTAAATTAAGGCTGTCTAGAAGGCCCCACCTATCTTCTATATAAAAACAGAAGATACATAGATTGAGGTTTAATTCACCCGGTTCTTTTCTGAAGACTTTCTGAATAAATCCTTGTAGATTTCTATATTTATTACATTTCCTGCTCTCCAAGGAGATCCCAATCCAGAGAATGAATCACACAAGATGAGGCCTGAATGGAAAAGCAGAACAGAATTGTAGTTTTGATCTTTACAGAGAAGCAGAAATTTACAAATGCAAAGTAGCTGCTAACAAACAGAAAGCAGCTGCTAACTGATACACATTACATCACAATCATATTAGTGCCATTTCTGTTCCCTAGATCTGAATTTGGTGCTGCTCCAACCTCAAGACTCTGATGATTTAATAAGTACCTTAGATTTGCAGCAGGTAAGGCAAGCACCTCCTGGCAAATAGAAGGGGAAGAAATGGAGGCAATGACAGAGTTTATTTTCTTGGGCTCCTTGATCACTGCAGATGGCGACTGCAGCAACGAAATAAAAAGACGCCTGCTTCTTGGGAGGAAAGCAATGGCAAACCTAGATAGCATCCTAAAGAGCAGAGACATCACTTTGCCAACTAAGGTCAGGATGGTTAAAGCTATGGTTTTTCCAGTAGTGATGTATGGAAGTGAGAGCTGGACTATAAAGAAGGCTGATCGCCGCAGAATTGATGCTTTTGAGCTGTGGTGCTGGAGGAGAGTCTTGAGAGTCCCCTGGACTGCAAGGAGATCAAACCTATCCATTCTGAAAGAAATCAACCCCGAATGCTCACTGGAAGGACAGATTTTGAAGCTGAGGCTCCAGTACTTTGGCCACCTCATGAGAAGAGAGGACTCCCTGGAAAAGGCCCTGATGCTGGGAAAAATCGAAGGCAAAAGGAAAAGAGGACGACAGAGAATGAGATGGTTGGACGGTGTCATCGATGCAACCAAAATGAATTTGACAAAACTCCGGGAGGCAGTGGAGGATAGGAAGGCCTGGCAAGCTCTGGTCCATGGGGTCACGAAGAGTCGGACACGACTGAACGACTGAACAACAACAAGGCAAGCAAAGTCCATTTTTGAGATAAAGAGCACACTGTCTTCCATCTCACTGAGGTTTTCTTTCTCTCTCCTCACTTCTCATTATGATGTGTGATTGCTAGATTTAACAAGAATGACCAGCAAGTGTGCCAACAAGCTTCCCCTGGGCTTTTTGCTCCATAACCATGTGCCATTAAGCCACTTCTGACCTATGACAACCCTTTACAGGGTTTTTAAGGTAGAGATTTTCAGAAATGGATCTACCATTCCTTTCTTCTAGGGGCACCTTGGGACTGTACAGCTTTTCCAAGCTACACAGGCTGACATGCTCACAGAAAGCACAACCACTGCTTCTTTGCAACCAGATACATAAGTTACTTAAGATACTAAGCTATCCAGTCAATTTATGATTACCTTAAAATTCACAAACATTTTTGATGAAATTTGTTTCTACATGTTTTCCCAAATACAGTGCACATTCGTAATTTTAATTGATGCATACCTAGTGTATGTTAATGATCCACTAAGACATTTCTGTGCAACCCTTGTGGAATTGCCTTACACCTTTTCTTTAATTAAGAAATGATAGGGTGAACTCTGACTTCAAATGTAGATGGAATCTTTTCTCACCTAATAAAAACATTGCATTCCAATATGATAATGGGAATGAAGGTGGAAATGAATGAATGAACTCTACACCCAGAATTACACAAAGATAGAAAGGTCTTTTGGCCTTTCCTGTTTTCTTTTTTAATTTTGAAAGAGATGTCATCATTACATTAGTCCACTGTTCTGAGGCTATGATTATGGCTCAATCCAGGTGGCCAACAAAAGCCTTCTGGCACAATTCTGGAATGGCTGTAGAAGAAAGTTAATTAGCTACCATGAAATTCTGCCCTCAAGTCTCATCACAGCAGTTGTTTTTGTGAGGAAATCCATTACCTAAACATTATATGGCTCAGATCTGGGAGTGTGAAAAGGTTTGTTGAACTGGAGAGTCTCCCAAATAAAATTTTAAGGCTTTTATTGTGTCTACCATCTGGGACTGCAGCTGTGTTTCTTAAAACAGGTCTTTTTTAAAAAAAATCTAGACCTGGCAAGGCTGGGGATAAGGCCACATTTCTCTCTCAGAACATGCCATTTAAAATGGCAGAACATAGGGCCAAAGAAAAACATATAGAAAAACTTGGAAAGGATATCGACCAGAGATAGGTCAAGGCCTTCTTTGACCAAATTCTCTCACTAGAAAGGTAGATCTTTCTTTCTTTCTTTCTTTTTCTTTCTTTCTTTCTTTCTTTCTTTCTTTCTTTCTTTCTTTCTTTCTTTCTTTCTTTCTTTCTTTCTTTCTTTCTTCCCTCCCTCCTTCCCTCCCTCCCTCCGCCCCCATCCTCCTCCTTCTTAAGAAAGGTAGTTTTCTGAGAGAGATGGGACATTTTATAATTAGGCTTTTGTAAACAACCTGATACACCAGATGATAAAGCAGTGTTGCACTTTGCTATCCAGCCAGATTATTTCTTGCAGTGGTTCTCAAACTTGGGTCCCTAGATGTTCTTAGAATACAAGTACCCCAAATCTTTGGCAGCATAGATAGTGGTGAAGACTTCTTTGGCAGGTGGGGGATTGTTAGTCCAAGAACATATGGGGACCCAAGGTTCTGACTGAAATCCTGAGCACCCTGGAAATAAGGCCCCCTGAACTCTGTGAGGTTGACTTGTAGTTAAATAGAATGGTTCTATACTGAACCATTTCAATGCTTTCCCTACATATTCCTATTAGAGATGGGCATGAATAAAAAAATGGCATTTTGGTTTTTCGTTTGTCATTGAGAGGTCCGTTTTGTTTTATTTCCATTTTTCACGAATTTTTGGAAAACATTAGTTTTCGTTTTTTGTTTTTCATTTTTCGTTTCTATCCGCTTTTGTGCAATTTTTAAACCATTTCCGTGTGGGGGCATCCCCCAACACCCCAAACCAGAGGGAAAAAACTAAAAAAAATTGATGCTGGCAGAGACACATTATAGACTAGGTACGCAGGGAGGCTGCAAAGGCAGAGGTGGGTGTTGCCCAGGGTGCAAGGCAGCCGCAGAGTGACTGCACTGTGGGGCAGGGGAGGGTACTCACTGAGAGGTACGCAGACACGCACACAGGGAGGCTGCAGGACTGAAGCCAGAGTCGCAGAGACAGCAATCCCACCCTAACTCCCAATGGGGACTGCAAGGAGGACGGGGGCTGCCAGAGCTTTTTATGCCCTTTGTGGTTGCCACACCTACCCAGTCTGCATCCTGGGCATGCTATTGGTTGAAATTGTCTAAGAATTTACATGATCCCATCACATGGCTTGCCTCCATTTTGTGGCTGGAGTGACGACATCCATTTTGTCATCCTTAAAGGGAAAAGAAAAATACATCGTGATGGGAGAAGACAAAAACAAAAGTTTTAAGGACCCCAACCCCCTGGTATGTAATAATTTCAAATAATTATCGCATTATCCGTGCATTTTTATGGATGTCCAGGGCCTTTTAATACCCAAGAAATCAATATCAGGCATCTGGGAGCCATTTTGTGTCGATGTCCCCTAACTCCCCTTAAAGGAAAAAAATACAGTGATCTGAGAAAAGACATAAATGCACGTTTTAAGGACCTCCCCCCCTAGGTATTATCAGATAGTATAAATAATTATTGCCGTGTTTTTATGGATGTCCAGGGTGTTTTTTAGCATTTAAAACAGCTCATTTCATTGTGCGTCGCCATTAACGAAAATGAAATGTAACGAACACAATTTTCGTGGTTCTGTTCATTTCGTTCCATTTTCATCACAATTTTCATTTGTCATTTTGTTATGCAACGAAACAAATAACGAATAACGAAACAAAAAATGTTCATTTCGTGCCCATCTCTAATTCCTATGGTACCACTTTCTTGTCTGGTGTACCACATTTATGAGTTATGACCCAATAAGTGCTCTTGGGAGGAGCTTCATCTAGCCATTGTTTTGTAACAGCATCAGGTCAGGCAAGGAGAGAGTAGATGAATGGAAAAGATGATATGTTCAGTTAAGCTTGCCACTGTGTTTATAGGCAAACAAATTAACTTGCTTTGCCATATTTTTATTTACTGGAATCATTTGCACTGGAACCATACTATGCATACCCCTCCTCTCCAGTTTGCCAAAAGCCATACAGAATCCAGGCCAAAAGGAAGCTGAGCTTAAGCCAACAGAAGACAAAGGAATTTCAGTAAATAACATTCAGGGTAGGCCTGTGGCATTTGGCTCCCAAAAGGAGGGGGATGGCATCTCTATGCCATTGCTTGTACTGAAACTGAATGGATTAGTAGTTGAATCTTATATCTTCTCTATTGATGCACAAATGATATGCCAGAATAATTTAGGGTACTTTGGTGAGTTCATATGGCATCCATAACTATGTACTCCAATAGGGATCAAGTTTCATTGGGGGAAAAAACATTGGTTCTGTTAAACATCTGCCTCCCAAGGAATTAACTTCCCTTCCCTCTGTTATGTAGCAGGTCTTGCTTCGTGTGAACCTATCACTCTTTCATGTGTCAATACCCATGGTCTGCAATAAAGGGACTGAAGATTAATAGACGGGTTTTTGTAAATAAAATTAAATGAAAAACTGTGGCTGCCTCCTCAGTTCCACCTGACTTGATCTGCTTACACACATAGGAGGATAGCAGATTTCGACATCTTATGATCTAATGTAAATGGCAAAAGTATCAGCCATCTGTTTCCACTTTGTACTTTCAGATTAGATAAACGTTATAAACCTCACAAGCCTCTTGGTCCACCAGACATGCCCACTGTTGCCATAAAGTTCCATGTTGATCTTTGTTAACCAGAAGCTACAGGTAATCTGAGGTTGGAGAGGGATATGAAATGAAAAATGAAACATACCCCTCAGAGACTACATGAATAATTTGAAATGCACCTAAGGTTTTGAAAGCAAGAAGATACACTGTTCCTATAACGTTCTTGTTCAGAAATGGTGAATAAACTAAAGCCCATAGTCCATTTTATCCAGGACAGATGGGAAGTTAGCATGCCATAATATCCATGAAAAACTGCCTGTTGATGCTGTCTGCTTCAAGCAAATAATTACATAATGATTCCTTCTCATGAGAAGATCCGTGGCTTCAAGAGTGACAGATTGCCTCAAACCTCTAAAACATCCCAAATAAGGATGTTTTTGATCCTTTAAATCAGAATATTAAAGAGGGATATGTCAAGCTAGTGAAGGTAATCACCTTATGAAGTTGCCTTATATTGACTTGGACCATTGGTCTCTGAGACCAGGAATGCTATCTGCCATGACTGTTGGTTTTAGCAAGGCTTCAGGTAGAGAACTTCCAGGGTTTTCTTGAGAGACTTTTACTTGGAAACAAGGAGATCTTCTGTATACAAGGCCAGGCTCTGTGCTCTTATAGACAACAATGACAACAGCAGCAGCAACAAGAAACAAACAAACAAACAAGCAAGCAAGCAAGCAAGCAAGCAAGCAAGCAAGCAACAGGCTGTAGACACCAGGAATAAATCTGTCTTTTCTAGTTGATATAACTTTTAATAATTTTAATAATTGATACAGCAGGGGCGTGTGATCAATAAAGGGCCCACTTGGAAGCAATTAAGGGAAATAACTCCCTCAGATAGTAGTTCTGGGTTTTTTTAGTTTTACAGTGGTACCCCGAATTATGAAATTAATCCGTTCCAAGCATATGCTTCCTCTGGAAGATGGGCAGTATATAAGTATTAAATAAAAAAAATAAAAATAAAATAAGTAAGTTGATTAGCCCGTAAGTCAGGGAGCGATTTCCCATAGGAATGCATTGAAAGTCAATTAATCCATTCCAGGCGAACGGATGTCAATGCATTCCTATGGGAAACTGCTTTAAACCACCCACAGCTCCCCCCCATTGGGCACATTGGGGGGAGAAGTGATGGGTGGTTTAATCCACCTGCCACTTCTCCCCCCAACGCGCCCTTGTTTTTTAAGCAAAGTTACATCAACCAGAAGTATGTAATGCTGCTTAATATAGTAAGTTGCAACTAGAGTAGACCCAGCGGAGATTTGATGAGTCAGACCTCCATAAACTCCATTGATACAATTGGCTGACCATAGTTGTGATTTACCATGCTAAATGAGACTATTTCAGCTATATCGCTCTTTTCCATTTCAATATACAGTTGGACCCCATATTCATGGGAATTGGTTCCACACCCTGCCATGAATGCTGAAAATGCGGGACATTATTTTAATAGAGAAGCATGGCCACTCTCTTGGCCAGTTACTGTAACTTCATTGTTAAAAGTATTTGAGGGGAAGATTTGAGGGGGATATGTTTAATATTTTCAGAGTCTGGATAAGTTAACAGCAGATACTGATCCTGTGGATAAAGGGGGTTTATTATATTAGTTAAATTCATATTGCAGTAGGTATTCTAATGCACATATACATCCAAGAATATTAACATTTTCAAAAGATATTTAGAAAACACAATCAAATACTTAGGGTTGTTTTTGTTTGTTTTTTGTTTGTTTTTGAAATTGACAAGAACTATGATGCAAGCGGAGAGGGAAGAGTTAAAATTCAGTGTATACCTAAATTGAAACCAGCACATTAATCCAAGATGTGTAGATCATGTTGTCTCATACAGTTTTGCAAAGATCAAAATATTCAGCCACCAGTATATGCTCTTAGCTTGTCGAATCAAACATTTAGAAAATACAGAATGCTTAGTTGCTGTAAGATCTCAAAAGAGCAGTGTCAAGGTGAAGATTTGGGTCAGCATGGAAAATTCATGGGTGTGTTTGCTGTATAAAGAAGACCCCTTCCTTGTAATCTCTCAAACCTCAATTCATACCATTGGTGGGTTGTTATAACTCAGATGGTGTACATCTTTGCAAAGGGCAGATTCAAAAGCATTTTCAGAAGCAATCTTGACTCAAGTGCATGCTCCTGAAATACCTCATTGTTGTTTAAAAGTACTTACATCTTGTCACTGCCTTGAGAGGTCAATGATGTGAATATACTGTACATTTTTGTAAGGCATTTTGTGATGGCATAATGAAATCCACACGACAGGATAAAATAATATGAAGCTGTAGTATAACAGACTTGTTAATATTTCTTCAGTATCTTGTTTAAATTACTGTACAAAAATGGCAGCATCATTGTTGATTGTCTATATGTCCAACTGGGTTCCTTGGCCATGTCATGTCCAACGGTCTTCAAACATCCAGCAGTGGCACAGGAAATAATGTGGAAGCCTTTTGCTTTTATTATTTTCCTACATTTAGAACCCTGCATGTACTTACAGGATACAGTGATACCCCGGTTTATGGATGACTCAGTTTATGTATTTTTCAGATTACAAAGGGAAATCCATAGGAACTATGCCCTGGTTTATGAAATTATTATACAGAAAATCCTTGTTTCGTATTTTCTAATTTCCATGTATTTCGTAAGGCATTTTGCCTTTTCCTGCTTTGGCAGTGGTGGCTTTTTGAGACCCAAGTCTAGCTCCTTCAGGGTGCCCAGCATGACAAGAGAAAAGCTGATCTTGGGATGCCTCACCCTGGTGGCTTTTGGGTGCAAAAAGCTACCCCAAAAGCCAGTGGGGCAACTGCTGCAGCACAAGGTGGTGGAAGACAAAAAGCCAAAGTGGGAAAAGCCCCCCACTATGGGGCAGGGGACTACTGTGAAGAGTTGAACCGATAAAATACTATTAAAAATCTTTTTTCCTGACCTCCAGAACAAATTGATTGGTTTTCAATGCATTCCTATGGGAAACCACACTTCAGTTTACAAAATTTTCACAATACGAAGCATCCTCGAGAACGGATTAATTTTGTAAACTGGGGTATCACTGTATATGTATTTATGTAAAGAAATCTACTATTGTATTCTGAAGAAAACACACTACTAATAATGTCATTTTTAACTCAGGTTTCACCTTGCTATGACCTTCCACTTCTGAGGAGCTAGTATGTTCTTGGTTTGTCAGTCCAGCTCAGAAACATTGCTCTGAAACACAATACTGGGCTTTGCTAAGGCTTTCATGGTGTGAAAAATTAAAATGTGTCAGTTGTGTAAGCCGTTGCTTTTAGCTTCCCTAGAATTAACACTGAAGGGCAAAGTAGCTATGGACAAGTTATTTAGCCTTGTGGTAAAGTGGTTAAATGCCTGTACTGCAGCTAAAACTGTGCTCATGACCTGGGGTTCAATCCCAGGTAGCAGGCTCATGGTTGACTCAGCCTTCCATCCTTCTGAGGTTGGTAAAATGAGTACCCAGCTTGCTGGGGGGGGGGAAGCAATGTGTAGCCTGCATACTGTAATTAAACTGTGAACTGCCCAGAGGCTACTTGAAGTGGTATGGGGTGGTATATAAGCAGATATCACTTCTTGTGCTTTTACAGCAATATCTCAAGGAAAAGTTTGATTTAAACAGGAATATAATTAACTCTTACAAAAGTAATGGCTACAAATACCCTTCTTTAGTCTGGGTATTGTTGTCTTATCAATAACAATGGAATAGTAATCTCCCCCCCCCCCCGCCAGCTAGGCAATAGAATCATGCTAAATCTGTTCATGGTATTTACGAATTTTGATGCTAATATTGTCAGGAAAGACTCTTGGTACATGTCACAACTTCTGCCTATAGAGATGTACACAGGTAGGGTTCTTTTATACTCAATAAATCTTTATTTTTGTAGGCTAACACTTGCATCAGGGGTCCTGAGTGGACACAAAACTTGGAAATTATCAGTAGTAAATAAAAAGTCATTAAAATTAAATGTTACACAACTTTAGCACAGTAAGACACAACTAGCATAAGCCTATTTGAATCAATTGAATTTGAGAGGAGAGGATGCACCAAATCCACACTGGGTCAACTCCAGTATGACTTAATATGCTAAGCAACAGGATTTCAGCCATTGATTTATTATTTTAAGTCAATGCACTGCCAAGATTCGCTCTATTTCTATTATGCCAGCATAATTAAAGAGGATCCAGGTCGTTGTCTGTTTTGCAACAAATAAGGCAAAACTAAAGTTGTGATCAGATGAGAAGATAGCTCATATTTTGGAACCATTGCCACTGTGTCCAATGTGAGCTATTTCTAAGCAATCACATGTAATATGAACAATAACAATCCAGCTCAATCCCAATTTTTGCCATGCTGGAACATTTTGGTTCCTCTTTTGGAACAGGACTAGAGTGATGCCCATATGTACAAAAGGGGCCTTTTTACATGACCCCTAAGATCCGCTGGTCCCTTAAATTCGGACCAGAGATCTTGAGGGTTCATTGCTGTTCCTCCGTCCCCACCCGCTACGCACTTCTTTGTTCTGTCTGCGTGAGGGGAGGGAGGAAAAAAAGCCTTAGACAGAGACAAAAGAATAAAAGGCTTACCTCCGTGCCGGGGGAAGTTGCTCCAACCTCCGTTTACTTCCTGGTTCCTCTTTAAGGGGCGGAGGCAAAAGAAAAACAACAGAAAGAAGCGAGGAGAGCTCAGGCACTCTCCGCATCAAATATTATTCACCATCAAAGAGCAGGTACAAGAAAAGTGCTCTGGGTCGCGCTAAAGTGGGCGGGGTCGCACTTAATTGTCTGCAAAGTCCGGAGCTGATGGGTAAACATTTTTAAGGTCCGGAGCTTGCAGCCATTTGCGGCGGAGCTTAGGGGCCGTGTATAAACGCCCAAGGGTTGTTTCAAGGGAGATTATTCCCATTGACCTTTTCTGGGGCAATCAGGTGCAATTTTTTCTCATCATTTATTTGCACCCTAATTAACATCACACTGGAACTTAATATGCTAACAGCTTTTGTAATTTTCCTAGTTACGAGAAATGCATGGTTTCACTGTTTAGGTGTATTTTGTATAATAAACCAGTGGCTGGTATGTTATGTTTCAACTTATTAGTTGATTTTAAAAGTAAAAAAAAAAACACAACAAAAAACAGAGTTACTTTGACAGCTAATAAGTTACTTTTAAATAAGAAAGATGTAAAGAAAAGTGTTACTTTTTAAAATTCCAAATAATTCCCCTTGGAGCACTAGTACTAATAATTGTAAATACAGTATGTAGTTTTTGAAAAACTTTTGGGGAGTTTTGCATAATAACTTTCATGTCTAGACATGATTCTAAACAACTACTCAATGTAAATATATAGGGGTTTTTTTCTGTCTGAATGTCTTAAAGTCTCAATTTTGTTCTACCTATTTTCTTGGTATAATGTATAATTTGATAAGTAATATCAATTCTTCTTTGACACCATTTCTTCATATGGAAGCAGTTGCATCCCTTTGAGCATTCAGCTTGTCATTGCTACTATACAGTCTCCTTTTTTAGATGTGGTGACCAGAACTGTGCACTGTATTCCAAGTGTAGTTGCACCATTGATTTGTTTGTCTGATGCCTGAGTGAATCTGGCAGTTTGTATAAATGTGCTTCTTCATTCCCCACCCCCAAAGTTTATTCTTTGGCGAAATGTAATGATTGAACCTGGTCAGCCATGTAGGCTAACACAGGTAGTGTGTACTCCTGTACTGGCCAATATAGCAGAAGCTGCTGTGAAATTCCTACATACTTTCTTGTTGTTAAGGTCTTTTCCTCATACTTCAGACTTGTTCACATAACTTTAAACAGTATGGGACTCCTTAGTAGTGCTTTTGAATTACTGAAAGACTGTGTAGCATTTAATTAGTCTTTATCTTTACAAGTAATAAAAATGAGTACCTTTTGCTAAAAGAATGCAGTCTCTAGAGTGCCACCAAAAAGAGCACCTTTTTGATTTTCTATTCAAACAGCTATCAAACAGATTGTAATTTTAGCTTCATTATTTCACTAATTCACATTTCTTTAAAAGACACATGAAAAGAAGCTTATAAATATTGCAACAAAGCATCACGGAGTCACAACTAAAAGGGGTTTCAAAGCTGACAGAATGGGATAATACTTTTAAAGAAAACACACAAAGCACATAAAACACAAGCTCATACCAGCGGAAACCATGTTGTGTCAACTAGTACATAAGTTTAAGCAAACATAGTGGACCTTACCTATGTTTAGCCATCACCATAATGAAATTACCATAACCTGATATTCACAAGGAATTGCACATTCCACTTTCAAAATGAGTGTTCATTGTTTTTCAACCTGTGTAATTGATGAAACCATTATGTTGGAAGCATTTTTGGGAAAACAGTGACCAATGGTGGTGAATGTGAAATGCATTCAGACTGGAATGTAGGAGGTCAGAAGGAGAGACTTCCTCTGATCTTTCATTCCCCCACATGAAATAATGCCCATTCAGTCATGTTGCAAATAAATGAAAGTCAAATACCACAAAGATATTGATCATATGTGTGCTCTTCTACCCCCTTAATCACTCAGGTTGCCCTGTTTTGAATCTTTTTCATCTCTACAGTCATCACAAAGACCCATGTCATAACAATACAACTAAAGACTGGGTAATTCTTTGAACACATTGAAATATTCTATTAGTGTAAACAGCATTTTGATGTAGAATGGGTAGCTGTTTTTTTAACCCTTTTGTTCTGTCTATATAAAATGTCTAGATTTAAGGAGGTCATTTTTATCAGTTTCTTTCCATACCAGGACAGTTTTTAGCAGCCAATTACCTCTATAACAAGCTACTATTAAGATGTGGGGTATAGCAGAAACCTTTTTTTTTTTAAAAAAAAGTGGAACACTTGGGGGCATTGTTTTGTATTCAGGTTTTATGATGCAATTCTGGGATGAGAAAAATTGATAAAAGGTGGAGTGGGAAGAAGAGGAAGAAGGCTGTATTAAATTGGGAAAGAAAAGAAAGAAAGAAAGAAAGAAAGAAAGAAAGAAAGAAAGAAAGAAAGAAAGAAAGAAAGAAAGAAAGAATTATAATTGCACGGCAGTACAGCTATAGTATTGTGCAACAGAGCTAATCAACATTCTACTGGCAATTCTAAAATAGGGGATGTTCAAACAAACTATTGGAAAAATTTGAAACAGAGATTTAGATCAGCCCCAAATTAGACACATTTATTAGCAAACAGTTTTTTCTTGCTCTGTACCAAATTTGGGAATCTTTGGACAAAGGATTTTCAACTTACAATATTTTAAATATAAAATTAAAATCCCCCAGAACTATCTGGAGAAGTTACCCTTAATTGATTCCAAGTGGGTCCTTTATTGATCACATGGCCCTGCTGTATCAATTATTAAAAAAATTGTTTATCAATATTCACCATAGGCACCTTCATTTGAATGTTAAGGCTTTTACTAAAAAGATGGAATTTCACAGAAATATTAGGTTACTGAAAAATAATAACACATGATTTCCCTTCCTTACTTTATCGTGTCTAAAGCAGGCATGTCCAAAGTCAGGCCCAGGGGCCAAATGAGGCCCATTTTCAAATTTTGTGAGGCCCACGACCTCTTCTCCCCACCAGCTCAGCCTGTCATAAATCCCCGCCAGCTGGCCCCTCCCCATACTAGATGGAGACATCAGCTTGCAGTTTTATGGTTTGCCTGCCCTCCCTGCCTCTATCCATGTCCCCAGTCACCTGCCCAGTTACTTGCCCCTGGCTCCATTGCTGCAGCGTCCTCCCTGCCTCCTTGCATGTTATAGAGACTTGTCCAAAATCTGACCCAGGGACCAAATGCTGCTGATTATTTGGCCCCCACACATTTACACCTCACCAAATTTGGCCCTCCTTGAAAAAAGTTTGGACACCCCTGGTCTAAAGCAAGCTTCAGAGGCAGGGCCTCTCTACTCCCTTATAGAAACTACATAATTAAGAATTCCATATAGTCCATATGCAGAAACCATTCCAGAAAAATATCTTTCTCCTTCTCCCTTTGTCTCCTCTCTCTGTTCACAGCATGGGAAAAACAGTCACATGTCCTTTTAGGCCAATCAGAGTTCCCTTCTTCCTGGATGGAATACATATTTGACCTTTGCTTACAATCCTTCGTGATCTCAGATCTAAGACAGTTCAGGCCTTCATCTCAATATTAAAGATGTTTATGTTTGGCCTTTGAGATAGACTTTCCTCACACTTGATTTACATTACACTGAGCATGTCTGATACGGACTTGCAAGAGTTTCATAGGATGATAGATTATAATCATTTCTTGGGTGAAATATGTGGAGAGTTGCAGGGCAACTAAGGTCACAGAAATAAACACAATAAAGTATATCTTTAAAAATGTTTCAAAGAAAAAAATAAGCAGAGAGTCCTGTAGAAAAGGAGATATTTTGCCATGTATAGTCAAGGAATTAGCATACAATTTTGTAAAGCGCATTCAAACTATTTCCCCCTAATTTAAAAAAAGGGGTGTGTTTTGTTATAGCACTGTAAACATTGTCTTGGGATTTTTTTAGAGGAAACAGTGAAATTCGATATCAGTTCCATGTTTGCGTCAATCTGAACTTTTAACTCTGGCATTCAGAAACTAATTAGCTGACTCTTGGTTAATGTTTTAATTTTGTAACTCCTTCACAGGCAAACATGGCTATAAGATTATTGCCTGTAAGTGGATTATTTGGCTAGCTGTAAAAATGTAGACACAAAAAATATTTACATGAGATGAGGTTAATTGATGGGAAAAAAGAGTCAACCTCTGGGATTTTCCTCTGCTTGTCTCTTTGTGAAGACTAGTGAGTTCCAAAGGGTATCCTGTTGTAGACCATATTGACTGCTGACACCAGTCTCATGAACAGTTGGGCTGGGCTTTGCTATGTAAAGTTTAGTATCCTTTTTCCTGCTGGCAATGAGGGAACAATATTGTGCAGCGATATCAGACCATTTCCTGGGGTTCAGAAATGGGGATACAGAAGCACAATATCCCACATTCATCAACTGATTTTTTTTTAAAAAAAAACCATATTAATGGAGACATGCTATGTAGTACATATTTTTTGCCATGATCTTCATAAACTTCAGAACCTCAGATTCAGAGCTGATGCCAGTCCCTGCCTGTGGTCTATCAAGGTGAGTATTTCAAACAAAGTTATGCGGAAATATCTACTCTGTCAGTCTGTCGATTGACTCCACTTGGATCATGAGGAACCCTGCAACGATCATTGGCTTCAAGAAATAAAAGAAGTGGCAATGATATTTTGGCCCTACTGCAACGGTAAACCTAATTCCAGCACTCAATGGACAGTGATTCTTACTGGGATTAGAAGAAAAACAACAACCCCATAATTCTCTAAGTGTGAGCAAACTAAGAAATCCAGCACATGAGGGTTAAAATTGCTTTTTTGCTAAACAAAAACACAAACTGGACATGTACTGGACAGAGCTGATGATATTGAAAGGATAATATGGCCATAAAATTACCCAAAAAATTCACAAGGTACACCCATGTCCCAATCATAAATTGTCACTGGCTCAGTTTACTTTTTTTATTTGATCCCATATTTGGGTTTCTTAAGCATAATGTTATCCCATTAAGATTTTTGCTCTTGGTTAATTTACACACTAATTTCCATAGTGTCCAAGCAGCTCACAATAAGTACGGGTTGACAAAATGCATTGCACCTGGAGATGGAAGGTTTTTTAAAAAGGTATTGTCACAAAAAGGCAGTTGTGCTTCCAGTTAAAATGCAACAAATAGAGGAAAAATTCTAAATTACAATTAAATCACCAGAACACAAGGTATGGAAAAAGAACAAAAATCAAGATTAACAGGCCATAGAAGAAGAAAAATTAAAACCAATGCTCACTGCTAATGTGGGTCTTGCAGCATCCCCAAAGGCCATAACAAACAGTCTGACTTAAATGCAGTTCAGAAGGGCACAAACTTCTTACCAAGACAAATGCCATTCAGCTGTTTTCTTGCACTTTGCCAAGGGAAAATGACAACATCAAACAAAAATGCTGAAAAGCAGCAGTGGCGATAAATGATATCCTATCCTTCTCAGCCTTCAAAACCACCAATTTATGAATATGGGATATTGTGCTTCTATACCCACAATTCAAAAAGCCAGGAAATGGCTCTATATTGCTGCATAACGTTGTGCCAGCAGGGAAAAGGATTCCAAGCTTCATATAGCAAAGGGCAGCCTGGACGTTGACTCCACCAACTGCAGCAGCCAAGATGGTCTACAGCAGTCATTCTCATTGGGGGTCGTGGTATATTTGAAGAAGACCAAAGACTAGAAACAATTCTTCACACATAACCTTATAAAATTCCTAATGGAACTTATTCTTGATTCATTCTATATTTGTTTTTATGACCATGGCAAAAACAGAGTTGTGAATGGGTGATCTAAGGGACAGCCTCTTGTACTCACTAGCAATCACTTAGTGGAGTGGTGTCCAAACTTTGGCCCTCCAGATGATTTGGACCACAACTCCCACAGTCCTTTGTCATTGGCAATACAGGCTTTGAATTCTGGGAGTTGTGGTCCAAAACATCTGGACAGTCGAAGTTTGGACACCTCTGACTTAGTGACACCATGTAAGGGAATATTGAGCTGATTCCTTTCCCCATCATTATCTACTTCTTACAAAAATGTGAAGTAATTTTCAGGACTGTTTTTCAGCATGTGTGAATGCTAGTGAACACAAGAAGGTATCCAGTAGATCAATCTGATTGCAAGCAGGTATTAGTGTGAAGAACATTAAGTCCAAATGGTAAGATGGATTTAGCCAAGCATGGTTTTAGATGCCAGCCAAAGAAAGATGCAAGCTGCACTAGAGCCATTGTGTTTTAGAGTCACAACCATGGCAACTGATGATTGGAATAACCATGTTTGTTATGAAGACATGCACATGTGTTTGGTTACAGTGTGAAAAAGCACAAATAAGAAATCACCCTATTTACAAGAGCAGAATTAGAAAGGTTATAAATGAGCTAATTAAATTTGCTCTTTAAAATTGGAGAACAGAACAGCTTTAAAATATAATGACTTTTTCACACAAAAGCATATAATTATTGTTTAATGTGTGTACGAAACAAGAAGCAGTGAAGGCACTTAATGATGAGCAGGAGCAAGTAAATAATAGCAGTGACTGACACTGATGTTGCCAGTGTTATTATTTGATGTAATGAGTTTACATAATAAATTACAGTACCTGTGTTTCCATTTGAACAGGCAGGACCACTCCTTGCATTCAATACTGATGTCTCCACATTATCCCCCCAGACCAGAATAAAGACTCAACACTAGTGGTTTATGGGTTTAAACTGGGCCACAACTTTATTATTGTTTGAACTTTTAATTAGTAGATACCTTTAATGAAATTAACATGCATTAAACAGATGGTCCTCCCATAGTGCAATTTTAGATTTTGCGAGCCAAATTGTTTGTCTCTCACTGTGACGTCATTTATCATCTCCCCGCCAGAAGAGAGTACTGGTCCTAATGACCAGCACTCTTCCCGACAGATGGGTCGCCTTTTAATTCCAGACAGCCACACCCAGCCTTTAACTTTACAACCTGAATATCATATTAATTGCATGTGGGCCTCCTCCTATGCTGTTAGATTATGTTGTACAGCTGCCATGTCCCTTTAAGGGGAAATTATAATTTGACGTCATGGGTGTGAAATTTCCTTGCACTACCTGTCATAGCAAAGGATTTGCTAGGCATCTCCTTGCCCCCCCCCCCAATCAAACTGAAAATTTCAGCCTGGAGGCCCATCTTCATGTCACTCGAAAATATGTCCAGGCCCAGATCAGAAAGGTGCACTCCATTTGCCTGATATATTTCTGGAAGGGAAAACTTAATTTCTGAATGTGAAATCACCGCTTCCAAACCGTGCCTCACCACTAATCTAACCTCTCCATTGAGGCATCTCCTCGCCTGACCCACAGAATGCAGATCACCACACCAGCCATGGCAACATTGCTGACCAGACCACATGGGTATAAGGGAACTGTACTTTAAACATCCTCAAATCTGCAATGATCCTAAGGATCAGATCCTTTCCCTTCGCCCTGGTCAAATCATTACCGCCCATTTGGATGAGCAAAACTACAATTGGTGCCTCAGAAGCACAATGGGATGCAAAGAAGACACCCCAGCAAATTCCTTGCAATCTTTTCCACTTAACTAGGGTCACCCAATCCAAGGTGTTGGCCCCATGGTGTACGCCAAGCATATTTAGCTGCCCAAAAACTATAACTGGGACCACCTAGTACCACACGCCAACAGCCAAGGCTTGGAAGAACCTTCAGAAACACAAAATTAAATACTGGCCACACCTTACACTTTGGTAGTGGCTGTAGGTAACTTTTATAATGGTTAGATGACCAACGCCCCAATGCTTGAATATCAGCTGCCACATAACCCATGGCAGATGCCATTGATGCTGCCCCAATTCTAATGAGTGGGTATCAAAGTGCCACCCCTGCAACCCTGCTTTGCTCAGGGCATTAGTTGTCACTGCTCAAAATTGGTAACATAAGTGGTTCTGGGAAATGTTGTGGTAACATCTGTGTTGCTCCAGAGCTGGCAATAAGGTCTGATAATACTGGTGGGACTGCCACCCCGTTAGTGGGCAATGTTGAGTTGCCCTGAATGAGGTCTTCTGTACCTAGGGTCACCACTTGTTCCATAGTGACAGCTGCTGGTACCTGGGGTGGTGCCATCTGGTTACCAGTTGCCCATGGCCACACCCACTGCAGTTCTGTGTGGTGTGTACAGGAGTTGTCTCACCTGGCTGCAACCTTGCCATTGAAGCACCAGTTCCAGGTTCATGTTGCATCATGGAGAGGTCCAAGACCTCTGGCCAACAGGGGAAGGTTGTGGCAAAATCTGCACTGGTGTTTCAGGCTGTCATATCCTCTCTGCTGCGGCATTGCCTTCCAGTGATGAGTCCCTTGCAAGGCTGGGCACCAGCACTGGCATAACCACAGCTAACCTGCTGATTTGAGCTAACCTGCTTTCATGGTAGAAGGGCTCCTCTGAGTAGCCGAAGTGGCTCGGAGGTGAAAATGGTTCCTGTGAATCTGTCTTGTAAATAGCAACAAGCAATTCCTCCAGAGCCATTTGAGTCTCATTTTGCTGCCTGATCTGCCAATTCAGTAATCTCTAGTCTCTCCCAAGGTTTTGCTGCTGATTGAAAAAAAAAACAGGCTGATGAAGGCAAGGGGTGGGGAGTGGGAAGAGAATGGGAAACCAACCAAGCAAATTAAAAATCACTTAAAAAGTTAGTCAGTTCAATTCATTTTGGCCCGCCATCACTTTTGGTGAACCTGAACCAATCGAAACTGACCTGAACCAACAAACCTGTGATTTTCAATGTACTTCTTGCTTGATGTTTTGATCAATGCCCATTGAGAGATGTACCCTTGCTCTCTTTACCTTCATCCATCCAGCTAACTAATTTTAGGGACTTTGTTGTTAATAAAAGTTGGAACTCAACTTTGAGTCAGTACATTAATAGAGTTCAACATTTTTGAAAGGTCACCCAAGATCAAAGAAAAAGATGCCATTATGCAGGGCATTATATAGGGCATTGTAAAATTCTTTACATGAGCAAAGGTCATAAGGAAATCTGCAGAAAAACTAAGGGCAAAGAGCTGCATACTAACATCCGTGAACCTCTACCTAATCAATATTTCTTTCCTTTGAAGCTAATTTAAGTAAAAGCTATAGCTACATTATACCTTCCCCCATCTGCTAACGTTATTTTGAAACTGTTTAAAGTTCTTATATATCAGGATTTCATTGCTGTTAACACATTGCAGGAAGGAGATAAAGTAGCAGAAAAAATGTAATGTAGCAAAAAAAAACATTTTGGAAGGCAGCTTAGGGCAAATACTTCAGAACATTGGCTTAAGATGTGAACTGTACAAAAAAAGCTTAGGTATTCTACCTTCTCCGGTTATTGGTCCTTAAATTATAGCCTGTTGCAGATCAGGAAGGAAACATTCCAGGGAACAAATAAGCTAGCTTTCCCCCTT
Source organism: Phrynocephalus guinanensis (assembly GCA_037367245.1). Taxonomy (NCBI): domain Eukaryota; kingdom Metazoa; phylum Chordata; class Lepidosauria; order Squamata; family Agamidae; genus Phrynocephalus; species Phrynocephalus guinanensis. Next base: position 40,459,277 of record CM074741.1, on the reverse strand, counting down.
ACTAATTGCACCACCTTTAAAAAACCAATACTCCTCTTCATCTATATACAGTTTCCTTCCACATTTTTAGAAACTGGTTACACTAATGATAAAATTGGATGGAGAGAAGTTTGGCTTTTTGCTATTTTGTTATTTTAAAAGCAAATATGTGGAAACTTCTCAGGGTATGCTAGCATACTCAGAAGTGGCTTAGCACTGGTGGCACTTCAAAATGATGTAGCCTATTCTTCTGGTGGCACTCCAAAACTATGTAGCCTACTCAACGTTACACAGGCTACTCTTCTATCAGAGGCAGTTCTTTAAAAAAAATCACACACACACACACACACACACACAGGGAGAGAGAGAGAGAGAGAGAGAGAGAGAGAGAGAGAGAGAGAGAGAGAGAGAGAGAGAGAGAGACTGGGGATAAAAAGTATTATCCAGTCTTTGTGCTATGCAGAACACAGTGGTCTTGCCACTCTATTTGTGTCTCTCTTTCTTGTTTGAAAAACTTGAAGAAATCAGTAAAACTTACAGTGCAATACCATTCCCCTTAACATTTTTCCAGGATGTTCATAAAAACAAACCAAAGAAACTACTAATAGTAGCAAAGATAGTCCATCAAACTGAGAACTTGTGATGGTCATCGAATATAGCTGACAGAAGGATGTGAGCTCATGACATGCAGCAATAGTAATTTTAGACTGTCCATGCCTGCTATATAAAAATGAGTTCATGGTTATTAGTAAGTAATAGGGTAGGCTGTGAAAAAATAACCCTCTGGTGTTCCTGCCATCATGTCAGATTCAATAAGGAAAAAAGATCAAATGCCGCAATTAAGAATAAACCGTGGTGTGATGAGTATTTCTGACAGCATCAGATGAAGACTCTAAATTCTGATATGTACATCTACCATTTCTATTAATCAGAAGTCAACATATTTTGGCCTGATATACTGATTATCCTCAATAAGCCACTTTTACTTCCATGTATTTTGATGATCAGGCTATTAAATCTTTCTTTCTTTCTTTCTTTCTTTCTTTCTTTCTTTCTTTCTTTCTTTCTTTCTTTCTTTCTTTCTTTCTTTCTTTCTTTCTTTCTTTCTTTCTTTCTTTCTTTCTTTCTTTCTTTCTTTCTTTCTTTCTTTCTTCAGCAGGGATTTGAACCATGTTCTCCAGAGTACTAGTGTTGGGTCTGAAGGTAACCTCCAGACTTTCCAAGTCAGAGTTAAAACCTCAAATGACCACTGACAAGAGAAAGAGTTTGATTTTCACAAGGTTTGTTGATAAATAAAGCAAGCAAATAAAAACTTTACCCCTAACAGCAAAGGCTAAGAATCTACCACAATGGGAGGGGGAATGGGGTTTTTATAATAATTTGGTACAGTGGGAGGAGGCAGTGTTATACAAAGAGGGTACAGGAAAACCTGGCAAGGTTGAGTGAAATTTGGAAAATTCCTAAGTACAAGACAAACAATATAGTGTACAGAAAGAATAAACAGATGACTCTCATTGGCTGTTACTTCCCATCCAGATAGTGCGCTGTTGCATTTCATGAAAAATAAAGTGTGACCATGCCCCCCAAAATGCGACACAGCACACCAAAGTTGTACCTGGTCCTTGGGTGCTCTTTTTCCCTATTGATGTTTTATTCCACCTCTTGTACTGGTACAAGAGGCTGTGGAGGACCACATATTCCACAACATATGTTATTTCCCTTGAACAATCCTTGCTTTGCTTTGCTTTTGGTTCCTATTTATTATTATTTTAAAAAAATTACCAAGTGGGATATTGATAAGGCAGTACTCCACTGTGAAGTTTGCACCGGTGAAACAGCAACAAAAACATGTGAATGCAACACATTTTATCACGGTATATAATTAGTTATGGTACAAACTGGATGTGAAGTAACAATCATTGTTGACAGTACGGGATAAATTGTTATACAGTAACCCCCACCATTTCACGAATCATGTACTGCGCTCCCGCTAATTCATGGGACCAGAGTACATGCTGGGCCTCCCGCTGATTAGTGCTGGGGTATTTCCCCACCCCAGCACCAATCAGCTGGAGAACGTCACTGCCGCTTCCCACAACCCATGCAAAGGCACCACTGCCCTTGCTGCAGGCACGATTCCTCCCCCAGCCAGCGCCAACCAGCTCTTGGCGCTGGCTTGGGGCCAGTGCTGCCCCGCAATCTCCATTGAAATGTATTGACTCAATGCATTTCAATGGAGAATTTTTCCCCATTGGAAAGAATTGAGCCAATGTTTTCCAATGGGGAAAAATTTCATCATTGAAAAGCATTGAGCCAGTGCATTCCAATGGGGAAAAAATTCTCCATTGAAATGCATTGAGCCAATGCATTCTAATGGGGAAAAATTCTCCATTGAAATGCATTGAGACAATGCATTCCACTGGGGAAAATTTTCTCCATTGAAATGCATTCCAAAGGGGAAACATTCTCCATTGAAATGCATTGAGACAATGCATTTCAATGGAGATGGCCTCCGACTCCGCTTCCCCCCCCTCCCTGGAAAGATCCCCCAACGCCGCCAGCACACACTGATTGCCCACCACCCCCCAGGCCCCACCTGACCCACATCCGCATATCGTGGATTTTCAGTCATCACGAGTCGGTTGGGTCCTTAACCCCCGAGATAGGTGGGGGGGTTACTGTACTGGTAACACAAACATTGTTTTTTTATCTAGGGTGATGGGTTTAGACAAGGCACAAAGGAAGACTGTATACCCGTGTGTAATGGACTAGTCCAGGGTAATCCAGGTGTGCCGATGTCTTGAGGAATTGTCCTGTACATCTCCTGAAGCTGTCCTATTTCCTGGTGCATTCCTGCAGGAGAAAAGGCTTCCCGCTATGTTGGTTTTAAGCAGGGGTCCTCAACCTAAGGCCCCGGGGCCAGATGCGCCCCCCAAGGTGCTGAATCCACCCCCTGGACCAATTGCACTCCCCCCACCTATCCCCTGCTTCCTGAGCAAGCCAGCCTCTGCAGCTGTTTCTATTGCTGAGACAGTTCAAAGCAGTGGGCTATGTCACTTCTCCCACTCCCCCCCAGCTACTGCCCAGATGATCAGCATGCTTCCCAGCCCTTGCCCCCTCCCTCCCTCCCTTGCAGTGCACCAAGTTGGGACAGGATGGGCCAGGCCAAGAGAGGAGGCAGCTTTACCTCCAGGTCACAGTGAGGACGTGATGGCCAGGGCACATGGCTGGATCTGTGCGCAGTGGCACCAGCCTTGTTGCCCTTGCTGCGGCTTTTGCTCCTCATCCTGAGTGGCCACCCAGAAGGTGATGAGCGGCCTGAGTTTGCCTGGGCTGCCACCTCCTTCTCAATGCAAGGAAGGAAGGAAGGAAGGAAGGAAGGAAGGAAGGAAGGAAGGAAGGAAGGAAGGAAGGAAGGAAGGAGAAGGAGAGCCGCTCCAGCCGCTGCCACTGGAGGAGGAGGAGGAGGAGGAGGAGGAGGAGGAGGAGGAGGAGGAGGAGGAGGAGGAGGAGGAGGAAGAGCGGCAGCAGAGGGATCCCAGCAGTGGCACCTCAGGGTGGTGATCTAGAGCAGGAAGCATTGCTGGGGCCCTGGAGACACAACGTTCATGGGCAAATCGTGGGGGGCTCCACCCACTTGCCCCTCCCCCTTTTTCCATGTTGGCCTTTTTGGGGGGACTGTGGTCCGGCCCCCATTGCTGTCTGGGGCGTGGTAGGCTGGCCCGCTGTTTGAAAACTTTGAGGACCCCTGCTTTTAAGGATTAAAACCTGTTACATTGTATGGACTGAGATACTTTTCAGCACTATTATTCATCTCTGCAAGCTCACCTAAGGAATGGGATGTTGGAAAAATAAATATTTCATTTTGTGTGTATGCTTGTGTGACTATAAAGAATTTAATAAACCAGTGCGTTTTAGACTTTTCCGAGTCTGCTGTGTGTCTTTATTTTAGTGTGCCCAATTGCAGTTGTGGGCCCTACACTAGTCCATCACTCTATCCTCTACCTCACACATGGAATACCCCAGTGAAGTATACCTTCAGGTAAGTATTACTACCCATTAAATGATTATGTCAAAGAAAATTTTAAATGTGGACATTATGTCTTACCTTAATGACTAGATGACATTATATCTGGAGATATGACTTGAGGGACTCTGATTTTCCACTTTGGACTATATCACATCTCAGACTCCACATGATGGAGAACTCATTTTGTAGGTCTTTTTTGTCACCAACACTAACTTTGTGTAGCTTTCCATGGGGGAAAGGATGTAGTTCTGTAAAAGAACACATTCTTCAAAAGATTGTCTCTTCAGCCTTCACCACTTCCTGTTATGACTTGGTAGTCATAACAGATACCAACGTGGCCCAGTACCCTCCTCTCTGAACCAGATTGGGTACTTACTTATGGTCACACAGCACCCATGGCCATTGCCATCCTTGGTGCACCAATTGCAACAGCAGCAGCCCAGACCGTTCTTCCCTGCCTCCCCATATGGTCAACGACTTCATTGCAGGGTTGGGACAGAGTGTGCCTCTGTTCTGCCAGTGAGTGGTCATTTGCACATTGGAGACAGGGAAAAGATGGCCAGGCTGATGACTTGAATTGAGCTGCAGCTGGGTGTCATCAGCACACTGGTGATACCAGACTACAAGATCCTGGAAGAGGCCTCTTACAGGTGTTTCATGTATAAGAGAAATAGTATGGGGTATCATGGAACCCTGAGACACTCCACAGGCTAATTAATGATCAAGGTGTTCAACAGGATTCCCCAAGCACCACAGCATTCACAAACTGACAACACGCAAGCAAAGACCTCAGAAGCTGACTCCTTTTTTTCATCAGTTCAGCACTTCTCACACAAGCACAAAGCAATGGTCAGGGCTATTTTTCAACAAGTGTGAATGGTAGTGAACACAAGAGAGTATCCTGAAGACCTTATTGACTGCAGCCATTGGTGTTGCCCACATTCAGGCTGCCCTTTACAATGTAAAGCCTAGTATCCTTTTTCATGCTGGTAACATAAGAAAATATTTTGGGCAATTTATTTATTTATTTATTTATTTATTTATTCATTCATTCATTCATTCATTCATTCATTCATACATACATACATACATACATACATACATACATACATACATACATACATACATACATACATACAATACCCATCTGGCCTAAAAAAAAACCCTTTTGTTGTATCATGAGTGCAGAAAATGTCTCACTTTCATAAACTGGAGGGGTTTTGAGTAAATAAATTCTTCCTCTAGCAGTTGTCTTCATGATCTAGATGTCATTCATTGGGATAGTATTTGGGCAATATGTGAGCAATTTGTGTACAAGTGCAAAATCAAGAAATAAAAGTCATTTCTGGAGCAGACAGGGGCTTAATTCATCTTCTCATATGCTTTCATGTGGTGTTGAATAATGTTGTTGCTTTCTTCCGCCCACCCTCCCTTCCACTCAGATACCATTCTCTGTTTCTTCCTTTTAGCACCTCCTGCTTGCCATTTATTTGCCTTTTACAAATAATCAACCACCCTGAGGGCAGTCCATGCTGCTAAAATTAAATACAGGCTTATTTCTAGCTCCAGGGAACAATGGATAGGGGGACATGAGACAAGATGAATAATTGGTGAATTGTTTTGTTTCTGACCTTTCCCCCCCCCCCCATGATGAAGTAGACATACATTTGGGAGCAGCCCCTAATTAGTCCTTAGCACCAGTGACAGATTGGCCTTTTAAGCACCTGCTGAGTCGCTTGACTGGGTGATGACCCTGAAATACCTGTGGGTTGCCTTTGGGCATTGGCAGGGGGGGGGGCATGTTTGAATGCTTCACATCAGTCTAAGAGAATGCTATGATGCAGAAATGGACTGATGCAGTCCTGCCAGTCCCCAAGGAAACATTATTCATTATGTATTTACAGTTATTGGATTAAAACTTTGTAATGTGCTCTGTTCAATTAATAATAATACCAAGCAGGCAAGAGTTATGAAATGCACTGTGCCTTTTAAAAAGTCTTATATAGGAAAAGACAAGCAGTTTGTCCTAATGAATGCATCTAATTGGTGCACTTTATTATAAAACAGTGGAACAGCATTTTTCACCAGGCAGTTCTATTTGTAACTGGCTGTCTCCAGGATGGCAGGGTATAATAAATGTGCTGCAGACTAGAACTGCTGATTAGCATTTCTGGAATCCCAGAGCATTGTGGTAGCTCTTTGCCATCACAGGAAGATCTTAGCACCCTCTGAGATGAAAGCTGAGTGCAATTACCTGCCAGGATCAACCAGGAGGTCTGGCTTCTGGTCCACCCACCCCCTGCCCCTGGCCCCAGATCCCTGATCTCTAATCAGGCTTTGCAGCTGAACTATATGATCACATATCCTGCTGAAATAACCTTTAGCTCTTTTTAACCTTCCATGGATTTCAGATAAATGAAGCATGTTGTAATTTCAAAGTACGTGGGGGGGGGGGAGCCCCAGAATAAGGCACTTCTGTTCTGCCCTCCAGCAACTGACCATGTAAATAAACCATGGCTGAACTCAAAGAAGGAACAGGGGAGTCAAAGCCATGCAGCAAAACCAAGATGATTTGGACCAGCTACCTTAGAATGAAGAATGATAACATGCAACAAACATTTAAGATTGTCTTTAATCATGTGCATTTTACAGTGATATGATTTCTTTTTCAGTTTTTACACATAGTATGGACTTCAGAACAGATTTTATTTGACAGAAGAATTTGAAATTTATATTTATTACAGGATGGCAAGTTTTTTTATTAGTAAAGAAGAATTAAGACGAATGAATAAACACCAAGAAATCATAAAACACTGAAAATGCAGCAAACTAGAACAATTCATATTGTTTCCACTGACCATCTGGTGTAAAAAAGAGAACAACTTATCATTTGAAGAATAAGAAATTGGTATAGAGCTGCTATGTCAAATATCATCATGGCCACAGTCATGGCCTGTAGAATTGGGTGCTTTGTATGCCTGAGTTTTGTATGCCAGCACAGCACCCCAAGTGTTCCCAACCTTTTCCCCACTACTGTGGGCTGGCTGGTCCATATATTTGATGTCACATAGCACTAGGGTCCTTCTGCTTTGGTGGCCTGCCAATTTGGCCAGGAGCTTCACTGCCTTGGCCCTGCCTCCTCTTGCAGCTGACCACTCATCATCTGCATGGGAGAATCCCAGTCCTGCCTCCTCAATGGAGTGTTCGGCTGCAGGCACAGGTGGAAGATAGGGTGGTTTGTTGTGCTGCAGAAGGACTCTTGCATTGTGCAACATCAGGTAACTGCTCCAGGGATCACCTAGGGCACCATGCTGACAGTTTTGTATAAGCTGCCAGACACACACAAAACCCAGCTAGTTGCCAACAATAAAAGGGAGGGGGGAGAAGGAAGGAGAAGATAAACCCAAAGAGACAGAATTGTATGTCCTTCATGATTCAAAGCAGTTAAATGTTTGCTTCATAGTAGGCGATGAAAATGATAGCATTTTAATATGATGTTTACATAGCAGCACATGACATTTTGTTTCGGCAAAACCTTTCAGATGATCTGTAATATCTTATGATGTGCTGTGATAAGAATTGCAATCTATTGGATGAATTCTCATTCATAATACCTACCATCTAACCATCAAACCAATGAGTGGTGGCTTTATTTTTTTGAAGACAGGGTCCCCAAGTCATCACTTACATGGAGTCCTGTTTGCAGCCCAGCAAGGCCTGGCTTTGGAAAAACTTATCTACCCTGCTTTTAAGTCAGAGAAGCTTGATGGCTGGGTTAAGAGTCAAGAGCCAACCAATTGCATGAAAAGTACCTTGGGAAATTCAGCTACGCAGACTGGGGGATAATTCAGACAATCAGGATTAGGGCTCCAAAACATGTTGAAAAATCTGCTCCAACTCCTCCCACCCCTCCACAAACTACGGGAACGCAATGCATCCTGGGTACACTTTTTTGCAAAGCGTAATGGAAATTTTGTTATCAGAGGCAGCCTATAGGGAAACTTCATTAACCAAAACTTCCCTATTCCTGGAAATTTCATTATATTATCTGAATTTTCATTAACAGAGGCATTCATTATCCAAGGTATTACTGTATAATACTTTAGCCATTGAACCAAACTGATCATATACATCTCACCAGAGTGGAACCGGGGAGATCCTAAAATACCTCCTTTACAGCCCAAACTGAAAATTGCCTTCTTCCAATCCACCTGACATGCTCCTCCCCATCTTCAAGCATTCTGGACCTTTCAAACTTGGAAAGGTAGGGAGCTGAGGTTTCCTTGCTATCTTTTGTGTTTTTGCACTGCTTTTCATTGCACTTTGAGCATGAATGACCTGTGGTTTATCTTGGAGCTTTCTTTTGTTAATCTTTGCTCTGCTTTTCATTGCACTTTTGGTTGGAACAGGCTGGGGTTTGTCATCCTGCATTCTTTTGTCCATGTTTGCATTGCACTGGGGGGGGGGTCCAGCTCTGCATGCTTTAAAGTGCACTTTATAAAGAGGTCTGGGGGGGAAACAGCTTTTATGCCGTTTTTTCGGACCGCTGGAACGGATTCGGTTTCCCATTGATTCCCATGGGAAACTGCATTTTGAATAATGAAATGACCCACAGAACAAATTAATTTCATTATCCGAGGTACCACTGTATACTGAGCACATTCGTATGCTGCAAATTCTATTCTTGGCCCTCAACCTGGCATAGGACAGTGGCTGTGCATCAGGAGGATCTGCAAGCAATATATGCAGTGGGAGTCCCTAATGACAACCATCAAATATCAGATGCAACTTTTTTCTCCTCCTGGTGGAACGGTAATCCATCTTGGTGGAATTAGCTAATCCACTTGAAAGAACTTTGACTTGATGATCTCAGTGCAGGAGGGCCCGACTCTTTGATTTCCTAACAAAAATAGGGGGTTGGGAGTGATTCATATGGCCAGGTGCCTCTGGAGAAACCAGAAGATGAGTCATGCCAATTGGATTTCCTTTCTTGTTAGATTGAAATGCTTTGCTCATCCAAGTAGCTTCTTCTATCTGAGGTTGGTTGATAGGCAATCTCCAATGTATGCTTCACTTTGGTTTCACTTCACCCTGGTCTGAATATGCTTGTTAGATGGACAATGGCCAGGGGTGTGTGAAAGTCATGCCTCTTTAGCCCTTCCCACACCCATTAAACATGGGTCACTAGCTTTCCTGTGAAACGGTACTGATGTGAAATGGTACTGAATTATCCGGGGATACATGAAAGGGCAGAATGATAAAAAGTAGATAATTCCTAAATCCTCCAGTTTGATGAGAAAGGGATTTTCTATATGAATGGCCTCCTTGACCCCTCTCTCTTGAACCACCTATCTTCACCATTGATTGTATGTCCTTCAAATGATTCTGGTTCTGAGCTACTGCCTCTCAGACTGAATAAGTCTTCCAGATAACCTCATCTGGATAACTGAGAGTCTTCACAGACAACTCCAAGAATATCTCACCTTCATCCTAGAAACATTTGGAACTGGTAGATGATCCTTGTTTTCTCTAAAATAGTTCTGCTGCTGTTATTATCCTCTGTGCTCTTCTCCTGCTGGGACTCTAATTAGCAAGGCCAAAGGCTGTGCCCTTACAATGCTGGTAATGAAATCACTAACTCATGATTTCATTGTTGTTGTTTTTCTGTATCCTTATTATATTACTGAAGCTTGCTTTATTGATACTTATTATGTTCTTTTGTGTCTCCAACAGGAGAGTAATATTATTTTTTTCTTCCTACCCTACTTGATGGGAACCACTCTCAGCACACAGTTTATTGAAATACAGCATAGAGATACAGTGACTGATTGACTGACATATAACAGTATTATGTAAACCTGATAAAATGGCACAATCTGAATGGAAAGAATACATTTGTTGAATTCCTAAGATACATGCCATGCTTTTTTGTGCAAAAACAATCTCTTTTTTGTTAGCATGATGTCAAATAAAATAGAGATCCTTCAGACTAATGATGGGCAGTGCTGTCCTGTTATTAGTGGATTAGTACTAACAAAACAACTGGGGTAACCAGCAAAACCTACTGTGATGACTGAGCTTCTGCTGCTGCAGTATAGGAACATAGGAGCATGCTAATTTTGAATGTATTGCTATTGCCCAAGCTGTGAGCACCATGATGAAATCTCATCCTCTTCTGGCCAACAATAATGCTTGTGCAATAAGCATGATCTTGTTGGCCAGATGTTTCATTCTGTGGATGCTCAGGAGGACTGTGGGAGATATGAAAATTTGTGGAACACCATGCACCAGTAGTATCACTTGGTTGCAATCATTGAAAACATTTGAAACATGAAAGTGGGGCTTCCACAAGCTTTGACCTGTCTGAATTATATATAGTCCCTTAGCCTTGATAGTGTTGGGTCCAGTGCTTTGGGCATGTGGATGATGCTGTGTCCCGACTGTGGAACTCCCTCCCACTAGAGGCCAGGACTGCCTCATAACTGTTGTCTTTCCAGAAACAGGCAAAGACCTTTCTCTTCAGGCAAGCTTTCCCTGAATGATGGTCTACCTACTATGTGTCTTTTATATGAATCTACAGGAACACATAGACTTTGTGTTTATATCTACTTATAACCTGATGGGTTTACATTGAGACTATGTTTTCAATATTAGTTTCCATCACTCATAGATTTACATGGAACTTTGCTCCCCATTTACTGCTTGCATTCTTTTGTAGCTTTAATGTAATGTTGTTTATTAATTCTGTAATATGTACCTCAATTCCCTGTTCTCAATACCTGAACATGTCTTAATTGTACAGGACTGTATATTATTCTTCATTATGTAAGCCACCTTGGGTCCCTTTTCCAAGGAGAAAAGCAAGGGTAAAACTACTATAAAATAAATAAAATAAATAATTTTTCTAAGCTTGAGTGTCACCTTCCACACAATCCTTCCTACTTTCTATTGTAGAAAGCCTTCGTGAGTCACTATAAGAGTACCTGTAGAAAGTGAAGCCTCCGGTCTCTTAACAGCTATTCAATGGCCATGAGTATATTTTCTTCATCTTCATCTTTTCTGTTCTGGTAGGACAAGGAAAGTGAGAGAATGGCAATGCAATATGCTTGCCATTTTAACAGTCTTTTGTACAGAAGCACAGAATGTGAACCTAGAACTGGGATTGTTTTATGCTGTGATTTCAGTAACAATGAAATTGTCTTTGTGTTTCATTTTACAAGGGCATTCTATGAGCAGACATAATAATTTTTTCCTCATTTTGAAACTGCTACACCAGAAAATACAGGTGGCCCTTGGAGAAAGTTTAATGTTGCTAGAAGAAAGCTTCAGTTCAAAGAGAGACACTCTCAGGGTTTATTACTCTTCCTTTCCTCTTATATTTCATGTGGCAATCAAAGCGCGATTTCACATTTCTCACTGGTATTTGACTCAAGATTAGAGATGGGCACGAAACGAACAATTTTTCGTTTCCGTTTTTGTTTTTTTCATTTTGTTACGTAACGAAACGACAAATGAATTTTGTCTCTAAAATGAAATGAAACGAACAGAAACACCGGAATTTTTGTCGTGCATTTTGTTTTCGTTACTGCAATATGAGTGAATTGCTTAAAATCCTTTTAAAAAATCACAAAAAATTGAAATAAATGGTAACGAAATGGTAACAAAACGAATGAAACCGAAAATGAATTTTTGCAAAAATTCACGAAAAATGGAAATGAACCGAAACGGACCCTCCAAACGACAAACGACAAACGAAATGCCATTTTTCTGATTCATGCCCATCTCTACTCAAGATATGATGAAATCATGAAACTCACTACATTAGTTCTGCAGACAATTATTTTGTATTACTTTTTCCCATTTATGTATTTATTTTACTCACAATACTGAAATCCAGTAGTAGGTCAGAACTAGAATAAACCCATTGAATCACTGGAACTTGTGGAAGAAGTGTCTCACAAAATCCTCAGTGATTCAATGGGTTTGCTTTTGTTGTGGCTTACTATTGGATTTCAGCCAATATATATCCAATACTTCTTAATGTATACCAGTCAGTATCCAGGGGATTCAAATTGTACCCATGAACTCAGGACACATGGGACCCAGGATCTATGAAATCCATTGAGGGTGCTATTAGGTTCATGAGACAACTTATACTGAGCATTCCTGGTTTTTCTTTCATTGGCAGCACAGGTAGATCTGTCATTTCTTATATCTTCCTCATATTGGTCCAGTTCATTGCCTGGTAACCAAACTTCAAAGGAAGGTGAAGCAGTGTTTATGAACCCATGGGAAACATGTATTCCTACACTATTTCCCAGTTTACCCAGTTTCTGTTTTAGTTCACAATTTGATAAATTAGTGAGCAAAATTCAAATTTATCTCCAGAGTTCTCCACATTCTACCTTGGATATCAGTTTGACCTGGCTCCACATTAGATTATGATGGGAGTACAGTGGACCCTTGTATAACAAACAGTTTGTATAACATAAAATTTGTACAACATAAAAATTCTGGAGATAGAGGAAATTTGCTTAACACAATTGCCTATGGGGCGAATCTGTACAACATAAAATGGTATCACTCTGTTTTCAATGCATTCCTATGGAAAATTTGTATAAAGGAAAATTTACTTAACAGAATTTCATTTGGAATGAATTAATTCCTTTATACAAGGTACCACTGTATTCCCATTACATTAAAATCTATATTGTTCCACACACACATTTATTTCTATATACACATTTTTTCTGAACATTGTCACTTAGGGGTGTACTCACTTTTGTTGCCAGTGGTTTAGACATTAATGTCTCTGTGTTGTGTTATTTTGAGGGGACAGCACATTTGTACTGTTATACAAGCTCTATACTCACTACTTTATATTGTAGCCAAGTGTCATTTCTTCAGTGTTGTCACATGAAAAGATATGCTAAGATATTTACAAAATGTGAGAGATTGTACTCACTTCTGTGATATACAGTATATGCCCCCCCATTTTTGAAATGTACATATTTTCAAATTATTTAACATATCTCGTTTATGAACTGGATTGGAAGACTAGGGCCATCTTTGTTAATGGGAGGTGACAAATATATGAATTCTGGTAACAAAACAACCACAAACTTTAAGAAGATTCTAATCAGTTTTCCATAAATTAAGCTGTCTACCTCTGTGCTTTCATGTCTTGTCCTTTTTGGTCATATATAACATTTCTACAAATTTTCAGTTCTATGCATTGCTTCAATACTTTACTACTAGAGATGGGCACGACCAGAAAAAATGACGTTTCGATTTTTCGTTTGTCAGAATGGGTCCGTTTTGTTCCGTTTCCATTTGTCGTGAATTTTTTCAAAAAAAAATTCGGTTCAACGTTTTATTTGTCATTTCTACCGCGATTTAGCATGATTTGAAATCCCAGAGCATGGGGGCATCCCGCAATGACCCAGAGCAGGCAGAAAGCACTTTAAACTGGGTGATGAATAATATATTTAAATAAATGTATCATAGCATAAGACTGCATCCTATGCAATAAAGCAAACAAAGTGGGCAGAATGCAATATTCTTTTTTTCTCTTGGTCAACGCTGACTAAACCAGCCACCCTACTTGGTCTGGCTGCCTGTTATACTTTTTTTGTTTTGTTTTGAAGCATTTATCCATCCAATTTCCCCTCCACCTCTCAGAGGCAGCAGGAGACACAGTATTCCATTCCTCCCCAAATCGGGATGAGGGTCTACTCCTCTCAATGTCCCCTCACCATGACACTCCTTGTAAAGCCAAGCAAATGCCACTCTGATCAACTAGTGGTCAGAGATTCAGATGTCCCCCCCCACTCATGTTGATGAGTGCCCCTCAACCTCTTGGGGAATCATTGCCAGCTGGACTGGCAGAATCCTCAAGGATCAAATTCAGGACAGAGCAGAGGGAGTGCTCGGTGGGAACACCCTGGAAACACCATACCAGCGCGGCCCAGCCGAGCCGCCTGCCCAGCCTTTGCCTGGGCAGGTTTGGCCTTTGACTCAGATTCTTGGCCCCAGCGTGATGACCAAGGAGCCCAGTTCGCTCATGGAGCAGACCTTCTCCCTCCTTGACCAGGTGGTGCAGTTCCATGCCCATCTCCAGGGCAGAGACCCTCCGCTGCCCTCCACCCCATCCAGCTTCCCTGCCTGTCACCGGAAGTGGCCTAACTCTAAACCTAACCCTAACCCTAACCCTAACACTAACACTAACACTAACCCTAACACTAACACTAACTCTGTAACTGTATTCATTGGGGGCCGACTTGCTAGAAGAGCCGTCTGAGAAGAAAAGGAACCCCCCCCCCGGACTGCCAGAAAAAGGGACCACTGGTTTTTCAAGAACTGATTGGCAAAGGCAGCCATTCAGAGAGCAGGAAGGATGGGTGGTGGGGTTGGACCTGCTGCCTTGAACGGTTGTGGTGCAGGCAGCTGAGCCCGACGTGACAGTCGACGCAGCAAAGCCACGAAGCCAGAGCGCCAGGGAATTTTTCTTGGTTGGGGAGGGATTGTTTCAGCGGCCTCCTTTGGAGGCCACAAGGCCAGAGTCCTGCCTACCCAGTGGAGACAGAGTCCACACACGCAGCAAAGCCACGAAGCCAGAGTGCCAGGGAACTTGAGGGAGGGATTGTTTCAGCCACCTACTTTGGAGACCACAAGGCCAGAGTTCTGCAAACCCAGTGGAGACACAGTCCACGCAGGAAAGCCACGAAGCCAGAGCTTTGGAGGCCACAAAGCCAGAGTTTGGGAGGCCAGAAAGCCAGAGTTTTGACTGCCCAGTGGAGACACAGTCTACGCATGCACGCAGCAAAGCCATGAAGCCAGAACGGCAGGGAAGTTCATGAAGGGATTCTTTCAGCCGCCTAATTTGGAGGCCACCAAGCCAGAGTTTTGCCTGCCCAGTGGAGACACAGTCCACCCAGGAAAGGCACAAAGCCAGAGCTTTGGAGGCCACAAAGCCAGAGTTTTGACTGCCCAGGGGAGACACAGTCTACACACGCACACAGCAAAGCCACGAAGCCAGAGCGGCAGGGAAACTCGGGGAGGGATTCTTTCAGCTGCCTACTTTGGAGGCTTGCCATTTTAACAGTCTTTTGTACAGAAGCACAGAATGTGAACCTAGAACTGGGATTGTTTTATGCTGTGATTTCAGTAACAATGAAATTGTCTTTGTGTTTCATTTTACAAGGGCATTCTATCAGCAGACATAATAATTTTTTCCTCCTTTTGAAACTGCTACACCAGAAAATACAGGTGGCCCTTGGAGAAAGTTTAATGTTGCCAGGACCTGCCAGGACCCTGCCTGTCACAGAACCTGACTCTGAGGGGTTAAACGGTGAAGAGCTGCTGGAGGAGCCTTGCAGCTCAAATCAGCAAGCAGCTGGGTCTGATGACTCAGCTGAAAACATATCTTCACCTCCTAGAAAGGCTATGAGCAGAATTCTGCAAAGACGTGCTACCAGGAGAGCTAGGGAAAGTGTCTTTGATGCTAGATGGGGAATCATGTCAGGAAGCCCTGAGTACTAGCAGGAACCTTTCCAGAAGTAAGGGTGTGTTCCCTGTTTTGGGATAAAGCTGGTAAGCTCACATTGAGCTCTCTGTGGGAGCAACACATCATTTGAACATGCAACCACGTTCCTGTCTGTGACCTTGGCTCTGTTTCCTGATTCCGGACTGGCTTCCTGGACAACGGCTTAATCTGTTCCCTTGGGTTTGGCGTCTGGTTTCTGTGAGATATTCTGGTTTTGACTTGGACTGTTAATTGCTGGGAGTTGGATTCTGTTATTTATCTGGCACTTGATTGTTAGCAACGGACGTGAACTTGCCTGGCTTTCCACTGAAGATCTTGGCAAAGAACTGAACCCTGTTTGTGTGTGTGCTCTGTGTGTGGGGCTTGACCATTTGCTCCCACCCAAACTTCTTCAAGCAAAATGGAAGAGGAGGGGGCTCTTGGGATGACACCACTGGCAGCTTTACAAAACCCAGTGCTGCTTTTATCTCAGGCAATTACTCAATTGCAGCACACTCCAGCACGGCTTGATTGCAGCCCTGTTGCCCTTTGCTGCCCCTCCTGACTGGTTTGAAGGCACGATAGAGGAATTCCCTGCATTCTTGGCTCAATGCAAGCTTTTTATTGAGGTGCGTGCTCAAGAATTTCCTACGGAGAGGTCTAAGGTCTGCTTTATCATCAGTTTGTTGAAAGGACAGGTGGCTAAATGGGCTACTCCTATACTCGTCAGTGCCTCACCTCTACTGGATAATTATCAGGCTTTCCTGAATCACATTTCTTCAGCTTTTCAGAACCAGGTACAGGCTGCTACTGCCAACAGGAGACTCAGAGCTCTGAAACCGGGCAAAGATTCAGTGTTTGACTACACCACTGCGTTCCGCTTGATAGCACAGGATCTGAATTGGAATGAACTGGCACTGATTTCTCAGTATATGGAAGGATTGGCAGATGAAGTGCTTGATGAACTCTCTAGGGTGGAACAACCAAGCATGTTACAGGAACTCATTACCCTGTGTCTCAGGATAGATGGATGCCTGCAAAGCCATCGTCTCTCCAGAGGCAAGAACTACAACAAGCAATTTATGCCAGCTGTGCCTAATCTGCAATCCGGTGAAGCCCTCAGAATGGATCCAGAACCTATGCAACTGGGAGCTGCTCGACCACGCCTCACCCCAGAGGAAAAGGCAAGACGACGCTCTCATAATCTCTTCCTGTACTGTGGAGGAGGAGGACATTTCACTTCCAGTTGCCCTTTGAAGCGCTCCTCAGTAAGTGCTGCTACCTCTTCAGCAGTAAAAGGGCAGCTCCATCCTTGAAGGAACCCACGGGAATGGAGCATACCGAAGGGTTCCCAGACAAGACCATCACACCCCAAGGACCTTTCCTGGTACCTATAACTCTAGGGCTTCCTGATGGCCGGAAAGTACCTGTGTATGCTATGGTAGACTCTGGGGCAGCTCACTGCTTTATGGATGATGGGTTCGTGTGGTGCCATCGGATTCCAGTACAGAACAAGGAAACTCCTTTGCTGGTAGAATCCATTGAGGGTCGGTTATTTCGTTCTGGGCCGATAGCTCAGGAAACCTGTCCACTTACTCTTCAAGTAATGGACCACAATGAGCAGATTTGCTTTAATGTAACTCGGATGCCCCAGTTTCTTCTTGTCTTGGGACTTTTCTGGTTGCGAGCTCATAACCCATTGGTGGATTGGGTGCAAGGGGAATTGTACTTCAAGGTTCCTTTCTCAAAGAAAAATTCTTCTACCATCCTGGCAGCTGCCCATGCTACATCTGACCCTGTCTTGCCCCCTTTGTGGATGTATTTGAGGAAAAGGGGGCTGAGAAGTTACCTCCGCATTGGCCCTATGACTGTGCCATTGATCTGATACCTGGGGCACCCCTCCCTGTGGGACGAGTCTATCCTATGTCCGAACCTGAGTTAGAAGCTTTGAGGGGTTTCCTAGACAAGAAGCTTCGATGTGGGTTTATACGCCCTTCCAAATCACCATTGTCCGCACCGGTGATCTTTGTAAAGAAGAAGGGAGGGGAGCTTCATCCTTGTAATGATTACCGGGCATTAAACAAGATCACTATTCGGGACCGGTACCCTTTACCCCTAATCTCTGAACTTTTGGACCGGTTAAGAGGGGCAAAGTGTTATACCAAGCTGGACCTTGGTGGGGCGTATAATTTGGTGCATATCCGTCAAGGAGATGAGTGGAAAACTGCGTTTCGAACCCGGTACAGCCAATATGAACATTTAGTAATGCCTTTTGGACTGACAAACGCACCCAGTGTCTTGCAGCGGATGATGCATGACATTTTCCATGATCTACTAGATCATTGTGCGGTCATTTATTTAGATGATATACTGATTTATTCCACTGATCCAGCTCACCATGTTCAAGATGTTCGTCAGGTCTTGCAGCATCTCCGGGAAAACGGACTATATTCTAAGCTGGAAAAATGTGAGTTCGACATTAAGGAAGGTGAATTCCTGGGGCATATTATTTCTCCTCAGAGAATCCGTATGGACCCCAAGAAAGTAGAAGCTGTGTTGTCCTGGCAGCGACCACAGAACCGTAAGGATTTGCAACGGTTCCTCGGTTTCGCTAACTACGATTGCCAGTTTATTCCTGCCTACGCTGACATTGTTGCACCTTTAAACCGTCTCCTTTGGCCCAAAGAGTTTTTCCGGTGGATTCCAGAAGTAGAAGAGGCTTTCTCTACTTTGAAAACTTGCTTCACCTCGGAACCCTTGCTCCGTTATCCTGATCCACAATTACACTTCATAGTGGAGGCTGACACCTCTAGTGTTGCTCTGGGAGCAGTGCTATCTCAACAGGATGATCCCTCCCAACCCCCGCGTCCCTGTGCTTATTACTCTCGGCAGTTAAAACCTGCAGAGAAGAATTATACTATCTGGGAGCGTGAA
This sequence comes from Phrynocephalus guinanensis, assembly GCA_037367245.1. Lineage (NCBI taxonomy): Eukaryota > Metazoa > Chordata > Lepidosauria > Squamata > Agamidae > Phrynocephalus > Phrynocephalus guinanensis. The sequence continues at coordinate 40,440,810 of CM074741.1, read as the reverse complement.
CTGCTGGCCATCAAGACGGCTTTTGATGTATGGAGGCATTACCTCGAGGGAGCTCGACACCCTGTTCAAGTATTGACTGATCATCGAAACCTTGAACATCTACAAACAGCCCAGCGATGGACTCAGCAACAAATCCAGTGGTCATTATTCTTTTCCCGGTTCGATTTCCGGATCAAGTACATTCCTGAGGCTCAGAATAAAAAAGCTGATACGTTATCCAGAAAACCTGAGTATGCAGCACCTGTGAAAGAGACATTAGTGGCGTCCATCTTGCCTCCCTCTCTGTTCGCGGCCATGAATCCATGTCTCAGCTTGGCAGAAGAAACCCGTGAATCTCAAGCTCGCAATTCATGGACTCAGCAACATCTTCAGGAACTCCAGAATGGGAATCATGGAGAGTTTTCTGCACAGCAAGGGTTATTATTACGTCGAGGGCAGTTATATTTTCCTGCTGGTCCTGTTCGTAACCAGGTGTTGCACCTCTCACATGACTCTTTACCTGCTGGACACTTTGGACTTTACAAAACCCTGCATCTTCTCACAAGGGAGTTCTGGTGGCCACATGTCCATGCTGATGTTGCCCAATACGTGGATTCCTGTGAAGTTTGTTGGCAGGCAAAGGATGTTGTGACCAAACCCTCAGGTCTGTTGCATCCTTTGGTGACACCCTCTGGTCCCTGGAATGCTGTCTCCTTAGATTTCATCACGGATCTTCCTCACTCAAAAGGGTTTACCTGCATCCTGGTCTTCGTGGATTTGTTCACCAAAATGGCTCACTTTGTTCCTTGCCCTAAATCCCCTACCGCATCAGAAACAGCTCATCACTACTTTCAACACCTCTTCAGACTTCACGGTTTAGCTGAACATCTCATTTCGGATCATGGGCCACAATTTACCTCTCGCTTCTGGCAAGCAATGCATAAGGCACTAGGAACACAAGTTCACCTGTCATCAGCTGATCACCCCCAGTCAGATGGTCAGACTGAGTGCACTAATGCCACTTTAGAACAATATTTACGCTGTTATACATGCTACCAACAAGATAACTGGGCGGATTTGTTACCTTTAGCTGAATTTGCAAATAATAATGCTGTACATTCTTCCACTCGCCAGACCCCATTCATGGCTAATTATGGTGATCATCCTCGGTACTTTCCAAATATCCTTCCTTCCAACTCTGTGCCAGCTGCGGATGCATACATTCAAGAACTCCATGGCATTCAGGAATTATTGCGAGAGGAACTTGACCAAGCTAAGGAAGTATATAAGAAAGCAGCGGACAAGAAAAGACAGGAAGGGCCACGGCTAAATCCAGGCATGAAAGTTTGGCTATCTACTTGATACCAGAGACATCCTGGGTGATCCCGAAAAATAGATCCTCGGTTCATCGGTCCTTATCCCATCTTAGAACAAATCAATCCAGTTGCTTTTCATCTACAACTACCTGATTTCCTTCATATTCATCCAGTATTCCACCGATCCCTCTTGGCTCCAGCTGCAGACCCTGACCCCAACCAACCACCGACTCCTGAACCTCCTCCACTGATTTTAGTAGAAGGAGAAGAAGACTATGAAGTCCGTCAAATTTTCAATTCTCGAATACACCATGGAGGATTGCAGTATTTGGTAGACTGGGAAGGTAATGGACCTGAAGACTGGTCATGGGAACCTGCGTCCAACTTGCATGCTCCTGAGTTGGTTCAAGAATTCCATGGCAGTTACCCTGATAGGCCTGGCCCATCGGAATAGGGGGACCATGGGGAAGGGGATAGTGCCAGGACCCTGCCTGTCACAGAACCTGATTCTGAGGGGTTAAACGGTGAAGAGCTGCTGGAGGAGCCTTGCAGCTCAAATCAGCAAGCAGCTGGGTCTGATGACTCAGCTGAAAACATATCTTCACCTCCTAGAAAGGCTATGAGCAGGATTCTGCAAAGACGTGCTACCAGGAGAGCTAGGGAATGGGTCTTTGATGCTAGACGGGGAATCAGGTCGGGAAGCCCTGAGTACTAGCAGGAACCTTTCCAGAAGTAAGAGTGTGTTCCCTGTTTTGGGATAAAGCTGGTAAGCTCACCTTGAGCTCTCTGTGGGAGCAACGCATCATTTGAACATGCAACCACGTTCCTGTCTGTGACCTTGGCTCTGTTTCCTGATTTCGGACTGGTTTCCTGGACCACGGCTTGATCTGTTCCCTTGGGTTTGGCGTCTGTGAGATATTCTGGTTTTGACTTGGACTGTTAATTGCTGGGAGTTGGATTCTGTTATTTATCTGGCACTTGATTGTTAGCAACGGACTTGAACTTGCCTGGCTTTCCACTGAAGATCTTGGCAAAGAACTGAACCCTGTTTGTGTGTCTGATCTGTGTGTGGGTCTTGACAGCTGGTAAGGAACTTGGTCTCTGGGTGTACACTCTTCCAGTAGAGACGGAAGAGGACCCTTGTGAGGATAACTCTTCTTCATCATTCTGGCTTCCATGTGCCCTCGGGAATGCCGGGCCTGATTTGAGGCTGCCAAGCGGAGTTGACGGCATAGCTCCATCTACCAGAAGTTTGATCGGCAGCGCTGCCCGCCAGGGAACCCTTGACGCGAGGCTCGCACAGGCATGCCATCTGGTACACCTTTTCCCTCCTCAGTGGGCTAAGGTGGGTATCCACGCCGGTCAGCAGCCTGTCTGCCAAGGCCCTGCCCTTTGGTAGAAGATCGGCTTCTTCTTGGATACTGGCCCATAGGCATTGGCGAAGGGCATTTACCAGGGGGAGTACGTGGCCCAGGCTGGCGTTGTAGCTGCTGAGGATGTGGGTGGTCTCCTCAAAAGGCTGCAGGATACCCACCATCTGGGAGAGGGCGAGCCACTCAGTAGCACCAATGTCCATCTCCCTCCCCTCATGCAGGACTGGGGTGGTTGACATGACGTATTCCACCACTTGCCTCTGCTCCACCAGTCGCTTGACCATTTCGTAGGTGGAGTTCCACCGGGTGGTCAATTCCTGGGATCAGGATGTGCTCTGGTCGGCCCATCTCCGCCTGCCTCTCACGCATCATCCTGGATGCCTTGACGCTGCGTGAGAAGTGCCCGATGATTTTCCGGCACTTGTCCAGCAAGGCCTTGGTCTCCAGGGTCCCCTCATCCCAGGAGTCCTTTGGTGCACCCAGCCCAATGGCATCGCCCACCACTAGATGCAGTTTGTGTGCTGCGCACACGATGCCCTGGAACCCTGCCCTTTCAACCGCATTGATCATGTTACGGCCTGCGTCAGTAACCATGAATCCGCGATTGACCTGCCCCTTGGGTGCCCACTCTCGCAGTGCCATCTTGAGGACCTCAGCATTGTGGATGCCTTTGGCACTGTCCTCCATGCTTTGTGCCTGGAGAAGCACCACCCTGTACCCTCTTGGGGTGCTCCCTTGTGGCTCCTCCAGCGGCTGTTCTTGGGATGCCCTGGTGTCAAGGACCTCCTTGGGTTGCCACTAATGATCCGTCAGAGAGAGGTATCCGTGGTGCCCACCGGTCCAGAGGTCGGAAGTGAAGTGGATCTTCCTTCCTCTGGCCACATGCAGCAGGGCCCGGACCACATCCCTGACAGACTCATAAAGGGAGGGAATAGCCCGCCTGCTGAAGGTACGCCGGGATGGAGGCTCGTACCATGGAGCCATGTTCTTCATCAGGTGCCTGAAGCCTGATGACTCCACAAAGGAGAGGGGCAACCCGTTCATGGCCACCATTTCACTCACCACACGAGTGGTGGTCTCCTGTGCCTGGCCCTATTTCGCTGGCTGACAAAACTCCCACACAGCGGCACCACTTCCTGCAGAGTGGCCTGCCTCTTCCCAGTCTCAGCGGAAGTGTCTCTGTCCTTCCCCATGCCTTCTTCCCCTCTCTTTCTCCCTGAGGAACCGGGGCCTGACATTGTTCCAGGCAGAGTCCCAGGGTGCTTTCGCATGAGGTGGCTATGCAAGGCACTTGAGGAGAGGTGTTTGGGGTCCATTCCCCCTGCGCACAACCACCCCACATTTCTTGCTCACCGCAAGCCTCAAGTCTTCCAGGCTGTTCTCAAAATGCTCCCAGAGAGACCCACGAGGCTTATGGAAAGTACTGCCCCCTCTCGTACTGCCTGCCACTGCTGTGCTGGTGGTGGTGTGGCTTGTGCTCTGCTGGGACAATTGACTGCTGCTGTCACTGGTGGTACTCTGGTCCTGGGTGGAAAGAGGGCTGCTCCTTCCATCACTGCCTGAAGCCTGCCTTTTGTCTGTTCCTGCCAACAGGTCCTCAGAATCCGGCATATGTAGATGCAAAGAGCCCGTTTCTGATTCCGAGTACTCGTCTTCCTCCTGATAAACGGGGTGTGTGTCCAAGTCAAAGCATGGTGGCGATGGGTATCGCATGCAGTCATCCATGCTTCCCTCAGTGACAGAAGATGGTCCGGTGGTGCTGGTTGTGCAGCTGCTGCTTTGAGAGGGAGTGGCAGCAATATCAAGATCTGCACTACTTTCTGTGCCTTCCTTCAGAAATGTGCCCCTATTTAATTTAATGGGGGTCCCCCCGCCCTTCCCTCTGGCTCTTCCACCCCTCCTCATTTTTTTTATTTCTCAAAAGTATTAGAAATATATTTTCGTTATTATATTTGTGTTAAGTAACAAACTATTCTAATAAACTTATCCTTTTGACCCACAAGCTTACTCTCACACTGTGTTCTTTTGTACAAGCTTTCAATGTTGCCCTGCTGGCCCTTGGTATAATTTTCTAAATTCGGAATTCAACTTGATCCACTGAAATGGAGGAAAGCCTAGAAAACAAATGGTAGTATTTGAAATGAAATTAAATCCAGACCAGAAGTCCAGAAGAACTGCTCTTCCCTTCTTCAGCACTCAGTCAGCAAAACTGCAGTGCATGCAGGCACAGTCAGAGAATAAAATAAAAATAGTTTTCTAAATTCTGAATTCAACTTGATCCACTGAAATGGAATGTGCCTGCCTGTGTGTGCAAGCGCACACACAACACAACAGGTGTATGTATGTAAACAAACTAACAATGAGCTGGAGTAATGAATAAGTAATAATATTGTAAGGCTGATATCATCATCAGCAGCAGCTGGACAGGTGGCTTCAGCAACAGCCTGAAGTGAACAGAGAGTAGTGGTACTATGCCTCCCAAGAAAGATATTGGGGTGTAAATACAATATAGTTTAGTAGTTGTAGTCAGGGAATAAAATAAAACTAGTTTTCTAAAGTCAAGTTCTGAATTCAACTTGATCCACTGAAATGGAATGTGCCTGCCTGTGTGTGCAAGTGCACACACAACACAACAAGTGTATGTATGTAAACAAACAAACAATGAGCTGGAGTAATGAATAATTAATATTGTAAGGCTGATAGCAGCAGCAGCAGCAGCAGCTGGACAGATGGCTTCAGCCACACCCCAACAATAAGCCTGAAGTGAAAAGAGAGTAGTGGTATTATGCCTCCCAAAAAAGATATTGGGGTGTAAATAAATACAATATAGTTTTGTAGTTGTAGTCAGGGAATAAAATAAAAATAATTTTCTAAATTCTTCTGATTCACTTAAATGGAATGTGTCTGTGTGTTCAAGTGCAAACACAACACAACAAGTTTAAAAACAAACAATGAAATAAGTAATTAGTAAACTAAACAATATTGTAAAATATTCTCCACTTAGGATAGAGATTCTGTTCTTGGCTTGCACCCCAAATGTGTGTGTGTGCAAGCAAATTGAAGTTGGGAAAATAGAAAATAAATGGTAGTATATAATATATTTTAAAATAAATCCACACCTCCCACTCCCAGTCGACCCTCCCCCTTTATCCAATATCAGAAAAATCCTCTCCGAACAAACAGCCAGAGAAGAGAACAAAGAAAAAAATCTAACTGCTTCCCTTCTCCAGACAAAGCTGCAGGGAATGAAAGAAATTATTTTCTAATAAAATCAATTCCCTCCCTGCCTGCCGAACTTAAAGCCTAAAGCCTGCTGCTCCGTGCCCATGTCTATTTACTATCATTATTTACCAGTAATTTATCTTTGTATGAATTATCCCCTGAAAGTCTCTCTCTAAAATGTTCTATTTATCTAGATTTGACCAATGCTATCTTTATTCCCCTGACTCAAGTGTATCAATGAATATGAAAAGATAATATATAGCACTGGAAAAAATTCAATATGCACTGTCTCTTTCCTGCTCTGTTCTCACATTATCCTATTGTGCTATGTTCTTTTCTATAGCAGTCAGACATTTTAAAAATTAACTTTTTGGATTCTCCCACACATGCCTAGCAACTGAAGCACTCTTCCTCCTACCAATCAGAAGTTGCACACTGTTTCTTGAAATTCCACCTGCACCCCATTTGTTTTCTACATTTCTGTTTAAACATCGTAACTTGGAGATTATGGCCACAAGTTTCTGATGCATTTTATATTTATGTGAAGAGAAATCTCTCTTTATATGTGTGTGTGTGTCCCATGCATCCTGACAAATTATGGAAAGAGTCTATAATATTTTCTGTTTTTTAACACCCTGGGGTGATCACATTTGTTTCAAACAAGCCAACTAACTAAAAATATCTACAAATTAGAATGTCCAGCACATCCCTATATTATGCCACAGATAGATGAATAAAGCAAAGGCTTACCTGTATATATTGTTAGAGACAGGAACAAAGCAATTTGCCCCACTTTATACAAATTCCCTCACTCCCCCACCCCTTGGCCAGCTGCTCCCCTTGCTTGATGGTGCACACTACCCAGGATCTTCTAATTGGGTGGATGACAGATCTGGAAAGGAGCATGGACTTGCCTGTCCTGCCTCCTCATATGAGTGGGGAGCTGCGGGGAGAGAGAGCAAGGAAGCACCGATTCCTGGTCAGTTGGCCAATGAAGAGGACACAGGCAGCATGCACTGGCAGGTGAGTGGAGTAGCCAGCTGGAGGGTAGGTGGAGAAAATGTACAGCACCTGTGGTGCCACACATACAAAATTTGGACAAAGTGGGTCAAAGTGGGTCAAGTCCATCTATATAGATAATCCTAATACTTTATGAGAATTGTTAATATTATCCTTTAACAAGGAGTATAATACAAGGAGTAAAGTGTTTTTGGCTTCAATAGAGACAGCAGAGTGAATCAAGCTGCTTTTTCTATCTATTTATTCATGGAAAAATGGAAGAGTATGCTCACTTACCACATATGGAAATGGTGGAGCAAAGAAATAACCTGTTTAGTTTAGTTCAGATAAGTACTTAGGCCATAACTCACCAGAGGCTCCTTTTGTAGCCCGGACAGAGCTCAGTTGGAGAAGCATGGTGGCACTGAACCTTTTCAGATTCAGCAGTGAAAGTTCTTTTTTCCATGTAGCTTTTCTGGGAGCCACATAACTTTCCTAGGCCAAAATCCCTATTGGCTCGGCTGACCTGCTCTCAGGATGAGCTCTGTTCTAGGGCAAGCAAACAGAGGCTGACCAGAGTGTAAGGTAAATCAGGTCCAAAACAGCCCAGGTGGAACTTTTTTACCAGTGCCAACCTGAAGTTCTTCTTCAGGCAATGGGCTGGTTGGTAGGGGAAGTCAGCTACAGACACTGACAGTGCAGGTCCAGGGAAGGTGTTCACGATAAATTGATGGGACCATGTAGGATACACTGAGCTCAAACTAAAAGGGTTCAAGTCATGGATGCAGGTAGGGTGAGCACTCTTCATTAGCTACAATTGGTTGAGAAGCAATCAGAGCTGGAAGGTTTCTCTTCTCTCTCTCTCTTTCTCTCTCTCTCTCTTCATGACTTTGAATTTTCATAAATCTCTGACCCTTTATGTATTATGTTATGCTATCTGGTATGCTGAACTTCCTTGAGGTTGTTCTGGTTTCGCTGTAGCTCTTGTGGAAACCATGACAACTCCATTCCCCAGGCAAAAAGATCACATAAAGTGAAGGTACATGTTAGGACACAGTCTAGAGGTTTTCAGTGCTTCTATCCATTATAAATCTGGAGGATTTCCAAAAGTCTCATCTGCCCTCCATTGAAGGGTAGTTCATTTCCCTTTAGGCTCTCTCAGTAAATAAGTTGTCTTACTCGACCCCGTGGCACAAGTAGCAGGTGACATCTTCTGTGGGCAGCTTAGAACATAATTATTGCTCACAAACAATTAACTAAGTTAAATTGTCCAAGCCTAACTCCTACTATAAATACCTATTCCTTTCTTGATAAAGAAAACGGTGCCATCTGAAAGCATATTTTATTTTTGCCCTCAATATCCTGCCTTTTCAATTGATTAAACTTGAACCAGAATGGGTTTTTTTGGGTCACGGGTTGCTATTGCCCTTTTAACTTGCTTTGTAGAGCTTCTAGGCCTGAGATTTGTCAAGCATAAATGTCAATATACCAGGCAAAGAATATTGCCATGTACAGTAAAACATCATTATTACTACAAGCAAAATAGTTGAACTGAGTCCACCCAGTGCTGTTATAAGCATCACATATTTGTAATATGGCTTCATACTGCAAACAGGATTTTGGAATAAGATTCCATACATCTGATACATAACCTCTTTTAAATTCATGGTGTACCAAAGCTATTTTTAGACATATAGTCATGTCTGGCATAGGCGGTAAGCAAAGCTATAGATTAGAAATACATGCGAACAATCTGAATACAAAGAAGTATGCAGGATAATGCTTCAAAATAACATTGACTACCTTTCCCTTCTTATTTTTTTTATATCCCTACTATTTTAAAATAAAAAGAAATGGGCAAAATACCAGTGGCTGTTGAAATACCCTATTTAATACATTAAAATCCAATAAAATCAAAGTAACATATGTCAAATCTTCAGTTGCTCAGCAGTTCAATCCAATATTCCAAATATTAGTATTTGTTCCTGCATTCTTATTCCCATGCGTTGTGGGTCAGTTCTTTCACAAATTTAAAGACTATTCTCCTATGATTTACTACATTTTTGTGGTATGTGTACTGTAAAAACAGATGCATGCATTTCTAGACAGATGAAAGGAGCCACCTCAGGCAGCAGATTTTTCTTATCATGGAAATACAGCGAATTCTTCATTATTAACTTATTATTGTTGTGATTTCCCTCTCAGGGAGATGAAGGGAGGTGCTCCACTGTCAAAACAACTTGGGCAGCCTTTAGTATTATGGTTTTAGGTTTTGGGAAAAGAGCCACCATTTGTTTGGGAGCCTCAGGGGCCCAAAAAATGTCTTAGGGCAGATTTGCATTCTACATTAATATAGTATTCATGGAGTAGTAAAAAAAAAAAACCCTTCTATATTTTACTTTTACATACACGGGCATATTAAACAATGGCCTTTCCATTCATATCCATCTTTTATTCATTTAATAATAATCTTAGAACAGCCAAGATGGAATGGACCCTATGGATCACTGAGGTCAGCTTCTGTCAGGAAATATAGGGAGGAATCAAACTCCCAATTTAAAAAGGGGATATTTGATGTACCTCTCCTTGCTTTTTAGCAGGTAAGCAGCTAAATCAATATATGATGCAATGTTGAAGTATTTATTTTTCTTGATAAACATTTTATCTCTTTCAGAATGAATGTGATACTGTTGGCTGGTTATCTCTTTTTTTCATTTTTATTGAAGAATAAAGTTTATTTCTCACAACTATTTGCCCACATTTTCATAACACGATACAGATAATTCATTGACACCGGGAATAGATGTATTAAAATAGGCTATTACAATCCTATTATTGTTCAATGCTATTATTGGAACTAGATAATAGTGAAAAAAGAAAAAAGAAAAAAGAACATGGCAAAAGTAGCGAATAAAAAATTACAGAAACAGTATTGTAAAAACGTGATGTACTTTCTAGGAGAGTGATGGTGAACCTTTTAAAGACCGAGTGCCCAAGCTGTGATTCAAAACCCACTAATTTTTCTCAAAGTGGCAATACAGCAATTTAACAGAAAGGGCTCCAAGTGCCACCTTTGGCACCAGTGCCATAGATTCACCAACACTGTTCTAGGATGTATGAAGTTTCACAACTGAGACTCAGAACAACACACAAACACACACACACACACACACACACACACACACACACACACACACACACACACACACACACACACACACACACACACAGAGAGAGAGAGAGAGAGAGAGAGAGAGAGAGAGAGAGAGAGAGAGAGAGAGAGAGAGAGAGAGAGAGAAGAAAATAAAGAACCTAGACACAAGAAATGGGTTTTAAACTTAGGCCCCAACTTGAACAGCTTAATTCCTTGATCTGAAATAGGACCTAAGGTAAAGCAAAACAAAGCATACTATTTAAATATACTGCCCCACAGTGCTTAAAGCTCCCTTTGAGCAGTTTACAAGTAAATTATGCAGGCTACACAATGCCAACCTCAAGGTGTCTACCAAGCCAATTGGGCTCAAATTCAGCTCATCCAACATGCCACCAGTTCCTGCAACTCCAAAAGAAATACTTTCCTACTGCAGAGGAAAGTACCAAAGTTTTACCTTGGGCTTATCAATTTGTTGTTGGGCACGCCACATGTCTGTACAATGGTATCAAGGTTGATACCCAGGAAAGTAAGCCTGCTGTCTGCCTATGGCCTCAGTCTTGCATGGTAGGTAGCCTAATGGCCACAGAACACTCTTCTTTGAGGTCCTGGTTGCCCAATGGCAATCTGTGAGACCCCACAAATTATCAAAGGGGAGTCCAGCCTTCCCACCATGTTTGGTGGAGGGTGGAGCATTGTGACAAATGGAGCTTTCTCAGGCTTGGGTAACTGGAGCCTGCCATGAGGCACAGCCCACTGTACGATGTGGGGCCCATCTGGGGGAGTGCCTCAGTAGCTTTAGTCCCAGTGCCATCCTGTGTAGGTCCCAGTGCCATCATGTGTTGTGTGTTTACAGTTTGTTGGCTCACATAGACCCAAAGCAGGGCTGATCGCCACCACGTCTCACTTGATCTGTGTAACAGTGCTGGTGAATACTTAGCAGGATGCCACATCCCAGTGAGTTTCCATGGTCAAGATGATATTTCAAGCCAGGTCTCCACTGCAGGGCCAAAATTAGGGGAAGGTGAGGGGGCATTTAAAAATAAAAATAAAAATAAAAATAGATAAAATATTTAGAAAATGGCACAACACCAGAATATATGTTTTCTGATCCAACAGAGTTTCAACATTGCATTATCCAAGTTTCCTTCACCATTCTGATATCCTTAGCAAGCAAATGATCTAAGGAAAATGAAAAAGAACAAATACCTAAAGATGCCTTAGGCAGCATGGTGAGGACAATGATTTAGAAAAAAAAATAGAGAAAATGATTCAGAAAATATATTCAGACTGCATGCCTCTCTTTCAAGACTAGCCCTTAAACTCTAGAAATCAAAAGCTTTGTTCAAAGCTCACAAGAGCAAAGGGTGTTGTTTATCCTTGATTCTTCTGAAGCTGTGTACTCTTATTATGACAGAAAGCTGCCCCTGTCATCTTAGATTCTCTCGCATGGAGTCACAGTGAATGAAATGGGGGAAGGAACAAACATTAATGTTTCATCATTATGTACATGATTATCTTGAGAAGTGGTAGAAAATAGTAAATAAAAGTAAAGGGATATGGAGAATTACCAGTTAATTACGTGTGGACAATAAAATCACACGAGTCCAGTTTGTTGTACAAGCAGTAACGTCCAAACTGTGCTTGGTGAAAATAAATCAAAACAACGTTTGCAACTTATCATGAATAAAAAACTGAGGTAGGGGAAAATCATCAAATGCAAACAGTGCTTTTGATGGCGTGGAATGAATGGGGGCGGGGAATGTACGGATGAGCCAGTTTTAAAAGTAAAAAAGACCCCAGACACACAGTTTTTCTGTCTTACCCAAGTGACTTTAGGTAGGAAGACCTTGTAGTCTGTTTATATCAGAACTAGAGATGGGCACGAAATGACCATTTTTTCATAACCGTTCTCCGTTATTTGTTCCATTACGTAATGGTATGAAAAATGACTGTTGCGATGGGGCAGGCTCGAACCAAACAGAACCAAGAAAATTTTCTTCGGTTCTGTTCATTTCCGTTATTGCCGTCGCGCCACTCACACGATGAATGGAGCAGCGGAGGGCGACGAGAGGGGGCTGGGATCCCACCTCTGCGCATGGAGGTGGGATTCCAGCCCCCTGTCCAGCCATCTCCGATTGGTGAATGACAGCCCACTGGGCTGTCATTCAACAAACGGAGGGCAGCGAGAGGGGCCTGGGCCTGGAGGAGCCTCTTTGCCCCCTCCCAGCTGGAGCCGACGATGCAAGACTTTGCTGATCTCACAAGAAGACGCGGGATCCGAGCCCTTATGGGCTGGGCTCCGGGATCTCTGCCACGTGGCGAAGTGGCAACGGTGCAGTCAGCTCGGAAGCCAGAACGGAGGGCACCGTTGGAGCACGGGGGGAGTGCAGCGGCACCCCCCACAGGTTTCCCAGGTCTAGGCCCGGGAGGGTGCAGGGCATCAGTCTGCTGGGGCGGTGGCTCCCGGGGTTGAGTGGTTCCAAGGGAGAAGGGCCCCAGTTAGGATGGCACTGCGCAGAGCTCCAGGGGTAGCCCAATGGGGGTGGTGGATGGCGCTGTGGATCAGTACTTGGGGAGGGGGCCCAAGGGAGGGCAGCACTTGGCGGTGCTCCAGGGGTGGCGGCCTGTTGGGGGTGGTGACTGGAGCAGTGCCCGGCTCCGGGACTACTCCCTGTGGCCACGGGATTGCTCTCCTGCTGGCAGGCTTGCCACCGGCTCCGGCGGTGCCCGGCCCCGGGAAGGCTCCCCGTGGCTGCAGGACAGCTCTCCTGGGAGGCTTGCCCCAGCCCTGGGAGGGCTCCCCATGGCCATGGGAATGGTCTCCCGGTCTGCATGCCGCCGGCTCTGGTAGCACCCGGCCCTGGGAAGGCTACCTGCGGCCGCAGCTTGCCGCACCCGAAAAATGAAGAAACGGAAATGATCAAGTAATTGATCAAACAACTTTAGATGCAACTATTCAAAGTACTGAGGAAACCTGTTATGTTTTCTTTCACCCAGGCATTAAAAGTGTGACATCTCTCAGAGTGAAAACTCAATAACACCAATAAGTCAACTTTAATATGGAACACTAACTTTGGAAATACTGTATACAGGGATGTTGACAAGGGCTTGGGGCTGAGTCCCAAGCTTGTGCCCAAATCTTTGGCACCAAGTACCAAATCCAGGTCTTAGTCTTTAATAAGTCCACCTCCCTATTAAAACTTTTTTTTCTGCAGGGAAAGGGTATGAGTCAAGCCACTACCATTTAAATCTGACTTCATATCCCTGGAAATACAAATCCTGCATATTTCTCCTTTACATTAGGTGACAGTAGGGGTCATGCTCTGTATCTATCACCAGACATTCAGGGTTTTATAAATGCCTCAGCCTTTGAGATGTCCTTTTCCTTCTTGTTGCTTCTTCTGTTTGCTACCTTTCCTCTCTCACCCTTCATTGCTCTCTAACTGCAGATGTGCAGAGATTTCTCTCTCCCCCCCCCCCGACCCAGCCTTGAACTGTAGATATTTCCGTTTACTTAGAAGCATCAAGGGTGTTTCTTTCCATTGCAAGGGAGGAGACTAGGAGGATCTCACAATATAGAAGGACCACAACATATGAGCCGTGATGTGGCGGGGGGACTACTGTAACCAAATTCCAAATCCTTCCAACAAATACATACTGTAGGGATTCAAACCAATGTACTTTGTGGGGAGGGGGCGAAAAAGCCAAATGAGACCTCATGTTAAGAGTTAAGCACTCAACAATCCTGGTCCTATATGAAGAAAGAGTATGCATTTAAGCTTCTCCCATATCTGAATTTTTAAATTCTGTAATTTTTGCAAGTAAAATAAGAAATTGAAGCAGAAGGGGAGACAAATGACTCAAGAAGGGGTGGGGGGAGATTTTATTCCATTTTTTAAAAGTCCAATGTGTTTTGACCAGTTTATTTTGTGGTCACTTTCAGGGCTATTGAAAATCAGCCAAAGACAGTAAAATAGTTATAATAATTACATTGGTGGGACAATGAGCTGAAATCATTTAAGCAACATAGATAGCTGTAATTGACTTAATTTAACCATTAATTTAAAAGACTCACAGACATCTCCAGCAGATTGTTTCTAGATTTTATTAAATGACAGCTGGTGGCAAATGGGGGAAAGGTCCAATATTTATAGGTTATTCTGTTGTCAATTTTTGAAAAGCCTTCCATTTAGTTTGAAAGGAGAATATAATTTCAAGATCATAATGATTCATCATACAGTACAGTAACCTGAATCACCCAGGGAGTGTCTGCAAATTATGAGTTCTTTGAAGAAGCACACACTCTAATTCTTCACTCAGGCTGTGAAGAACCAGACTAACTTGTGTTAATTGCTCTTTTCACCATAATTTTGTTATTATCTACATGGATTGCACCTTGAAAACAAATTATTCAAATAATTCTGGTATTTCATATAGTAATTTATTTGGGTATATCTAATATTTTATTCTTACTACTACCAATATGGCCATTTTATACACACCATAAAGGCCCCTCTAAGCTTTTCTTATATAAATCTTGTTATGGGATTATCACCAAAAATAAGATCCTACAAAGTACATTTATTTGCATAAAACTGGAAGAGCACACATCCTAAACATCAGGCTGAAAGGGACACCAGTAACGTAGGACAGCCATGGTTCACCAAAGACATTTTGATTAAAAATATTATACCTACATTGGTTGCCCTTTTCAAGACTTCCCTTTTTCCACTGAGGCTGGTGTAATCTTGAGATCAGTTAGAAGAAAACCTGGTGCAAGGTGTGGTCAAGTATTTGTGGGTGATTTGTCCTTGAAGAGGCTATTGATGGAGCCCCGTGGCACAGTGGTTAAATGACTATACTGCAGGTAAAACTGTCCTCATGACCTGGGGTTCAATCCCAGGTAACAGGCTCATGGTTGACTCAGCCTTCCATCCTTCGAAAGTCGGTAAAATGAGTACCCACATTGCTGGGGGGGGCACAATGTGTAGCCTGCATACTGTAATTAAACTGAAAACCTCCTAGAGACTACTTGAAGTGGCATGGGGCGGTATATAAGCAAAACACTTTATTGACTGTATAAAAGATCAGCTTCTCTTTTTGCGCTGGGAACTGATCCATCTGCTTGCATTTTTAGATTCTTTGGGAAATGATGATTATGGGAACTATCTTAATGAGAATCTGTGCCTCTAAATTTACTACCACACCATGGGGGGGCTTAATGTTGATGGTGTTGGAAGAGTGAGCTTGCAGCTGTATTAGACAGTACATTCTACCCTTGGGACATCAGAATGTTAGCAGGACCTGCATCACCCACACTTAGGAAACTGAGAAGTCTAGTATTTATTACAGTCAAGAAATGCATTGAGTTAGGCAAGATGATAGGAATCCTAGTTTCATCAAATCTAAATAATTAAACATGAAGCCATGACTCGGGAAAGATGTTTAAGAAACAACTCAAGATGCTGCCTTACAAAGAGAGGGTCAAAAAAGAATCTTAAAAGGAACAGTGGCATTGTCAGTAGAGATGGGCACGGAATGAACATTTTTTCGTTTCCGTTACCGTTTGTCGTTTCCGTTATGTAATGAAACGACAAACAAAAATTGTGATGAAAATGCAACGGAACGAACAGAACCACGAAAATTGTGGTCGTTACGTTTCGTTTCCGTTAATGGCGACGCGCGATGAAATGACCTGTTTTAAATGTTAAAAAACGCCCTGGACATCCGTAAAAACGCAGCAATAATTATTTATATTGTCTGATAATACCTACCAGGGGGGTTGGGGTCCTTAAAACATTTGTTTTTGTCTTCTCCCATCGCGATGTATTTTTCTTTTCCCTTTAAAATGGATGTCGCCAGCAGCCACAAAATGGAAGCAAGCCATGTGATGGGATCATGTTCAACCAATAGCATGCCCAGGTTGCAGACTGGGCAGGCAGGTCTGGCAGCCACAGAGGGCATAAAAAGCTCTGGCAGCCCCCATCCTCCTTGCAGTCTCTGGTGGGAGTTAGGGTGGGATTGCTGTCTCTGCAACTCTAGCTTCACTCCTGCAACCTCCCTGTGTGTGTGCGTGCTGCATACCTCTTGGTGAGTACCCTCCCTTGCCCTGAAGTGCAGTCACTCTGCGGCTGCCTTGCACCCTGGGCAATGCCCGCCGCTGCCTTTGCAGCCTCCCTGCGTACCTAGTCTATACTGTGTCTCTGCCAGCATTCATTTTTTTAAGTGTTTTCCCTCTGGTCTGGGGCGTTGGGGGATGCCTGCGCACAGAAATGCTTTAAAAATCGCGCAAAAGCGGGTAGAAACGACAAACAAAAAAACAAAAAACAGTAACAAAATTTTTCCAAAAAATCACAACAAAAGGAAACGAACCGAAACAGACCTCTCAACAACAAACGAATAACCGAAATGCCATTTTTTTTTGTTTCGTGCCCATCTCTAATTGTCAGTCACCAGAAATATTTTATGTTGAAGAAGGCCAGAGTAGGGAAAAGCATAATCTGAGAAACGTGAGGAAATCAATTCCTTGGCCTCCATCTTCCTTCCAAACAGACATATCCCCCTACCTCCAATATGTGGCTGAAGTGAGGTAGGTTGGGGGGGGGGAGTCAATTTTTTTGTCTTTTCTTTAAACTCCCCTCTTCCCAGTAGTGCATGCTACTTGAGTACAAATTACAGAATTAATTTTTGAAGTGCTCTTCAGCAGACATTGGACCATGTAGGCATTCTGGGTCATATCCCAAACCATAAAATAAAGTATAATAAAACAAGAGACTACTGGACCCACATAAGAGATACATTTTATTCAGCTCCATGGTGAGCAGCTTTTCAGATGTTGGATTGGTATTCCCAGCAGGCATAGTCAGAATAGTCTGTAGGATTGTTGGAATTTGCAGTCCAATGACATCTGGAGGAGGACTATGAAATGTTTAAGATATTTACTATTGTCTCATGCCATGTGAGGATGTGGGACAAAGCCATGAGTAGTTCTGTTTATTTTGGCTTCTCTTTTATTGCCACATTTGCCAGCATTCGTCTTCAAGTCTCAATGAGCCCTACCTGCCGGTGGTCTATTCCTTTTTCTGTTTCCAGTTTTCAGAATCTCTCCATGTCAGACAACTCCCCACAATCTTTCTCGCCTCTTAGATTTTGCAAATTTTGTGTAACACATGTGACACACCTTCTTTGCCTGTGAGCTGACCTGGCCTGCTCATTGTAACAAAACCCTGGAAACAGGAGTAATGAATATACAAATCATCAGCCAATCCCAGCAGGAGGGTGGGGAATGGTATGATATAAAAAGGGTGGAGCCTAGGGAGTTCAGTTCAGTGAGTTGAGTTCAGTTGAGAGTGAGTGCTGGGAGAGAGCACTGTTCTCTGAGAGTTCTGTCAGGCAGTGAGGGCTATACTGTTTACTAGTTATTGAAGACAGGGAAGCTTGTAGAGCTGATTAAATCTATTACAGTATATGTTAAAGGCAGCACATACCATCCTCAGATAGTGTTATATTTATCTTCTCAATAAACTTTGTTATTATTTTATATTATTCATCTGAGTCTGTCCCAATTCATGAGGCGACGATTTTAAAAGGTGGCAGCATTAATAAGTGAATAAAATGTGGCAGCAGTACCATTTCCATCACAGAATTCAGTGTGTAAAAGGGAGATGTCATCACAATTTAGTGGCACAGCAGTGGGATGTCGAAATAAACCCGGTTGTGCCTTTGAAAACCCAGTCTGTGAAAGGGGTGATGTCACATTCATCCACTGCATAGCAAAACACATTGAAAATAGATGTGCCCTTAATTAAGTAGTAGTAAATGGGAAAAAAGGGACAGTCATTTGCAGGCTGGGTTGAATTTTTGACATGTTTATTTTTAAAACATCGTTGTTAATACAGACTTTTGGAAATTAGCGCTTGTACCTGCTCTTTTATGATATGCTTATTCTCATGCTCTCAGCACCACTTACCAACATATTAATAATTTATGGACTCATTGAATAAAGCCTATAAAATAAAGTGATCACAATTTATTTCATCTTATTATTATTCCAAAAATAACCCTGGTGGAAGGAAAACATAAGTCATATGCAAAGTAATACATCTATCTACATGTTTGTCTTCTGCTGTCACTCCCCCACCATTGTCCTTTTGCATAGAATTGCTTTTCATGTCTAAGATCCTGTCTTATATACTTGATTCATTTCAACTCTGTTTTCTCCCATAAATCTACAAACGTAAGAGGAAGCAGAAGTACACTTGTTCTACTATTTATTTCTAACCCATCTTATACCCAGGCTCTCAGCCAGGGTACAATAAGTAAAAGTGCATTAAAGGAATGAACAATATGTACTCTGAAACTCTTCAGAAACACTTTGAAGAGAACGATAAGCTCAATAAACCAACCAAACTGGAAAGTTGGAAACAAAGTTGTTACCTAATTATAGTCTGAAGACTCATGTGAAAACCAGTTTTTAATTTGGCACAGAAAGATACAACATTGGTGGCCATCTGGCCTCCAAGGGGAGCTCATTCCACATAATGTGTGCTACAGTCAAGAAATCCTCTTCCACACTCCCATACAGTCCTTCCAATGGTGGAACACAGAGAAAATAGTCCCCAACTTCAGATCTTAATGAATGGACAGGGTGGTAAGGACTGACTATATCTTCACTAGTAAAACAGCTATAAATGATCTGATTCCCACGAAACCAAATTGAATTTGGACCTCAACAATTATAAAGAAAAATGGATTGTGATAAGAATGCTGGCTCCGCGGGTGGGCTGTCCGCCCGGCGGAAGCCTTCTTGCCCTCTCGCGAGAGGGGCGAGACGATGAGGACGCTGGAGAGCGTCCAGATGGGAGGGAGGAGGAGCGCCCTATAAGAGGGCTGCTCCGACCCCCTCCCACAGGCAGATCAAGTTGGCGTTCGAGGAGGACGCTGCTGCTGCCGATGCTGCGGGGGCCGCCATCTTAGAACGCCCACGTGGTGGGCGC
Organism: Phrynocephalus guinanensis; assembly: GCA_037367245.1. Lineage (NCBI taxonomy): Eukaryota > Metazoa > Chordata > Lepidosauria > Squamata > Agamidae > Phrynocephalus > Phrynocephalus guinanensis. The sequence continues at coordinate 40,421,771 of CM074741.1, read as the reverse complement.
CATTTGGCGGTGCAGCGCGGCCCGATATTGCGGCGGCGCGGACTTGAGCAGCCGCGGGAGGCCGGCGGAGAGGCCGGCAGCACATAGGAGGCCCCGTTGGTGGCGCGGCTGCCCTGCCGTTGCGGCTGGTGCCGCGGACCAGCGGGAGCGGAGGGAAGCGGCGGCCCTTCCACAAGCGGACGGGCGGAGGAGCGGAGGCCCGGCGGAGTGGCCAGCAGCGGCCGGGAGGCCCCGGTGGCGGCGCGGAGGCGCCTGGGCGGGCGCGAGAGCCGCACGTCTTCTGGAGCCGGGGGGAGTGGCATCAGCCCTCCCCCCCCGCGTGAGCTTGGGGCCGCAGGGCCGGGCGAGGGCCTTGGGGAGGCGTGGGCGGCGAGCGAGAGTCCCGCGCGGAGCGCGGCAACCCGGCGTGATCCCGGCGGCGGGGGAGGGAGCGGTAGCAGCGGCCCCCATTCTCTGGCGGGCCTAGCCTGCGAAGGCCTCTTTCCTTTCCCGCCCTGGGGGCTTGGTGCGCGGGTGGCCCGTGGGACCTAGGGGCGGCCTAGATCACCGGGAGTCACCCCCCCACCCGCGACGTCAGCCATTGGACCGGCTGCTGCTGCCGTGGCTGCTTTCTCGGTGGGGACCCCCCTTCGCCCTCTCGATAGTGTTGGGGGGGGTTGTTGGGCCCACGGCTAGGGGCTTTGGAGAGCGGCCCTCTGTGTCCTTGCTCAGCTTGCTCAACCGGGCTAGGGGGAAAGGGCCCAATAAGGGCCTGGTAGGCTGGAGGTGTCCTGAGTCCCAGGCATCTACAGTGCCTTGCTGTTTGTTGTCGGCGCCGAGGGCCACCCCACCCTCACCCCCCCCCGTCAATCATCCCAAGGGTCACCACCCCACCCTGGGGAGGAGGGGGAGCCAGGCGGGGAGTCTTGGGGCCTGAGTAGGCCTACCTGAGTCACCCCTCACCCTCAGCCTTCGACTGAGCTGTGGTGGCGATGGCACCCAAGAAGGGACAGGGGGCTGGCAAGGGCAAGCAGCCAGCACAGAAGAGGCAGCGCCCAGTGAACCCAGCGGCTGAGTTGCCCTCGGGGGAGGAGGGGGAAGAAAGCTGGCCCATTTGGCTGGAGTTGGAATCTCGCTTAATGGCCCTAGAGGCAGCTAAGGGCATCGCGGGGTCGGCGGTCACTCCGGGCCCTGCACCCCGGTCAGGTTCACGCCCATCTAAGTCCCGAAAGCGTGCCCAGCTGAAGGAGGTGGCCACTAATCTGTCTGCTCGCTTTGCAGTCCTGGAAGGAATGGAGGCGGCGCGGCTGACTCAGGCTGCAGCATCGGCTACACCCGCTGCCCCCACGAGACCTCAGGTGGCTCCCTGGCAGGGGGAGGGGGAAACTGCCAGCCATGGTGATGAGGCGGGAGGACGAGAGACAACGGACGTGGCACCGGCACCGGAGATCGCGTCTACCAGTGAGTTGGCATGCGCGCCAGATATAGCGCCCACTGTGTCCTGGCCTTGGGGTTCTGCTGCGGCGGCGCAGGGAATGGTCAGCCATGGGTCGACCCCGTCACCGGTGGTACCGGCACAGCCGTCCCCCGCTGGGGCCTTCCCTATCTGGGGTGCCCCACCCCACTTTATGCAAGGGGCCCAGTTCACAGCGAGGGGGGCAGTGTCGGGGCCACATTCATCAGCTGGCGGGCCGACAATGACTCAGCCCCTGCTCACTCCTGCAGGCCTGCAGGCGTGGCCAGGCATGGCCTCCCTGTGGCCCACAGGCCACCCCGCCATAGGTACGGCACCCTGGCCCAGCGTGGGGTTGGCAGCTGGCTGTGCGGGTGTTCCAGGGGGGGCCCTGCCATATGGGGACTATGCATCCCCATTTGGGCACCACTTAACCCAGGCGACCAAAGAAAAAATTTGGCGGGGGGAATATATTGACATCTTTGGCCTACTGAATCGGGAGCTGGATGCCAAGGAGTTAGAAAAGGAGGACCCCCAAGACAGGGAGCGTAGGCTCAAGAAAAAACCGGAGCGCTCATGGGCCACGTGGCTGCCTGCATATTTAATTTACATGTCCTTGACACTCCAGGCATACCCTTGGCGGGCGCAGTCGATGCTGAAGTACTTGGACCTCATTTATAGGGCTTTTGTTGATTTTCCGGCCCACACATGGCTGCAATACGACGAGGAATTTCGCCGTAGGGCCGCCCTGGACCCCTTGATCAGGTGGGATGAGCCATTGCCACCCATCTGGCTCCAATTTATGACACCGGTGCGGCCTGCCCTGGGGGATAGGTACGACAGTGGTCACATGATCCGACGGGGGTCCTCTAACACACCTGCCCGCGGCACTGCGGGCCAGCCGGTTCAAGTCCGGCTGGTCTGCTGGGAGTATAATGGCCACGGTTCCTGCAACCGCAAACAGTGCCACTTCAAGCATGAGTGCTCGGTCTGCGGAGCCCAGCATGCGGCCGTTAACTGTAGCCGAGCCCGCCCCCCACAGGGCAAGGGCAGGGATGCTGGAGCAGGCCGGAAGCCCGGGGGTGGCGAAGGCCCCCCTGCCAAAGGGCCCCAGCCCAATTAGGTTGAGGGTGTTGAAACGCTGGGCGGCCCTGTACCCGGATAGGGAGACGGCCCAGTTCCTAGTTGAGGGGTTTGAGTGGGGTTTCCGGATTCCGTTTGAGGGGGTGAGATGCCCGGTCTTCGCCAGAAATTTACGGTCCCTGAAGGGGGCGGAGGGGATAGCCCGAGAAAAGATCAGTAAGGAGGTCAAAGAAGGGAGGGTCCTGGGCCCCTTTGCAGTACCTCCGGTGCCTAATCTCCGGGTGTCTCCACTTGGCCTGGTTCCTAAGAAGGCCCCGGGGGAATTTAGGCTGATACACCACCTGTCGCACCCGGGCGGCACATCCATAAATGATGGCATCCCACACGAACTGTGCACGGTGAGGTACACCTCATTTGATGCAGCAATCCGCATGGTGCGGGCCTGCGGGGTGGCCGCAGAGATGGCGAAATGCGACATCAAGTCGGCCTTTCGCCTTCTCCCGGTGCACCCTGCGGATTTCGAGCTGCTTGGCTTCCAATTCGAGGGCCAGTACTTTATGGATAGAGCCCTGCCATTCGGGTGCGCGGTGTCTTGTGCCATTTTTGAGAGGTTTAGTACCTTTGTAGAATGGCGCCTGCGGCGGGTCACGGGCCTGTCCAGTATCGCCCACTATCTTGATGACTACCTGTTTTGCGGGCCTGCGGGCTCCGGCAAGTGTGGGTTTATCCTGGATAGTTTCCGTGCCTTAGCTAAGGAACTGGGACTCCCCCTGGCCGAAGAAAAGACGGAGGGCCCCTTGCCAGTGCTCACTTTCTTGCGCATTGAAATCGATACCCGAACCCAAGCATGCCGCCTTCCGCTAGACAAGCTACAGTCATTGAGGACCAGGGTGGGTATGACCGCAGCTCGCCGTAAAATCACACTCAGAGAGCTCCAGGAGTTGGTGGGCCACCTTAATTTCGCATGTAAGGTGGTGGCCCCGGGCCGCGCGTTCCTCCGTCGCCTCTGCGAGGCGATGGCGGGCCTGCGCAGCCCCAATCATAGGACCCGGATCACTGCAGACATGCGGGAAGACCTGGCAGTCTGGAGCTACTTTCTTGAGGGCTTCAATGGGATCTCCTTTTGGAGGGAAGAGCTGAGGCTGGAGGCGAAGTTCCAGATCCACACGGATGCAGCCGGGGGCCTGGGATTTGGGATCTTCTGGAGGGGCTCCTGGTGCAGGGGCGACTGGCCACAGGTGTGGCACGCGGATGGCACTACGCGTGACCTCACCTTTTTGGAGCTGTTCCCCATATGGGTCGCACTTTGCATATGGTCGAAGGCTTGGGCCAATTCAGTCGTGCGCTTTTGGTGCGACAACCTGGCGGTGGTCCATGTAATTAATAACTCCACGTCCCGCTCACCAAGGGTGATGCGCCTGGTACGGGCTTTTACCTTGAGGGCCCTACAGTATAATATTGTGGCGCACGCCCGGCATGTCCCGGGGGTGAATAACGAAATCGCCGATGCTTTGTCCCGCCGACAGGCCGAGCGTTTCCGGGCACTGGCCCCTGGAGCGGACCCCCTGCCCGAGGAGATCCCGGAGCAGGTATGGAAGGTTGGCGAGTTGAGGCTGACCGAGCTCTTTGCCTCTCTGTTGCGCCCAGGACCCGGAGGGGCTACGCATCGGTAATGGCGGAATTCTCCTCTTTTAGGACTGCACAGGGACTTAGTCAGCAGTGGCCACTGCCTATTGAGCACCTCCAGCGATTCCTGGTGCATTTGCACCAGAAGGGACTAGCGCCAGCCTCCCTGCAAGGGAAGCTGGCGGCCCTTGCCTTTTATGCTAAGCTGAAGGGCCATGATGACACCACCGGGGACTTCCGGGTGAGGGGCATGATCGCGGGGTGGAGCAGGGAGAGGGGCAAGATTGCTGATGACCGCTTCCCGCTGACACCGCAGTTGCTGGTACGCATGGGTGCCCACTGGCCTACGGTCTGTAGAGATGCCTACGAGGTGTCCCTTCTCCGGGCGGCATCCTTGTTGGCCTTTTTTGGAGCCCTGAGGGTAAGCGAGCTCGTGGCGGCGAGCCGGGTCGATAAGTCATGCAGTGCCCTGACAGTCGCGGATGTCGCCCTCACCCCCAGTTGCCTGACCGTGCGAGTGAGGAGGTCCAAGACGGATCAGCACGGTCGGGGGACTGAGCTGACCTTGGGGCCCTGCTCAGTGGAGGCCATATGCCCAGTGCGGGCCATGAGAGCTTACTTGGCATGCCGTGGCCCCGTGGCGGGCTACCTGTTCCAGCACAAGGACGGAACGCCTTTAACTAAATTTCAGTTTGGGACACTGGCGGGGAAGGTATTGCAGCAGCTGGGGTTGGGGTTCCTCAGATTCGGGACCCACTCTTTTAGGATCGGCGCGGCCTCCACGGCAGCGGCCCTTGGGTACGCTCGGGGCGACATCCGCAGGTTGGGCAGATGGAAATCCGGGTGTTATAAGCGTTATGTTCGGCCGTTGCCGGCGTTTTAATCTGTTCGTTTTTTCTCCATAGGAATCAGTGGTCGGGAGTCCCGTGCCAGAGTTGTGTTCCTGGGCCACAGCTATGTTTACTGGGCTGAGAAGTTCGCCCGCAGGTCTGGCTGGGGGCCCAACTTGGGGCTGGGTAATTCGGCCATTGTCGAATGGCGCGGGAAGAGGGGGATGAGGTGGCGCGAGTTCCGGGGCGCGGCCTGGGCTGCTGCTCAGGGCCAGCCACCTGACATCCTGCTGGTCCACCTGGGGGGTAACGATTTAACCGCACAAACGGGCAAGTCGCTGATCCTAGAAATCTTGCGCGACTTTGCTGCTTGGAAGGCCTCGTTTCCGGCTTCCAGAATTGTGTGGTCTACCCTGATACCTCGTCAAACCTGGAGGGCTGATTGCGATCCCCAAAAGTTGAACCGCTCCCGGAGGGGAGTGAATCAAGAGGTGTGCCGGGCGGTTTGCCGTTTGGGGCAGTTGTGGGCCACCCTGAGTTTGGAGTGAGCAGGACAGAGCTCTACAGACCGGACGGTGTGCACCTGTCGGATGCAGGGATGGAGCTGTTTCTGCGTGACGTGCAGTGGGGCCTGGCTGCCGAGCTGGCCAGGTTGGATGGGTAACCGGGGCCATAGCAAGGCTAGGCCCGCGGTAGTGGCGGCTAAAGCAGATGGTGGGCAGCGGTGAGTATGCCAAATAACAGCTGTCCCCAAGTACCCATAACCACGGCACGGCGGATCAGGAGGTCCCGGTGCCGGGGCGGATACGAGGGGACGCCTCTCCTGTGATGGGCATTACCCAGAATTGGCTACTGAAGGCAGGAGAGGGGTTACAACATTGACTGGCCTGGGGGGTGCAGTCGGCTGACTGCACCACCTAGGGGTTAGCTCTCGCCCGATGCTGCCCGGCTGGAGGGGTCCCGGGTGACCCCAGGGTCCCAGCCATGTTTGCTGAAGCCAGGCCCCTCCTGTGGTTATGTTACTGTGTTGTGTTAATAAAGTGTGGCCCAGTTTACCCCATACCTTTGACTCGTCTCGTCATTTCGAGTGGGAGGGCAATGCTGGCTCCGCGGGTGGGCTGTCCGCCCGGCGGAAGCCTTCTTGCCCTCTCGCGAGAGGGGCGAGACGACGAGGACGCTGGAGAGCGTCCAGATGGGAGGGGGGAGGAGCGCCCTATAAGAGGGCTGCTCCGACCCCCTCCCGCAGGCAGATCAAGTTGGCGTTCCCCACCCACCCGCCGCTTAAGGGCTAGTGTGAGTTTTGACTGGTCGCCTTTATTGGGGCCGGATAGGAATTTTTGACCCGTGCTCAGAATTGGCGGACGAGCGCGGGGATTTTTCGCCTATCCCACACTGGTGCCTAGGGTGTTAGGTTGGTCCCTGAGTTGTTGGTCACACTGGCGGCTAAAGCAGATGGTGGGCAGCGGTGAGTATGCCAAATAACAGCTGTCCCCAAGTACCCATAACCACGGCACGGCGGATCAGGAGGTCCCGGTGCCGGGGCGGATACGAGGGGACGCCTCTCCTGCGATGGGCATTACCCAGAATTGGCTACTGAAGGCAGGAGAGGGGTTACAACATTGACTGGCCTGGGGGGTGCAGTCGGCTGACTGCACCACCTAGGGGTTAGCTCTCGCCCGATGCTGCCCGGCTGGAGGGGTCCCGGGTGACCCCAGGGTCCCAGCCATGTTTGCTGAAGCCAGGCCCCTCCTGTGGTTATGTTACTGTGTTGTGTTAATAAAGTGTGGCCCAGTTTACCCCATACCTTTGACTCGTCTCGTCATTTCGAGTGGGAGGGCAATTGAGTAGCTATGAATTTTCATGCAGCAGTCAAGATGGCTGACAGGATACTGTTCCCTCACCTTTTGACATAAAAAAGAAGAGGTTGAAGTTAGAAAAGGTCATTACTGGAAAACCATTTTATGTCTCAGAATGGCTGCTGCAAGGCAACGCATGCATCACCGGAGTTTCTTTGCCCTCCCCCTGGCAAAATATTGTGAGACGGGGGAGGAAAGAGATTTCCTGATGGGGTGGGGAGAGCCTATAAAGGCAGTCCCCCCCAGGCCCAAGCCTCTTCACTTTGGTGCATCCCCACCCACCCACCATGTTAAACATTGCTAGCATGAGTTCTAACTGGTCACCTAGTGGGCCAGATAGGAATTTTTGACCCACCCCGCGATTGGCCAAGAGGGACAGGGATTTTTCACCTATCCCACACTGGTACTCAGGGGTGGCACCCCTTGTCCCCTATGTTTGCTAATGCTTATGGTCACACTGGCAGTTGTGCAGAGGGGATGGAGTCAGTGAGTACAATTCTAAGATCCTCTCCAGTACCCTCCAACCCTGAACGCTGCGGATCTAGAGATTACAGCAGTGGGGAAGGATGCAATCGGAGGCCTTGTCTGGGCCAAGAGCCACAAATAATATAGTTTGGGACCCAGGTGATGGGGAGGGAATTGGCTGACCCTGGAGATCTGAAGCCATTTCAGGCACCCAGGGGGCATGACTCGCCCGAAAGCTCCCTAGTCAAAAGGTTCCTGGGAGAACCCCATGTACCCGATGCTAACCCAGGTGGCGGCAGGCCCCTCAGTAAGTTATCTGTTGATAAGAACTATTTTGAAAGTGCTGTGTTAATAAAGTGTGGCCCCCCGTTTCACCCAACAAAGTTGCCTTACATCTAAAATTTGCTTTGGGAGGGCAAAAGCAGTGAAGAAACACAGAGACAAAAATCAACCCATTTGAAAAATGTTGTTGAACAGGAGAGCCTTACATATATGCCTGATAGCCAGAAAACATAAAAAGGAGCACTAATCAAGTGAAGCCTGAATTCTCACTTGAGTGAAAATGACCAAACTGAGATGATCATATGATGCACATATAATGAGAATATAAAACTGTCCAGAAAAGACAAAGAAAAGCGAGCTGGGATGAGGAGGCAGGAAGAAGAGAGAAAGACCCACTATGAGTTAGATTGTCTCAATAAAGGAAGCCTTAGCAGCTAGTTTGCAAGACCTAATTGAATCTCACTGAAAAAAGATAATATTGCTAGGGAAGGGGAGCAACAGAAATGCAGAACAACCTAACATACAGTGTGGTTGATCTGCAAGATCTGAGCAGAGCTGTTAATAATAGGACATTTTGAAGGTATTTAACTCATACAATCATTACATACCTGAAGTGGCTTAATGGCACATGACATCTTTGGAGGCTTTCCACCCCTTAATTACCAAAAACTTCTGTAGTGAGATGGCAGGTGGAATGGTTATGACTATGGCAGCACACAGGCATGAAAGCTCTGCTAAGATCAAGCAAGATCATTCTCAGGTGGAAAGGAAAAACAGTTGTTTAACAACTAAAAGGAGTGAACGTCTGAATATTTGTCCTCTATTTTGAAAATAACTTTTAAAAATATATTTACATGTTTTATAACCAGACACAGAATCCCTTTACAAGCACAACTTTCCTGTTTGACCAGGAAGGACTTAAAAATTGAATTTGTGTCCTAATTGACAGGTTTAAACATTCAGGTTGCCCGGAAGATGATTTACCACTTGAAAACTTGTCTGTAACCTGTTACTGGAAATGCTGACACACGCTGTGCTTTTGTAATGCAGAAATAGTTTGAATGTGCCTTATAAAATTATTTACTAATTCCCTGGAGATACATGGCAAAATATTCCCCTTTCTGTTACTTCATATTTTTCTTTAACGGAAACCCATTTTTGACTCCTGTAATAGTTGTGAACTTTAGTTGACCTATAATTCTCCCCTACCCTTAAGATGCATTGTACCATTTTTCCGGCAAGCCTGTACTATACATGCTTATTTTCCAAACAAAGTAACTGTCCATTTTGATAGGGCCTCTTTGGGGATTAATAGTTCAGTCCCTGCATCCTGGATTCCTTCCAAATTAAATTAAAAATATGGGATCAACCATCTTCTAGACAAGCAAGTCTTTTCCTTTCAATTAATATGAGCAATTTTAAATCTAGGCACTTTTGTGATTGCCTAGTTCTGAATGGATGGTAGAACAGTTACATTTCAAAAATCATAATTCATCAACCCATTGCCCAAATATCCCTCTACTAGGTACAGAGCAAGAACTAGTTATCTGCTAGAATTATGCCAAATTTGCTGCTAATCTGGCATCCATTTTTAATATTATTTTTGCACTGCTATTATTTATAGAATTGCCACATAGAAGGTTGAATTGCTCTGCCAGCATAAGATCATTGCTGCACTCTCATACACCATTAACATAAAAAGGTGAATTCGTTAACAAGCCTGTTGAGTTCTTTTAGTTATCAATAAAAATAAATACTAAATACTAATACCTTCATGTGCTAGTCATGTATTTGTCATATAAATTGAACAAAACTAGCAGAAAAGAGTCTGAGCACTCTGCCTTCATTAAGTTGTTTCCTATTCATGCACAGTGGTTATCATTCCCACCCAAGTCAACTTGAAATACCTACGTTGCTGACTCTTCGTTCTCCAATGAAAAAGGTAATTGTCTGTTTAGGATCAACAAAATGGTTGTGAGTGAGTCATGAATAACATTAGGATTATAAAGGGAATCTTTTCTTTGAAATGATAAAGCTCTGCTTCATTCACAAAGTCAAATGACTACATTAATAAACATGGACAAAACAACACAAAAACTATCTGTACAAGCTGAATGCAATTAAATACTGCAAGAACTAATCTGATGGTAACTGGTTGACCTCACTATTTGACTATTAATATTTGTTTTTTGTTTTTAAGAATGAATTTTGGATTGCTATAATCTATTTCTTAATAGGGGTGGGATTTTCAGAATTCAAATACACTTTGGGCCTTTTCACACGACCCCTAAGATCCGCTGGCCACGTAAATTTGGACCAGAGATCTTAGGGGTTTGTCGCTGTTCCTGCGTTCCCACCCCCTCCGCACCCCTGGCTGCTGGCTGCGTGAGGAGAGGGAGAAAAAAAGGAAGAAAAGAATGCCAGCTTACCTCCGTTCTGCCGGTCTCGCTCTGTTCCCGGCAGCATTCAGATCTCTTAAAGGGGTGGGGGGCAAAAAAAACAACAACAAAGAGAAGCCAGGAGAGCCCGGCACTCTAGGTTACATCCGGATCTGGGATTTTTCACGCTCCAAGATCAGGTACCTGAAAAGTGTGCTGGGACGCGCTTAGGTGGGTGTGGTCGCACTTAATTATCTGTAAACTCCGGAACTGGTGGGGAAACAATTTTAAGCTCCGGAGCTGGGAGCCATTTGTGGCGGGGTTTAGGGGTCGTGTACAAAGGGCCTTAGTGATATAATTTGGCAGAAAGGTCCCAAATAGGGATGGGCACCAAATGAAAAATGAAATGCTGATTCGTCAGTTTGTTATGTAACAAAATGAAATGAAATGAAACAAAATGAAGCAGCAGCATTTCATTACAAATGAAATGATATGGCTTTTTTTGTTTAAAAGGAACCATTTTGTTCCACTTGTAAGAGGCCCTCCACCAAGGAGGCGCCACCACTGCTGCCTCCCACTTGAGAGGCATTGGGGAATCCCGTGGCAGGGGCCAAGAGTCCCAGGAGGACTTACCACCACTGTGCTCGCCTCCAGAGCCTCGTGGAAGCAGGCAAGCTGAGCTAGGAGACGGGTCCTCTCCAACAATCTTCACTGTTGCTGCCATTTTAAACAGGCGCCAGCCTCTGATAGCTATGTTTAAAATGGCAGCAGCAGCAGAGAAGAGTGTTGGAGAGGAGTCACCTGACCCCTAGCTCAGCTTGCCTGCCTCCGAGAGGCTCCACAGCAGCGGAGGTGGGCACAGTGGCAGCGAGTACTCCAGGGACACTCTTCTCTGCCACTGCCACTGGGAGGTGGTGGGGCATTCTCCAGCAGAGAGCTGAGATGGGAGTGCTAATGTCAGTGCTACCCTCACAGCCCCCTGCCAGGGGATTCCCTTACCTCATTTCATTTCATTTCGCATCCTAACAAAATTCTTTTGAAAAAAAATGTTACGATACAAAACAAAAGACAGGGGGATGAAATGGAACAAAATAAACTCATTTTTTCCATTTCATGCCCGTCCCTAGTTCCAAATTATGGGACCAGGAGCCCTCAAACTGACCAGGTGTGTATGTTGCATTTCCTATAGACAGTATGGCAGCTTTCTCCATAAACTCCTAATCTATTTTTGCAAGTCACAGGGAATTGTGCCCACCCACCTTTGCTCACCCAGCTCAGAAATAAAGAAGCAAGACACGTTTGTGGGATTAAAATTGGCCCAAAATTTATTGATACAAAATTTACTCAATTCTTAAACAAGGGGGCCTGAATGCAGTGCAAGTGGATCAGTAATAATTCCTATTATTATTAGAAGGTGTGACATCACCCCCTTTCAGAGACTGGGTTTTCAAAGGCACAACTGGGTTTATTTTGACATCCCACTGCTGTGCCACCAAATTGTGATGGCATCTCCCTTTTTCACGTGTAATTGTGATGGATATGGTAATGTTGCCACCTTTTATTAACTTGGTAACGCTGCCACCTTTTATATCGTCGCCTTATGAACTGGGACAGACTCAGATGTATATTATAAAAATAATAATGAAGTTTATTGAGAAAATAAATAAATATAACAATGACTGAAGTTGGTATGTGTTGCCTTTAACATAGAATAGATCTAATCAACTCTTCAAGCTTCCCTGTCTTTAATAACCAGTAAAGAGTAAAGCCCTCACTGCCTGACTGAACCCTAAAAGAGCTGTGCTCTCTCTCTCAGCACTCACTCAACCTAACTTAACTTTCACAGACCAGGCTCCACCCTTTTTATAACATACCATCCCCCGCCCTCCTGCTGGGATTGGCTGATGATTTGCATATGCATTACTCCTGTTTCCAGGGTGTTGTCACAGAAGGGCACTTGCCCACATGTTCAGTGCCCTCCCAAATCCTGTGGTCTGGGCAGCACTCATTCCTAATATTTGAACCTATTTATAGCTAACACCCAATGTTCCTAATTTCCTAATCCATTTCCTAATTCATATTGAGGGCTAGGGAATATTATTCAACAAATGTCTGGGGAATATTATTCAACAAATTTCTTGTACACTACCTGCCAAATGTGACCAGTTATAAACATCCCCTAGGCATTAAAGAGAATGGGATGGGCAAAAACACACTGCTAATTCTGGTCCAATCTGAGTGGCAGCCAAAAATTCTCATGTGACCCTTACACCACCACCTGATCTCATTCTCTTATTTGGGAGGGAGGGTGGGAAGATGGCTGGATCCAGAAAGAGGCCTCTGACCACATGGCAAATCCTTATAAAACTAACACCCCTGCAAACAGCCCGTAGGCTGCACTGTACACACACGATGCCATTCGGGCGTGCAGGCAAAAGAGCCCCGCTCTGCACTATGGCAGTCCAGAGCTGCCCTTTCTGATAGTTTGAAGAAGAGGTATATGAATGGCATGGAGCTGAGGGAGTTTGTTTTGTGCCAACTTGAGGTTTTCTGATCCCATAATCCAGCTGGAAGGTTCATTGAATTCCAAAGTGCCCACCCCTATTTGTTCCTGAGGTGATTTCTTTTGCACAGGCCTAATCAGGAAGAAAAACAAACAGTCCTTTTTGTAGTAGGGCTTTTCATGTTTCACAGGAAACCTATGAGATATTTTCCTCTTCTCTCAGAATACTAGAATTTGTGATAATCCCCTGAAGAGGCAGTGGATGAGATTCAGGACAGATAAAAGGACATGCTTCTTCATGCAGAACATGGTACAATTGTGGAATTTCCTACTGAGATTTAACTTGGAGAGTATTTATTTATACAGATATTTAGCAAATAACCTATATTTGCTGAACATCACAATTCCTTTTTTAAAATTCATGCCCATCCCAGTACTGCATTCTTGATTGCTTTGTGCCAAAACATGGACATTAAGGAACACATATTTTAAATTGATACTTCTTTAAATGATAAAAGGACTCTGTCAAAACACTTTCGCTTTTCCATACATTGTCTATCTCCCGTTCCCGCAAACTTACTGATTAGCCACTTAAAATAGAAATGGCTCCTCCCCCCAACCCAAATCTGAGTACCAAGGCAGCTATTTCTGTGGGGATTGCAGGATGTCTGAGGTGGGAGGGAAGCTACAAGCCTGTTAAATTTCACATTTCCTTTCCCACATAGCTTGATCTTAAGCTGAAATTCTATCAATTTTAAGGGGGTTTTTCAGGATCAATTTATTCTGTGACAAATGTCCATTTCTTTCTTTGTTTCACACTGCCTTGTTCACAGTTCTATCAGGCATGAATAACATGCTATAGTTCCTTTTATGAAAGACTTGGATGGTAAACACAATAACAGAATTGTTATTGAGCTTGATTCCCTTCTGTACCTTGGTTTTTAGATGTTGATTCTAAATAGCTGCATTCATATTCATTTTTTCCACTGTGTTCTGCACTTAGCAGCTTACTATTTTCATTATGCCAACCTCAAAACGGTATCTTTACTGCTTCCCTTTGCTTCTGTTGTGTCTATTCATCAGTTAAATGGCTTGTGAATTATATACACATTTACATCTGAGGAAACAAGGCTGGTGGCAAATGTCATTTTCTTTTCTTGTCTCTTCTGATTATTTTCTTTCAAGTCTTGCAGTGCCCAGTGAGAGTAATGCCTTCTGAACTTTAGCCAGACTGCCAGCTAATTTTGTCAGTTAGCTCAATGAGTGATTTTCCAGCAGAAGGGGAAAACTAAAATAAGATGAATCTTAATTAAGGATCAAAAGTATTTTTACTTCTGCTGTGTAAAACAGATTATATTCTCATAGGTGTTACTGGAATACATATCCATCCATCCATCCATCCATCCATCCATGCATATAATCCTTCCTCACAGGTTGCTATTGAAATACATATTTCAATGAATAGAGGACTGATAGTGAAGTAACATTTAACTATTTTGGGAAGAATTATATCCATCACCCTGCACAGAGAGGCTTTAGAACTAACTGACCTCCTGTTGTAGTGGAAACTCTTTATGCAGCCTGAGAAGTACCAGCAGGAACCTGGGTCCAGCCAGTATGATTCACAGCCTTTCAGCAAGTCACTGTACATTGGAATAGCCAGATCTGTTCTGAAGGGTAGCTAAATAAAGGTTCTGGGTTTTAATAACTATAAAGAGTGTGTTGATAGCCATGCTTGCTGTGTGATTCTGCCTACTGCCCCATGCTGGAACCTTTAAGTCAAATCCTCAGGGACACTTTAGCATCCTCTCGCTGAACATTTTAAGTGGATATCCATGCAGAGGACACTTCCTCACAGTAATACCTTTCAACCCATTGCCTGAATGAATCCAGGATTTAAAACAATGCAGTCAGGCAGAAGCCTGAGACCCCTTTCGTGTCTCTTACTCATGGGAATCCCTTAAGTCACGAGTATTACAGAATGTGTCTTTTCCTCCCTACCTCTGTCATGTTGGGCCAGAGATCTGAAAAGAAGTGCATGTATATGTCCTTCATGCTCTATAATATTGGAAACGCGAAACCTTATTTGGTGTGTGTGTGTGTGTGTCAGCCATCCATTTGAAGGGCTGCCAGAAGACTGTCCTCTTTTCAAAGTTGCTTTCATTAGGTCTGCAAGAACCTTAGTGAGAGATACTCGGTGTTGCCAAAACACAGTGAGAATCACCAGGAGAACAAAAGAAGGAGGCACCCATAGGGCCAGATGCCTGTTCCTATTATAGTACATACTCTTCCCCGCTTGAGAAGGATCCATTGTGTTTCTCTTTAAATTTTATCCCCCCCCCCAAAACCCCAACCCCAAAACCCCTGTTTCTAATACTGCACTGGAACACTTAAATTGGCACATGCTGTTTTGTGTACCACAGTATCTTCTTTCTTTCCTATTTTTACTGATGTTTTATGTGAAGCACCTATATGTATTTCACTAAATACGCATAGCCATCTCCTTTCAGAATTTTGGCTCATGTGGAGATAGTGGGATATGCTTGTCAGAGATCATCTATTCCTTCCACATTTATTTAAATGTGGAAAAATTGCAACTTGGTTTTATGTTCTGTCAATTTGTTTCCAACTTATGACAACCGTAGTAGGCTTTGCAAAGTAAGAAAGATATTAAAATAATAGTTTTATCAATCAACTCATGGGTTTCTATGGCCAAGCAAGGATCTGAATTCAGGCTTCCAGAGTCCTGCTCTATCTCTATAACAACTACACTTCATTAGCAGTTCCATTTGTAATTTAGGTTGTGATTAAACAATTTTGTCTTTTGCCCCATTAACTTAGTGGAACAATACTTCCCCTTTCTAGTTGAGACTTGGGTTAATTTGGAATGTGATTATTATCTTCTATCTTGAAATGCATTTTAGGATGAGTTGTTTAATTGAGTTGATACAGGAGAAAGAAAGAAAAACTGAAGAAAAAAGACACCAGAAGTGCTTCTAATTGGTATTAACATATCTCACAATACTGTTTTTTCTTCATACCATTAACATCTTTCTTGTCATGAAGGTGGACAAAGTGTGAATTAAATAAATATAGAACAAAGCAATGAAGCAAACTTTTTAAAAAATAAATATGTGTGAATTTGAATTGGTGTAGTCTTTGAACCATATAAAAGAATCTGATCTAAACATATAAACTTTGCAGTTTGCTTCAACTATAGCAGGAAACCTATTAAAATCAAACCTTAGATGCACTTTCCCCCATGTAGTAGAAGTACAGAGTAACCAGCTTCAAAATAGTAAGATCTACTTTACAAATTGCTTCCCAAATGAAGAAAGTCTGTATGGTTTGGAGGTCCACTTTGGTGTGGGACTGGGGGAAAGCCTTATGATGATAGGGTGTACTTCAGACAAATGTATAAATTGACAATGGTCAGAATCCTGTTGCTTCTCTAAATTGCACTAGAGGAGGCCAATTGAACCAGGGGATGTTAGGTGACTCAACTCCTCCATAAGATGCATTTCATTGAAATAGCCTTCTCTAATTTCAAATATTGTATAGCTGATATTAGAGTAAGCTCATTTAAATCAGTGGAATTTAATGGGCTCACCAAATCCCCACTGACTAATGGATCTACTTTACTGAATAGTGTATGATGTGTAGGACTCTAAACTCTGCCCCAGAAAAAGGCAAAATAAATCTTGCTTCTGCAGAAACGAAAGATCATAGAAAAGATATGAGACTAAGCAAGTCAAGAGGTTTCGTATTTTTTACTCTATAAGACAAACCTAACCATAAGACACACCTAGTATTTAGAGGAGGGGGGAAAGGAAAAACAGTTCAGCCTAAGTTTTCATGGCTGAGGAATCCTGGCTGAAAAAGGGGAGGCTTGCAAACCAGATGATTGCAACTGTGAAATCCAAGCTGCAAAAGGGGAGGCTTGCAAACTAGGTGATAGGAACTGTGCAATCCCAGCTGCAGCAGGAGACAGGAGAGGATCCGTGCAGGTAACTTCTCTCTAAAGGAAAATCTGTGATATATATGTAGCATGACTACAGTATTCACTTTATAAGATGCACAGACATTTCCCCTTACTTTTGAGGGTGGGAAAAGTGTGTCTTTTAGAGCAAAAACACAGTATATTGTGTGGATTGTGGAGAAAATATTGATAAAAATCAGCATAGAACTTGATTTATTAAATTGGACTAAGGATCCATCTGGAAAAAGCCCTCCAAATGTTAAGAACACTCTCTGAGTATTTTCAAATAAAGGGACAAATCTATGTGCATATGTATTTCTGCAAATGCTATATAGATTTTTATTATCTCGATCCTACTTTCATAGAAAACCATCAGAGTCAGAGAGCTTCTGAAGAAAGTATCTGAGTTGAGGGAACTTCTGATGAAGTTTTTGTTCTGTATGCTTCTGCCAGATTCAGTAATTGTTTCTATTGTTCATGTGGTTGAATCATGCCACTGAATAGTAACATGTGTCTGCATATTAAATGAACCAAAGCATAAGTCACAAAAAAGGCTTTGTAGAGTAAAAAGAAAATCTTAATTTATTCCAAACTGATTCTTCCATGAAAGCAAAATTTTCATATAATATGATTGACAGTATATCTAAATTATAGATGAAGAATGAGAAAAACAAGATTGGGAAATCAAATATTGAGAAAAGGGATTGGATTAGAGTTAACTCTGAATATCCTGTTTGTTAAAGCTGTTTCTGTGCCTCAGTTCACACTTTTCCTTGTAAATGAACATAACTATTGCAGAAAAAAATATTGGCCAATATAAGTCACAGCTGTTTGTTTGTTTTTCTGTTTGGAGGGAAAGGAGAAAGAAAAAAAGAAAAAATGGAAGGGAAAGGAAGAATGATATTGTTTAGAGGACATCCCAATGTAATAGCATGTGAGCAGGTGACCAACTTAGCTCCCATAAGCAAGGATGAACAACAATACATGTATTCTTCTACCCATTTTAAGTCCTCTGC
Source organism: Phrynocephalus guinanensis (assembly GCA_037367245.1). Taxonomy (NCBI): domain Eukaryota; kingdom Metazoa; phylum Chordata; class Lepidosauria; order Squamata; family Agamidae; genus Phrynocephalus; species Phrynocephalus guinanensis. The sequence goes on along the minus strand of CM074741.1, from coordinate 40,404,321 downwards.
CTGCCTCTGCCCCAGTATTTCATTTACCATAATGCTTGTATGCACCCACCTTAGGAGAATGTGTGTGCATCTTTTGAAGCTGAGTTGTGCTCCCAGAAGCCTCTGAGTAATGCAACTCACTTTAAAAACAAAGCACATGTTCATGGACCTTGTCTTAACAGCAAACCATGGGGGAATGCTGTTGTGACATAAGAAAGGTACTCCCCTTACTTAAACCATAAGAGCATGCCTCATCATCTACAGATGCCTCCCTACCACTGCTCTTGACAATCAGCCATGCTAAGTGTTGTTGCCATTTTCATTATTTATTTATTTATTTATTTTATTTTTTGAGTATTTTTACCCCACCTGTCTCCTTGGAAAAGGACCCAAGGCGGCTTACAGTAGTGAGGGACAATATACAGCCTAGTACATTTAAGACATACTCACGTTTAAGAACATGGAATTGTGTCATCTAACAGCATTATGGATGCTCCGACCGGCCTCGTGCCGAGCAGGGGCACCTTTGCCGGCCGGTTGAGGGAGGCGGCTATCGGCTCCGCTATTAGCGTAGCCTACGGTAGGGGAGCGCGCCCTATATAAGTCCTTGGCGCGCTCCCCTCAGTCTGCCTCCGCAATCGCCGGTTTCGTCAGGGAACGAGCGGCACGCCTGTCAGGAGTGCCTCAGACACGTCCTGCTCCGTACTTCAGCGGCCGCTTTCTTTAGTTCCCGACAATCAGCTGATTGTCGGAGCAGCTCTTCCCCGGACTCTCCCTGCGGCACAGGTTTTGTCGGTTCGGGGAAGGGTCCGGGAGGCAGGCTGATCGGACGTGCAGGCTTGTCGAAGCCTGCTTCCTTGCGGAGCGCCTCAGAAGCGGCGAGAGAGAGCTCTTCGAGCTCCTGTTTGCTCAGCTGCTTGTCGGGTCCCGATAAGCAGCTGAGCTTGGTTGTCAGCGCCCCCCCCCCCGCCTAACCGGGACAGGCTTGCCTGCCTCGGTCCTTGGCCGGTAAGGGGCCGCTTGCTTGAGGAGCCTTTACCTTTTGGGTCCGGTCTTGTGTGCCGGGGAAGGGTCCGAGAGGCAGGTGGATCGGGTGGGCAGGTGAGTTCATAGCCTGCGTCCGGCTGAGCGCGGGGCAGCGGTGAGTGGGAGCTCTTTGAGCTCCTGTTAGCTCAGCTGCTTGTCGGGTCCCGACAAGCAGCTGAGCATAGCGCCAAGTGCTACCTGTCAATTCAGCAGATCCTCTGCTGAGTTCTTTAGCTCTTCAGGCTTCTCTCTCTCCCTGAGGAGCTTAGCCCTGTGGGGTAGCCGGTTGAGCTCCCCCTGGGTACTGTCTTTTGGGGTTCCTTTCTGGCCACTCAATTTCTTTTAGAATCCCCTTGGTCGGGTAAGGGTGGATTAGGGCAGTGCCTTGGGCTGGGCGGCCATTTTTCTGCTTTGGCACTTGGTGGCCATTTTGGCTGTAGTTACTGGGGCCTACTATTAGGCCATATATCCATTCCCATCTGTCTGGCTGGGCACCCTAGACGGTTTTGCCTACCCCCCCCTTTTCTTGGCGGGGCCTTGTTAGGTTACGGCTAGGTGCTTTTATTCTTTGCTTGACTTCATCCGCTTCGCTTCTCCCCCTTTCATTAGCCTGGTGGGATTGTCAGGTCGGCCATTTTGATCGCCGATCTTTTGGCCTCCGGGGTGCCGGTGTAATCGGTATCCATCCTCCCCTTCATTCTTTTTCTACCTTGGTCCAGCTTGCACCGGCATTCCCATCCACTCTTTCCATTGTTTTTATATTGTCTCTCATGTTGTATCAGCAGTTACATATCAGGGCCACTCCTTTGACACACTTTAATTGGTTTTGGTCGGTGCCAAGCCCATGTGGCTAAGTATTCGCCACTCGGCGGCCATTTTGGTTGGACGTTCTGGGCCTACTCTTAGCTCTTAAATCCATCCCCATCCGTCGGGCTGGGCGCCCTGGGCAGCTCTACCTACCTCCAGCTATCTTGGGCTGTAGGCTTTTAGCTTTGTTTAGGGGATAGTACACCCTTCTATCGGGGGTGACTCAGGGAGGCCAATCTGGCTTGGTACCCGGTGGCCGTTTCGGCCATGCCTCATGGGCTCACCCCTTAGGCATCGATCTATATCCATCTGCCCGGCTGCACATCCCGAGTGGCCCTGAACCCCTCTGTCTGTTTGTTGACTTATTAGGGGAGTCTAGTGTGCTTGTATTTTTTATCCAAAGTTATTGGCGGTAATTTTTCAACTTCGGTGGTGGCATGCCTGCCCACCCGTTCGGCCATCTTGTGCTCATCATTTGTCAGTGTGTATGGGGGGTGGGTGTAATCTGCATCCATCCTCTTTATTCATTGTTGTTATACCCGTGCCACGATTTGTTTTTGCAGTTACATAATAGGGCCATCCGTCGGATACTCTCGGAATCCATTTGGGGTCCCTGCCGCACGCATGCGGCTGAGTTACTTGTCGCCTGTTCGCCTTCTGTTCGGCTATGCCGTCTAGGCCCCATCAGATGTGTTTGGGAGCGCACGAGACTAGATGTCTGTCTCCTGATACCACTCACCTGCGTCTGGCCCTTGAAGGACCCTGGTTTCTCCATCATGGTTTGTAACCTGTGCTTGACTGTTTCCCCAGGAACCTGTCCAGCACCTCCCCCATTTTGGAGGCATCCAGGCCAGATGCTACCACCCACTTCCTGTGCCAGGGAGTTCCATAGACTTACAACGCGCTGGGTAAAATAAATAAATACGTAAACAAATAAATGAATAATTTCTTTTGTCAGTTCTTACTCTCCCAGCCCTCAATTTGAGTTATGCCCTGGTTTGGGTATGTGGGAGAGAGAGAGGAGCTTCCCTCTAGCCTCTTTGCTCATGCCCTGCATGATTCTGTATGTCTCGATCATATCCCCCCTCAGGCGCCTTTTCCAGACTAAAGAGGCCCATATGTTTTTAGGTCTTTATTGAGATGCGGGGATCAGAGTCGTGCACAATACCCAGGCGGGGCCTTACTATTGTTCTGTATAATGGCATGATAATGTTGACGGTTTGGTGTTTGGAACCCTTTTTCGATGGTCCCTAGCAGGGAACTGGCCTTATTCACTGCTGCCGCACGTTGGGGTGACACCTTCGTGGAGCTGTCCACCAGTACACCAAGATCTCTTTCCTGGTCCGTCATGGATGGGTCAGAGCCCATGAGTTGATAGATGAAGTTGGAAGTTTTGCCCCAATAGGCATTACCTTACATTTGGTTACATTAATACAACTTGTCCCCTCCTCCCTGTTTCGCCCCGTTTTCAGCTCATTTATGCTTGTTACTCTCCAATTTACCTATTAGTCCTAAGACCTCACTGTTTTAACCTGTATTTGATGAATTCTTGGGCTGAGAGGGGCGTTTCAGGCAAAGGAGTCCATTCAAGGTCCTCTGTCATGAACTCAGGCGCCACGAATCGTGGGGGGCTGCTGCGCATCACAACTTGGGTTGGCTGTTACATACCGGGCCCACCTTTACCGTTCTCCTTGAATCCGTGTTCGGGTTTGTGCTACGCACATGCCACCGAGTTACTTTTCACCTGTTGGTCCCTATATCCGGCTACGCCAATTAAGGAGGGGGGGGCTAATGGGAGGGGGAAGGGTAAAGCCCCTGCCAATAAAAGGCCTAGTGTGCTGCCCCCCTTACTTCTCCATCCTCTTCAGCAGGTGATGAGTCACCTAGTCTTTGGGCGGCTTGGTAGAAGCGTCCGCGTTTGGAGCGCGATCATGCTGAGAGGCAGGGTAGGGCCGTTGCTTAGGGGAGTGGGCCTTTCGACGAGCAGGGCCAAGGCTCAGGGGAGGGCGGAGCATAAACCAATTATGGCTAACGGTGACATGCAATCCTTTTCTTGAGTCTTTTTTAGCAGGATCTGCCAGTATCGTTTTTTGCAGGTATGCCATCTGTGACTACTGAACTAGCCGTGTCGTCGCATGCTCCGCTCAGCCACTCCCCATCAGTTGCTGTGTCTTCCAAAGTAGTCACGTTCCCGCCTGCGGTTGAAGACTCATCGCTTCCAACCCTGGTTTTCAGCCTGGGCTGTGCATTCGTGTGGTTAGGTAGGCTGGCTAATGCGTAGCCTCGAGTTCGTTCCTCCAGTTATGAGGTTGCCTTGTTTCAAGTTGCCACTTGGGTATTCACCTTTTGCTGCCTTATACGTTGGCGAGCTGCCAGCCCAACCCAGAACACCGACTACTTGCTTATGCATTATGTTGGTCAGGTATGGTCCGCGAGCAGGATCTGGTCTTTCCGCATATTTGTAGATCGAAGATCGACCAGCGAGGTGAGGCTGGCACGACACACCTTTGTAGGTGTTCTGTGCGCCGAAATTTGCCCGGGCCTAGCGTCGTATCGGTCTGCCCTGCTCGCTTCTATTTATCGGGGGTACCTATTTCTGTGCAAAGAGGGGTCGCCATTGACAGGTTGCCAATATTGGATAATTTCACTGAGGGCACGGCAGGTTGCTGGCATGTTGGGCCGGCATTTTGGGGCGTTATTCGCTCTTGATAGGCGCTGATCACACAGCAGCTGCCCTTGGCACCGATCGGGTTGACAACCACCGAATTGGGTGATGGAGATTTGGAGACTTAAACCTTTTGTACGTTTACTAACGGACCGGTAAAACCGGGCCAGTTGTTCTTTTCTTTCTCGTTACAGCTTTTACCCCCCCGGGAGCCGGGTTCGAGTGTTGCTTTACGGCCTCAGTTTTGTTTACTGGGCCTTGGAGTTGCTACCCTGGCCGGACGTGGCCGCGCTTCCGGCCTTGGAGGTGGCCGCGCTTTCGGCCTTGGAGGTGGCCGTGCTTCCGGCCTTGGAGGTGGCCGCGCTTTCGGCCTTGGAGGTGGACGTGCTTTCGATCCTGGGACGTGGATGTGCTTTTGGCCTGTGATGTGGCCGCGCTTTCGGCCTTGGCCAATGGGCCAGTTTCCTGAGGAAGTGCATGACGGGGATGCCTTGACACGCCTTTCTCACTGTGGCTCTCAGTGACTCCTGCCACCTTGCCAAGCATCGTGGTTACCCATTGTGGGAGGAATTGACTTGACTCGTAAGTCGGGCGAGTCCCTCATTCTCAAGATCCTGGTGGATCTGAGAGCGTTATATCGGAATCGCCCATTGGTGGCTCGCATGGTGGGCATGCCCATTATTCTCAAGATCCTCGTGGATCTGAGAACATTTCAGCGTCTTCGCACAGTGGTTCGCGTTGTTTCGTCTATGATCATTCCCCAGTTGCACGGGGGTTTGTGCTACCATGGGTAGCGCGATTTACTATTACACACCATGCAGATCTCTCTAACAGGTTCAAGGTCCTCGGCAGTCCTCAGTCATAATAACCTCAATGTGAGCAAGTGGACTGCCAGAATATTGGGAATGGGGGATGCCCAATAACACTCTGGTATCCCCATTGCACGCACAACTGGCTGCAATAAATTACTTTAGCGAGTGGACCTGATGAACCTTACGTACTTCCTAGAACTTGGGAATAGGGCGATGCCCAAAAACACTCCGGCTTCCTCATTGTACGCATAATTGGCTGCAATGTATTACTTTAAGAGTGGACCTGATGAACCTTATGGACCGCCTAGAAACTGGGAATGGGGGGATGCCCGAAATACTCCGGCATCCTCACTGCATGCATAACTGGCTGCAATAAATTACTTCAGAGAGGGGACCTGATTCACCTCACCCATTGTGTTAGTTGCCCGCATTGTGCAGGCTGAAGCGGGAGCTTTTCTTTGGCGCTCCAACATCCCTGCTTGGGAAACCACTATAATTTGTCCGGCTGGTCCTCATTTATCGGACAAGGGCTTGGATCCTTATTTGTAACCTTAAGGAGGGCCTGAGGGCCGAATTGTTCGGCTGTGGGGTAAAGAGCCGCAGTGCGCCTCTTTGGTGGCGGGTAGCGCATAAAAGGTTAACCATTTAGGTCCCGAATCTAATTACATCTTCACGTCTTCGGCAGCCTTCCATTAATAACCCAATAGGATTTAGTTAGAGAGCAAATAATAATAATAACCCAAAACCCTAGGAGGGCTGCCAACCTTTAATCAAGCGTTGATGCCAAAAGATCTCGTTGGCATCCTCACTGCGGCAGTTCAACGGGCCGCAGGAAATTGGTTGAGTAGCGGGACCTAATCAATTTGTTGTTACCATCTTGATGATGCGCTACGGCTCAGGCCCTCCTAAAGTTATTGTTCATTGATAAGTAATTGAAAATTCGTTACTGTAGTTAATAAAGTTGTGGCCCTTATTCAACCCAAGCGGAATGTGTGTCGCCTCTTTCTTTCAACCTGGCTCAGCAATGGCTGCTCCGACCGGCCTCGTGCCGAGCAGGGGCACCTTTGCCGGCCGGTTGAGGGAGGCGGCTATCGGCTCCGCTATTAGCGTAGCCTACGGTAGGGGAGCGCGCCCTATATAAGTCCTTGGCGCGCTCCCCTCAGTCTGCCTCCGCAATCGCCGGTTTCCCCGCCCTCCTGCCACTGTTTACGATGTGCTGGTGATGCTTTGCTGGTCGCTTCGGGGCCGGATGGGAATTTTTGACCACTGCTCTGATTGGCCTTGAGCGGTGGTGTTTTTTTCGCCCATCCCACCATTCACATATTGGCGGTGGGTATTGTAGGTAATAACCTCGGTCACAACTGGCGGGTAGCGCATAAAAGGTTTAACCATTTAGGTCCCGAATCTAATTACATCTTCACGTCTTCGGCAGCCTTCCATTAATAACCCAATAGGATTTAGTTAGAGAGCAAATAATAATAATAACCCAAAACCCTAGGAGGGCTGCCAACCTTTAATCAAGCGTTGATGCCAAAAGATCTCGTTGGCATCCTCACTGCGGCAGTTCAACGGGCCGCAGGAAATTGGTGTAGTAGCGGGACCTAATCAATTTGTTGTTACCATCTTGATGATGCGCTACGGCTCAGGCCCTCCTAAAGTTATTGTTCATTGATAAGTAATTGAAAATTCGTTACTGTAGTTAATAAAGTTGTGGCCCTTATTCAACCCAAGCGGAATGTGTGTCGCCTCTTTCTTTCAACCTGGCTCGGCAAAGTGGCAATATTAAAGCTAAAAGAGAATGTGAGTAGTTAAAGAAACAAATAAAGATTCCATTATGAGGGATGGCGCTAACATTGAAAACACTGGTGTACTTCTGAAGCCAGTCAACGTAATCATGTAAGGTAGGCCATCTAAAGCTAAAAGGGATGGAAACTAAACATTGAAAACATAATGTCAATGCAATCATACAAAGAGAAGTAGAAAGAGAGTCTGTGCAGTCATGTATGGTAGATTCATATAAAAGTCACATAATAGGCAGTTGTCCGCTGTCAAGTGATATCTGACTTAGGTGATCATTTCAATGAGCAATCCCCAACATGTCTCCAATAGTCTGCATTAAGGGGGTAGTATATAAATATAAATATAAATATAAATAAATGTTCTGTCCTCAACTGCCCTGTTCAGCTCTTGTAAACTCAAGCCTATGGCTTCCTTTCAGGGAGTCACCCATCTCATATTTGGTCATCCTTTTTTTTCCTTGCTGCCTTTGCCCCTTCCCAGAATTGTTGTTGTTTTCAAGAGGCTCCTGCTGTCTTATGATGTGCCCAAAGCAGCACAACCTCACTTTCATCATTCTTACCTCCAGAGATAGTTTGGGCCGGGCCTGACCTAGAAACCACGTGTTTGTATTTATTTATTTTTATTAAATAGTTTTATTTATCTGTTTCTAAGAGGGATGGGATAGCCAGTCTGCACATCTCTTTGGTTGTTGAAAATGAGAAGGGATCCTGAAGCAAATGGTTCAGCCACAATAGGTATATAGAGCATAATGATGGCACATCAGAACTTGGAGAGGAAGAGGCCGCGAAGCACAGCAGGAACAATATGAGCAATTGCGCTCACAATAGTAACAGGGATGCTGTGGGTGATGCTTAAAAAGTTTAATAGGGGAGTGTAAATAGGATCCTTTCAGTTAATCACACATACATATTCAAGTATGCATAGGAAGCAAAATTAAAACCACTATATTCTGTTAAAAAGCGGCTGTGGAAAAATTATTATTGCATAAGCCCCCCTCTCATTAAAATCACAGACTACCATCAGAAAATGTCAGAAGAGATTCATTACCCAAAAAACATTAGAGTGAAATGCAGCAAAATGCAGACTCATTCATTTCTAGGTTTTTTCCCCTCAAAAAACCACCCAGTTTCTCCATACTGTTTCACATACTTTGAGAAAAGCTTCCTCTTTTCTCCTCAAGATTTCTTACTCCTCATCTGGAATATCTCATAACCTGTCTTTGGCCTCGTTTTATAAACTGGACTGCTCCCTTCTTACATTACTCTCCTTTCTGTTACCATGAGCTTTAGAAGAGGCTACAGCATTACTTCTTTGATGCATTTAGCAAATTGCTCACATAATATATCATACACTGTGAGGGGAGAACAAATATTGAATAACAACTAACAGCAATAGCCTGGATGGGATGCAGTCTGAGTTAAAAGGACACTTGCTCAAAAGAGTGGGAAGAAGAAAATCATATTGCAGGAAATAAAGTCTTCAAAGTGACAGGGACTAATTGTGTAATAAACAACAATAGTACTGCCTGAAGCAACAGAATGAAACAATTATTTCTTTTTTATGTAGCACATGGCTTCTGCAAGCTCCCTGCTTTTCATTTTGCTTTGCTTCCAATTTTTTATATGTTTGTTTACCAGCACATTTTTCCCTAAAGGTGGATACTATGTAATGTTTTCCTGTAACTTATCTCTGTGGAAACATTTATTTTTTATTTTTTTATGTTTTACTGATAGTTGAAGACACATCCATCCTACATTGCTGCAACCATCTGTTACATTTGATAGAACTCCTACACTCAAACTCCCTCCTCATAGATATCACCAGCCTCTGTCAAGGTGGGTCAGTTCTTAGAGGAGATTAGGTGTCATTATGACAAAGATGGGAACCAACAACTAGTTTGGGGTCTGAACCATAGCGATCTGCTAGGATCTTTTCCTGGCAGGTCTCCCTCCAGTATTCTCATCAGCAGAGATGATCATGTAATTAACTTGCTCAACTTTGGGGACACTCCATCGCAAAACCAATTGTAGGGAGAGTGTCCCCACAACAATGATGATTTGATTACAATTTAAGCAGTCTGTCTTGTCAGGACTTGAGAGGAGGGCTGTTCCAATGAAAATCTTTTCAGCCACCCTGATAATCCTGCATTGAAGGGAAACACAAGCATCTGATTGATACCACTGTATGTTAAAAAGAGGAGGTGAGCCAAACTTCAACACCCCCATTTGCCCAAATGTCTGGAGATTTTATATCTCTGAAGCTCAAACTAAAGAATATGTGATTTCCTTCTGCACAATTGTTGCTGAGAGGGGAACACAGACACTTTGGGACCCGATCAGGCTGAGTGCAATGATGCACAGGCAATAGGAGTTTGAATCTGTGTCTCCTAGCAGTAGCTTGCAAGAGATGATAAATTTTGAATGTGCACATAAATGCATACTCCAAGAGAAATAGAAAAAAATAGAGACAGATAGTGTGCAAGCTATTATATGTCCTGGTAGGGAACATATCCCTAGTGAAAGTTTTTTTAAGACTAATATGAAAAACATATATATTTATAGACTCTCATGCAAAACCTGTCATCCAATTTATCTCTGATTCTTTTAACTTCACCTCTACCAGGTTAAGGTCCCTGTGGAATTTTTTATAACTGGTCTCACTGCAGGGCAAGCTGACAGTTGACTGATTCTGTGTCCCAACTACACATGGGCACGACTTGGCGAAATTGTTGTTTCCGTTTTCGGATATCATTTCCGTTACGTAACGGAAACAGTAATGACAATTAAGCTGTCAGAACTCGAACTCGAACCGAAAAAAGAATAATTGGGTGTGATTTGTCGTTGTCGTTCCTGGCATCGCGCGGTGATCGCGCGATGCCAAGCGGCACAGAAAAAAGTTTTAAAAATTAAAAAAAAAACGATTCCCAGCCAAAAAAGCAGGCGAAAATATGTCTGCCTGAGGGCACCTACCAGAGGGGTGGTTTCTGGGGGGGGGGTCCCCAGCCTTCCCCCCCTTCTGTCCTGGGCTGCTGGTACCGGGCTGGGAGGGGGTATCCTCAGCGTCTCCATTTGCCATGCGGTGCGGGGGGATCCAAAATGGCGTCCACAATATTTTTTTTGAAATCATGGTCCAAAAAACCACCAAAGCACCACAGAAACATGCGAAAATTAGCTATTTTAAATGCTTGAATTTTTACAGTAGCAGCAGTGGGTTTTTTATAGCAGTAAAGTTATTTCCTGTGAAGGAGGCAATAACTTTACAGTCAACATTCTCAGTGATGCATACAGGTAAAAGTCCTTTCCTGCACTTCAACTGTTGACGTAACTATGGTCCACAGCTAAGTTTGCTAAAGCAGCAAGTTCCACTTCACTGAAATTTCAGGGCCAAAACCTGAAGTGCAAGCTATTTCCTTGTGATGTCACAGGAGGCAAGCATTTATGGCCTGATGACAGAGAAAGATAATATGGATTCCCTGCATTTTTCATTATCATCATCAGGTGCTGTGCAGAGCATATTGGGCAGCAAGCGTTCTCCAATGGACTTGATTGTTTACAACATCTTTGGCATCCTTCCAAGAAACACTGATGGTTTTGAGATCATCCTTGTGTGTTTGACACCAAGTTTTTCCTTGTTTCCTCAAGGAGATAGCCACAATAGAGCAGTTTTTGGATTCTTGGGCATGCATAGAATGTAGCCAACACATTTGTGTGATGTTTGTTCCCAGTTGTAGATATTGTAGATCTTTTGGATCTCATCTTTGTAGTATGTCTTCATTGGTGAGTTGATCATAATATGAGATGCAAAGGATTTTTCTTAGACAATGTTGTTGGAAAACTTTTCAGTCATTTTGGCTATGCATTTCCATGTTTCAAAGGCATATAGTGCAGTAGGTATAGCAATACTTGTTATAGTTGCGGCAGCACATATGAATGCTGTTGAGTGCATATGCTGAAATGCAATTGACTCAATTCCATTTTAGCAGTTGATGTGCCTCCACCAATAAACATAACATGGCTGATATAAGTTAATACCCATCTCCTGCATCTGGCATTTTGAGGTACCCTCCTTTTAAGCCTGGAGATAGCATGTAACCTGTGATGGATTTTTTCTCCAGAGATCTGTCCAATCCCATTTTAAAGGCATCTAGGCCAGATGCCATCGCCGCATCTTGTAGCAAGGAGTTCCATCACCTCATAAACAAAGTAGAAAAGATGGCTTGGGAAAGTCAGCAGTGGTGATGGCTACTGCTATAAAGTCCTCCTTTACATGCTCTTTCCAACAGCAAGCAAGAACTTGAATTTCTTCTCCAGCTCAGCCCATACCCCCCACCCTTCCACAAGGAACATTCAATGCTACAGAATGGTTGCTTCAGATCAGATGGGTGTTCAGCAAAGAGATATTCATTACCACAACCACCCCTGTATCCTATCAGCCATGAGAAAGGAGCCATAGACTGGAAACAATTCTTCAAATGCCACCTTTCAAGGTTTGTCATGCAATTTATACAATCCTGATTGGCCCTATATTTCTTCAGTATTGTGTTTATGGCCATGGTCAAAAAAAGAGAGAAAGGTTGAGTATGGCTGTGGACCTAGCTCATGCACAATGGTACAAAATGGTTTCCTGTTCAACAAGGTTTTAGGGACAGCAGCAACCAGCTGAGCAGTCCCAACCTGTAAATTTTAATACCCTGAACACTCTCAAAATACTGTTGTGAAGAATGCTGCCACTATCTTTTCCATCCAAACATGCAGAAAAATGAGTTACCCTTCTCTTCTACAACTTTAAGGTGCTAAATCCTTGTCATTGATAGATGAATCATCATGATTGTGGGTAGTTATGCATTTCAAAGAGAGTTTCTATAAAATTTCATGAGCTGCCCTGGATGCCTGAAACATGGCAGACCTGGTTTTTCCATATAGATATCAGAAGCACATGCAAATGTTTAAACTAACATATTGATGGATAACTTCATGAAAACTGCAGTGGAGGAAGAATAGGAGCTATATTCTTATTCCTCTTTTTATCTATTTTTCAGTGAATGGTATAATGATTCATGAAATGCAGCAGAAAACATTCCACCAACACCCTAACTCAAGGTGGAAGCTTCACATACCCATGACAAATCAATTGATCTCACTAATTACAATGCCATAACACTTCTTATTATTTATTTAATTAATGCATTTAAAATATGTTTATCCTGCCTTTCTACATAAAAGGATCTAAGACGGCTTGCATAGTAGCATTTAATTTCAACACCAATCAAAAGACAAGGCAAAAATTTGCTTTCGGTAATGCATATGTTTATTAGAATATAATGGATCAGAATCTGGTCAATATAGAGTATCTCTCCTGCCCAAGATAAATAATTATCAAATTGGGATAGGTCTCCCTACCACCACCTACACTTCATCGTGCTTGGTGAACTATTCTGATTTGGGCATATGAATAATCTTAATGATTAGAAATGGGGAAATGAATCACATTTTATGACAAATTTGGATGATTCATCAAAATTAATTGATTCGTATTCATCATAAATAGAGTCCCCAATGAATACGAATTGATGAATTTGCAGTGATTTTTTTAATTCAACAATTAGTTGCATTATAAAATGGAACTCAATGCACCTAGTGACATTCCTGGACACTCTTCTACAATCCCTCAAAGTTTGGTGGGGATTGGATTCTTGATGCCTGACTAATCCACCCCAAAATAGCAGCCCCAAGAAAGTTCAAGCCAAGCAACTAGAGACTCTGAACTAGCAGAGAAGATTCCTATGACTCTCCTCTACAATTTCTCCAAGTTTGGTGAACACTGAGTTTCTGCAATCCAGTTTCTAAAGGACACTTACCCATGTGCCCATTTTGTTGATCTAGCTCAGATGTCTGAAACCCAGTCTTAAAGAGGAGAGTTGGAAGAAGCTTGTCTGTCAGTTTGGAGTCTCTAGTGCCTGGGGGGCCACTTTCCTGGGGGCTTCTTTGGGTTAAATTGCTCAGACTTCTGAAACCCCAGTCTTAACCAAACTTTCTGGGCTAGTAGAGAAGAGCCAGAGGAAGCCTCCCTGCAGTTTTGGATCATTTATATGCCACGGTGGCCCGGGGGAGGGAAGCATTTTAAAGGGGAGCTGAATCAATTCATTGATTCAATTCATCACTGGAAATTCATCAATTCATCGATTTGTCAGCCCTTGTTGATCATGAATCATGATGAATCACCATTCTTTTATTCATCTCAGTCTCTCTTAATGACCCAGGGCTTCTCATAATTCTTACTGCAAGGTGGTAAGAAATAAGAATGTGAATCCTTACTTTCTTGATTCTTGTATGTGACACTGAAGAAGTATGACATTTTTATCCTTAGCAGCAGAAATGATGAGTAATTTCTGGACAAAGTTCCAAATTAGTAAGAAAAATGGGCTTCCATAATTTGAACTTCTTGTGGGAAAAGTCCTCTTTTTCTATTGAGCTGCTTTTTTAAGAAATATCTTCACAATTTCTTCATTCACACATATTGTATAGCCTGAGTGAGCAACCTCCCCAATTAGGGTGACTGCTACTTTGTTTATGTATTTGAATCACTGAATAGGTTGTCCATGTCTTTCTTCATAATCAGCCAGTCCTCCTGTACTTACTTGCTGTTTGTACGTTGTGTGTGTGTGTCACTGCCCAGAGGAGGGAAAACGTTAGAGATATTTTGAGTGAATTTCAGAGACTGAAATGGATGAAAACAAGAGCTTTTGGTCTTGATTTCCACACGTGGCATCTATTTTTACAGGTACTTTATTGAGGGACTTCATATTTCTGAAAGACTAAACTGATGAAAAAAAATATCATTTTCCATATTCACTGAAGTCCATCTCTAGATGACTCATGGCCTGATGTATGTGATTCAGGCAGCCAAAAATGGAGACCCAGCCCATCTCTATTGCAGTTATGTGGCTCTGAGAGCACATGTGAGGAAGTCTTTCTTCATCTAACAGATGATGCTAGCAGCATACTTAGGAAGTAGCTGGATTAAATTTGGCCCTTCATATGAGCAAAAGTACAGTCCTCCGGATGTTTTTGGCCTGCAAATACAACCAGCCTTGCCAGTAGAGCCAATTGTGAGAAGTCCTGGGAGTTTCAGCCACCTTGGGTCCTTTCCAAGGAGAAAGGTGGAGTAAAAATACTCTAAAATAAATAAATAAATAAATCCAGTCCAAAGCCCAGAAGGCTGCACTTTTCCCATGTATAATTGAACTCTTGCTGAACCTGTCAACCCATTCAACACCGATATATACCCTGTAGGAGTCCATAATTGTGAATGTGGTGTAAATATTGGGGTGGAGGGTGGGAGAGATATCTTTGGCAGCCACCTAGGCAAACAAAACTGGCAAGCTAAAAAAGAACCCTTCATGGCTCCCTCTCTCTTCACCCATCTGCCCTGAAAAAAAGAGAGAAGAAGTCTGGAGGAATGTAGTTTTAACTACTCCTTTTTTTGCTACCACCCATCCATGTCTCCTCTCAGATAAATGTCACTCTGCCTCTGCTGAAGTTCCTGGCATTCTGCTAAATGCAGTTATTTCTACTGTGCCTGTAAATTCTACCTGATTTGAGACATCTTCCCTATCTGCATTCTGTTTTGCATTATCTCTGTGTGATCTAAAGGTCAAAGAGATGGTATATTAACTCTCAGTAAGACACTCAAAAGACTTCAAAGCAATTGGTGCCCTGTTTAAGATCTGGGCTAAGGAAACATATCACACTAAAACGTTAAGACTTCAGACAAGAGATAGCCGAGCAGATGCATACTCAACTAAGTTTGATTAAAGAATAATTATTGAGGAGAAAACTTTGAAGTTTTCAAAATCTAAGAGTTCCTCCCTCCCCAATCCAGTAATGTCCTTTCTGGAAGAATTAAGCTTCAAGAAGTCTAACTGAATGCAACTTCAGAGCTAGGATTGCCAGATCTCAGGTTTAGATGCTGAGACACAGGTTCTATTTTTTATTCTTGGGTTATCAGGAAGCCCTTTGTGTACAGTCTATTTTTTAATTAGAATAGAATGTACTTTTCACAAACATAAATGGGCAAGATGCCTATGGAGTTTAATTGTTATCTTTTGCCATGTTTTAGCCTGTTGGTACAGCTCTGATGAAGAGGTTTTTTGCCCTCGGAATATTAGCAACTGTTTTGTGATTTTTCTTGTAGCCTAAAGGTATTACCTGTTCAGTGGACCCATGTACGTATAACAAGTGGTTTTTTTAAACTGAAAATTCACTTAAAGGAATAAAAAATTCTGGAGATAGGGGGAAATTGCTTAACAGAATCACCTATGGGGTGAATCCGTACAACAGAAAAATGGTCGCGATTAGGGATTAATCCGTTTTCAATGCACTCCTATGGGAAATTTGTACAAATGGAATTTTGCTTAATAATTTCATTTGGAACAAATGAATTCCTTTATACAAGATACTACTGGGTATTTGGTTTATGTAATGGCTATATGGCTCCTCAACTTGCTTTGCTTCAATTTTTTATTTTTTATTCCTTTTCCCACTTTCATGGATATTATGGGGTATTTTTATAGATACAGTTGAGTTTGGGGAGAGTTTCCTTTCTTTTTAAACATATGTTTATAGTTTAGCTTTATGTTTATTTATGTTATAAGCTACCCACAGAAGTGTCTTACCACTAGTTGGATAGGGTAGACATTTATCAATCAATCAATAATCAATAAATAAATGCAATTTGTAGACCTGAATCCAAAATGAGGGCACTGTATTTCTGGGAGAAATTTTCCTTTTCGGAGTGAATTTTTAACCACTCAGATTGGTCTGAGAACGGCTTGTATCTGGAGCTCCCCATTTTAAAACCTGTTAGTTTAATTTGGATATATTCTGGGTTCTTTTGTTGCATTTTACATTTCTTTTCATTTCATGATTCTATGTTTAATAATACATGTTTTACCGGAGCAGCATAGGAGCATCTTCATAATTTATTTCCCATCTGCTGGCATCACATTTAGACAGCTATTTCCTCTCCCCCCACCAATTTTCTTGTTCCCAAAAATTAGTCACTGAATTATCTTAAAAAGAGACCCTAGCTATGTATGCATCAAGCCTGAGAAGAACTCTGAAGACAGGAATTATTCTCCTTCTCTGGATTCTCTCAACAAAGCCTTAAAACAAAGAACTAGGAGGGATGATAGATAGATTTAGTATTATACCTCTCTCCCTGCAGGAGAATGAAGTCATTTCAAAATCAATTGACACTACATAGTAGATATGGGCACGAATAAAAAAAATGGTGTTTCGGTTTTTAATTTGTCGTTGAGAGGTCCATTTTGTTCCCTTTCTGTTTTTTGCGAATTTTTGGAAAAATTTCATTTTCATTTTTTGTTTTTTTCATTTTTTGTTTCTACCTGCATTTGCGTGATTTTTAAAGCATTTCCGTACGTGGGCCAATGCCCCAGACCAGAGGGAAAACACTAAAAAAAATTGATGCTGGCAGAGACACATTATAGACTAGGTACGCAGGGAGGCGGCAAAGGCAGCGGCGGGCGCTGCCGAGGGTGCACAGCAGCCGCAGAGTGACTGCACTGCAGGGCAGGGGAGGGTACTCACTGAGAGGTATGCACACACACACACAGGGAGGCTGCAGGACTGAAGCTAGAGTCGCAGAGACAGCAATCCCACCCTAACTCCCACCAGGGACTGCAAGGAGTATGGGGGCTGCCAGAACTTTTTATGCCCTCTGTGGCTGCCAGACCTGCCCAGTCTGCAACCTGGGCATGCTATTGGTTGAAGTTGTCCAAGAATTTACATGATCCCATCACATGGCTTGCCTCCATGTTGTGGCTGGAGTGGCGACATCCATTTTGTTATCCTTAAAGGGAAAAGAAAATCGCGATGGGAGAAGACAAAAACAAACATTTTAAGGACCCCTACCCCCTGGTAGATAATAAATTAAAATAATTATCGCATGATCGCCATATTTATGGATGTCCAGGGTGTTTTAATACCCAAGAAATCAATATTAGGCATCTGGGAGCCATTTTGGGTCGATGTCCCCTAACTCCCCTTAAAGAAAAAAATACAGCGATCTGAGAAAAGACATAAATGCACATTTTAAGTACCCCAACCCCCCCTGGTAGGTATTATCAGACAGTATAAATAATTATCGCTGCATTTTTATGGATGTCCAGGGCGTTTTTTAACATTTAAAACAGCTCATTTCATTGCACGTCGCCATTAATGAAAATGAAACGTTATGAACACAATTTTCGTGGTTCTGTTCATTTCATTCCATTTCCATCACAATTTTTGTTAGTCGTTTCATTATGTAACAAAACGAATAATGAATAATGGAAATGAAAAAAATGTTCGTTTTGTGCGCATCTCTACTACATAGTGAACACAATTAAAGACACAGCCAGTTAAATTAAGAACAATTATGCAAACAATATTATTAAAAAGCACGTGTAAGGAAATTAGGGATGATGGTACATGGAACGATTTCTTAAGCATTGATATTAAAATCATTTTCCCCTTTGCAATATAAATCTTAGCTGAAGAATGCTTTGTTATTTTTATACATAACAGATTTTCCAGAGGTGAGCAAGAGAGCTACAATTGGACAGTACACATCACGTGCCATCCTTTTCCTCGAAACTTTGCAGAAGAAGAAAGAAGCACATTGCCATTATAGATTGATACAGCCTGCTTCCAGCAATGCTGCCTAAATGTTTAGTTAATGTTTAGGGGTTTTTTATGATAGCCAAAATGGATTTGTGTAACCAGTTAGACAGAACAAGTTAGAGTTTATTATTTTATTAAAAATCAGTGTGTACCTTAAGTCTGTTAGGGTTGTTTTGATGTCTTTTTTATTTTGTTTTACTCTACATTTTTATTTGGAAATAAATCTCCATTATATTTTACCTTGTGGATTTTCGAGAGTCATTTTAAACTGGTAAGTAGAGATGGGCACGACTTAGCGGTATTCCCGTTTCCGTTTCCGTTACTCGGTTCCGTTACTCTACAGAAACGGTAACGGGAATTACTCCCCCAGACTTCGAGCTCGAACTGACGAACGAACAATTTTGGTCTGATTTCTCGTGCTCGTTCCTTGCATCGCGCAATCGCGCGATGCCACGCGGCACAGGAAAAAAGTTTTTAAAAGTTAAAAAAACCCGGTTCCCGGCCGAAAAGCAGGCGGAAAAATGCCTGCCGTGCCTAAGGGCACCTACCAGAGGGGTTGTTTCTGGAGGTCCCCGGCCTCCCCCCCATCCCCCATCCTAGTGGGCTTCTCTGTGGGACTCACCGCAGGCTCGCAGCCAGCAAAAAAGCCCAGTCTCGCCGCCGGCCGCCGCAATTAAAGCGCAAGCAAGCGGCACGGACGGCACAGGAAAAAACTTTTAAACTCTCCCCCCACCCATTCCCGGGCCAAAAAAGCAGGCGGAAAAATGCCTGCTTGACTAAGGGCGCAGGGCACCTACGGGAGGGGTGGTTTCTGGAGGGGGGGTCCCGCCTCCCCCCGTCCTGGGCAGCCGGACTCGAGTCGCCATTTCGCCATGCCATGCGGTGCGGGCGGGGGATCCAAAACGGGCCAGCGAACGCAATATTGTTTTTGAAATCGTGGTCCAAAAACACACAAGCACAACAGAAACACGCGGAAATTTATAAACTGCCAGATTTTTCACAGTAGCAGTGGGTTTTTTCTTGCAACAAAATGTCTCTCCTCTCCTCCTCTGTCCTCCATTGATTTTATTTTATTTTATTTTATTTACACCTGCGCATTGGATGGGCTGGCCGAGTGGCCAGCCATGTGGGAGTGGACGACCATGCAAATTTTTGGAGCCATCCCACCAGTCGCATGGCCACTTGGCCATGGAGACTTCTGGGATGTGCCAAAAAGCCCGCTAAAACCTGCCCTAGCCCCCCTAACCCTAACCCTAACCCTTGACTCCATACCCATACGTCACAGACTGTGTTCTTAGTGGGTCAGAGAGGCACCCAGAGGTGCAACCCACTAGCCCACCGTAACCTTACCCGTCACTAGCCTAACCCTAGCCCTTGCACTAAGCCACCTTAAAGCCAGATCTACTTGCATTGCACTACACGCAGGAAGTACAATTCCCTTCTGTGTGAGACATGGTGGTGCGAGAGCCTTGTGCAGGGAAGGCATGACGCTATCACTCTCACACTGGTCTCACTGTCCGCACATTATGTTATGCAATATCCATATGGCTATTGCATAGCATTTTGCAGCAGCAGCAGGTGACGAAGGGAGACCCCCATGTAGAGGGGTCTCTTGGAGCCTGCTTCCCCTTCCTAGTGGGTGAGGATAGGAGGCACCCACGGGTGCCTCCAGGAGCCCACTTTCCCTTTATAGCGGGCCAGAGGAGGCACCCACCCCACAGAGGTGCCTCCAGGAGCCCGCTCCCCCCCAAAAAAAAACCAGTACTAATGACAACGAAAAAACAAAAAAACAAACCGACTAATTTTTGCGAATTTTCGTGAAAACTGGAAACGAGCCGAAACGGGACCGGCCCGACTAACGACAACTCGAAAAAATTTTTTTTTCAAGTCGTGCCCATCTCTACTGGTAAGCTTTGCAGAGTTGGGTGTGACCAGACTATTGCACTATATATCAGATTTCTCCATTATCATGAGGAGTTAATTTTTTCATCTTCCAGAATACAAGCACTCTCAGAGCATGTCCCTCATAAAGAGAAGAACCCAAGATATTTCTGAATGATAGGTCGAAGTCAAAACATACACCTTGCTTCTGGACATTGCATACAAGCTGATGCAGAAGAAACACTCTGTGGATATTTTTATATACAACTTATATGCAAAAACTTATATTTATACAATGTATATACAACCCACTACTCGAAGGTCTCTGGGCGGCTTGCAAATCAAAATTAAAATGAACAATTAAAAGTAATTAAAACATTAAAATACAATACAAAACAATACAATTAAAATATGTTAAAATACAATACACCAGGGTCCACAATCTATGGTGTATCAGATGAGGAACTTCTCGAATAGGAAGGCTTTTACCTGGCACCGAAATGTCTTCAATGTCAGCACCACTTGGAAACGCATTCCATAGGCTAGGGGCAGCTTCCAAAAAGGGCCTATATCTACAGGCCATCCCTTTCCCCTCCTTGAGTTATGGATATTTCAAAAGGGCCCCTTGGCTAGATCTTAACTGCTGGGTAGGTTCATATGGAAGGAGGTGGTCTTTCAGGTAACCAGGCCCTAAACCATTAATGGCTTTATATGTCAACAAAAGCATTTTGAATTGGGCTTGGGCAACAACTGGTAACCAATGTTGTTGTTGTTCAGTCATTCAGCCATGTCCGACTCTTCGTGACCAGAGCTCACCAGGCCTTCCTATCTTCCACTGCCTCCCGGAGTTTTGTCAAATCCATATTGGTTGCATCGATGTAGCCAATGTAGCTGGTAACAAATTGGCATGATATGGTCTCTGGTCACCCCACCACTTACCATCCATGCCACATGATTCTGGATCAGTTGCTGGACCAACTTCAAAGGCTGCCCCACATACAGCGCATTGCAGTAACTAATATGAGATGTTACCAGTACATGCATAACTGTCATGAGGCTCTGCTCGTCGAGGTAGGGTTGCAGCTGTTATAAATCCTGCAGCTGAAGAAAGGCACCACAGCCACCAAGTCCACCTGGGCTTCCAGAGTTAAACTGGGGTCCAGGGGTTTTCCCAAGCTGTGGACTCCCCTTATGGAGAGTGCAACTCCATCCAGGACAGGGAGAGGGCCTTCTAAGCTGTCTGAGGAAGCACCCACTAACAGCACTTCCATCTGGTCTGGATTAAAGGAACATTTTCTTCCAGCAGGGTAGTGTAGAAGCTAAAAGGAATGTATCATGTACATAGCACATGGTAGAACATGCAGATAGCATAAAACATTCAATTCTGTAGACATTGATTCCCCCAGATTTCCAAGTTCATTTACACAGACATGAAATTCAATGCCTGTGAAATTTAGCTAACTTTTATTGCAGGAAAGTGCTACCTTTCTTTTCTAGAACTGAAGGCACCACACCAAGCCTGCCTGGATATTACACAGTACAGAATTAATTCAAATCTGCATGGTTTCAGTAATTGTGGCATCAAATGACATTAGATTGGCTAAGCATTGTATGCAATGTCCCAAGGACATGGGGACAGGACAGGGTTGCCCCCTGTCTACCCTTTCTCTGTGAAAGAATAAAGGTGACTTGCAGCTCCTACAAGCTTCCAAGCATACAATTTGACATATACTGTAAATAAGCCAGAAAAACCCTCTGTATCCCTTAACACTCCTGAGTATCAAAAATAATAATAATACAAAACTAGTGGGCTTCCAACCATTTACTCTCTAGGCACGTGCTTTTGAGATGCCCAGAGTGTCGTGCCTCAAAAGTAAACCTCCCCACCTCCCCACCCCACCCCAGATCCCTGTGCTGAGCCATTTAGATGCAGAGACCCAGGCAAATGTGAGGGGTTGTGTTGTGGTGCCTTACAGGCTCACTTGCAACCCATTTACTCTCCAGGCACAGCACTCTGGGCATCTCAAAAGCATGTTTCTGAAAAGTAAACAAGCTATGAGTGATCCCGTGAGGCACCTCAAACCCCCCCCAACCTTTATCGGATCTGCCTACCAAGCTGTTTAGATACAGATATCCGGGCGAAGGCAGGGAGTTGCAGTGCCTTGCAGGGTCACTTGCAGCCCATTTACTCTTCAGGCATGGCACTCTGGGCAGAAGGGGTCTGATTGAAGTGCTTCTCTCAGACCCCTTCTGCTGCTTTGGAATCAAAGGGGATTCCCTGTCATTCTGATGTAGCAGAAGGAGTCTGGTCAAAGCCGCCGCCACCCCTCCTTTGCCCGGGTGAAGGTGTAGCGGCAGTGGCTTCGACTTCCCAGTTCTTCTGAGCGAGGCTAGGGTTAAGCGACCCCTGCCTGGCTTTAAAAAAAAAAGACTAGAGAGTGGTGGATGGGAGGCTTTTGAATTTAAGACTGTACCATCACCCTCCCTGATGCTGCACACAATTCAAAAGCCTCCACTGCTCTCTGGTTCTGAGCCACTGCCACCCAGCTGGTTTTGACAGCTGAGGCTGTGGGAGGGCACCCGTATTCCTAAAACAACAGCCCCATCTCTCCGCAGCCCAAGCTGTCAACCCGCTGGGTGGCGGGTGGTGTTTCATTGCTCATTTCATTTTGTAATTAATGAATATATTTTTTAAAAAATGTTAATTACGAAAATGAAAGCAAAATGCAATGAGCAATGAAGTGAAACCAAATGAAACAGTATTTTTCTGTTTCGTGCCCATCTCTACTTTAAATCATAACCTGATATCATTGTTTCTTCACAGTTAAGCCATTTATAAAAAGATGATGATTTCGTGGGGGAAAATACTGCCCTCCTCTTATTTTTATGGGAATCCAGTCAATATGACAACACATAGAATTATTTTGCTGTTTCATAGTTTTTCATTGCTTTTTACATCTCTCTTTTTCCCCTTATAAATTTAAGAAGAAAACAACAGTATCACTGGATAATGCATCTTGGTTTTTGATTGGAAGTGCTCAGAAGCCTAACTGAATAAACATCAGGAGCCTTTAGCAGGCATGCAAGAAGCAGTATTTTCTTTTTAAAAATTACTGTGTAACTCAGATGGTTGGGCATTCAAAGCTACTGGCCATGTTCTAGGAATCAGAAATCTTGGATGCAAATGAAGTAGCTTGAGCTCCTTTCAGAAAGCATTAGGACTGTGTTATGTTGCCTCAGCCAATTCTCTGGTGTATTAAATGTTCAAGCAGGTAGTTTATTTGTGTGAACAGTAGGAATGTAAATTGTGACCTGATTTGTCCTTGCAGAATAAATAAGAAAGCAAGGAATTCCTTGCCACCTTAGATGGGTGAGAACTTCTGTTTTGTTTGCCTTGTATACAATGTATAATATTTGTAATAACCTGTTTTGTACATTTATGAAAATGCCCATAAACTGAACTTGTCATGTAATCTGCCTTGATTTTTGGAATATCAAAAACAGAACATTGGATTGACTCTTAGCATTTAGGTGAAAGATCTAAAGATGTTACCTTTCAGGTGAATTTCAAGTTGGCTTATGCCAGTCTTTAAGTCAATGGTCTCTGAGGTACTTGACTTGGGCTCAGTGTTGTTGTTTTTCATAAAAAAGTTAACCCTATGCCACAATACAAAGTACACTTAAATTCATCACTTTCAGAATATATATTGTCACCAAATCTTTGTGTGCCTGCATGGCCCAGCAGGCTGGTTGAGAACCAAACTCTCTTGCAGGCCTCAAACAAGTCCTCCATTTCTTTGGATACAGTTTGCTTAGATAATTACACTGTTTATTGAAATAGGCCTAGCAGCCTCCCTAAATGTTAAAACCAAGCTGGGGAGGTTGGGGGATATACTAGGCCTTTTGATTATTTCACTATACAGTGGTGCCTCTGATAACGAACTTAATTCATTCTCAGAGGCAATTTGTTATCTGAAAAAATTGTTATCCAAAACATGGTTCCCCATTGAAATGAATAGGAAACGAATTAATCCGTTCCAGGGGTCTGAGAAAAGGCAAAAAAGCTGGGTGGTGGTGGTAGTGGTGTTTCCAGACCTCTTTATAAAGTGCACTTTAAAGGCCTGCCGAGCTAGAACACCCCCTCCAGAACACTTCCCCTTCAGTGCAATGCAATCATGGACAAGAGAAGCTAGCAAGTCTACCCCAGCCTATTCCTACCCAGGATGCAATGGGGAAAAATGCAAACAAACAAACATAAGCAGCAAGAGAAATCCAGCCTGTTCTTGCCTGCAGAGCAATGAAAGAGATTGTAAACATGGACAGAAGAAAGCAGCATGATTACCCCAGCCTTTTTCTTCCAAAAATGCAAAGAAAAGCAGTGCAAAGATTAATAAAAGCTATCTCCCTACCTTTCCAAGTTCAAAAGGTCCAAATCCCTCAGCAAAACAGAATGGCTCAAAAAAAAAAAAAACCCCAGGAAAACACACACACACTCTTAATGAAGTAGCCTAAACGCTCCTCAAACTACAGGGGGTGTAATACATCCTGGGTACACTTTTTTGTAAAGCATTATGAAACATTTGTTATCCAAGGCAGCCCATAGGGAACATTTGTTATCTGAGGCAGCCCTATACCCAGATATTTCCATTTGTTATCCGAAAAAAATTGTTATCCGAGGCATTCTTTATCCGAGGTATTACTGTACTTGTATATATTGTTATTTGGGGCACTGGACACTCCTTGTACTATGATGCCAGGCTTAAAGAGTTAACATATAACCATCCAACAGGGAGTGGTGGTTTCGAAAATAATAGATGCATGGGGCTGTTCAATAACCTAATTGAAAAAGTGCAGAGGAAAAGACAACAGCTGTGCAGAACCCCCCCCCCCAATATAAATCTGGGTGAATTTTAATTGAAACAGTGTTTTACGCATTATTCTCTAAAATGTTGCCCAGTTAAATGAATCTGGTTTTCTTGAAAAGATGTTCACATGCTGAGGGTCTTTCTCTGCCCCTGGAAGTGTATTGGCTTTTAAAATATTTGCTAGTTGCTCTCAGAAAGAGCAATAAGAGTCAGTGGTACTAACCAACACTATGAAGTGTGTTTTCCTATACCATCACTTTAGTTCTGACACTTAGCCTTACTAACAAGGCAGTAGAATTTAAGCTGGACCATTTAAATAATGATAAAGCTGTCAGGGTTCTGATGTGGCTTCTTTCTCAAGCAATTCACCTTCTATTACAGATTTTATTGCACTTCATGGTGGGCATGTGTGAATGTGTGGATCAGCTTCAGTTTCTCTTTGATACCCACTGCACGTACTGAACAGTTTTAACTGACTTATTTTGGAAAGATTCAGTTGCTAGGGAAACCTTTCTGTGTTCTTTTCACTTCTTATATGGCATTAGCTTTTCAATTGATAAGGCTGTACCTTTAAGTACAGAAGGATTTAAGCAGAATCAAACAATAACAGTGGGACTGCAAAATTGATAAGCAAAAAGAGAGAAAAATCCCAAATCCTTGTTCTTTAGAAAGGTAATGCACCAGGTTATAGCGGAAATGGAAAAAGCATAATATTTTTTCCTTGAATATTTCAAAGAAACATTTTGTATGTACAGTATTTTTAAGGTGGATAGCACAGCATATTCTCATGGAAAGCTTCACAAAATATATCCAGCTCTGGTAATGCAGCAATCATTTCTTCTGATTTTCCTCATTTCAAATCATGTTTCAAGGCATGAGTAATATTACAAATTTATACAAAGAATTTAAGGTATTTTAAAAATTATTATTATTATTATTATTATTATTATTATTATTATTATTATTATTATTATTATTATTATTATTATTATTATTATTATTATTATTATTATTATTATTTAGCAAGGATGCCTGTATACATAGAGAGTTTTTGGCAGGGGGGCAGATACCCATGTTCAAGGTCTTCCCCTTTGGGAAGCTTTTTAAAAACTTCCTGCGTGGACTGGAGAAATGCATGTGTTACATACTCTTAATTTAATATCAAGAGACTAGTGCCTTTTAGAGATGGGCACGACTAGGGAAAATGACATTTTCGAGTTGTCGTATGTCGGAGGCAGCCCATTTCAGCTCGTTTCCGTTTTTCGCGAAATTTCTCAAAAATTTGTCATTTCGTTTTTGGTTTTTTCGTTTGTCATTAGTACTGGTTTTGGGGGGTAGCGGGCTCTTGGAGGCACCTCTCTGTGGTGGGTGCCTCCTATCCTCACCCGCCAGCGCTGCTACAAAAGGGCATGCATAGCCATATGCTATGGATATGCATATTGCAGACGCAGCAGACTGGCAGAGGCACCCCTCTTTGGGGTGCCTTCCCTGCAACAGTCAGTGAGACACAGTCAGGCAGCACTTGCAGGCATGGTTTGTATGGCACACAAATGCTGCTGCAGGAGTCAGCCAGAGCCACAAGTGACAGACTGGCAGACCCTTTGCACCCGCTCCAAGGGAAATGTACTTGTGTGTAGTGCAATGCAAGTAGATCTGGCTTAGGGTTAAGACGGGTTAGCGCAAGGGCTAGGGTTAGGCAAGTTACGGGTGAGGTTAGGGTGAGTATTGGGGTGCACCTCTGGGTGCCTCTCTGACCCACTTAGAAGGACAGTGTACTGGCGTATGGGTTAGGCTTAGGGTTCGGGTTCGGGTTCGGGCTACGGTTAGTGGGCTGTTTATGCCTGATTGGCACATCCCAGAAGTCTCTGTGGTCAACCTGGCCAAGTGGCCATGCGATTGGTGGAAAATTTGCATGGTCTACTCCCATGGGCGAGCCCATCATTGCAAATGTGCAGGTGTAAAAAAATAAAATAAAATAAAATAAAATAAAATCAACGGAGACTTTTTTTGCAAGAAAAACCCACTGCTGCTACTGTAAAAATTCAAGCATTTAAAATAGCTAATTTTTGCATGTTTCTGTGGTGCTTTGGTGGGGTTTTGGGCAACGATTTCAAAAAAAATATTGCGGTCGCCATTTTGGATCCCCCCCCCACCGCATGGCAAATGGATGCGCCTTCCCAGCCTGGTACAGTCAGCAAAACCTGGCCATGCGATTGGTGGAATGGCTCCAAAACTTTGCATGGTCCACTCCCATGGGCGAGCCCATCATTGCGAATGCGCAGGTGTAAAAAAATAAAATAAAATAAAATAAAATAAAATAAAATAAACGGAGACTTTTTTTTTGCAAGAAAAACCCACTGCTGCTACTGTAAAAATTCAAGCATTTAAAATAGCTAATTTTCGCATGTTTCTGTGGTGCTTTGGTGGGTTTTTGGACCACGATTTCAAAAAAAATATTGCGGTCGCCATTTTGGCAAAGGCAGACGAGACGATGCCCCCCCGCCTGGTACCAGCAGCGCAGCAGTAGCACTAGCCAAGGAGAGGGGGGCGGGGAACCCCCCCAAATAAAACACCCTTCTGGCCTGGTAGGTGCCCTCAGACAGTTTTCGCCTGCTTTTAGGGCCGGGAATCGGGTTTTTTTAAATTTTAAAAAATTTTTTTCTGTGCCGCTTGGCATCGCGGGATCGCCGCAATGCCAGGAACGACCACGACAAATCAGACCCAATTATTCTTTAGTCAGTTCGAGTTCGAGTTCTGGCGGAGTAATTCCCGTTACCGTTTCCATTGCGTAACGGAAACAAGTAACGGAAACGGAAACGGGAATTCCGCTAAGTCGTGCTCATCTCTAGTGCCTTTTGTTCTTTGCATATAACTGGAAATATAAAAGGTATGCTCCATGTAATTAGTCTGTGCATTTTTTTCTTTCTGCACTGACCAAGAGGAAAACAAGAACTTCTTTTTTCTTTTTCTTTCTTTTTCTTTCTTTTTCATTTTTTTTAAACTTTTGTGGAATATGAACGCAACAGTGATGCAGCCACAATGCAATCTAAGATCACTGCCTTGTATTGGTAAGACATATCTCAAATCTTTCCACAGACAGATGAATATAGAGATAGAGATGTATTTTCTTTTGTCTGCTCTCACTCTCCCAACCTTAAATGTGTGTGGATGTCCCCTAGTTCTGGTATTTTGTGAGATGGAGAAGAGCATCCCTCTATCCACTTTACTCATGCCCTGCATAATTTTGTATATCTCGATCATATTCCCCCCAGGCACCCCCCCCCCACCCGGCTTCTCTTAACTTGAGCCCATTGTTGAGTGTCCGATACTCTGGGATGATCAAGAACAGATCCTGCCCTATTCTGTGTGACAGCCCTTCAGACATCACCCCCCCCTCAATTGTCTTTTCTCAGGGCTAAACACACCCAGCTCTTTCAGTCTTTCCTCATAGGAATCACTTTCCAGCCCCTTAATTATCCTTGTCACCCTCCTCTGAACTTGTTCCAATTTGTCAGCATCTTTCTTGAAGTCTGGTGTCCAGAACTGGATACAATACTCAAGTTGAACCCTAACCAGTGACAAATAGAGGGGAACGAGCAACTCACGAGATTTGGAGATTATACTTCTGTTAATGCAGCCTAAAATAGCATTTGCCTTTTTTCTGGCCACATCACACTGCTGGTTCATATTCAGCTTATGATTTACCAGAATTCCAAGATCCTTCTCACACGTAGTATTGCTGAGCCAGGTGTTCCACCTATTGTAACAGTGTATTAATTTCTTTTCTTCCTAGGTGCATTATTTTGCACTTCTCCCTGTTAAATGTCATTCTGTTGATTTCAGCCAGGTGCTCCAGCCTGTCCAGATCATTTTGAATTTTGTTTCTGTTTTTCAGGCTATTAGCTACTCCATCCGTTTTTTTGCCATCCACAAATTTGACAAGCATTCCCTGCACTCCCTTGTCCAAGTCATTAATGAAAATGTTGAAGACCCCCAGACTCATGACTGAGCCTTGGGTTACACCACAATACTTCTCCCTACTTAGAGAAGGACCTATTAATCATCACTTTCTGAGTACAATTCTGTTGCCTATTGTGTATCCACCTTACACTTGATTTATCCAGGCCACACTGGATGAGGAACTTTATCAAAAGCTTTGCTGAAGTAGAGATATATTACATCTACTGCCTTCCCTCTGTCTACCCGGGAGATTACTGGCCCTTTACATGGGGTTTTACTGCAGGTCAGGTGACCTGGTGGTTGGTGGCTGGCCAATCCTCCCAGGTGCTCTGGCAAACCCTCATTGGCCAGCCTAGCTAGTGGGGAGTGTGTGTCTCTCACGCGAGTTGACAAAGGTGCCCCTCCCAGCACTGGTCGAAACCCCAATTGTTACCCTACAGCTCCATTCCCTATGGAACAACAATACATCCACAGTGGTTGCCTGTTCTACTGCTAGCTGCAGGTCAGAGTTGTGATGGAAGATACAGCTGTATATGCCAATACTTGACACCAGCTCTGTGATTTTTTATTTATTTATTTATTTATTTATTTACAGTCTACAGTTACTGTTTGAAGTAGATAGTTTGTCCTGGTTTGCATTTGAAGATTTGCTTAGGCCTTAAATTAATGAAATAGATATCTAAACATAAAGATAATATAAAATAAAATGGAAAAGTTTAAAACTGTGTGTGGAAACACACACACACACACACACACACACACACACACACACACACACACACACACACACACACACACACACACACACACACATCTCTTTTAGAAATATATGTGTATTTGAAAGACATCAATGGATATGGCAGATGCCAGTAAGAGGCCTTAAGAATGAAATAAGCTCTACTACGCTAGAGAGAGATGAATATTATGAAGTGGCTTCACATTCTTGAACACACAGATACAGAAAAATGTGTGAAACAATAGCAGTAAAGGTCAGCAGGGCAGGTAAGCAGAATAAAGGTCAATAAGGAAGCAAATCTAGGGATATGTGAGTGAATAATGTGTGAATGAGACAGTTTGAGGAATACACAAGTGCCCGGAGACATACGGCACTGAAGAAAGGAAGAACATCACAAATTTCAACAATAAACAAGTTTGTCCACTACTTATCTCAGAAAGTTTTATCTGAACACTAGTGAAACTATGGGAACAAATAGGAAACCAGTTTTAGATGATGTCTTCCAAACTGCCTAATGCCTGAACAACTAGTCTTTTATCGATTGATAAGACAGAAAACAGCTCAGCTTCATCAAAGAAAGAACATAAGGGGAAAGTGGTAACAAAATAAGACAAAAAAGGTGGTTTTGGGCAAAAAGAAAACACTGTTTGATTGAAGCCATCAGTGTCACTACATTAAATCTCACCATTCTGCTGCCAGCCTGCAAACTCTGACATGGACCTGAGTAAAATGTAAATATTTTCTGTGTGTCTCTCTCTCTCGGTCTTAATTTTGTGACAAGTATGTTTTCCCAGTGCTCTTCTGAACCTGCAGACTAAAATGTTTTGAGAGCTAACAACTGAATTTAGCCCCTGTTTTGTACATCTTTGCCATTGGTTCCCAACCTTGGGTAACAAAGGTGTTCTTGGACTATAGTTCCTAAAAATCTTCACCTTTGAAAGTGCTGGCTGTGGTGTTTTGAGGGCTACAGTCCAAGAACATCTGAGTTATCCAAGATTGGGAACCACTAGTCTTATGGTGCCTTCTCTAATGGTAACAATTTTTTTCAAAATTCTGACAAATAGCTTTTCCATTAATATTACATTTGCCATTTAACTTTATATTTTCTATTGTTTTTAATCTGGCTCCTTTGCATTTTTTCTTATGACTGGGTGAGAGCCCAATCATGATATTTGTGCAGCATAAAAATCCATGCTGTACCAAATAGCTCTAATAAGAATGACTATCCAAACAATCTGGCCAATTTAAAACAGATCAAATACATTGATAAGAGAAAATTAGCATTGCGGTCCCAGACCCAAAATAAGCAGATAACACAATATATTGGGTTTTAAATCAGGTCACATATTTATTAATTTATTAATCATTATTATTACTGGAATACAAGGGGGCCTGCAATAGTGCAAGAGAACCTGTCACCTGGAGCTTATTTACCTCCAGGCCCAAATAACTTAGGTGAGTATCTACCTGGCAACATCCCAGTCACTTCCATATTTCCCTTAATTAAGCTTGATAGGGATTTTTTATATTTTTAAAGTAAATAATATTCTACAACTCACTGATATAAGCTTTTAAAGTAGTGGGGTATTTTGCTTTGTCATTGGGGATTATCTCAAAGCAAATTCTACCAAGTTTGTATTATTGAAGGCTTTACTGGCTCGGATCTGATAGCTATTGTGAGTTTTTCGGGTTGTTTGGCTGTGTTATGGAAGTTTTTCTTCCTGATGTTTCGCCAGACTCTGTGGCCAGCATCTTCAGAGGCCAAGGAGTTCAGGGAATTAGGAGTTCTCTCTGTGCTCACTCTATACCCCAGAACATAGAGATACCTCCTAGTTCTCTGAGCTCCTTGACCTCTGAAGATACCAGCCACAGAGTCTGGCAAAACATCAGAAAGAAAAACTTCCAGAACATGGCCAAACAGCCCAGAAAAACTCACAACTATCAGATCCTGGCTGTGAAAGCTTTTGAGAATACAAACATATGGTGCTTCTTTTTACTAGAAATGTCTGGCTGATTTAAAACAGATCATACTGGTTGATTAGAGAAAATTAGCTGGGTTGTAAGCACCTTCTGTGTCAACTATCACCACCACGTGTGTCATGGTGCCATTGGACACAATGTGCCGTTGGAGACGCAGTTGTGCTCCAGAACCTTACATACAGTGGAGGTGCATGCAAAGTTCTTGAAGATAACCAGTATGAGATTAGGATGTCTTTGAGTGGTTCAGTACTGTTTTCCACTGCTATAATTACACTGTATTGCCTGCTGTTATTCAGTGTGATGTAGAAACTTTATTTGCATTTCATTCCCCACTGCTATAAGAGATGTACAAGTGTTCCTGAGATACTATGGATGAGATTCAGAGATGTGGATCATTCTATAATATAGCACAGTTTTCCACTTCTAAAATTCTTGACCCCCCCCTTGGATAGCCTGAAATGTCATTTAAAAAGATTAAATGTAAAGGCTGCACTACATCTCTCCTAGCTGTAAGCCTTACATTGCTAAGAACTTTTTTCTTTCTTTCTTTGTGCCTTTATACATGACCCCTAAACTCCGGGGCAAATGGCTCCCAGCTCCGGAGCTTAAAAATGTTTACCCACCAGCTCCAGAGTTAACAGGAAATTAAGTGCAACCACGCCCACTTTAGCGCATCCCAGCGCACCTTTCAAGTACCTGCTCTTCCGTGGTGAAAATTGCTTGATCCGGTGTAACGATAGTGAGTGCGGGGTTCTCATTGCTTCTGTTTGTTGTTTTTTGGCTCCCGCCCCTTTAAGAGCTACTTTTACAGAGACGAGAGGCAGAACGGAGGTGAGCGGCATGCTTTTCTTTCTCTTTTTCTCCCTCCCCTCACGCAGCCAGCATCCAGGAAGTGTGGAGGGGGTGGGAACGCAGGAAGAGCAACGAACCCCTAAGATCTCTGGTCCGAATTTAAGTGGCCAGCGGATCTTAGGGGTCGTGTAAAAAGGCCCTTTCTTTCTTTCTTTCTTTCTTTCTTTCTTTCTTTCTTTCTTTCTTTCTTTCTTTCTTTTTCTTTCTTTCTTTCTTGCAGTCAACCAGGCACATTCCTCTAACTCTTCATCCATAATCACTTAGCACTATAGACTAAAAACAAAGCTTCTTCTAAAATACTCTACAAAGGAATAGGAGAAAGGTGTTTATGCTGCAGTTCCATACATACATTTTATTGATCCAGTCAACAGACCTCATACCAGCAAATTAAAAGAAAACGATAGAAAGAAAATTTAACTCACAAACATTAAAGTGATAAATATATTTTAGTGCAAAAATGCTTCCCTTTCCTTTCACATAAACTTTAGCTACTATTTCTGTAATTAGCTTTTTCACAACAGAAACTTTTTTTGATATACTTTTCCCCTCAGCAGCAAAAGACCATACAGATGTGTTTGCAACATACTATCAGGAATTTTTGGCCCCACTGCATAGGAGCCTCACACCATGCACGCACACAAGGGTGGGGGTCCAGCTAAAACCTGAACTAAACTGGTGCCAACTCCAGCTGCCGGTGCAGACTCCCAGTGGAGCTCTGCATACATATGCAGCTTAGAAGGAATACTGACTATGGTTGTTCAACATGAGGAGTTACTTGCAAAGAGCAGCGGGGACTAACACTGCCAATTTCATAATGAGCGCCTAAAGATTCAAATAATTTTTATCAAAGCAAAAGAGGAGGGTTGAGACATGCCACCAAAAAACGGAAAACGGAAATGCAAAACTAGGTTACAAGTTATACCTTTATAAGCCACTAATAAAAATAAAAAAAAACATTGCAAGCTTTTGAGTGCAAAACACTCTTCTTCAAAGCATGTCCCAAAAGTTCAAACATGGCAAAAGATACGCTTTGCCAGGAGGCTATTCTTAGAGATGGTCATGAAACTCCCATGCATTAATATGAAATGAATTCTTTTAAAAATTCATTTCA
The DNA here is from genome assembly GCA_037367245.1 of Phrynocephalus guinanensis. Lineage (NCBI taxonomy): Eukaryota > Metazoa > Chordata > Lepidosauria > Squamata > Agamidae > Phrynocephalus > Phrynocephalus guinanensis. Next base: position 40,371,165 of record CM074741.1, on the reverse strand, counting down.
TATTTTTTTCTTTTTCTTTTTTAAAACTTTTTTAACTTTTTGTTTCTGCGTCACTCCCAGGCTGGGTTGGCGCTTTTAATTTTTTTAAAAAATATATTTCTCTGGGTTGTTTTTTTTCACAGCTGAGAAGCACTTGCTTCCCCACGCACCCCATTTTTAAAAAAATGTTACTTCTGATTGGCCCGGAACTGGCTGGCCCACGAGCCAGACCTAGGGCTTTTTCTTTTCCTTTTCTTTTTTCTTTTGCTGGCACTGGCCAGCGTGTGCCATTATTTATTTATTTATTTATTTATTAAATTTTCCAGCACTGCCCACGCAGCCCCTGGGGCCAGGTTGGTGCTGTTTTTATTTTATTTATTCTTTTCTTTAATTTATGATGCCAACCATGTGGCTCCTGGGCTGGGTCGACACTTGTATTTTTGTTTTTTGTTTTGGAGTTTGGATTTTGATTTTTGATGCTGGGTGCTTTTTTTCACAGCTGAGAGAGTTGCTGGCTTGGACCCAGCACCTCTCGCTTCCCTGCACCCCATTTTATTTATTTATTTATTTATTTATTTATTTATTTATTTATTTATTTATTACCTCTGGTTGGCCCAGGACCACCTGGCCCACAGACCAGACCTAGGTTTTTTTCTTTATTTTTCGTTATTTTTTTGCCAGAGCCAGCCAGCGGGTGCCATTTTTTAATTTGCTTTAATTGTTTTCAATTTTCCAGCATCAACCAAATGGCCCCTGGGGCCGGGTTGTCACTGTGTTTATTTTATTTATTTTTTATTTAATTTATGATGCCAACCATGTGGCTCCTGGGCCAGGTTGGCGCTTCTTTGGGGGGGGGGTTAAAGTCCCCATTCCCCCTTTTTACAGCTGAGAGGCACTTGCTTCCAAGCGCCCAGGGCCAGGAGTTCCAGAAGAAGAGAAGGGGAACTCCGGGAGGACTCCACTTGTTGGGACTCAACGTAAGTGCCAGGATTGAAAAACAAAATGAACGAAATGGAAATTTCTGTTTTGTTTTGTTTCATTTTCCTTTGATGGGTTGGTTCCTTATTTGTTTCATTAGCTAATGAATTGAATAACGAATAAAACAATTATTGATTAAAAATTCATTTTGTGCCCATGTCTAGTTATTTTTAAAGTTCTTGGCTGGATTATATATGCAAGGCAAGGAGTCTTCTTAGAGGCAGGAAGTCAGAGGGCAGTTGTAAAAGCTGCTTAAGCATTGGTTTTCTCATCTTCATTTGACTCTACAAGAAATCTTCATTTGGCTCTACAAAACATACAAGCCCTGTTGGCGGGGGGGGGGGGAGAGAAAAGGGTTAATGTACAGGACCTATGCGCTTCATTCTCAGATTGGGGTAAAATTTAGTAAGCCCATTAGGTTTGCCAATTGGAACCAGATTGAATTAAAGTGATATTAAATAGTGGTTGCAGTCTTGCCCTTTGGTGTTGAGAGTCCATGTGCCTCATTCCAGGTCCGTGGGGAATGCTGGCTCTTTCTTGGTATTATATATACAAATGTATATGTATTTGTGAATATTGTATATTGTAAATATTGTATATGTTGTGAAGCTCCTGTTTTAAAAAAATGAAGGGAAATGATATTTTTACTGATATCTTACACTCTTCTGCTTTTGGATGCTTAAAGTCAAAATCAATCTTTCCTGTTGCATCTTGATAGTTTTCAAACATGGTCTCTCTTTTTTTCACTAATACTAATTCAGAAATGTGCTTTACAAAGAAATTTGTCCAAAGCTTCAGCATTTATGATTTTTCTGGTATGGAGGTTGTTTGTTTTGATACTTAAGTAACTGTGTGTTAAATAAAATGACAATGAAATCCTTCATTTTCAATGAAAAAGAATATACTCAAGACCCCTTGCTGACTCACGGGAGCAGCTTTCAAAGTTCATAAAACCAAAGGCCAAACACATTATTTTGGTCCTTGAAGCAGATGATCCTACAGGTGCCTCTTCTCCATCTCTAGCAGCAAAATGTGAGAATGATAAATTAAATAATGCACTTTGCTGCCTTTCATGACACCTACATCAGTTGCCTGAGGCAGTCTTCTCCCTTTGCTTCGCAGTAGTGCCAGCTCCAGAGCAAACAACATATTCATAAATAAGTTAAGAATCCCCTAAGAGTTATGATTCAGTTGCAATTTAGTCATACATGGATTGCATTCATTAGGCCATGTCTTGGGACATCCCACTTTAAGAAGGAGGCAGAAAACATGAAACAAGTTCATAAGAGGGCAACAAGGATGTTCAGAGAACTGGAAATCAAGCCTTTGGAGAAAGACTGAAATAATGTCACAGGAATGCTTCACAACAGCAGCATGACAATGGAACCAATAACTTCAGGAACTTGTGAGCACTCCAACACTGAAAGCTTTGAAGAGAAAGTTAGATAGGCATCTGTCAGATAAATGATATTTTTACTGATATCTTACACGTTTGGATGCTTAAACTCAAATTCAATATTTCCTGTTGCATCTTCATAGTTTTGCAGCATGGTCTCTATTTCCAACAGATTCCTTGATGCTCTTGCACACAATTTCATGGTCCAGAAGGTGCAGGAGACAACAAGAGGAGCAGACATTTTAAATCTGATCTTAACCAATAGGGAAGACCTCGTAAATGGGGTCGAAGTGGCGGGATTTTTAGGTAAAAGTGATCATGCCCTCTTGGAACCTTCAATAAGGTTCCCCATGGTATACTTGCAAAGAAGTTAGTAGAATTTGGGATAGATAGTGCCACTGTTCGATGGATTTGTAATTGGTTGACTGATTACACCCAAAGGGTGATCATTAATGGCTTATCTTCAGCTTGGAGAGACGTGACCAGTTGGGTGCCCCATGCTATTCAATATCTTTATTAATGACTTGGAGGAAGGAATAGAGAGTAGGCTGATCAAATTTGCAGATGATACCAAATTGGGAGGGGTTGCTAATTCTCTATAGGATCCAAAAGGACTTTGACAGATTATGTTGGGCCAAAGCTAATGGAATGGGGTTCAACAGAGGGAAATGTAGGGTGGTGCGTCTAGGTAAAAAGAATAAATTGCACAGATATAGGATGGGAGACACCTGGCTGCAAAATTGTACCTGTGAAAGGGATATGGGAGTCTGGGTAGACCACAAATTGAACATGAGTCAGCAATGTGATGCGGCGGCCAAGAAAACCAATGCGATTCTTGGTTGCATCAACAGAAGCATAGTGTCTAGATCAAGAGAAGTGATAGTACCACTATATTCTGCTCTGCTCAGACCCCACCTGGAGTACTGTGTCCAGTTCTGTGCACCTCAATTTAAAAGGGATGTTGACAATCTTGAACAGGTCCAGAGGAGGGCAACCAAGATGATTAAGACTCTGGAAGAAATGTCTTACAAGGAGTGACATAAGGAGCTAGGAATGTTTAGCCTTACAAAAAGAAGGCTTAAATATCTGTTTAAATATCTGAAAGACTGTCATATAGAAGAGGGGACTGGTTTGTTTTCCGTGGCTTTAGAGACTAGAACGTGGGGTATGGTTTCAAAGTACAGGAAAAGAGATTCAATTTACACATTAGGAAGAACTTCATGACAGTTAGAACTACTTGGCAGTGGAATATGCTGCTGGATGGGCATATGTCAGGAGTGCTGTGATGGATGTTCCTGAATGGCAGGGGGTTGGACTAGATGGCCCTTGAGGTCTCTTCAAACTCTATGATTCTATGAAACTTTAACTTGAGACTTTGCACTAAGCAGGAAGTTAAGGTCACTGCTTTTATAAGCCTTCACTAACTTTATTATTCTATTATCTTAGGACTGGCATCATTGTCACCATTTTCTTTCCCAATGAATGGGATATTTTAATATTGCTTTGATCAAGCTTAAACAAAAGAGGGCCTTCCAGATATTGCATCTCACATCAGCTTAAACTAACATATCTAGAGAAATGTGTTGTGAGGGCTACGGTTCAATTATATTGAGACCAGTACACTTTGGCCTCTCCCAACCTTGTTGATGTATCAATGTGTATGGTTTTTGCAGAAATCTATTCACACATTGATCACTTTCTCCCTACTGAAGAATTGCTGGATGGTTCAGTCAGTGTTTTAGGTATCTAGCTGCGGAGCCAAAGTTTGAAAGTTCAATTCCCCACTTAGCGATGGGCACAAAATGGAAAATAGAGTTTTGTTGTGTTTTGTTTCTACCAGCGGTTAGTTTTGTTTTGTTTTTAAATATTTTTTGTAAAAAAACTTGTAATGAAATGAAACAATAATGAAACAATTTGTTACTCTATAAAATGGCTCTCCTGGGTCCTAGAGACACCAAATTTAGTGGATAAGGGAGCCATTTTACAGAGTAACAAAAATGTTTCATTTTCAAAGGGAAAAGAAGTGTTTTGTTTCATTTTGTAACAAAACACTGTTTCCCATTTTGTTTCATTTCATAATATTTTGAAACCTTACAAAACAATGAAACAGCGTGTTTTTCATAAGGTTCCCATCTCTACCCACTATGACTTTTTAACATGGGTTGGACTCGATGATCTATAGCAGTAGTTCTCAACCTGTGGGTCCCCAGATGTTCCTGGACAGCAACTGCCAGAGAGCCCTTCCAGCACAGCAAGTGGTGGAGGCTTCTGGGAGTTGCAGTCCAGGAACATCTGGGGACCCACAGGTAGAGAACCACCAATCTATAGGTCCCTCCCAGCTCTGCACTTCAAATATTATATATTAATTTTACATCATCCAGACAGAACAAATTTTCTATATGGAAAGTGAAAATGCCCAGATATTTCTCCCTGGAAAAATAGGAGAGTGTAAGACATTTCCAGTAGACCTAGGCCAATGTGTCTTTTTAAACAGCCCCTATATATGATTCCCTAAATGATATAATAAATAAATGGACCAAAACATTTCAGAGGTATAAATATATAGTGATCCCTGAGATATTTGTTAAGAGGTATACTATAATGGCTGCCATTTTAAAACATTTTATTTGTAGTAACTGAGGAATCCATTAAAATTTATCCTATTCCCTCCTACTTTAAAATATAAGGAATAATTCTTTTGTGCTTTTCTTTTGTTCATCCCCATCCTTCTGTGAGGCACTCTGTATTATTTGTTTGGTATACATTCTACAGCAGGCATGTCCAAACTTTGGCCCTCCTGATGTATTGGACTACAACTCCCAGAATACCAAGCCTGTATTTCCAAATGGCAAAGGACTGTAAGAGTTGTGGTCCAAAACATCTGGAGGGCTGAAGTTTGGACATGCCTGTTCTACACAATCCAATTTCCACACAGGTATTAGTAACTAAACACAATTAATAAAGAGTTTTATACCATGTCCTGGCCTTCAATATTTTTTTCCTTTAAGCTAGAGAGAGAGAGAGAATGAGAGGGTCTGGAATTCGATTATTCTTAACATAAAGGGGACCTTTGTTTAAAAAGAGAAAGAGAGTGATAAGGATTTATAAACATGAGAAAAATCAAAATATATTATAAGCATTGAAATATTAACAGACCCAAATATGCTGACAAGGTATAAGGTCAAAATAACCCAGCAAAACTTGGCATAACAGCCAAGGCCTAGCATAAGCACATCGCGGGGGTGCCAGTCTACAGCAAATATTTTGTGATTAGCTAGGAAGTGAGAAGCAAGCCTAGGGTCAGGTCATTCTAGGCTTTGATGGCCAAATGGCTATAGGCCAAGAACATGAGCTGATGAACAAGCACATGAAAGCACATGTAGGCACATGTAAGGGCATACAAAATACATCAGTCTTAGATCATAGAACCACACAGAAAACTATAAAAACCATGGAAAGTCATTTAGTCCTTTGTCCAGGACAGCAGGGCAGATGTGCCTGTGCCATGTCTTGGAACCTTAAGGGACTCTTGGACCCTTAAGCTAAGATGTCTGCTAACCTATTTTCTGTACTGTATGTGTTCTGTGTTGTATCTCTATATGTCTTTAATAAACCTTTTGCTATATAACTAACTCAGCGTGGCAATTTTGGTGAACCATCAATGGTGCATTGGCAATTTATAAAGAACCCCCCAATGCCAATTTTAAGGTACATTCTTGACTTCATCAGAGAAGAAAGAGAAGGAAGCAGGTCTGAAAATAGACACTGTGCCCTCCTTGTGGGTGGAACTACTGGTAACATATCTTCCTCTTTCTCCCCCTTTTTATAATCTCCATGGTAAAGGTGGTAGCACATGGGTCTATGGTGCCCCTAGAGCAGTGTTCCCCAACCCCCGGTCTGCGGACCGGTGCCGGTCCGTGAATCAATCGGCACCGGGCCGCCCGGGAGCCACCTCGCCCCCTTGTTTTGCCCGCCCCGTCCTGGCCAGCTGCCCGCCTGCGCTTGGCCCGTCCCGTCCCCCCTGCTGGCCCCCTCCGCGGCGCCTCCTCCTCCTCCTCCTCTTCTCTCCCGCAGGCAGCCAATGGAAGAAGAAGGCTGGAGGAGCGCAGGAGGAGCCACCGCCGTCGCCTTGCCTTTGCCTTTGCCTCCCTCCTCCGCCCGGCGGCGGCGGCGCATCCTCCTCCTCCTCCTCCTCCTCCTCCTCCTCCAGCAGCAGCAGCCACGGCGGCGGCGGCAGATCAGGCGCGAATGCGCCCGGGCGGTCTCTGCGCGCTGGGCCGGGAAGATGAATTAACTTCCTTCCCGAGCCGGTAGAAAGGGGGGGAGCGGCCGGCCGGAAAGCACCCGGCGATCACCGACGCCGCGCCGGGGAAGGAGAGCAACGAGAGGGGATGGCGGCTGGCGGAAGACTCCGGATGGGCCCGGGCACAGAGCGCGAAGTGGCGGCGGCAGCAGGGGGGGAGGCTTTCCCAGTCGCCAGCCTTTGGGTTGGGAAGAAAGGAGGGAGAGAGAGAGAGGCCCGGGGGGGATCATTGCGTTCTTCTCCGAAGCGCCGTCGCCCCCCCTCACCCGAAAGTGGCCAGTTGATGGGACTCGTGGGCTCGGAGGGGAAGCAGGAAGGCCACCTTCACACACACCCTGGCGGCCCCCCGCTCTCCCTTCCCCGAGGGTGCTAGACTGCACGTGGAAGGGGCGAGGGCACGCTGGAGCCGGCCTTCCTTTTCCCTCCTCTCTTCCCTTCCCTTCCCTTCCCTTCCCTTCCCTTCCCCCTGACTGCCTGCCTTCCCTCCCGTCCGATGCTTGCCGCCTGGGGCCCCGGGGGTGGGCACTTCTTCCCTAAAGCTCCTCTGGGGATGTATTTGGACCCGGGCGGCAGCAGGGGAACTGCCGGGGGGCGCCGGAGATCCGTCCCCTCTTGCGAAAAGGAACGGCGCCCGGGGCACGGGGTGGGTGGGTGGGGAGACTCCAAAAGAGACCTGCCGGGTGTCGGATCTCGGGTGGGTGGGTGGGGCAACAGGGGTGGGGGGTGGGAGGAGAAATTGAGTGGAGATGGATAAATAAAATACATCACTTTATATTCATTTTTTGGTGTAGCTGTATTTTATTTTGAAGGCATGTTTAAATACAATTAAATTAAAATTATTAAATCAAACAAGCGGGCCAGGGAAAAATTATCAAACATTTACCGGTCCACGGCGATAAAAAGGTTGGGGAGCACTGCCCTAGAGCATCTTGTCTTTCAAAGTGAGGAGGGATGCTTCTTGAAGTGAGGCATTATGGAGAAAGTAGAAAGCACTTGTGCCACAAAAGCCATGCCTGCATATTGCCAAATGAGGCTTACATTCATTTCAAACATAAAGAGACTTCAAGCAGTGTTGACCATTTGTCACGATAAAGCAGCACCAAAGCAGTTGCTACTCAGGGCTGCTTAATCCACAGTGGCCCACTGTCAGGAAGGATCTCTTCCTGGTGTTTCACACACACACACACACACACACACACACACACGAACCTCAATGGCTGAATTTTTGGAGCAACAAATTCTGTAGTGGTAAACACAATGCTGGTATGCTAGCAGAGTGAAAGTGGCAACAGTGGTCAGGAAATCATACTGCTGGGAGGTGTAGTGACAACAGTAGGGAACTGGATAGGGAGTGGCAAGATCTCTTTTCATCCTTTCCTCCATGGGAAGGAGAGATGTACAGAATCTAGGAAGATGATACAAAAGGCTATGGCATAGAAGAAGAGGTCATGCTTAATCGCAAAGATCTATGAACTTGCTGAGAAAATTCCTTTAACCTGGGTTAATTCTATGCTCCAGAGGCTCCCTCCCCTGCTAGCTGTCCTAGATATGATGCCTCTCTGGTCTAACCCCCTTCTATAATTTATACTGAAGAGGCCAGTCAGTGTAAGCCATGCTTTTGACCTGGCTTTCCAGGTAATAATGTATAAGATTGGAGCTTTAATAACTTTTATAGGCAATATTTAATTTCTAAGGGCCAAGATAAGGCCATATTTTAACATGGCAGTAACAAAAGATTATTGAAACCTAATGCTACTGAAACTGGGATTTAACTATCAATATATGCATTTATTTAAACTTTTAACCCCACCCATCTCCTTTAAAAAGACCCAAGGTGGCTTATATCATTAAACAACAATACTCAGCAGCTAAAAGCAGAAAGTATAAGTATAAATATCCATTTAAAAGAATCTAACAGATGCCACACTGAAAATGGCAACCAAAATCAACATCAAAAACATATCCAAAAGTAACAAGGCATAACAATCTATTTAGGAAGATCTTTCTGACCACCATTCACTAAGGAAAGGCATGCCTGAAGAGCCTGAGGAAGAACAGCATACATGGGGCCAGCTGGTGTCTCATGAGTGGGAGTCTGGGAGCAGCAACAGAGAATGCCACTCTACCATATCCCCACCAAATGGACCTGTGAAGGTGATGTGGAACCAAGAGAAAAGGCCTCCCCTGATGATCTTAACAACCAATTTGGCTCATCAAGGGAGAAATGGTCTTTGAGGTAGCTTGTACCTAAATTGTTTAGAAGACAATGGGATTGGAATAATTTTTCTGGGAACTTTCCCCTCATTCAAGAAGATTCATGATTGTTCTATCCTGGCTTTCATTTTCATCAATTCCCTTTTCCAGCCAATCACTTCCCACTGGCACATGGAGTAAGGAAGCTGCACCAAGTGCATGCCGATTTGTTACAATTGTTTTGGAAGAAGAAAAATGTGTATGCAGATTAGTTGGTATGTATTTGTTCATGTTTTTGAGGAGATTCCTGGATGTGTCTCCATGGAGGGTATATCACTGAACGAATAGTATTCTTAAAACAAAACATGGATTTAAAAAAAAATTAGACCAAGCTCTGTGAAGCTTTGCTGTAGTTTCACTAGAGCCAGATTCTTCAGGCAAATCATCATGAAAATGTAAGAAGTAGAGATGGGCACGACTTGAAAAATTTTTTTTTCCGAGTTGTCGTTAGTCGGGCCGGTTCCGTTTCGGCTCGTTTCCGTTTTTCGCGAAAATTCGCAAAAATTAGTCGGTTCGTTTTTTTGTTTTTTTTCGTTGTCATTAGTACTGGTTTGGGGAGGGGGTAGCGGGCTCCTGGAGGGAGCTGCAGGCGTCAGCCAGAGCCACAAGTGACGGACTGGCAGACTCTTTGCACCCGCTGTGTCTCACGTACTTGCATGTAGTGCAATGCAAGTAGATCTGGCTTAGGGTTAAGACGGGTTAGCGCAAGGGCTAGGGTTAGGCTAGTTACAGGTGAGGTTAGGGTGAATATTGGGGTGCACCTCTGGGTGCCTCTCTGACCCACTTAGAAGGACAGTGTACTGGCGTATGGGTTAGGCTTAGGGTTCGGGTTTGGGCTACGATTAGTGGGCTGTTTGTGCCCGATTGGCACATCCCAGAAGTCTCTGTGGTCAACCTGGCCAAGTGGCCATGCGATTGGTGGAAAATTTGCATGGTCCACTCCCATGGGCGAGCCCATCATTGCGAATGTGCAGGTGTAAAAAAAATAAAATAAAATAAAATAAAATAAAATAAAATCAACAGAGACTTTTTTTTGCAAGAAAAACCCACTGCTGCTACTGTAAAAATTCAAGCATTTAAAATAGCTAATTTTTGCATGTTTCTGTGGTGCTTTGGTGGGGTTTTGGGCAACGATTTCAAAAAAAATATTGCGGTCGCCATTTTGGATCCCCCCCACCGCATGGCAAATGGATGCGCCCTCCCAGCCTGGTACAGTCAGCAAAACCTGGCCATGCGATTGGTGGAATGGCTCCAAAACTTTGCATGGTCCACTCCCATGGGCGAGCCCATCATTGCGAATGCACAGGTGTAAAAAAATAAAATAAAATAAAATAAAATAAAATAAAATAAAATCAACGGAGACTTTTTTTTGCAAGAAAAACCCACTGCTGCTACTGTAAAAATTTAAGCATTTAAAATAGCTAATTTTCGCATGTTTCTGTGGTGCTTTGGTGTGGTTTTGGGCAACGATTTCAAAAAAAATATTGCGGTCGCCATTTTGGATCCCCCGCACTGCATGGCAAATGGATGCACCCTCCCAGCCTGGTACCAGCAGCGCAGCAGTAGCAATAGCCAAGGAGAGGGGGGCGGGGGGGGGGGGGAACCCCCCCCCCAAATAAAACACCCTTCTGGCCTGGTAGGTGCCCTCAGACAGTTTTCGCCTAGTTTTAGGGCCGGGAATCAGTTTTTTTTTAACTTTTAAAAACTTTTTTTCTGTGCTGCTTGGCATTGCGCGATCACCGCGATGCAAGTAACGAGCACGACAAATCAGACCAAATTGTTCGTTCGTCGGTTCGAGCTCGAATTCTGGTGGAGTAATTCCCGTTTCCGTAGAGTAACGGATATGAGTAACGGAAACGGAAACGGGAATACCGCTAAGTCGTGCCCATCTCTAGTAAGAAGCTATTGTCTATGCAGCAGTTTTCAATTTAAGGATTAGTTCTAAGAAGGAAGGTATGGGTGGAATGGAACAGCAGAAAAATATATGAAAGAAAAGAAAAGCACGATGAATAATTTATCATGTATTAAAATTGCAGCTGTTTTTGTTATTTTCAATATATAGGAAAACAAGAAATATTTATATACCTGTATATAGAGAAGGAGTGGTAGAGGCAGAGAAAGAAACTGTGGGTATTCTAGGTAATAGAAGGATGATACCAATCATAACCTTCCATGTGTGTCAGTAATTAGTTATCTCTTAAACATTGTTACTTCCACTTTTAATTAGACCCATGCATGAATGGAACAAACATGAGCCAAGACTGACTGTACCCAAGGACTGTTTTATCGAATTGCTCCAGGGAAAGAAAAAATTCTTTTTGAGCAGCTCACCATAACTGGCAACAGAAGCACAGCTATGTTTGCTTCATGAAAATGTTGTCATTTCCTACAACAATACAGTAAATATTAGCAGAACAATGCAACTCTGTTTCTGGATGGAACTATGATTTCAGTGATTTTAACATTACAAACTGCATGTGCTCAAAGTATCTACTTCTTTTAGCATACAGATAAATACACACAGAGAGAAATAAATGAATTTATTTCTCTGTGTGCATTGTCTCTCCCCCCACAAAAAAAAAAACCTTATAGGACGCAGAAGTTATGGGATGCAGAATGGTGTTGGTGGGCAATGTAAGATATTATTTGACTGCTGAACAAGTAAAATAATACATGTATCTAAATGAAAATGGGATAGATATCTGTCCATTAGGTCTGAGGTCGCCATTTAACTTGCTGCACCATCAGATGGACCTTAGGATGCTTTATGTTCGTATGAGATACCATTTTGCTGTGCCCTGATTTCTTGATTCTTCTAAGTTGACTACAATGGAGAACATTCATTGATTTGTAGGGCTGCCACAAGACAACCTCTTTTGAAATAGTTGTAACTATTTGAAGGCCTATCAAGTCTAATTTAAAGAATGCCCACCAAAATTGCCCATCTGCAACTCCATAGCAGGCTGGAAGATATGCATCTCATCTAGCCAAAATCTTCCTGTTCCAGAGAGATGTGGTCATGCATCAAGAATAAAAATGTCCCAAATCCTACTGCAAAATTAACCCAGTTATCTCTTTCAGCTTCAAATAGAAAGTTGCAAAGTCAGCCTCAGCATATCCGGTTCTGCACCAATTTCCATTAATTACAAATGTTTGCACTGATTTCTTAGTGTGTGCCAGTTCACAGCTGCAGGTACACCAATGTAGATATGCTGATGAGTATAATAAATAGGATTCTGGCCTATGATGTCTGATCTTGCAACTGTATATATAAATTAGAATGTGCAATTTTACGCAAATTATGCATTTGTTATTCAAAAACACGCCATCTTATGTGTGATAAGATATTGTTTAAATTATAATTCTGGGCATCCACAGCATATTATAGAACGAACCTGACACAATCTGCTATTACATGTTCCTCGGGGAGCGATGTATGCAGTTGCTTGTCAGGGCCTAGTAATAATTGCCAAGCAGAACATGGTTTTACTGGTTAAGCCAATGAAATACTGGCTGGCAATTTAATTTGAAACATGGAAAGATTGCCTTGCCTGCACAGCGCCTTGGGTGGAAAAATAGGATCCATGCTCTCAAAACAACAAGATTGCTAGTAATGTGTACATCCATCACTGGAAAACTGATGATTAAACAAGTTTGCTTTTCTTTCTTTCTGCTAAATGCAGGCTCAATGAGGAAGAATTGGTACTACAAGAAACAGTGTTTGCTTTGGATCGATATGGAGCAGAATGTCCAGTGCTGTTCATTTGAAGCACATGGCTAAGTTTGTGCTAAACGTGTAGGGTTTTCGTAAAACAAATATCTGGCTGTCCTTTGCTAGTCCTATTAACATAAAATGATTCCACCTTCAGCCTGGAACTGGAGAGGAGGCTATATTGTCTAGCCAATGAATATTGATTAGACTGGCTATCCCCCACTCCCCCAAATGCAGAAACCTGTAACCTTTCCAGCTAAGTCACAAGGTTCAAAGAGAAAATGACAAAGGTCGGATTTTGTCACCAGTTTAAATATGTTTTAAAAACTGGCTGGTGGTAGGATTCTCTGAGTAATGTATGTCTGAGCCCAAGCCAGTAGTACTTAGCACAGCTGCTCATGGATGTGTGCCTAATTGAATGTTGTTTGTTTCAAGATTTTCCAGTCGACCATTTCAAGTGGCAGCCTGCAGCTGATGTGCCATATAACCCACATTAACACCTCACCTGCAAAATACATAATTACATACAAATCTGCTGATTAGATGCAAAATGCGAACAAATGCCAGTGGTTGCATTTTGAGAACCATCATGCTTCTCCATGGCTGAAATATTACATGTGCTGTTCTTTAATGCTCCCCTCATAGCCTGCCTCTTCAAATCAAGTTCTGGCTAGAGATGGGCACGACCAGGGAAAATGACGTTTTCGAGTTGTCGTGTGTCGGAGCTGGCCCGTTTCGGCTCATTTCCGTTTTTCGTGAAATTTTCCAAAAATTTGTCATTTCGTTTCTCATTTTTTCGTCTCTCGTTAGTATTGGTTTGGGGGGGAGTGGGCTCCTGGAGGAACCTCTCTGGGGTGGGTGCCTCCTCTGGCCCGCTATGAAGGGAAAGCAGGCTCCTGGAGGCACCTCTCTGGGGTGGGTGCCTCCTCTGGCCCGCTACAAAATGGCATGCATAGCCAATTGGATATGCATACCAAGTTGAGCAGAGAGGCACCTCTTTTTTGGGTGCCTGTCTCTGTTGACCACAGGCCCACTGCTAACTGCAGTGTCACAGTGTGCACACTGGGGGAAGGCTCCTCCTCAGTTTGGGGCGCTCTGTGGTCCACCAAGAAGGGAACTGTACTTGCGTGTGTAGTGCAATGCGAGTACAGATTTGGCTTAGGGTTAGGGGGGTTAGCGCAAGGGCTAGGCTTAGGGTTGTTACGGGTAAGGTTAGGGTGAGTTCGTGGGGTGCACCTCTGGGTGCCTCTCTGACCCACTAAGAGGGACAGTGTACTGGCGTATGGGTTAGGGTTCGGGTTCGGGTTCGGGTTCGGGCTACGGTTAGTGGGCTTTTTATGCCCAACAGGCACATCCCAGAAGTCTCGGTCAAAACCTGGTCAAGTGGCCATGCAATTGGTGGAATGGCTCCAAAAATTTGCATGGTCCACTCCCATGGCCAGCCCATCATTGCGCAGGTGTAAAAAAATAAAAATAAAAATAAAAATAAAAAAAATAAAATCAATGGAGATGTTTTGTTGCAAGAAAAACCCACTGCTGCTACTGTAAAAATTCAGGCAGTTTTAAAATAGCTATTTTCGCATGTTTCTGTGGTGCTTTGGTGTGTTTTTTGGACCACCACGATTTCAAAATAAATAAATATTGCTTGCGGTCGCCCCATTTTGGATCCCCCGCCCACACCGGATGGCATGGCGAGTTGGCGAGACGACGAGTAATGGATGCGCAGCCCAGGAGAGGAGGGGGGGGAGGCCGGGGACCCCCCCCAGAAACCACCCCTCTGGTAGGTGCCCTCACTCAGGCAGGAATATTTTCGCCTGCTTTTTTGGCTGGGAATCGGGGTTTGTTTGTTTTTTTTAAACTTTTTTTCTGTGCCGTGCCGCTTGGCGAGTTGGCGAGATGACGAGGATGCGCAGCCCAGGAGAGGAGAGGGGGGAGGCCGGGGACCCCCCCCCCAGAAACCACCCCTCTGGTAGGTGCCCTCACTCAGGCAGGCATATTTTCGCCTGCTTTTTTGGCCAGGAATCGGGGGGGGGGTTATTTTTAAAACTTTTTTCCTGTGCCGCTTGGCATTGCGCGATCGCTGCGATGCCGCCAGGAACGACCACGACAAATCAGACCCAATTTTTCTTTAGTCGGTTCGAGTTCAAGTTCTAGCAGAGTAATTGTTCTTTGTTTCGTTACATAACGGAAATGAGGAACAGAAATGGAAACGAGGATTTCACCGAGTCGTGCCCTTGTCTAGTTCTGGCTACTGAAAGCAATCATGAAGGGAAATAGAAAAAAATTATAAATTTATAAAAATAGCTGCTTAAATAGAGCATTATTTGTCATAGGCCTGCCTAATTTTGGGTTGTTTTGTTTTCCAGTATACCAAGGATAGTCTATCACACATACAGTATGCTATAATGCTTCTTTCTGCATCCGAGGTCTGTGTCATGTAACCATTAAACCGGGTTTGAGGCTAATCCTGTCATTATTAATGTATGAGCAAATCCAATTGATTTCAGCTGGCTTCTGCAGGGGATTTTGGCACAAAATTGCTGGCTTCACCTTTAATCTCAAAAGAACTGATATAGCATCTTTTCTTTCCCTCATCTTTCCATTAATGTCATCAGTGATAGTGATATTGGCATATTACAAGGCAGAAAATGTAACATAGACAGCATTGAGAGCTTGTAGTAGAAGGAGCTGAGGTGAAATTTGAGATGGATTCCCAAAACACATAAAACAGTTCCTTTGAGCTTCTATTTCTCTAGCACAGCATCAGCCCTGTGCACAAGAAAAGAGAAAGTGAGGTCTAGAGGATGGCAACCAACTCATGCAAGGGCAACAATGTAAAAGCAATGAGTTACAATTACATTTTACTGTTGTGTTGTAGGAGCAAATACTAGTGCATACAAAAGGTGAACTCAAGGGGGTGGAGGGTCCTACACATAATCCAAGTTTGTTCTACAGGACCTCCAACAACTGAGGCCCTATGGAAGGCTGAGGTTACTGTGCACACATATGCGGGTGTGCATGTCCATGCATGAATGTGCACACACACACACACACACACACACACACACACACACACACACACACACACACACACATTGAAGCCCCTGCACCGGTCACTTTTAGAGCTGTAGTGGGGAAAGGAGGTCTCGTGTCACTGTTTAGGTAGCCTTATACCTTCAAAAATATTCCTGTTTGTGCTCTCTCAGCTTGCTTTTCTAGACAAAATTATTATTACATTATGAGGACTGAGTGTCTGCGGGATTATGAAAGCAGGATTATTGAACGGGTTTTGAATGAATAGGTCACAGAATTAGTGCTGCATAGCATCCCAAAGCCAGAGCTGTTTCCATGTTCTGCCATTTTCAGGAATGTTTGAAGAGTTTTTAATCTAACAATCTGGAGATGCACAGATAATATCATGGACCGAGCAGGTTGGAAGGACTCTTGATGGGAACAGGGTGGGTTTATCCCCTTCAGTGTGCCCTCTGTTTGGGTACAGAGTGGGTTGGAGAGGTTCCTCACACCCCTACTTCGAAGTATATCTTCAGAGAACCATGATGCTGATTTATCAATCACCAGGATTTCAGTAGATAGCTCCAAAGTTTTGAGGCTTTAGAGATTGTACATATTCTGTTATGCTGCCTTGGCATGATGCAGCAACAGTGTCAAAGAGCAATAATGATTACGGGTATGCTGTGTTTTAAATCCCAATGAACTGAGAATTCCTCATTGAACTAATAGGCTGAACAAGCGTCACTTGCTTGCCAGCCAGGATCTGGGCAACGGCTGCCGCTTTTCCTGCTGCAGTTGACTGTTCTCTCACACAGAGAAGTTTGCAAGTATAGCAACAGTAAACACAACTTAAAGACCAATGAGGTTTTTTTGTGAATTACGATCCACATGCTTCCTGTTACTTCACTTGTCCAATAAAGAGCTGAGCCCTTAGATGTCTGGGAGCATCTCCTCCATCTTTGTTAATAGTTATAAAAATAAATAAAATATATATCTAGGAAAAGACTGGGAGTGAAAAGTAGCTACATTTCCTGGCTGATATTATTATGTGCACACTCCATAACTATGAATATTCAAAAACTGCTAAAGGGAGCCAATGGAATAGTACATATATACTGTAAATATATAGAGAGGTGGTGTTAGAAACATAAAAAAAATCACATTGGTAAAACTTTTATCCTATATTCAGTTCTGCTTCATGGTGTCATGATGTCTAATATGCAACATAAAGAGCAGCCTTATGTCGAGTGGCCTTGGCAGAGTAGCCTTGACAGTATTCCTTTAGCAGTCAGGGTTGATCCTTCATGAGGCTATGTGGCATATTTACCCTAGGCAGCAGATGCTGGAGGGCCATAGAGCTATCCTCCTGGTTATCCCTTTAAATTCCATCATTCCTCCTCTCTTTGTGGACAGAGCTGTATATATCATGGTGTTTTCTTTCTCTAGACTAGTTTGCTTTCTCAGTGGTAGTGGGTGACACAGACAGCCACTACTGAAGTAGCATGTCTCAGCTAGTACTCAATTACTAAATGTCTTCTGTACATATGACCACAAACAGGAGCATCTTGTACTTTGCCTAAGGCAGCGGATGTTTTGAGCTTGCCCCTAGAGAAGCATTAAAATCGCTTGAAGAACACAAAGTTATTCTGATTTCATTACTTTCTCTTCTTCTTAAGCATGTAGCCACAAAAGGGAACAATTTGGGTAGTAGAGGTACACTTTTACAACAGGAAAACTTTTTATGAGTTTTATTCTCAAGATAAGGAGTATGTTTGAAAGAGGCTTTTATTTTAGCCCATATTTTTGCTATTACAGTGGACCCTCGTATAACAAACAGTTTGTATAGCATAAAATCTGTACAACATAAAAACATTCCAGAGATAGGGGAAATTTGCTTAACATAATTTCATTTGGCTTGAATTATTTCCTTTATACAAGGTGCCACTGTATAAGTTCAACTGCTTGATGCTTACCAACTGTACAATATTATTTGCCCCCCCCACTCGAAATGACCAGACGAGACAGTATGCTGGGGTAACTGGGCCACACTTTATTAACACAACTTCAACAAATAACACCAACAGGAGGAGCCAGGCATCAGCAACCTGGTTGGAACCCTGGGGTCTCCCGGGACCCCTCCAACCGGGCAGCATCAGGAAAGCCACAAACCCCCAGGTGGTGCAATCATCCGACGGCACCCACCAGGCCAGTTAATTTAGATTAACCCTCCCTGCCTTTGATGGCACCAATCTGGGTAACTCCCAGCGCAGGGAGGTGTTTGCTCGCCCCCCACCCCAGCGCCGAGACCTCCTGGGCCGCAGTGCTGTGGTTAAGGGGCATTTGGGTCCAGATGTTAATTACCAGCTCACCACTGCCCTCGATCAGCTTCAGCCGCCATAGTGTGACCAAATAACATTTCAAACAAACAGTCTAACTCCGAGGTACCAGTGTGGGATAGGCAAAAAATCCCCGCTCTCAACGGCCAATCTAGAGTGCGGGACAAAAGTTCCTATCCAGCCCTAAAATAGGCGACCAGTTAAACTCACGCTAGTCCTAACGCGGTGGGTGGGTGAGGAACACTGGCCGACGACTGAGTGCTGAGTTGGGGGAGGAGCCGCCCTTTATAGGGCACTCCTCCCCCCTCCCATCCAGGACGTTCTTGTCCTGTCTCGCCTGCCGTCCATCTCGTGGGAGGCAAATAGGCTCCGCGGGGCGGACAAGCAATAGTATTGGCAACAGCCTGTAGAATGGCAGTATAAAATACCCCTCTCTAATCCCTAGTCATATTGAGTTTTATTTATCTATTTATTTATTTATTTTTACAATTTATATGCCGCTCACTACCCAAAAGTCTCTGGGCGGCTTACAATCAAAAAATTAAAAGTTAAAACATAGAATATCAATAAATAATTAAAACAATAATAAAAACCTTATGCTAAAATCATTACACTAAAATTGCCATCAGAGGACCCACAATCTATATTGTGTCAATTAAAAAACTTTTGTTCTATTCTTCTTATAATCCATGCCTGGAGATTCAACATCCAATGGATGGTGCTAAAAATGGAATGTACAAGTATTGCAAACCTCAAAGTGTGATTCATCTTTTCAAGGCACTCACATGATAAGAAATTTTCTTTTCAATTCAAAATATAAGGAAATATATTTGATGAATTACATATAGAATCATCATCATCATCATCATCATCATCATCATCATCATCATCATCATCTGGAAATCATGAATGCCAAAGCACTTTGCCCAAGTTATATTGTGTGAGGCCATTTATTGGCTACTACCTGCTTTGCTCTTCCATGTGTCCTCAGAATGAGCAAAGACAGAACATACATTAGTTGTTCATAGAGAGAAACTGAAAGACCCTCACAGAACCAACAAATGACCATGCGGTTGGGATGCCATGTGCTTCATGTATTTTCTTCAGAAATCAAAATGTTTCCCTACTCATCCAAGCAGCTATGTCAGTCTGAGGAAAACTAGTTCACCTTGATTTCACATCACTCTGGTATGAACAGGCTTCTAAGTTGGACAATGGCCTAAATGGGATCATTAGGTGGACAATGGCCTAGGGTGCATGAAAGTTCCACCTGTGCAACCTTTCCCAACACCCAAATCAGAAGCACTTTACACTTCCAACAGTAAGGCCATAGCTAATGACCCATACTTAATGGGTGTTGGGAAAGGTTGCATAGGTCGGACTTTCATGCACCCTAGGCCATTGTCTACCTAATGAGCCTATTCAGGCCATTGTCCAACTTAGGAGCCTATACATGTCATTGTCCAACTTATGAGCCTATTCAGACCAGGATGATGTGAAATCAAGGTGAACTATACATTGGAGGACTCACCACTAACTTTTCTCATAACTGACAAAGCTGCTTGGATGAGCAGTGAAATGTTTTGATCTCTCAAGAAAAGAAGTCTTGTTGCCATGTCTCAACTTCCAGATAAACTCACCTGGATGACTGAAAATCTTCACAGACTTCATGTACACTTACAAATCAGGAATAAAACAAAAAGGAAAATTATTTGTCTCTCATTCTCTTTAACGTGTTCCATGAAAAATGAAATGGATGGGTGCATCTCTTGGTCTTGGACACATTTATTGCAAGCTGCTATGAATGCTTTTTTCCTCCACTTAACTCATAATTTTAGAAAATTGAGGATTTATTTTAGCTACATTTTTATGTTGTCAAAGCCATAAGATCCCTATTATTATAGTGGGCCCCCACTTCCATAATGAAATCAATGGATTATACTTGTACATTACCATATCCACCCAGAGAAGCTAGTCAGATATAACTTGGCTGACAAAACTGTTAGAAGTTCAATGGGCATACTCTAAGCATGAGTAAGTCTAGGTCAAACCCACTGAGGTCATGATATTGTTTGCCAGTTGGAGAGTGTCTCCTGTAGAGAACAGTGAAAAAATGGTGCAAGACAAGCTGAAAGCATCCATGCCTACAGTTTAAAAGTAATATGTCATTTGTGGCAAACTCCAATATAGAAGCACCATTCTGGCAGGGGATAAATTTACTGTCTGCAGGGCTTCAATTCCAAGAAAGTACCTGATATCAGAGGTCAGAAGAAAAACATATTTTCTCTCTCATGCAGTATTTTAGCAAATAAAGACAGAGAAACTACAGAATCTGTAAAAGAGAATTTTGCTAAACTTTCCCTTCTTTTTTTGGCCTGTCTCTTCTCTCTTCCCGCCCCCATACTGCTCTTCCCAATGTGCCATTGACAGGATGTGAGAAAAACATACTGTGCAAAACAGACACTTGTTTATTCCAAGAGATCTAGGAAGCTTTCCTTTGCCTGCCCATCATTTGCCACATACCTTCACTGTATTTACCATGTTTACTCATGTCTTTAGAAATTTACTATGAGAATTTTAGGGTTATGGATTCTCTAGTCCATCATACAAAATATGTCCTCATTGTGCAATATATATTTTGCAGTCATCCCAGCTGGAATCAGAGCTGATACAAGCAGTGCCGTCTTGCTGAAGTTTACTTTCTTGGAGTTTTTGAGCAAAGCTGATGATAGCAACTTTTGTGTGACTTGGCAGAACTGGGTCATGGCCCCTACAAGAATGGCTATATTACATCGTGTTATTAACATTCATTTTAATTAATTTACACTGATTTTATCATTTGTTTCCTGACTGAAAAGAAATTACATTAAAACCAGCAGGGAATGGGATTGGAATTCTTTCCTGAAACAGATCTTAAGTAAAGCTGCTCACTTTTAAGCTGTCAGTTTACATTTTTGAACACTAGTCATGCCAGACTACATTGGATCTCAGCCTGACAGAAAATCCCACCCATATAGTTTGATCTTGTGAACCCTGGGTTGGAGGATGGCCTGGACTCAGTCAAATTCACACATGGTTTTCCTGAAGAATAGCTGAAGAGTTTCAGTTTTGGTGACTTCTGTACATTTTTTTAAAAAACTAACTTTTGAAGTTAAGTATCTGAAAAATATGAAAATCACTTGTGGCTTCATGTTGTTTTGCCTCACAAATATAAAAATAATCCTTTGGTGGAAATTAAATAGGAACAGGTTCTTTAAACTAATCTGCTCCCGATCACAGTGCTGAGCACCCGCTTGGTGCTGTCATAAGGAGGGGGTAAGAAGATTAGTTTAAAGAGCCCCCTTATCCACCCCACCCCATGGGAAGGGGAAAAGAGGGGGCACTTTAAGCATTTTTCCTGGTCCTGGTGGCAGCGCCCCCTCTTTTCCCCCACCCCATGGGGAGGGGGAAGGGGGATCTTTAAACTAATTTCCCCCTCCTGATGGGAAACCTATTTTTCCCACCCCACCTCTCAGCTGCAGAGCTCTCACCTTGCGGAGCTCCTGCATTGGCCACGGGGCCATTTTCAGAGAGGTCCTGCCGCTCTGCCATGGGCTGGACCCTTTTTGAAAATGGCCCGCTTGGCACAAGGGGGTCCCCTTAGAGCCAGGCGGGTCATTTTTGAAGGGGTCCAGCCAATGACAGCTCAGCAGGATCCCACTGAAAATGGCCCCATTGCCCGTGCGGAGCTCCTGCATTGGCCACAGGGCCATTTTCAGGGTGGGGAGAGGGGGCTCCAATCCAGCCTCCACCCGAGGAGACTGGATCTCAGCCCGTTCCTTCCCGACTCCCCCATGGAGCCTGACAGCCCTTCGCCGGGGGGCTGTCAAGCTCCATGGTGGAAGAGGGTGGCTAGAGGGGCTGGGATCCGGTCTCTGCATGCAGAGACCAGATCTCAGCTACTTCTCGACTCCGCCCCCAAAGCCGGAAGCTGGAAGACTGGATCAGGAATGCCAGCAGCAGCACCGGCAGCAGGTAGGAGCGGAGGACTTATCGGTCGGCCAGGCCAGTAACAGAAACGAACAGAACCAAGAAAATTTTCTTGGTTCTGTTCGGTTCGAGCCTGGCCCATCCAAATGATCATTATTCGTACCGTTACGTAACGGTAATGGTAACGGATAACGGTAACGACAAATTGGTCATTTCGTGCCCATCTCTAGAAGAGACCCAAAAGAAGGAACACAGGAAACTTCTGTCCACCAGACCAGTGGTCAATCTCACTCAGCACTGCCCTTTCCTATCCATAGGGTCTTAAAAAGTTTTAGGGCAGAGTTTTACTCATCTCTATCTCATGTTACTAAAGATGAAACTATGATCTTTTGAATGCAATATCTCTGCTGTTGGACTCAGCTTCAGCCTTCCACTGAATATCTTTAGGAATGTAGGGCATACCCCATGGGGAGATTTGAACTCTCACCACTTGCTTTCAAAATCCATTTTCTCCCCAGTGATGTTTAGAACATAGCCTCATACTTATTTTTTCTTAAGCACCTTGAGCTCTGTTGCACATCCTCCAAGGAGAATTCCAGCTGTTGCTAGAAAAGGCACAGCATGCATAGTAAGGTAGCCATCGAAATATGTGAAGGTCTAAATGGAAGAGGTGCCATTTATTTATTTATTTATTTATTTATTTATTTATTTATTTATTTATTTATTTATATACCACCAGTCTTGTAGACATCACCCCAGAATGTCCCCTCAATGAAACAGGATGGTGTCTAATTGTGGAGCTCTGTAACCATGTTTGCAAAATATTCTGGAGACATAGATATTTAATATTCAGAGGTTTTAATATAACACTACATGTCTTGGTATTAGAGATGGGCATGACTTAGCGGTATTCCCGTTTCCGTTTCCGTTACTCGGTTCCGTTACTCTACGGAAACGGTAACGGGAATTACTCCCCCAGACTTCGAGCTCGAACCGACGAACGAACAATTTTGGTCTGATTTGTCGTGCTCGTTACTTGCATCGCGAGATCGCGCGATGCCACACGCGCACAGAAAAAAAGTTTTTAAAAAAAAAACCCGGTTCCCGGCCGAAAAGCAGGCGGGAAAATGCCTGCCGTGCCTCAGGGCACCTACCAGAGGGGTTGTTTCTGGAGGTCCCCGGCCTCCCCCCTCATCCCCCGTCCTCGGCTGCTCTGGTGGGACTCGCCGCAGGCTCGCAGCCAGCAAAAAGCCCAGTCTCGCCGGCCGCCAGCCGCCGCAATTAAAGCGCAAGCAAGTGGCACGGACGGCACAGGAAAAAACTTTTAAACTCTCCCCCCACCAATTCCCGGGCCAAAAAAGCAGGCGGAAAAATGCCTGCTTGACTAAGGGCGCAGGGCACCTACCGGAGGGGTGGTTTCTGGAGGGGGGGTCCCGCCTCCCCCCCGTCCTGGGCAGCCGGACTCGCGAGTCGCCATCACCATGCCATGCGGTGCGGGCGGGGGATCCAAAATGGGGCGGCGAACGCAATATTGTTTTTGAAATCGTGGTCCAAAAACACACAAGCACAACAGAAACACGCGAAAATTTATAAACTGCCAGATTTTTCACAGTAGCAGTGGGTTTTTTCTTGCAACAAAATGTCTCTCCTCTCCTCCTCTGTCCTCCATTGATTTTATTTTATTTTATTTTATTTTATTTACACCTGCGCAGTGCGCAATGATGGGCTGGCCAAGTGGCCAGCCATGTGGGAGTGGACAACCATGCAAATTTCTGGAGCCATCCCACCAGTCGCATGGCCACTTGGCCATGGAGACTTCTGGGATGTGCCAAAAAGCCCCCTAAAACCTGCCCTAGCCCTAACCCTAACCCTTGACTCCGTACCCATACGTCACAGACTGTCTTCTTAGTGGGTCAGAGAGGCACCCAGAGGTGCAACCCACTAGCCCACCGTAACCTTACCCGTCACTAGCCTAACCCTAGCTCTTGCACTAAGCCACCTTAAAGCCAGATCTACTTGCTTGCATTGCACTACACGCAGCAAGTACAATTCCCTTCTGTGTGAGACATGGTGGTGCCAGAGCCTTGTGAAGGGCGGGTATGACCCTATCACTCTCACACTGGTCTCACTGTCTGCACATTATGTTATGCAATATCCATATGGCTATTGCATAGCATTTTGCAGCAGCAGCAGGTGAGGAAGGGAGACCCCCATGTAGAGGGGTGTCTCTTGGAGCCTGCTTCCCCTTCCTAGTGGCAGGAGGCACCCACGGGTGCCTCCAGGAGCCCACTTTCCCTTTATAGCAGGCCAGAGGAGGCACCCACCCCACAGAGGTGTGCCTCCAGGAGCCCGCTACCCCCCCCAAAAAAACCAGTACTAACGACAACGAAAAAAAAACGAAAAAACGAACCGACTAATTTTTGTGAATTTTTGCGAAAACCGGAAACGACCCGAAATGGGACTGGCCCGACTAACGACAACTCGAAAAAATTTTTTTTCAAGTCGTGCCCATCTCTACTTGGTATGTTTGGAGGTGGGGTTTCCATGACTGTTGACGTGACCACCACACTCCCAGTGAAACACATGAGCACAAATCTGAACTTTGAGTTGAGTGTGTGGAGGGGTGGGCTTTCAACTTGTACACTCACATCCTAGAGCCATGCCATTGCATTAGCATGTTCCAGATTAACACCTTAGTGCTGAAATCATAAACTGAGTTTTTATGCGTGGACATGTAGTCAATCATTTAATGGCATAAAGGTGTAAAAATCTTTAGAGGAATAATGGTGGTGTGTGAAAGACTTTCTAAATGAATCCTGATGATTATTATAACTAAATGGAGATCTAACGTAGTTTATGCACTTTCTCATTTTAAGGTCTGTCCTTTGATTCCAAATTGACTCTGAGTTTTTGATACCGCAGTTTTTAGCTTTTGTCAGATTCTTGCTATCTTTAAATTAGCTCTTCAGAAGTGACCCTCCTGGAAATGAATGAGCAGCTGAAGATGGGCTAAGAAATGGAATTAAGATGTGTGGAGAGATAAATACAGACAGAAAGCCCTTAAATGAGATAGCTTCCCAATCCCAATTATAGAAGGTGCTGCTGAATGCCTTCACCATTGTTTGCTGAGGTTTGAAGTGCATCTTATGCTTGCCTCTATAATGTATATAATGTATATAATTTCCCTATAATGTATGGAAATGCCAGGTTTATGCAGTATATTTTTCTTGAAATGCCTGTCTTATTTCCTTCTGTAATTGTATGCAGCTCTGTAGTAGCTGATGTCAATTGGAGGTATTTCTCTGTATATATCTGTTCCTTACGGGAAGGGTGAAAAATATGTTAAATATGGGGTGAAAAAAGGAACGGAGGGAAAGAGAAAAAGAGCAGAGATATGTGAAATAGATAACATATGCAAACAAAACAAGGAGATAATATTCATCACATAATTCCTTCATGTTCATTTTAAAGATAAGAGGAAATATATATGTGATCAACTAAAGAAAATGCTAGGCTTTTGTGGCTTGTTGTACAAATGGTGAATGAATGAAGGCAGCGTTTTCAAACTCAAAGCTCCGAGTCTCTTCCTTCCTTATCCCATACATGCTTAGGACACTGACACCTGAAAAAAATGTAATTTGAATGATTTGAATGCCTTGAAATCCTTTGTGCTTCTTCGTTCCTCTCCCTTTTCCTCCCTTCCCTTTTTTTCTTTTGCTTTTCTCTTGATGCATACTGGACTCAAAGAAGAGAAGGCATCTAAAGATAAGCAGGGGGAAGAGAGGAACATCTCATCATATTCCGATAATTTTTGTGTGTGGAGACTTTGATTGCTCAATGAAGGTGTCAACCTAGTGTGCCACAGCAGTAAAAAAAGAAAACTCAATGATTTTAGGAAAGGTGTCGAAAATAATTCAGCATTCATTTTGCCTCTTTATAAATCTATGTTGACGCCCCATCTGGAGCATTGTGTACAATTCTGGTCACCATACCTTCAGAAAGATATTATGGAAATGGAAAAAGTGCAGAGGAGGGCAACCAGAATGATTAGGGGACTAGAACACCTTCCTCAGCATCTGAGGCTGCAAAGGCTGGGCCTCTTCACTCTTGAACGATGACGTCTAAGAGGTGACCTGACTGAGGATTATAAATAGACATGGGCACGACTCGGCGAAATTGTCGTTTCCGTTTTCGGTTATCGTTTCCATTACGTAACGGTAACGGTAACGATAATTAAGCCGTCAGAACTCGAACTCGAACCGAAAAAAGAAAAATTTGGTCGGGTTTTTTGTTTCCGTTTGTGGCATCGCGGTGCGAAGCACAGAAAAAGTTTTTAAAAGATTTTTTTTAAAACCCCGGCTCCCGGCGAAAACAGCAGGCGAAAATATGCCTGCCCAAGGCTTTGCCACCTACCAGAGGGGTGGTTTCTGGGGGGTCCATGGCCTTTCCCCCCCTCTTCTCCTGTCCTGGGCTGCTTGCACCAGGCTGGGGGAGGGTCATCCTCATCGTCTGTCTCTTGCTGCATGCCATGCGGTGGGGGGGGGGAGGACCAAAATGGTGACCACAATTTTTCTTTTGAAATCATGGTCAAAAAACACACCAAATCACCACAGAAACATGTGAAATTTATTTATTTTAAATGCCTGAATTTTAATAGTAGCAGCAGTGGTTTTTTATAGTAATAAAACATCGTATAGATTTTATTTTATTTTATTTTATTTTTTATTTTTTTAGACCTGCCCATTTGGGCTGGGCATGGGATGGGACCATGCAAATTTTTTGAACCAGTCCACCAATGGCATCGCCAGGTTTTTGACTGACACTTCTGGATGTCTCAGAGGGCATAAAAAGCCGAGTCACCTTCCAGAAATCACAGTCGGGTTGGTGTATGGATGTGGTTGAGGGAGGAGGGCTGGCTGCTGGTGCTGGTGTGATCCGATCGAGATTGAGAATGAGGAGGGAGGCTGGAGGCTTTAGGATTTAAGTTAGGCAGGCAGGGAGGGGATTGAATTTAGAAAATAATTTTTTTGATTCCCTGCAGCTTTGTCTGCTGAAGGGAATAGCAGTTTATTCTTTATTTCTTCTCTGGCAGTTTGAGGATTTTTTTCTGATATTGGATAAAGGGGGAGGATCGACTGGGAGTGGGAGGTGTGGATTTATTTTTAAAATATATTATATACTACCATTTATTTTCTATTTTCCCAACTTCAATTTGCTTGCACACACACACATTTGGGGTGCAAGCCAAGAACAGAACCTCTATCCTAAGTGATATCCTAACTGCCCACTCGCCCGTCCGCCCGTGCTGCCACCCGCCTGTGGCCCGTGCCTCCGCCCGCCCACTCACCTGCCCGCGACCACCGCCTGCCCATGGCCCCTCACCACCGCCGCCCGCCCGCACCTCCCCCGCCGCCTGCCCCCCGCCCCGCCCGCCGCCTAGAGCGCAAAAACACCTAGCGCCAGCCCTGATTGCGGGACGCCCCTATGCTCTGGGAAGTCAAATCGCGCTAAATCGCGGTGGAAACAACAAACGACAAACAGAAACGACCCGAAACGGACCCGTTCCGACAAACGAAAACTCAAAACGTCATTTTGTTGTTGTTGTGCCCATGTCTAATTATAAAATCATAGACAGTGTGGACAAAGTAGATAAGGACAAACTGTTTTCTCTATTGCACAAAACTAGAACTAAGGGGCAATCCATGAAACTTTTGGTTGCTAGATCTCAAAAAAAAAAAAAAAGAGAGAGAGAAAATACTTTTTCATGCAGAGGATCACTGGTCTATGGAATTTCCTGCAAGAAGAAAGCCTTGACAGCTTTAAGAAAGGATTAGACAAGTTCATGGAGTACAGGGGTATCAATGGCTATCATTATGGATGCCTAAGGACAACCTCTGGGTTGGAGAGATAGGCAGGATATCTATTAATGCCATTTGCAGGGAACTATAAGCAGTTGAAGACATCTGCTTGCGAATACCCTGAAGCAAACGGTGAGCCACTTTGTGAGACAGCATGCTGGAGTAGATGGGCTGTGGCCTGTTCCAACAAAGCTGTTCTTATGTTCCTTTCCCCCCCAAGGGGGGATCTTATTGAGACGTACAAAATAATGCAGGGCATGAGTAAAGTGGATAGAGGGATGCTCTTCTCCCTCTCACAAAATACCAAAACTAAGGGGCATCCACTCAAATTGAGGGTTGGTACAGTGAGAACAGACAAAAGAAAATTTCCTACCACAGGATGTGGTGATGTCATCTGGCCTGGATGCCTTCAAAAGGGGATTGGACAGATTCCTGGAGGAAAAGTCCATCACAGGTTACAAATCATGAGGGAGATGTGTAATATCCAGCCTTAAAACCAGGGTACTTCAAGGACCAGATGCAGGGGAGTGGTATCAGGATACAGATATCTAGTCTCATGTGCGCCCAGATGCATTTGGTGGGGCCACTGTGTGACAGAGGAAGCTGGACTAGATGGGCCTTTGGCCTGATCCAGCATGGCTCTTCTTATGTTCTTATGTTCTTATGATGTTCCACATCTGATGAATCAGCATAGATTTAGTGAAGGCAGAAAAT
The DNA here is from genome assembly GCA_037367245.1 of Phrynocephalus guinanensis. Lineage (NCBI taxonomy): Eukaryota > Metazoa > Chordata > Lepidosauria > Squamata > Agamidae > Phrynocephalus > Phrynocephalus guinanensis. The sequence goes on along the minus strand of CM074741.1, from coordinate 40,342,655 downwards.
AATTTTAGTAAGTTTATTATTTTCCTTATTATTATCATTTCTGTGGTGCCTGTAATGTGTTGAGGTCAGGAAGGTACCTTGGTGATGGGAAAATGGTTGCTTAACCTAGTAGAACCTTTTCCCTAGTAGTGCCACACAATTAATGATTGTTTTAGTAACTGGTTGTAGTGCCAGACACCCACCTACCAGATCATATTAACATGTGAGGTACTGACTCCATTGGAACATATATGTTACAGAAGTTACTCTGGGTCCTTAGGTCCACCTAGTCCAGGGATGGCGAACCTATGGCACACATGCCAAAAGTGGCATGGAGAGAGCTTTCACCTGGCACGCGACATGCTCCTTGCCCCCCAACTTCCCCCTCCGCTGGACCAGCCATGAGGGATTTGTGGAGGGGGAAGGGGGCAGGGAGCATGTTGGGTGCCAGGCCAACCCTGCTGTTGCCATTGCCATCACCACCCTTGCCGCCACCCCCTGCCGCCCCTGATCCTGCCTCCGCCAACCCCACTGCCAAGACCTACCCCATCCCTGCCCCTCCCACCACCACTGCTGCCGCCGCTAACCCTGACCCCATCGCCCTTGCTGCCCTCAACCTCGCCCCACCCCTGACCCCCCCACCATCCCCATCACCATCGCCCTTGCTGCCCCTGCCGCCGCTGACCCGACTCCATCTCCACCGCCATTACTGCCACCATCCCTGCCCCTCCCACCACCAATGACAGTGACCCTGACCCCACCCCCTCCGTCACCCTTGCTGCCTTCGTGCCCTCTTCCCCGCTGCTACTGATCTTGACCGCTGCTGCCGCTGCCGCCGCCAAGTCTGGGCACTCGGTGGCAAAAAGGTTTGCCATCCCTGACCTAGACAAGTGGTGGCAAACCTTTGGCACTCCAGATGTTTTGGACCACAATTCCCAGAATTCCAAACCTAGATTGCCTTTGACAAAGGACTGTGGGAGTTGAGGTCCAAAACATCTGGAGCGCTGAAGGTTCAGCACTACTGACCTAGCCAATGACTACCTGCTGTGTCTGGCTGTCACTCCTCCACTCCAAGTTGAACAATAAATGAATGGAGGCTGGCAATGGAGTACTGTTTGAACATTTGAGCTGCTACACAGAAGCCCTGCTCCTGTCATTTTGCCACTTGAGGCAAGCATCTCTTTCTGCTGAATGCATCTCATTCTCCTAATTCTAGGAGCTATCAACAACATCAACAACAACAACAACAACAACGATGATAATAATAATAATAATAATAATAATAATAATAATAATAATAATAATAATAATAATAATAATAATAATAATAATAATAATAATAATAACAGGCTCAAGCTCAACCCCGATAAGACCGAGGTTATGTTCTTCGGGGCTACCCCATCCAGCTACGGTGGCCCGTTTCCCACCTTGGAGGGCGTTTCCCTCAGGCCATCGGACTCTGTCCGGAATCTGGGAGTAGTCCTGGACCCGGCGCTCACCATGGAGGCCCAGGTGTCCGCCGTGTCCAGGGCTGCCTTTTTCCACCTCCGTAGAATTGCCCAGATTCGTCCGTACCTGGATGGGGACTCCCTTAGAACAGTGGTCCAGGCGTTGGTGATCTCGAGACTGGACTATTGCAACGCACTCTACATGGGGTTGCCCTTGAAGCTGATTCGGCGTCTGCAGCAGGTCCAAAACGCGGCGGCCAGACTGGTGGCGGGTGTGCATCGATTCGAGCACATCACCCCAGTTCTGGCCCGCCTGCATTGGTTACCCGTTGCAGCCTGAATCAGATTCAAGGTCCTGGTTTTGGTTTACAAAACCCTCCATGGCCTAGGACCTGGCTACCTGACAGAGCGGATCGACCAGCGGTCAACTTTGGCCCGTCCAACTAGGTTGTCGCGGGCGCACATGCTGCGCGTGGCCACGCCCAGGGAGGCTCAGAGAACTTCCACTCGCTCCCGAGCCTTCTCTGTGGCTGGCCCGACGCTTTGGAACCATCTACCAGCAGAAGTGCGCCTTGCAGAGTCCCTGCCTGCCTTCCGGAAGGCCCTTAAAACCTTTCTCTTCCGGGAGGCATTTGGATGATTTTTTTTTGTTCTTCTCCCCGCCATCGCCATCTCCTACACTTTGCTGTTTTACCTGTTTAGTTTCTATAATATTGTGGAATTTGTTGTTTTCTTATATGTTGTAAACCGCTCGGAGTTCCCGACCAGGAAGACGGGCGGTATATAAGTCCCACAATAAATAAATAAATAAATAAATAGTATAAGTTTTTCCAAGTTCTGGTGTCTCTCTCCATAATGATATAGGCATGGCCTTATTTTGCCACTGCTGAAGCTTCAGGACGTCCAGGGCAATTCGAAATTAAAAAGTTTTTTAATGCCTCTCATGTGAGAATTATCATTCTACTTTTTGAAAATGTTTTCTGTGTGCAGTCATATTCAACATATTCAGAGTATCTTTTGTGTTTCATAAAATAATGGCCATACACACAGAGAATGTAACTTCCTAAGTAGCACAAAAATTAAAGGGAACTCATGAATCACGAGGCAAGGCATGATCCTGTAATTCAGCAAAGATGCAAATTGACTGGTAGAACAGGAAAGATTGACTAATAGAAAAGGAAAGACTTGTCTGATCACTGAACACTGTGATTCTTTTTTTAAAGAGATTTCTAAAATTAATGAACATTGTGTTCTAAGAAACTCTTTTTTCTCAGTTAGAATTTCTGTGCTCAATAGCCCTCAAAATTTCTCATTTCTTATTTGTGTTCTGTTGATTGCACACTGAACATACGTATTACAAAATGTAAACAAAATTTCAGGGTAATTTAGAAATACATCTATTCTATACTACATGTTAGCTGTGCAGAACTCTTATTGATGAGTTGAATTACTAGAATAACTATCAAAGCAGCATTGAGACATTGCTTACCATAAGATACAGTTTGGCCTTATGAGATAGAAGTACTACTACTCAATCAGCAAAACTGTCTGTGGCATCATTTATCAGTTTTTGTCAAAAGTGTAAAATTTCAGAAGATGAAATGTGTCCATTTCCAGTCCATTGATACTTTTGCATGTATTAAATCATGACAAGTTTTGAATGTTACTTTTTAATGTACAAAATTGTATTTTTATGTAACTCATATGCAATTTCTCTAATTTACCCATTTTTAATCTTCTTCTTCCAACATGTGAACTCAGGTTTCTGAGCCCAGAATAACACTACAAAATGTCGTGAAGGTTGCAGGTCCAATCGCAACTTGGTTGATTTACATATTCTTCTAAGAAATGGACATCAAGACAGTCTGCTTAAACATGGTGAACAAAAGTGTTATTGTCAGAGAAAACATTTTTGCTCTACTTACTTATGGTTCTGAAGTCCTGTAATATGGTTAATTCTTTGCAGTCATTATAATGACAGCATTTTCAATGCCCAGAAGAAAATAGCATGTAACCTAAACACAGTACCACATGAGAAACTGTTACTGTTTGTTGTCAGCCTGAAGTTGATTGATGCAATTAAGTGTTCCTAGATGAAAAAATTGGACAAGAAGCCCCACTTCACATTTCTCACAGTGTTCACAGTTTACCATCTGCTTATCAAATACCTTTCCTCCACATTCTCCCACAATACTTGTTGAGACAGAACAGTCATCAGGGTTTTAACTTCCCACTCACATTCTTATATAAAGTGATTTTTTTTTTGAAAATTTCCACGTGTAGAAAGATCTCAAGGTAGCATGTGCAGGAATAACTGGAATGGAAGATGAGTCCTGTCTCATCTTTACAAATGGCCTGATTAGTTGATGACAGTTGCTTATACTGTTAAACCTTAATATTTTGTCAGGGTTGATTATATCCCCCCCTTCCTCAGTTGTACTCCCCATGGCATTTGAGGCAGAGTAGCTGTTCATGTTAGAGCCTCACCCTGGGAAAACCACCTTCGTGATCATGGTATCTCCCCTGCCAGGTAAGTATATAGTGTGAAGGAGTGTGCAAAGTACATATTCTACAAAGTTTTTTGCAATAATAATAATAATAATAATAATAATAATAATAATAATAATAATAATAATAATAATAATAATAATAATAATAATAATAATACCCCAAGCTGAAAAATGTCCATGTAATTTCAATCAGTGGGGATAGCATTTCTAAAATATTTCATTCTGCTCTGTGAAAACAGAAGGAAAGAGCTGCGCCATTGTGGGGAACCCAAGCGCTCACGTTTTTTCATGATATTACTTATTGCCTATCCTGGATTTTGGAGGACGTTGATGGCCTACATGGTTATGTTTCTTTTTTCAATCAGTTTATGTCAGCATAAACAGATCAAAATATGCTGGTTTTTTACAGATTTTACTATGAGTGAGTGAATCAGAGCTGTAAAAATGAAGAGCAACACATGAACATTTCTACTGTTAATAAGTACTTTTGCCACCAGCATACAGTAGTATGATTAAAAGGATAAGGGCTATTGATAGATATAAAAAAGAAGTACAGTAAATTAATGATTGACCTGCTTCTGTACTCTTTCTTCCACAACTTCAGCATTCAGTACAAGATGGATTCTATTAAAGCATAATACATTTTAGGAATAATTAGGCTGGCATGCCAAGGTAAAGAAGGCAAAATCTCTTGATAACAAAATAGAAGGATTAGCACTGAAAGCAACATAGTAATGTTCTGAGTGTCCCTGACCTGTTACATTTGACCGGGCAACCTTAAGAGGAAAACAATGTTGCATATCCTTGTCTTCCAAAACAGTTCACCACAGGTAATTTTAATAGGGTTGTTAATATTCCGGCATGGTTCCCAGCCAGATGTACCACATTTAAGCACTATCCTTACAGCTATGCCGGGACTGTTGACATTGCATGTTAGTAATGGAAAATTGCCATGGCACCAAACAAACATCTTCATTATATGGAATCGCATTGCTAATCTACAGCCAAATGCAGCTTGAGGCGGAAGGAGAGTTTAGATTGCATCCATCTGTATGCTATCACTCCAGGTGGCAGGTCGTTCTTCAGAATTAGAGATTGAATCAGTCTTTCCATCATCAATAAGCCCTGCTCCACTACGAGTGTCTGTCAATCCAATATTTTACTTTCAGCAGCAGAAGGGCCACATGGAATGGTAATGAAATTTAGTTCTTAGATACGTACCACAGGGATCTATCTAAAAAAAAATGGAATCATGAAGTGGATAGCATTCCGTGTCTGTAAATGACTTGGTTTCAGACAGAAGCTTGTCCCTATGATCTGCTCAAGAAAATCTGTCTGCTTTGTACAAATATAGCTTGAGTACCTACTGAGCATTTCATTACTGTACAAAATTAATTAATATTTGGAAGCTCGTGGCATTAGACTCAGAAAATTGAGAACAGCAGAGATCTTCTGTTTTTCTGTCTCTCTAATGACAATGTTCTATATGTCAATTGAAAATATGACCTTTGATAAAGCTACTTGATATGAATTAAGATCATTTCCTTGCCTAACTATTCAATATGGGATGTTATAATGAAAAACCCAAGTAAGAATGTTCTTCTTGAGTACTTGGATTGGTTCAATAGAAATATCCTTGAATGCCCAAGTCTCCCACTCTGGTGTCCTTGATACAAAAGTGGAACAGGTGATACCTTTAGGCTGCATCAAGATGTATGTTGTTCTACCTTCCCAAAGGTATACAACTTGTTGCAGGCTATAATTCTTATATTGAACTAGTCAGGAGTAGAGATGGGCACGACTTGAAAAAATTTTTTTTCGAGTTGTCGTTAGTCGGGCCAGTCCCATTTCGGGTCGTTTCCGGTTTTCGTGAAAATTCGCCAAAATTAGTCGGTTCGTTTTTTCGTTTTTTTGTTGTCGTTAGTACTGGTTTTTTTGGGGGGGGGAGCGGGCTCCTGGAGGCACCTCTGTGGGGTGGGTGCCTCCTCTGGCCCGCTATAAAGGGAAAGTGGGCTCCTGGAGGCACCCGTGGGTGCCTCCTATCCTCACCCACTAGGAAGGGGAAGCAGGCTCCAAGAGACACCCCTCTACATGGGGGTCTCCCTTCCTCACCTGCTGCTGCTGCAAATGCTATGCAATAGCCATATGGATATTGCATAACATAATGTGCAGACGTGAGACCAGTGTGAGAATGATAGGGTCATACCCGCCCTTCACAAGTCTCTGGCACCACCATGTCTCACACAGAAGGGAATTGTACTTGCTGCGTGTAGTGCAATGCAAGCAAGTAGATCTGGCTTTAAGGTGGCTTAGTGCAAGAGCTAGGGTTAGGCTAGTGACGGGTAAGGTTACGGTGGGCTAGTGGGTTGCACCTCTGGGTGCCTCTCTGACCCACTAAGAAGACAGTCTGTGACGTATGGGTACGGAGTCACGGGTTAGGGTTAGGGCTAGGGCAGGTTTTAGGGGGCTTTTTGGCATATCCCAGAAGTCTCCATGGCCAAGTGGCCATGCGACTGGTGGGATGGCTCCAAAAATTTGCATGGTTGTCCACTCCCACATGGCTGGCCACTTGGCCAGCCCATCATTGCGCACTGCACAGGTGTAAATAAAATAAAATAAAATAAAATCAATGGAGGACAGAGGAGGAGAGGAGAGACATTTTGTTGCAAGAAAAAACCCACTGCTACTGTGAAAAATCTGGCAGTTTATAAATTTTCGCGTGTTTCTGTTGTGCTTGTGTGTTTTTGGACCACGATTTCAAAAACAATATTGCGTTCGCCGGCCCATTTTGGATCCCCCGCCCGCACCGCATGGCATGGCGATGGCGACTCGCGAGTCCGGCTGCCCAGGACGGGGGGGAGGTGGGACCCCCCCTCCAGAAACCACCCCTCCGGTAGGTGCCCTGCGCCCTTAGTCAAGCAGGCATTTTCCCGCCTGCTTTTTTGGCCCGGGAATGGGTGGGGGGAGAGTTTAAAAGTTTTTTCCTGTGCCGTCCGTGCCACTTGCTTGCGCTTTAATTGCGGCGGCCGGCGGCCGGCGAGACTGGGCTTTTTGCTGGCTGCGAGCCTGCGGCGAGTCCCACCAGAGCAGCCGAGGACGGGGGATGAGGGGGGAGGCCGGGGACCTCCAGAAACAACCCCTCTGGTAGGTGCCCTGAGGCACGGCAGGCATTTTCCCGCCTGCTTTTTGGCCGGGAACCGGGTTTTTTTAACTTTTAAAAACTTTTTTTCTGTGCCGCGTGTGGCATCGCGCGATCTCGCGATGCAAGTAATGAGCACGACAAATCAGACCAAAATTGTTCGTTCGTCGGTTCGAGCTCGAAGTCTGGGGGAGTAATTCCCGTTACCATTTCCGTAGAGTAACGGAACCGAGTAACGGAAACGGAAACGGGAATACCGCTAAGTCGTGCCCATCTCTAGTCAGGAGTGCTGAGTGTTTCTATGACAGGTCATTCCGGGTGAGTCAGTGGAAGCCTGCTTTTAGTTGACATTTTCTGGCCATTTCCTTGTGTTTGAATAAGAAGCCATGGCAAGAGACGATGTTGTTCCTTACCTTCATCCACAAACACATAAACATATGTCATATTGTGATTATAAAGGACAGTTCATTTCTTCATCAGGACCACTGACCAAATAGCCGAGCTGTATATCCTATCAACATAAATATCTTTCTAGCCCAGTGTGCCATATTCAGCTATCTTCTGTATAAGCTTTGATGAATGAATATGGGCTGTTATCTTGTACATGGTGCTACAGGGAAAGTAGAGGGATGCAAATTGAAATGTTGGTTATAAAATGGGTGCCCTTCTTTTGATTTTAATGTCGCTAAAATGTGGACTAGAGGATTTGCTTTTTTCTCTGACTGCTCACAGATGCAGCTCCACTCGGAGGTGTGTGGCTCTTTCTCTCCTTTCCTTCAATGGACATTTGAAAACTCTTTTAAGAGGATTTTGATGTGTCAGCAGGCAGCTGATATAGGGAGGCATTTGAAAATCTGGCTCATAGTAATGCTTTTAGATATCTATATATGTTAGTTTCAGATTGCCACACAGAATGCAACCATTGAGTCTGTTGAGAAAAAAATTTGCTGAGGCTCTGAATCTAGCTACTATATATAAAAGAAATAACTAGTTGAAGCAAAACTACCTAAAAACTTTCCAGTTGAAAACCCATAAGGAATGGAATGCTACCAGACTAGAACAATATGATACCCCTAAATACTTAGTAGTTACACTGGATCAAACTATCACTTTCAAGAATCACTGTTTAAAAATAACAAACAGGTTTTTCCTAGGAACAACATTCTGAGGAAAATAATGGGTACAAGATGGGGTGCCCAAACACACATATTAAGAATGTCTAAACTGGCCCTATGTTGCTCTACAGGAGAATATGCTAGCAAAGATCAAAACACAAAAAAGCAGGTGAATGTGGCCTTAAATGTAATAGTACAACTGGACAAGGATTGTTCAAAACTGGCTCCAAAGAAAAAGGTGCATTACTTAGCTGGCATTCCTCCACCAAAGTTCCACCGGGAAAATGATGGACAGAAAGTCAAAGTGATGTCCTCAGAAATACATTTGTTAATTGCTCATCATCCACCAAAGCCAGGAGGTGGTATAGTTTCCTCAAAATACCTGGCTCTCCAAAAAAATCAGCCCCCACAGACCACCCTAGAAATATGTAAGGAGAGCAAGAAAATACCAGGTAACTGGCAGAACCATATTATTCTCCACAGCCTGACCAAGAATAACCATGGCCCAAATGGAAAGCATTACACAGACTGTGCACTAGGGTTGGAAGATCAAAGGATTATCTGAGGAAAATGGGGCTTCCCTATAGAAGACACTTTGTGTGAATGTGGAGAAGAAACCAATGCCCTTCAACATGCATGGAGGAAGATCATATATTGGCAAGAGAGAATGCTGTTGATGTGGCCCCGTGTTGTGTAAATGTTATCTAGTCTCTTTAGTTTTATTTTTGCTTTTATAAATCATTTTATATACCTTTTTATACATAATAATTGTGTAACTTATTTATATTCTACTTAACAGTGTATGTTTATCTGTCAGTATAATTTGTTGGTGCTTTTGGCATGCAGAAATAAATAAGGTTTCAGATTTTAATTGCTATGTTCTTTATTTAGTGTAAATTTTAAATGTGTGCCTGCCTGCTACCTTAGGTCCCTACTAGGGAGGAGAGCAGGATAAAATGTAAATGCATACCCTCTTGTAGCTCCACTGTTAACCTTGTATAGATGAATAACCATTATTACAGTTATCAAGGCAAAATTAAAAACTTGTACTGCAACTGCTAGCCAGGACTATTTTTATAGCACTTTTCTCACCCATATTCACTTCTTTTGCTAAACTTTGCAATAGTAACATTGGGCATATGAGATATTGGATGAATGGTTGCACTCTTCCTTAATGGGCTTTGAGTTGCTGATGGAATGGGCATGAACCATGATTTCGTAGTGTGACACATCAGTGACACAGGTGTTCTGCAGGTGCCCTGGATTCTTCAACTGCCTATTCCCATGGGCACCCACTCAGAGGAGAAGGTGGGGCAGAGAAATCTGGGCTCTGCCAGAGGAGACAGGGGAGGGAAGCCAAGGCACTCATGAAAAACCTGTGCCACTGATATGCTAAGCAGTGCTGAACAACCACAATATGGTTCATGTACATTGCTGGTTGACTAGGCAAGAATTAATGTGCTAGGACAGTGATGATGAACCTTTTGGAGACCAAGTGCCCAGACTGCGATTCAAAACCCACTTATTTTTCACAAAGTACCAATATGGCAATTTAACCTGACTACTCTGGGTTACAAATGCTTCAGGTGGTATCGTGAATGAAGAGCAGCCTTTGGAATTTCCTGCAGCCACAGCACCCTCGATATTGCCGTGGGAAGTTCAAAAACCCGCTGTTTGAATCTCGCTTTCCCAAAGGGTGCTACCTTTCAAGAATATGAGGATCGAAGAGCAGGGGTGCTACCCTTTGGGAAAGTGAGGACTGAAGAGCAGTTTTTTGTGTTCAAAACCACAGAAAATTCAAAATCCTGCTCTTTGATCCTCATTTTCCAGAAGGGTAGCATTGGACGCTACCCTTTGGGAAAGAGATGATCCAAGAGCAGGGGTGCTACTTTTTGGGAAAGTGAGGATTGTAGAACAGGTTTTTGATTTCCCGCGGTCACAGCACTCCTGCTGCCTCCACAAAACTCTCTGCATGGAGTCGTTTCGAGACCACTAAAATGGCTCTGTGCAGAGAGCTGTCCAAAGGGGAGGCAGTGCTTTGTGGCCTCCTTCATAGCCCCAGTTTATTATTAATTAAATAAATAAATAAAGTTATATAGCAACAAGGCCACTCTGGGCAGTGTACAAATAATTCAACAAACAAAGCAAGAACAGTATACAATGTAAAAATGAAGCTAATAAGCAAAATGAATATACAGTGGTACCCCGACTTAAGAGCAGCTCGATTAAAGAGCAACTCAACTTAAGAGCAGAAAACTGCTGTCATTTTAACTGCTGCCTTACAAATTTTAGATATGGTCTGCTCGACTTATAATTTGCTTTCCATTTTTTTATTTTTTAACTTATTTTTTTCATTTTTTTTAGATAGGTACCCCGGCTTAAGAGTAGTTCAACTTAAGAGCATGCATTCAGAATGGATTAAATTCGTAAGTCGAGGTACCACTGTAACTAAATCAACAATGACATCATAAAAATCACTCAAGGAACAGAGGGATAACTAAAACAGAAAGGGCAGATTAAAGATCAGCAAATCAAGAAAGGACGATAGCCAGAGAAAGGCTTTCTATGTAACCATGAGTTGAGATGTTTTTTTGAAAATTAACAGTGCAGGGGCCAGACAAATCTTGGAAGGAACCTGATTTCATAAGTGAGAGGCTGCCACAGAAAAAGTCTGGTTCCTCATTTCTGATTTCTGGGCTTCCTTTGGAGTGGGCACCCTCAAGTGACCTGCTTGAGAACAAGTGCTTTGGGCGATATTCTGTGGTAGGAGCCGTTCTGACAGATAGCAAGACCCAAAATTGTTTGGGGCTTTGTATGTCAGCATTATTACCTTGAAGTCAATGCAGGAATGGATTGGCAGCATTAGCTTCCAAGGCAGCCCCATGTGGAGTGCACCACAGTAGTCTAATCTTGAGACTATGGCTGCATGTATCAATGTAGTGACAGTGCCAGGGTCCAGGAAGGTACCCATTGAGTGATGCCCATAGAGGCATGGCTGAAAAGTTAATGGACTATGAAGGGGCCCACAAACCACTGCCTCTCCTTCACCTGGCTCTCTGCACAGAGCTGTTTTGAGACCACCAAAATGGCTCCATGCAGAAAGCCAGGTGATGGGGAGGCAGTGGTTTGTGTGTTCCTTCTTAGCCCCAGTTTACTCTCCAGACCTACTGCTTTCGGGATGCCCAGAGTGGCATAGCTGGAGAGTAAACCGGGGCTAAGAAGCCCACAAGCTGCTACCTCTCCTTTGGCCAGCTCTCTGCATGGAGTACAGTGTCATAATCTGAGCAGAAGGGGAAGTGCAGTGGCTGTGAAGGGGCGATGTCACATGCCTACAGAAAGGGCTCTGCATGCCACGTGTGGCACCCGTGCCATAGATTTGCCAACACTGTGCTAGGATTTTTCCACCTTTCTATGTGTTTTCAATTTTTGCCTGTTGGCTTTTTTGCCATGATCAGAAAGGTGACCATAGGTGGGCTCTTCCTGTTTCTTTCTCTCTGGGTATTTAAGGCCTACCACTTTCCTGAAATTGGTGGAACCGTGTACCCGTATTTCAGTCCAAAGTCACAGCACTTTGTGTTTCCCCATTCATGGGAACGGAGATACAGAAATGCTCCCCTACTATCATAGACCAGGATAAAAATCAGTTGGAGTGTTGTCAAAGGAAACATGATGTATGTACCTATGTATGTACCTTTATTTGGACATGATTAACATCTGCATGAGCAAGGGAAACAGTGGCTTGGAAGAAGCACTAAGTGTACAGTTAGCAAGCCAGACTGCTGCAGAAGGGTAACGTGGCAAATGCAGTCGGTGGACATGTTATGTCAGCCTGGCAGGAGGAAATGAGGAGAGAAGCAGATGAAATTACTAGGAAAACCCTGTGTCCCACCTAAGGCATTTCTGTGTCACACTTGTAATAGCCTATCACAGGTGGAAAACCAGTCACCTAGACCAAGAGTTGTAGAGTGATGGCTGTAGTAACAAAAATATTTATAGAAAGGGGATGACTCAGTACTACTTTGTGAAAAAATCTAAAGAGTTAATTTGATACTTCTACATTTTCTTTCCCTTTTCCAAGAGTTTGTGGTAAGATTGAGCCATTTCTACAATATGCTGTCTAGAGATGGGCACGACTTAGCGGTATTCCCGTTTCCGTTTCCGTTACTCGGTTCCGTTACTCTACGGAAACGGTAATGGGAATTACTCCGCCAGACTTTGAGCTCGAACCGACGAACGAACAATTTTGGTCTGATTTGTCGTGCTCGTTCCTTGCATCGCGCGATTGCGCGATGCCACGCGGCACAGAAAAAAAGTTTTTAAAAGTTAAAAAAACCCGGTTCCCGGCCAAAAAGCAGGCGGAAAAATGCCTGCCGTGCCTCAGGGCACCTACCAAAGGGGTTGTTTCTGGAGGTCCCCAGCCTCCCCCCTCATCCCCCGTCCTGGGCTGCTCTGGTGGGACTCGCCGCAGGCTCGCAGCCAGCAAAAAGCCCAGTCTCGCCGCTGGCCGCCCGCAATTAAAGCGCAAGCAAGCGGCACAGACGGCACAGGAAAAAACGTTTAAACTCTCCCCCCACCCATTCCCGGGCCAAAAAAGCAGGCGGAAAAATGCCTGCTTGACTAAGGGCGCAGGGCACCTACCGGAGGGGTGGTTTCTGGAGGGGGGGGTCCCGCCTCCCCCCCGTCCTGGGCAGCCGGACTCGAGTCGCCATTTCGCCATGCCATGCGGTGCGGGCGGGGGATCCAAAATGGGGCGGCAAACGCAATATTGTTTTTGAAATCGTGGTCCAAAAACACACAAGCACAACAGAAACACGCGAAAATTTATAAACTGCCAGATTTTTTACAGTAGCAGTGGGTTTTTTCTTGCAACAAAATGTCTCTCCTCTCCTCCTCTGTCCTCCATTGATTTTATTTTATTTTTTTTTTTTTTACACCTGCGCAATGATGGGCTGGCCGAGTGGCCAGCCATGTGGGAGTGGACAACCATGCAAATTTTTGGAGCCATCCCACCAGTCGCATGGCCACTTGGCCATGGAGACTTCTGGGATGTGCCAAAAAGCCCCCTAAAACCTGCCCTAGCCCTAACCCTAACCCTTGACTCCGTACCCATACGTCACAGACTGTCTTCTTAGTGGGTCAGGGAGGCACCCAGAGGTGCAACCCACTAGCCCCACCGTAACCTTACCCGTCACTAGCCTAACCCTAGCCATTGCACTAAGCCACCTTAAAGCCAGATCTACTTGCTTGCATTGCACTACACGCAGCAAGTACAATTCCCTTCTGTGTGAGACATGGTGGTGCCAGAGCCTTGTGAAGGGCGGGCATGACGCTATCACTCTCACTGGTCTCACTGTCTGCACATTCTGTTATGCAATATCCATATGGCTATTGCATAGCATTTTGCAGCAGGAGGAGGGGAGACCCCCATGTAGAGGGGTCTCTTGGAGCCTGCTTCGATAGGAGGCACCCACGGGTGCCTCCAGGAGCCCACTTTCCCTTTATAGCGGGCCAGAGGAGGCACCCACCCCACAGAGGTGCCTCCAGGAGCCCGCTCCCCCCCAAAAAAACCAGTACTAACGACAATGAAAAAACGAAAAAACGAACCGACTAATTTTTGCGAATTTTCGCGAAAACCGGAAACGAGCCGAAATGGGACCGGCCCGACTAACGACAACTCGAAAAATTTTTTTTTCAAGTCGTGCCCATCTCTAATGCTGACTAAACAGAAAAGCAAAAAAGTACACAGAGAAATGTGATTTCTACTACTGTATAAGTAAATGTCAGCCTTGTTACACATATTCAGTGATTTTCTTAATGAAAACGTCAGCATAACCCTGGCATTTTCCTCTTTTCATTTAATTCTTCCACTCCCCTTTCATCTGCTAGCTGACCTTTGCATACACTTGGTAGTTTGCCTAGGGTGCTGTCACACCTCCATTTCTATTCTGTAATGATGGTCATTTGCTGCCAGGTTCAGATAGGATTTCAGAGAAACAGTTCAAAGACCTTGTTCCAAAAAGAATCCATATATATGTTGGGGTTAATGCAAGTCAAACAGAAGAATGAGCAGGGGTGGGGGTGAGGTGGAGGGGGTGGCCATTTTGCACATTCATTTGGCATCACAGAGAATGTCTATGAGATGTGATGATACACAAGAAAGTGTGTGTATTATTACTTATTCCCTCTGAGGCATGTTGCTGAATGTCAGTTTTAATTTGAACAGATGAGTTTGCGAATGTCCAAAGAAGGAAAAGATGCAAACATACTGAGAAGTAGCAATGTTTTGAATGATATCTTAATGTTTGAATTTTCTAAATGGTCTCTAGAATCATCCAGAGACTATGAATGCGCTCCAAAATTCAAGATCCACAAGACTTTGGAGACTTCTTCCTTAACTTTGCAATTCTCAGACCCTCAAAATGGCAAACTGGACCATAAAAGCCTTTGAGGGTTAAGATTTGCCATTGAAACACAATTATCCTCCCCATGAATAGGCTATGAAAGGCCTTTTTGATAAATGGGAATTGACTAGTGGTTACTTGGGGATCCTTAGATATCTTCCTTAGGCTACATTTTGCCAATATTTGACCAATATTAACTCCAGTCTTGCTGCATCTTTTGCATTCAGATAACATACACTGCTATACATCGTATACCCACACGCTTATACAGGGTATGAACACAGACACAGGCACATCTTAAAACAGTTTTAAAAATAGATTACCCTCCCACACACATGCATGCAGCCCAAGAGGCTGCTGAGGTTTATTCCATGCCATATGGATTTATTGCAACTGGGACACAGTTTTAATTTAGTTGCGACCTACAACTGGCAAACCACTCCAGTATTCCTGCCAAGAGAACTCCATGGACATGGGGTCACGAAGAGTCGGTCACGACTGTAATGACACAACACACACACACCCTTAATTTGGTTCTCCACGTTGATGTTCCCTCAGGTGAGAGCTGAACAAGACAAAAACAGTTTGTTTCATTGGCAGTGCAAACCACGCTTTCTCTAGTCAAGAATGGGAAGAAATGAAACATACTGTGAGACTGCTGTTCTTCAGCTCATGTAGGCAGAGAGAAAGTATTGAAGAGAGCTACAAAGATTGATTTATTGATTGACTGACTGACTGTTACTGACTGACTGATTGGTTTCATTTACCCCATTAATACAATGAACTATTTTACTGTTTGGCTCTTCCACCAGGGAAGCCATTACTGGTAAAAAGCATCCCATGGAATGTTCAATCCCCATGAGAGGGCGTTTATACACGACCCCTAAGCTCCGCCGCAAATGGCTGCAAGGTCCGGACCTTAAAAATGTTTACCCACCAGCTCCGGACTTTGCAGACAATTAAGTGCGACCCCACCCACTTTAGCAACACCAAACAGCAGTTTTCTTGTACCTGCTTTTTGGAGGTGACAAATATTTGATCCGGTGTAAGGATAGTGAGTGCGGGGCTCTCCTGGCTTCTGTTTGTTCTTTTTTGCGCCCCACCCCTTTAAGAGATCTGAATGCTGCCTGGAACAAAACGGAGGTAAGAAGGCATTCTTTTCTTTCTTTTTTCTCCGTCCCTCAGGCAGCCAGCAACCAGGAAGTGCAGAGGGGGGTGGGGACAGAGGAAGAGCGACGAACCCCTAAGATCTCTGGTCCGAATTTAAGTGGCCAGCGGATCTTAGGGGTCGTGTAAAAAGGCCCAAAGTTTGCCTGAAAGTTGTTCATACCATAAAATGATACAATTGTGTCAGTCTGTCAGAAAAACTTTATTTCTTTGTTCTCTCTTTCACACGAATCTGAAAGAAAGAGAGAGACAAATCTGGAACAGAGAAGTACTACTACTAGCGTTAAACTCATTTTTCTCAACTGAAACCATTCACGGGAATTAGCATGGCAATTAGCAGGGCTTTCCAACTTTGAATAGCATAAGGTTCACTTTTTTCTCCCAAATGACCCATCTACTTTGATCTCCCAAGAGCCCCCGTGGTCTACTTACAGGAATGTGTGCTGGCCTTCCGGCCAGGCTGGAGAAAGCCAAGCGTGCACAGCTCTGTATGGGTAAGGGCATCAGGTCATCATATATCCTCTGACAAGTCCCAGGAAATGCCACAGAAATATTAGCCACCATACCAGCCACACGGCTTTGGAATTGCACAACACTGGCTCTTCGGCTTGAATACAGAGGTGGGCACTGCCCCTAAAGTTGGACACAACTAGCACGCATATGTGTGGGTAACCTTTACTTTATTAACGTTTATAAGGTCAGTGGTGCAGAACTGCCAATTTGGGAAATGCAAGAGTTTAGCATTTTGGAAGATGTCATTCTGTGCCCAGACATAGTGAAGGATTTTCAGATCGCTGGTCTGACTTCTCACCATCTGACACATCATTTCCTGGGTTTTCATCAGATTGGTGTGTTTGAGGCCTGTCCAAAGGGGGGGGGGGAGAGATGGGGAGTTTAAAAAGAAAAGAAAAGAAACAGGAAAGGAAAAGGAAAAGGAAAAGAAACTTGAAGGAGTTTTAAAGAGCTCCTTCTACAAAAGGTTTGAGCAGTCTGACAGTCAGTCAAAAAGGAGCTTGCTTCTGTGAACCCATACTATATTTCAATTGTCTAAGATGCTGCCATTGGGGCAAGACAGAACTGGGAATGGTTAAAAGCCCAGTACATTTGACCATTAAAGGTTTTCCTACGAGTCAACAGATGTGAAGCGCTGTTAGAAAGACCTGTGTGTTCAGAGTGCCAAGACGTTGCCTTATAATATCAGTATTCTCGCTGGAGCATTCATAATTCAGATAATACTAGTGCTGTGAAATTCACAAAGGGTTAAACGAAGTAGAGTGTTGACCTATTTGAGCAGAAGATTGATCTGTTATTAAAATCTATTTTCCACAAAGCATAACAAAACATGTTTAATAAAACAACTAGGTTATTTTTTTTGACAGGCTTCTCCCTTATCAGAACCCTATTATAGTTCTCTGCTCTTTACCTGTAACACCTGTAATCAGTTTTTCTCATAAAATCATGGATCAAAGATAGCTGGAATATGGCATATGGAAAGGTGCTCAACAAAATAAGTAGGCTAAAGTAATTAAAGATTTAAATAACGGTTTTCACTTTTACAAGAATTTCAGAGATAGGACAGGTGTGTTTGCCATAAGAGTGACAGACTTAATTTTCAAAATTTACTGTGAGGAGGGTGTTAATTGACTCTTGACCTCAGTTTGTGAGCTTCAAAGTGCTCTATATAAAATAAGATGCTTGTCAGAGTGGAAAGGGACACGAATGTTGCTGGCAAAACAGAGTACTTCATGTTTCTATAACTGTACCCAATCTATCTAATAGATTAGGGTAAATAGCGTTCTCAAATCACTCATATCTTTCTGCCTTGGATCCTTTTGGGGAGAAATGCAGGACAGAAATATTTTAAATAAATACTAAATATATCTTGAAAACAAAGCTCTTTTCTTTGAACTTTTGCAGTGCTTACTAGATTCAAAATGCATGTTACCTGGTGGTATTCACACAAGCTTGGAGAGATTGCACCACTTTAAAATCATTATTTTAAGTACAGTAAGACTCCCGTATCCACTGATTCATTATCCACTGATTCAGTTATCCACGGTTGGCAGAGGAAAAATAAATAAATAATTCAGCACAAATCAAGCTATTGTCACAAATAGCATCTGCAAAGCAAACTACTGTCACAAACAACAGCCATAAAGCAAGGCACTGTAACAAAACAACAGTCATAAAGCAAGCTACTGTCAGGAAACAGCAGGTGTTCTCTCTTATTCATGGTTTTCATTATCCACAGGAAGGCCTGGATCCAATCCCCACCGGATACTGGGGTCCTGCTGTAATAACTCTTTAGAATAGATCTACAGTTTAGCACTTCAGAAACATGCCAATGTAATTGTTAAATACTAGTAGCAGAGGGGCTCACTAGTATAGGCAATTGTGGAATGGTCAGGCTTGATCAATACGATCTAATGAGGTATCACTGTTCACATGGAAATTGCTCCTGCCAACATTTTGAAGTGGTTTAATAAAGGACCCATTTCAGAATGTTGGCAAATTAATAACTTCTGCTCAGGAGAGGGCAGGGAGAATGTTTTGTATGTGTGTGTGTTTGTGTGTTTGTGTTTATTTGTTTGCCTGCAGTTAAATCCATCCTAGTGTTTCTTGGCTGGTCCTTTAAGTCAAGGCAAAGATAAAAGTTTTTATTTACTTTTTCAGTGGCTGATGCAGCACATAGTCTATTTGTAGTGTGTGTGTGTGGGGGGGGGGCTTTTCACTTCTCCTGCCTTCTCCTGAGCAGAATTAATTATCTGCCAATATCCAGAAGTAGCTCAGTTATTAGGCCACTTCACTATATCTGCAAATTCAAACTGGAAGATTTGTTTTCGGTCAGTTCCAGTGATAACACAAGCTGGAGCTGATTCAAACGATCTTTCTTGCACTAGAAAAGTAGAAGCCCTTTGACAGGGACCAGAAAGTTATGGGTAGGAATGCTCCGAAGGAAAGCTGGTGTATTCTAGCAAAGACATTGTCAGATTGCTTCTTTAAGACTACACCAGCCCACCCCCTGCAGTGCTCTAAACAGAGGGCTAAACAGCTTGTGCAGTCAGATTCTATGTCAAAATAACAAGCTTCTCATACTAGTGGGTACTGCTTAATTACTCTTACAGTACTTTGAGAGCAGAAGAATTGCACATGAAAATGAATTTAGATTTCAGTGCTATTCATATGTGTTCTCTGCCTCTCTGTTTCTTTCCCCCTATGTGTATGTGCAGTGTGACCTGCTAGTTACAACCAAAGAAACATCCTCAATAGCTACCCAATTCTTGTTTGTTTTAATATCCATTAGATAAATAACCATGCACTGTCAAATCAATTCTGACTTAGGGAAACCCTTTTTAGGATTTTCCAGGCAACAAATACTCAGCGATGGCTTACCATTGTCTTCTTGGGATGCCCCGGTCCTGTGCATGTTGTCCAGGTATGCACAGTCTGGCTTTATTCACAGGAGGTACAGCAGAATCAAACTCCACAGCCAGATACCTAAATGACTGAGCTATTCAGCCAGCAGATAACTTTTCCACTCTACAGGGGAATATATTCTTTTGTGGAGAAGCTTGAGAAATTTCTTCACTCTACCTTTGAAACTGAACAGATCTGGTCTACACTCCTGGACTAATATGCAGACCAAAAACAGAGGCCATTTTCAGTGTTTACATTGCTCCAGAATACTATACTACATTCCTCAACTCAAAAATATAATAAACCACTATACGTATAGAGATACTTGCTTTTGGGAAAACTACATATACATTTGCATTTTGTGGGGAGCAAAATTAATAATATACGTTTTCAGGAATATTTAGCTCTAAATTGTTCCATAAACAAGATATAATGATTTATTAACCAATGTGATAGAAATTAAAATACTGGATTAGGTCTTGGTAGACCTGCTTGCAAATCCTTCTCATTCAGGAAATCACTCAATAAACCTGAGGCATACAAAATCTCTCAGATTGATCTAATTTGCAAGGGTTCTCTGGGAGTAATATGGGGTAGGAATGAAAGTAATGCTTTAAGTTCATTGGAACTTGAGCTCACTGTTGATAATGCCAAATATTATAAATACAGAATGCAAATCTGATATCGACCAGGAAACCTGATTGATCTGTTCATCACCCTATTTGTAGAAAATAAAGGTTTCAAGAATATTGCATTGCATAACCCACCAATAGAACATAAACTATTCTGATTTTTCCTTAAATTGTGTACAATGATTGTTTATCAGGTCAGAAAGAGATGAACAGGAGCTCTTGAAAAGTAACAATTTACTCTATATTTATATATCTCACATACAGGCTGGTTGTTTCATTTACAAAATTCTTTCCTGGAGAAAAATATGTAGAACTGTTTCAAAGGTAACTTTAAAATATAGTTTATGGACTTTTTGTCTGGTACAGACATTTAAGATCATTTTGATTGCAGAAGAGTAATCTGTTAACCTGAATAAACTTCATAATGATGTGCGTTACTGAAAACAACTCAAGTTTAGGGATGGGCACGAAACGAAAAAATAATGTTTCATTTTGTTTTGTTTCGTGCATACCCCCATTTTGTTTCATTTCATTTCTTATGATTTTTTAAAATTTCATATGAAACAAAATGAAATGGCTTCCCTTGGTCCTAGAGGCACCAGATTTGGTGCCCGGGACTCCAGGAGCCATTTTTAAAGCTCCTGGTGCTGACTGGGCCATGTTTAAAGGGGTCCAGGCATTGACAGCTCAGCAGGAACCCTCAGAAAATGGTCAGGAGGGCAGTTCTGGTGATTGCGCTCCCTACCCCACCATTTTCTGAGGGCTCCTGCCAAGCTGTCAATGGCTGGATCTCTTTAAACCTGGCCAGTCTGTACTAGGGGGACCCCTGTTACCATCTGGGCCAGGTTTAAAGGGATCCAGCCATTGACAGCTCAGAAGGAGCCCAAAAATGATGGAATGAAACAGTTCTTTTCAATGGGAAAATGACAGTTTCATCTATAATGAAATGATGCTTCATTGTTTCATTTCATTTCATTTTGTTACATAACAAAACAATGAAACAGCATTTTGTTTTTCATTTCCTGCCCATCCCTACTCAAGTTCATCATTGCACCCCCTTGTGTTTTGCAATGGCAGGACAACTGCCACATTGATGAAAAACACTAATTCACTGATCATGTCCTGCCTGTCATAGACCAGCAAGCCATGCTTGTTCCAAAATGAAGAAAAGAAAAGAAACAACAAACCACAGCTAATATTAAATATCTGAACATATTTTTCAATAAGAAATTGTGTCTTGTTTTGGATCAACTTTGGTAAATTCTCGGAGGCAGTGTTTTTTTCCTGGTTTCATTCATTAGGAACATATGTTTAGGTTCTGCAGTGTGTGTGTGTGTGTGTGTGTGTGTGTGTGTGTGTGTGTGTGTGTGTGTGTGTGTGTGTGTGTGTGAGAGAGAGAGAGAGAGAGAGAGAGAGAGAGAGAGAGAGAGAGAGAGAGAGAGACCAAATTCCTAGAATGGGGAGTTATTGTAATCTTCAAAAATCTGAAAATCCCATCCCTACCCCTCACTGCTATAAATGGGGAGTTATCTAGTCAGTTCTTTGAATGTTACTGACAGTGTTGGTCATTTTCACCTTTAGAATAAGGAAGTTATCAATACCAATTGTTGGGGGGAAATATTAGCAGTGGTCCTTTATCCTTTTGTCCTTTGTTTCTAGGCCACTGTTCAGCCCCTCTGTGTAGGTTTGATCCAACAGAGGACTTCTTTTGTCCTGAGTTGTTCAGGGGCAGGAAACAAGCCTGTTCTACCACTGCTCTCTACAAATATCTTCAAAAACTTTGGGAGATGCTGCACAGTTGATCACATATTTGCCCTAGATCGGTGGTTCCCAATCTTGGGTCCCCAGATGTTCTTGGATTACAGCTTCCCAAAATGCTTAGCAGCACAGCTAGTGGTGAAGTCTTGCAGGGGTTTTAGTGTAATAACAGCTGGAGATCCAAGGCTGAAAAACACTGCCCTAGATGGATAAGATTTTGCACATCTAGATGGACATATACATATGTGTACACCAATATCTGTGCCTATACCTAAATTTGCATACATTTTCTTCTTGTGGAAATTAAATAACATGGAAATAAGGACATAAGGAGAATCTGCCTTCAGCTGAAAAAACTATTAGTAATTGAATATGGTGAATTACTAAAGCATCCCTAGTTAAAGTAAATTAGCAGCAGCTGAAAATCAATACCAGCACCTGCTGTTTTAAATTCCACAATCATTAAAAAAAAAACAAGCTGACAACAAGATGCCAAATTGGCATTTGTAAATCCTTGGAAATATTCTGCTTCACACTCATGATAATGAGGCTGTGATCAAAAGGTTGTCCCAACTCAGACATGTGCAATTTATGCAAAATTTCAGCTTCTGGAACTCAGTTTCAGTGTCAAAAATTTGAATCTGGTAATGAGAAATATTCTCCCATTTCAGAATCCTGGGACATGCCAGCCCTGTTTAGAGACTTGTTAACCTTGTAGTGTATATGCCCAGAAAATGCTGATACTAGAAATGAATACGCTAACAACAAAGCCTCAGACCTCACATAGAAGAAAGAGTTAAGGTTATCTGAAGTAAGCGTAAATAGTCACATTATGGTGCTGCAGCACAACAAATATTAAAGGCCAACTTGAATCTTCATTATCTCTTTAGAGGCATCCACCCACATCATGTTTTCATTTGATCTGTATGGCTCTACACTGTGCACACACAGTGAATTTACCCGCTAGAAAGCAGATTGTAGCACATAAGCACCTCTGGCGCAGCTCTGCAAGTTTTCAAAACTAATTGAATCAGCATACAAAAATGTTTTCCCTGTGAAATAAATCTCATTATAAGCGACCCTTTCATGACATACACCTCCCAATAATATGCAAATTTCAATTACTTATTTAGTGCAGCTTCCCATATTTCCATGAGAATTCCATTTTGCAGTGGAACTTTTAATAAAACTCCAAATCAGCTTTTGAATACTGTCATTAGCAATGACCTATGCGAGCATAACGATGAGGTATTAAGGAACACTTGGACTGAGAATATAATTAAGAAAACAGAAGGCTATAGCAGTCACCGGAGCACAATCCAAAGTTATTTTCATCAAACTCGAAGCCTTTTGCTTTTTAACAGAATAGAAAATTGAGAGGATAGTATCGTGTCCTGTTTTAAATAAAAACATGGCCCCCTATACAAGATGGGAAGAGTAGTCATAGCCACTGATTCATTCACAGACCCCTTCTGTGATCAGTGCTCAGAGCGAGTGCAATTTAATTAAACATCTCAAAATATTTCTTTTCAATACCTGAATTATGTGGAAGTTGAGTCATGGCAACTAGACTTCTTTTTTTGAGAGATTGAGTCTGTACTGTTCAGAGAGGGATCAGGGAAGCCATTCATGTGAGCATTGAAAACCCCTCTCTCAACAGAGGTGGGGGTCTCAGGCACAATATGTCTGCTAGTTATCAAACAGCCATTTCAACAGTCCCCAGACAAATCAAAAATACTTCACACCTCCACCAACAAGACCATGGCTAATTACTCATATTTTATGGGTGTTGGGAAGGTTGTAAAGGTGGAACTTTCTTAGGCCATTGTTCATCTTATGAGCCTATTTCAGACCAGAGTGACATGAGGTCACAACTAGCTTTCCTCAGACTCAATTTCTCAAAAAAAGAAGTCCAGTTGCCATGACGCAACTTCCAGATAAACTCATCTGGATGACAAAGAATCTTCACAGACATACCTCAATTATGCTAAAACGTAATATGTGAAATAATAGCTGTTGTTACCTGCTGCAGCCTCTGATTTATTGTGCCCCTATGGATGAGAGATCTTCAACATGATTTGCCTCAACAGTAGTATCTGGCTCTTGTGATCTCAAGCCTGTGGTTCTTTTATGAACTTAATCAATTTCATAATTGGTTTTCCTCTTTTCCTGCTGCTTTCCGGTTTTCCCAGCATGTTTACTGTATGGGGCCTAGAAGACTGGCAGGAAGTGAGCTAGAAATATAAAAGAGGAAATTTTACTGCAAAAAGGAGGGAAGGGAAGAATGCCAGGGGAAAAACAACTTATCTTCAGAGAGAGGGGCACAGTTACCTATATCACAGGGGGCTGAGAGCCTCTTGGAGGTAGAAGTGGCAGGCCTCCTTTCACTTGTAGAAGGAGGAAAGTTCCCAGAGGCAGGAACAAAAATGGGAAAAGTTAGACCCAGAGAAAACTTAGGTGACACCCAAGGGGTTGAAGAAGTCGCAAAAGGAGTATCTAAATTAATCGACACAGGGGAAAAAAGTGGATTGGGAAAACTTGGGGGGGGGGGAGAGCATGGAGGCTGATGGGGATACCCCCGAAGAAAAAGTGGGGGGGGGACACTCAAGAAGAGTGAACAGGGAATTGTTGATATAGAGAATCACCTCACAAAGCGAACCAGGGACAGTGAAGGGATATTTAGGAGGACCCCTGAATAGGAGTGTGCTGCAGTGCAAGGTACCAAAGGGAGATGCTGATAAATACAAATAAAATGGGGAGAGAATGTATCCTGGTCATATAGTGCGCTTTCCTATTGGTCATTCCACATCCCTGGTCTGGGTTTAGATTTCCTTTTCATTTCTTGAATCTCCTGGGAGATTCACAGCACAATTCTCTTGTTTTTCCTCTCTTGTTCTCTATTTCTTTGCACTGGTTTTTGTAATACTTCTCTTTGTTTCTACCTGACAGTCATTGAAGAACTACTTTTAGAGTTCTAATATTATGAACTTTTACTTTTATTTTTGCCTGTTCTTTACAATTATTTTTCCTCATCATCTATCTAGATTTTTTTCTTTTTACTACACGAATTATCTTTTTATAATCCTTCCCTAATAATACCTCTGGTTTCAAATCACAGTTCTTCCCACAGTTCATGTAACATCAAATCAGTTAATAGTGCATAGTCTATTTCATGATTAAATATATAACTAAATTAGAAAACATCCTAATTTCTAGACTCCAAGAGTTCACAGAGAGAGATAAGAATAATATGCAATATACTGTATTTCAGTGGAATTTACAGAAGCCTATTCAGGTTATTTGCACATGGATTATGTATTTCCTATTATAATAAAGTGCACTGTAGAGATGGGCATGAACCTAAAAGAAACAAATCAGGGCATTTGTCAAAAATCTCTGGTTCATTGGCTTGTATTAGTTCAGGTTTGTTCAGTATTTATGGAGTGCAATTGTCTGCGAATATCCCAAGACCAACTAGTGACACCCATCTGGTACTGTTCTATATCCATCCCAATTCTTTGGAAGGTGAGAAGGTTCATTTAGGTGGAAGAAAATCCTAGGGAAACTTTCCTTTTAGAATTAACCTTTTCTTGGGATCGAAGCCATCATCTACAAACCTTTGAAAGATTCCGCTTCCAATGCTTCTGTGAATAATTATATAGCTAAGGAAGGAGAAAACATCACAGATGCTTTTCTTGAATAAATTAAACATGCATTATCACATGGAGTTTTGTGCCAAGCAAATGAAAAACATCCAGGCAAATGCTAAATATGTTCAGTAAACACTTATTCTACAAGATACTGTTTTTTAACAAAATCACAAGATTCACGTAATTTTTTTTCCTGTTCCCTGTAGTCTTCATCCCATAAATTAGTTGCAAAGATCTTTGCTTTAAAGAGTCTGTTTGCAAGGCAAAAAAGGGGGTTGAGCTGTGTGGCCATCACAAAACACAAGTGCAAAAATAGGTTACAGGCGATACCTTTATAGGCCATTAATAAATATAAAAAACAAAGAACATTGCAAGCTTTTGAATGTAAATCACTCTTCTTCAAAGCAGGTCCCAGAAGTTCAGACATGGTAAAAGACGTGCTTTACCAGAAGTTTACGTCTAAAGTAAAGATGGGCATGAAATGCCAAAATGTGTTTCATTTTGTTTTTCACTTCTAGTTTTTCCATTTCATTTCATTTTGCCTGAAATTACTTAAAAAAAATCTTTTCCCCATTATTTTTCTCCTCCCCCCGCCCCATTATTTTTCACCACAACGCTTGGTGCCCTTCCGGCCAGTGGGCACTTTTTAAAAGAAAACCTAGCACTTAAATGAGGGTCTGTGTAAAAGTCGGATTGCTGGAATCAAGAATGGATCTTGATTTCATATGATTTTTCATGGGATCCTTCCCAAATCACAATCAAGTCATACATCTCATTTAGAGATGGGCACAAAACGAACTTTCAATTTTTTATTTTTTTTTTTTATTTTTTTTCATTAGCCAATAAAACAAATAACAAACCAACCCATCAAAGAAAAATGAAATGAGACAAAATGGAAATTTCCATTTTATTTGCTTCATTTTTCATTACCCCCCCCCCACTACCTTGTCCTCGTCGCCTGACAGGGAACATAGGCCTGTAGAGGCACTGGCCCCAAGCCAGCGCCTCAAAAAGCCCCTACTGGGGACTTTTTTTGAAAAAATACCCAAAATAAAATACAATAATTTTTTTAAAGAGGAGTGTCGACCTGGCCCCAGGGGTGGCTGGCTCAGCACTCTAAACTAAAGAAAAAATATATAAAAGAATCAGCGCCAACCCAGCCCCAGGGGCTGCGCGGTTGGTGCTTTTTTTAAAAAAAAGTGCCGACCCGGCCCCAGGAGCCGTGCGGTCAGCACTAGAGATGGGCATGAAACAAAAAAAATGGTGTTTCAGTTTTTTGTTTGTCGTTGAGAGGTCTGTTTCAGTTCGTTTCTGTTTGTCGCAAATTTTTGGAAAAATTTCGTTACCATTTTTTGTTTTTTCGTTTGTTGTTTACTACCCGCTTTTTGCACGATTTTTAAAGCATTTCCATGTACAGGCATCCCCCAACGCCCCAGAACAGAGGGAAAACACTACAAAAAGGATGCTGGCAGAGACACAGTATAGACTAGGGATGCAGGGAGGCTGCAAAGGCAGCAGCGGGCGTTGCCCAGGGTGCAAGGCCGCCGCAGAGTGACTGCACTGTGGGGCAAGGGAGGGTACTCACCAAGAGGTACGCAGCATGCATGCACACAGGGAGGCTGCAGGACTGAAGCTAGAGTCGCAGAGACAGCAATCCTACCCTAACTCCCACCAGAGACTGCAAGGAGGACGGGGGGCTGCCACAGCTTTTTATGCCCTCTGTGGCTGCCAGACCTGCCCACTCAGTCTGCAACCTGGGCATGCTATTGGTTGAACATGATCCCATCACAAATCAGATGAAATCAGGTATATCCGTGCCACAGTTCTATATTTTTGTGCCACTGTACAGCCATGCGCTGGAGGATCCATAAATATTATTGTGTAATATTTGGACATTTAAGAGATATATGCTTTGATGGTGATTTGGGAAGGATTGTGTGCAAAAATCTTATGAAATCAAGAGAGCTGCCTTTTATTTTCTTCCCTTTAGTACTTAGTATTTATTTAGTTCTGTTGTTTAAACCTTCCGTCCATGTCCAGGAAATAGTCTGCAAACTTCCCAAGAACTCCTGCTTTTGTTTTGTTTTTGTTCCTGTCTCCCTTTCTTGAATCCAGCAAGGGGTTAATGTTTACAGTTCTTATCTCCCTTTGTCTTGGCTTCTTGACTTTGGGCTGATAATTACCACCTGGATTTTTTTTTCAAGCTCCCTCCCAAGGAGAAGCTATAGATCAGTGATGGTGAACCTTTTAGAGACCGAGTGCCCAAACTGTGACTCAAAACCCACTAATTTTTCGCAAAAGTTCCAATACAGCCATTTAACCTGAATACCGATGGCTGTGAAGGGGTGATGCCGTATGCTCACAGAAAGGGCTCAGAGTGCCACCTTTAGCACCCGTGCCATAGATTCACCAACTCTGCTATAGATACATATGTAAGGATACTATAAATTTGGATCATGCAAATACATCATTTGATTTGAGAAAGGTTGGTCATCTCTCACTTGGCAGTATCCTGCAGGATGACCAACTTGAGAGCATTGCATTGTGTATTCCCTAACTAATAAATTCATTTCAGACAAGGGTGAAATTAAATGCTCCTGAAAGAAATGCACTCACTAGATTTCTGGGTTTTCAGTATGAGCAGTTCATATATTTTCTGTTCTCTGTGGTTTTGCAGCTGTGATGCACTTAAGGAATAGAAATCATGCACCTTGGGCTGATGGCATTATTATTTATACTATAGGCAAGAGACCAAGAAGTTGTTAATGGGTTGCCTTAAGCACTCTCACCCAGCTCTGTCATGTCATGTGTCTTGGGATATTTCATTCATCTTCTACAAAGATAAAAGCATACACAGAGATGTTTTTAGAGACTTCTTTTCAAAGAAAATAAGCTTGTATGCTGCATTCTTCTTTACATTTCATTCCTATAATTTGAAGATCCTTGATGGAATGTTTAAAGAGCTGCGAGGGGGTTCATGGACAACTATACACATTTTTCTTTTTCAATCTACATGATTGGAGAAATTGTAGCCTGGAGTTTTATTTTCTACTACCTGTTACATTTGATTCCTACTGGACACAATAAGTACGTGCAAAAATTGATTTGAAGCATCTCTTCATTCTTGACATTGCCTGCAGTTGCTCTTTATCTTTTCTCTACACTCCTTTCAAATGGCCATTTCCCTCAAGTCAGACTAGAAACGATGAAAAAGACCTGAACTGATTTCAGCAGGGAACTGCAGAGACATTTGGCTTTTATTGTCAATGCCGAACCTAAATTAAATCACAGGAGCAGTCTTTTACAATTACTTCAAAAAATAATTTCTTGTAAGACCAGGTTATTAGGCAGAGAACATTGTTCTCCTTTCTCATGTAGCATTACAAATACCAGAGGGAATCAAGCATGGCATTATAGTAATGACCCTGTCTCTTCTTTCCAAGCCTGTGATTATTATTACGACATTTCTGAATGTAGTTCCTAAACAGAACTTATTGGCTAAAATCATGTTATTCTGAAAAATAAAATTTGCATCTTTCTTTCTGTTCCTTAACAGCAAATTAGAAGTCTTTGGGAAGGTTCATGCATGTACCAAGTCAAGGTGTGAGCATGCCCCCAGAATTATGGTCAATACTATCTTACAGATAGAAACCAACTGAAAGTTAATTAGATGTATTGCAGCCCCCACACAATGCCTTTAGGAGGTTCTGAGTGGCTGAACATTTATGGACTGGGTTCCAATGTCAAGCAATCCAGTAACAGCCTGTGGTTTCTTCTCTACCTCAGAATATTTCCCATCGCTCCCCCCACCATCAGGGTTCAGTTAAGGTTCTGTCAATGTTGACAATGGAGTCTGTCTGAAGTGGACAGTTAGAGTGAAGTACAGTTGTACCTCTACTTACTAGCGGTTCTACTCACGAACAATTTGACTTAAGCATGGAAAACCATTGGCATTTTAACTGCTGCCTTACAAATTGTAGATGCAGTCTTCTCTACTTACAATTTTGTATTTTTTCAATTTTTTATTTATTTTTTTGTTTTGTTTTTTAGATACGGCTGCTCTACTTACGAGTAGTTCAACTTATGAGCATGCATTCAGAATTGATTAAACTCATAAGTAGATGCACCTCTGTATTCAGTCAGTTAGTCAGTAATGAATCTCAGGCTAGCATTTTTAAAGAATTATGATGCTGATTTTTTATTTAAGAATATCTGCAAGTAAACAGAAATATGTTATTATTTCTCATTGCCAAGGTGAATATATTGAGACAATAAGTGTCAGTTGAGGTAACCTAACTCATAAATGGTGGTCTACTGAGGGAGACTTGTAACTGAATTGCCTCTGGATGTTCCTGGCTGAATCATCACCTGCTGCGTAATTAGAGGGAAATTAATTTTATTTTATGTTTTGTTAAGGCCACACTCAAACATTTTCTTATAGTAGAGAACAAGATTTTAGCCAATGATTTAAAAATCACTGGGCAACAGGGAATCCTTATTATTAGGAGCTTGCAGAAATTAATAATGCATGACAGAGACCTTCAAGAGGATTTAATATGTATAGAGATGGACACAAAATGCCAAAATGTCATTTTGTTTCAATTTCCATTTTGTTTTTTATTGTTTCATTTTGTTTAGAATGAAATGAGTTTTTTAATAAAATAAAATAAAAACACCATGCTGACCCAGCCCGTGGACCAGCTGGTTGGCGCAATATATAAAAAATAAAAAATAAAAAAAATTAAAACATTAATTTTGTTTTTTGTTTTTTTGCTTTAATTTTGGGTTTTTTTATTATTTTATCTCGTGCCAACCAGCTGTCCCATAGGTCAGGTTGGCGTGAGTTTTTTTTTATTTTATTTTATCTTACATGAACCAGCTGGCCCACGGGCCAGGGTGGCAGGGTCCCCCCCCCCACTCCAGCGCCTAACAGCTGGTGCACAGAGCTTGGGAGGGAAGCCTTTTTCCCCCTCCCCCAAACTCTTTTTTCCCCATCCCCAAGTCCCAGGCTCCACCTGACTGGGACTGGAGTGGGGGGGGAGGTTTTAAAAGCCCCCCTTTCCCCACACTCAATCAGGTGGAGGAAAGGGTGGCCTTTTTAAACTTTTTTTTCACCGATTAGGCATGGGGAAAGGGTGGCCTTTTGAAACATTTGCCCCCACAGTTTTTCCCGATCAGACGCTTTGGGGGGAGAACTGCCAGATTTTTTCCATAGGAATGCATTGCTTCAATGCATTCCTACGGGGAAGTGAAAAATGAATTTCCATTTTGTTTCATTTCATTTTGTTTTGATGGGTCCATTCATTATTTGTTTAATTCTGTTTTAAGTGGATGCCACATACTATGAAGTCCTAACTAGAGATGGGCACGAAACAGAAAAATGGCATTTCGGTTTTTCATTTGTCATTGAGAGGTCTGTTTCTGTTCATTTCCATTTGTCGGGAATTTTTTGAAAAATTTTGTTACCGTTTTTTGTTTTGTTTGTTTGTCGTTTCTACCTGCTTTTTGCGTGATTTTTAAAGCATTTCAGTGTGCAGGCATCCTCCAATGCATCAGACCAGAGGGAAAACATTAAAAAAAATGGAGGCTGGCAGAGACACAGTATAGACTAGGGACGCAGGAAGGCTGCAAAGGCAGCGGCGGGCGTTGCCCAGGGTGCAAGGCAGCCGCAGAGTGACTGCACTGTGGCGCAAGGGAGGGTACTCACCGAGAGGTACGCAGCACGCACACACACAGGGAGGCTGCAGGACTGAAGCTAGAGTTGCAGAGACAGCAATCCAACCCTAACTCCCACCAGAGACTGCAAGGAGGACGGGGGCTGCCAGAGCTTTTTATGCCCTCTGTGGCTGCCAGACCTGTCCACCCAGTCTGCAACCTGGGCATGCTATTGGTTGAACATGATCCCATCACATGTCTTGCCTCCATTTTGTGGCTGGTGGTGACATCCATTTTAAAGGGAAAAGAAAAATACATCGCGATGGGAGAAGACAAAAACAAACGTTTTAAGGACCCCAACCCCCCTGGCAGGTATTATCAGACAATATAAATAATTTTTGCTGTGTTTTTACGGATGTCCAGGGTGTTTTTTAACATTTAAAGCAGCTCATTTCATTGCGCGTCGCCATTAACGGAAATGAAACGTAACGACCACAATTTTCATGGTTCTGTTCGTTTCGTTGCATTTTCATCACAATTTTCGTTTGTCATTTCGTTACGTAACGGAAACGACAAACGGTAACAGAAACAGAAAATGTTCGTTCCGTGCCCTTCTCTAGTCCTAACTGAAAAGAATTTATGAAACTGTCAGGAATGGCAATATGGAAACTGTGCCAACTGCACATGGAGGATCCATGATTATTATTATTTCATGCTGCATAAAACAACGTGAATAACTGCCACTGCTGTTCATCTGAAAAGTTATAGCTTCAAATAGTTTCACCTAAATGTGCATGACTGTGTTCTAGACTTAAGGCCTTCAAATTTTGCCTCTAAAAATTAAGAGGAAAGGGTGGAAAGTGGATTATACTTGTCCTGTGTGTGCTCTGGTTACAGGGCAGAACATTATAATCTCAGGAGATAGCTGCTTTCAAGTCTTGGTTCAGCTTATCTAACTAAAACCTGTAGATTAATCTTCAGATAACCTATAACTGGAGGCATTAGAAAGAAATCTGTACGTTATTCGGAAAGTTTTTGCAACCTCAACATTAATAGTGCAGAAATCCTAAGAGAAGTAAGAGACTGAAAACTGTTTAAACAAATAGCAAAGACCATTTTAGTTCTGTCTGGAGAAATGTGTCACCCTACCAATTAAGGAGCCGCTGTTAAAAATAAGTCTTACTCAGCTGCTCGAAGAACACATGAAACTTTTACTGGATCAAACTCTTAGCCCAGTTTTGGCTAATTTTAATGGGAATAATTCTCTAAACTCTCAGGGGGAGGTTTCTGATATCACTTCCTACCTGGTTACCATATCCTTTTTAACAAGACATGTCAAGGTCTGTACCTCTGACATCCCTATGCAAATCATGTGCTTTACCACTGAACTATAGTCCCTCTCCGGGAACTCTGCAGACTCAGGTAAAAATCATTGAAGCTGAAACTCATTTCTTTTTCCATGGAAGTATAAGACTGAATAAAAAGTCCAGTGTTTTGTGGCACTTATGCAATGGCTCATATAATATTTTTGCAGAAGATTACCTTTGCTGGCATGAAGGAATGCTTTATTCGCTTGCTGAAGTGATGACTCCAATATGATAGGGCAACAACATCAATGTAGCAACTCTTTTTTTTTACATCAATGCTGCAACACAGAGATCTTATTGGCAGGAGATTTCTAATCTTTTAAGTTCCCTGTCAAATATGAATTTACTGGGAATTCTCCCACCAGTGAGACAACATTAAGGGTGTAGACAACATATCCAGCCAATACCTCACACCTTCCTTCATTATGGAACAATCACATTGTACATTAGGATTAAAATGATAAATTGAAGACCACAGATTTATTGGTTACAGAAGAAATATCAACAACCTCAGAAACGTGGATGATACTACTCTGATGGCAGAAAGTGAGGAGGAATTAAAGAACCTCTTAATGAGGGTGAAGCTCAACATCAAAAAAACTAAGATCATGGCCACTGGTCCCATCACCTCCTGGCAAATAGAAGGGGAAGAAATGGAGGCAATGACAGAGTTCATTTTCTTGGGCTCCTTGATCACTGCAGATGGCGACTGCAGCAACTAAATTAAAAGACGCCTGCTTCTTGGGAGGATAGTGCTGGCAAACCTAGATAGCATCCTAAGGAGCAGAGACATCACTTTGCCAACTAAG
The DNA here is from genome assembly GCA_037367245.1 of Phrynocephalus guinanensis. NCBI lineage: Eukaryota > Metazoa > Chordata > Lepidosauria > Squamata > Agamidae > Phrynocephalus > Phrynocephalus guinanensis. The sequence goes on along the minus strand of CM074741.1, from coordinate 40,309,608 downwards.
GTCAGGACTCAGGATAGTCAAAGCTATGGTTTTTCCAGTAGTGATGTATGGAAGTGAGTGCTGGACTATAAAGAAGGCTGATCGCCACAGAATTGATGCTTTTGAGCTGTGGTGCTGGAGGAGAGTCTTGAGAGTCCCCTGGCCTGCAAGTAGATCAAACCTATCCATCCTGGGGGGGGAAACAACCCTGAATGTTCACTGGAATGACAGATTTTGAAGCTGAGGCTCCAGTACTTTGGCCACCTCATGAGGAGAGAGGACTCCTTGGAAAAGTCCCTAATGTTGGGAAAGATTGAAGACAAAAGGAAAAGAAGACAGCAGAGAATGAGATGGTTGGACGGTGTCATCGATGCAACCAATATGGATTTGACCAAACTCCGGGAGGCAGTGGAAGATAGGAAGGCCTGGCGAGTTCTGGTCCATGGGATCATGAAGAGTAGGACACGACTGAATGACTGAACAACACAACAAAATAGAATAGCATTGGTGCAGCATAAATAATGGATCCCCTCATTGGGTGAATTGATCACCTTCCAATTACCTCCTCTCAACTCACCTGGTTCAATAACAACACAATGGTAGCTAAATTCTGAATACTCTTCTCCAACATAAAACAACTAGGAGGACTCACTACCTGAGAGGTGTTACCTCTTCGGCTGGGCTTACATTCTTATTCTTCTGTGAAGGGATCCTCAACCACAGAGACTCAGCTGCCTCTGACTTCATTACCATAGATCTGTTCTTATGTGCAAATCCATCCCTCACACTGATGACCAATGATAGTAATGACATAATGAAAAACAATGGTAAGGATTGATATACAGTACTTACATATTCTGCCTTCTACCTCACTCAAGCAGACCCATTGGATCAATGGGAATTTGATGATTTAACTTCTCTACCAGTTCCACTGATTCTGAACCTTTTCACACGACCCCTAAGATCCGCTGGCCACTTAAATTCAGACCAGAGATCTTAGGGGTTTGTCGCTGTTCCTGCATTCCCACCCTCTCTGCACTCCTGGCTGCTGGCTGCGTGAGGGGAGGGAGAAAAAACAGGAAGAAAAGAGATGTGGCTCACCTCCGTTCTGCCTCTCGCTCTTGCCACGGCAACATTCCAGTCTCTTAAGTAGCTCTTAAGTAGCTCTTAAAGGGTCAGGAGCCAAAAAAACAACAAACAGAAGCGAGGAGAGCCCTGCACTCACTATCGTTACACCGCATCAAAGAATTTTCACCTCCAGAGAGCAGGTACTTGAAAGGTGCGCTGGGACGCGCTAAAGTGGGCATGGTTGCACTTAATTTCCTGTAAACTCCGGAGCTGGTGGGGAAACATTTTTAAGCTCTGGAGCTGGGAGCCATTTGCCCCGGAGTTTAGGGGTCATGTATAAACACCCTCTAACAGCTACTTATTTTAAGTATTGTAAGTCCCTATAATAGACTCTGGATCTCCCTCCCACTAGAGACCAGGACTGCCCCATCTCTTCTGTCTTTCTGGAAATAGGCAATGACCTTTCTCGTTCAGGCAAGCTTTCCCTGAATGTGTCTTTTATATGAATCTACCATACATGGTTACGTAGACTTTGTGTTTGTAACCACTTATAACTTTCTGTTTGTATCTCCCCTTGTGTGATTGCACTGACACTGTTTTCAATGTAAGTTTCCATCCCTCATAACTTTTGGATGGTCAACCATGCATGATTACATGGCATTTTTACTCTGTCTTTAACTGCTTGCATTCTCTTGTAGCTTTAATGTCGTCTTTTAATGCTGTAAGATGTCCTTCAATTCCCTGTTCTCAAACTTGAATATGTCTTAATTGTACTGGCTGTATATTGTCCCTTATTACTGTAAGCCGCCTTGGGTCTTTTTCCAAGGTGAAAGGTGGAGTAAAAAAATACTCAAAATAAAATAAAGTAAATAGATAAATATAGACCCATGAGAATCAATGGAAGTTACAAATGGAGATGGAAGCTTCATATTCTTATCCTGGGGATACAACTATGAACTGAAACACATAGTGGCTCAGTGGCCTTGCCCAAATTAGCCTGGTCCACTCAACAGACTCCATGCTTCCTCAATGTCAGGGTGTGGCCAACCACTACAGTGTGGAAGCTGGAGGAGTATCCCCTCTCAGCTCCCACCATTCCTATTGTTAACCCCAGGGTACACATACAAAGCACCAATTTTTAATTCCAAAGGTGTTGATTCACCAAACCGCCACTGATTCAATCGGCTGCTCTAGTACAAAGCAACAGGATTTCAGGCTATGAGTACAAATGCTGATGAGGGAACCCTCAAATAGAAGAAATCATGAAACTCTTCATCTTGAGAACACCCACGTGTCTTTCATTTTGCAGTCTTCTTATTCACTATATTATTTTCAACATGCTATCTAAAACTTAGTTCATACTAAAGAGAAGGCTGCAAAGAAGCACAGACGATGCACCCACCCCCATATTTATAATTTGATGATGACAGAGTTGCTCTGAGAGTGTAATGGAAGTTGGATGATTGCTTCCAGATTCATATGGTTTTGAGCACAGAAAAACATAAGTCATATGAGATTCTTTAAAATGCACCAAGAGAAAGGCAAATTTGGCATATGCTGAGCAGTAGAGGGGTGGGCAGGCAAGGGGGCACTTAGTAAGAATTCCCCCCCCCCAAAAAGTACATCCCAATGTCAAATCAAAGAGCTGCCTAACGGGGAAAGGCTGCAAAATGAAAAGGGAAATATGTTCTCCTTTTTTTTTTTTTTTTTTTTTTTGCTGCAAGATAGAAATAGAGCAGCAAAAAAGTAAAGTAGGCTTGGGAATATAAAATGTGAGGGATCAGTCCTAATCTTTAACAGATGGAACTGTGGTCTGTCAACAAAAGAGATGTGGGTATGCAATATAAAACTTTCTGAGCAAAGACCTCTTCTGAAAATTTCCAATAGAGCAAGAAGGAAGCAAAGAACAAATTGATGTTCTAAAATACTATAAAATAGAGATGGGCATGAACTGACAATTTGGTGGTTCAGTTTGGGGCCAATTACTACAGCAACAGGGGTTTAGCAGTTTCGCATCCTGCCCCCCTCATCCAGGCACTGCTTCTTAGGGCCTTTTTACACGACCCCTAAACTCTGCCGCAAATGGCTCCCAGCTCCGGAGCTTAAAATTGTTTACCCAGCAGCTCTGGAGTTTACTGAAAATTAAGTGTGACCACGCCCACCTAAGCGGGTCCCAGCGCACTTTTCTTGTACCTGCTCTCCAAGGGTGAAAAATCTTGATGCGGATGTGGCGGGCTCTCCTCGCTTCTTTTTGTTGTTGTTTTTTGCCTCCCGCCCCTTTAAGAGAAGGAATGAGGAAGTGACGGGGCTCCCGGCAGCTTCCACCGGCACCGGGATGTAAGCCTTTATTCTTTTGTCCCTTTTTCTCTCCCTCCCCTCACGCAGCCAGCAGCCAGGAAGTGCGGAGGGGTGGGGACGCATGAAGAGCGACAAACCCCTAAGATCTCTGGTCCGAATTTAAGTGATCTTAGGGGTCGTATAAAAGCGCCCTGAGTGGGGGATCCACCGAGGGATCAGAGTGCCAAACTACAAAACAGTTATTGCAGTAGTAAAATAATGCACCCATCTCTACTCCAGGATCTTGCACATTACATGTTCAGGTGCCAGATAACCAGAAAATAACATTATCTGCTCCAGAAGGTTTTAGTTCTTAGGTCTGAAATGTGAGGGCAGAATACACTTTTCCTCTATATGGCTACATTACTATGGAGCAGAAAAACTCAGTAATTCTTGGCTCGTTTGCAGTGGTGGAAATAGACCATTTTGGACTCTAGACTTTATTTATTTATTCATTCATTGATTTATTTGTGTTCTGTCCATCTGGCCAAAGGCCAATCTGAGTGGCTAATAACATTAATGGTCATATAGTTAACTGACATACAGAAGGGTGAACCTTAGGCGGCCATGTGAAGCACACAACTGACTCTTTCTGGAGCATTTCATATTTTACAAATGCTTCTGAATTCCTGACATTTGATACTGAAGCAAATAAGCAAATCTATGAGAGCATTAGCATCAGGTACACAAATTAATTTTACCACCAAGCACCAGGCTTTTGGCACTGTGTAGTTGGCACTGCTAATATTTCTACATTTAAGTTAGCTGAAACAGTGTGAGTGTTTATATCCATTCCTAACCTCAACCACATGTATTTTCTATATTCTGTGATCACTGGGGCAGATTGGAAGGCTTCCCTGCCTGAGCACTGTCCACCTCACCCAAGAGACAAGAATGGGACAGTGACAAAGAAAAGGGGAAGGAGCCAATAACCAGGAGAGAGAGTTCCCCTTTTTAAAAGGAAATAAAGTCCTCAGGATATAATCACTCCATCCAAGGTGATTCTGCAGGAGGTGATGAGACTCTTTGAGGTGTTAGGAGTTGAAGAGAAAGAGGTTGGTCAGGAGAAAGGGGGGGGGAAATGAGAAGGCATGAGATTGGACAAGGAGAAACTGCGTGAGGAGAAGAATCTATCAAGAGAGGTAAAGAAAGAAACGGAAAGATATCAGTTGCAAGAGAGGGGGTCCAAAAAGGGAAACCTCAAATTTTACCACACAGATAGGAATTGATTTGAGTCTATCAAGTCAAAACCTGATGGACCCAGAGGTGGGAACATTTGATGGTACCAAGAGAGGAGGCAGATAGAAGGAAAAGACGGCAGACTGGGAGAAAATGTCTTATTGAGGAGAAACGGAAGTGCAAGAGTGGAGGTGAATTACATGGGGAAGACAACCGGAGTAGAAAAGGGAAAGGGCTCAATGTAACCCTTCAGTCTTGGGTTATGATGAGTTGGAAATGAGGGCCAATAGAGGATGCCAATAACATCAGGGACACCACTGATAAACCCTGAATACAGATGTGTGAAAGAAGGTTGGGACATTTCTATTTTGGTCACAAACCCTTCTGTAGTAGACTAAATCCTTTTGTCATTATGCGCAGAAGCATAATACCAACTACGTTATTTTAGGTAGTGAACAGAAGCAAGTTAAGAAGTCAGTATAGATTATATCTCTTGCAGAATTTGGCATGAGACAAATAATGTTTAGACTGACTTCTCTTTCTAATTCATCCACAAAAGTTATTCTGTTTGCATTAAACCTGTGGACGTAATTAAGAGGATTTTGATCGCTATTTGTATTTGTATAGCCTCAAAATTGCATGCTGTGCCTTTATAGGCTACAAATTCAGGATATGCAATTTTGCAAACAAATAAACAGTGGACAACTCCACATCATCTACTAGTGGTGCTTAAGGCTACAGATGTCCCAGGAGACCTAGCTGCTGAACATCTAACATTACTTATAAATATTTGTGTCTGGCTGATATTTAGAATGCTTTGTTCCCTGCTGAACTCTGATTCCATATTGCATCACTACTGTTGCTATCCTTAGGAAGGAACACATGAGACCTTTCTTATTAAAGTGTCACTATACCAGTGTTAATGTGACCAGAAAGTCCTCATTTTAAACTAAAGAGTTTCAAATAAAATGTTGTAGCTAGGACAAATTTAAGAATGGTTAAGATTTGTAAAAGAAGTAAAATACTCTTTAAAACTGAGGACTCACATCTCTTGGGGGGGGGGAAAGCAAAAGCAAAAGGACAAAGCATTTATGCAGCAAAGCATGATTTTCTGTATAATAAAATACAATTGCATTAAATATACAAATGGTCAGAACTGAAACATACAGCTGAAAGTGACTCTGGCATCATAGTTACAATTAACTATGACAAGTTATACAAATATTACACTGGGCAAAATCCTGTTGCTACTTGTTGTAAGTTGCACTAGAGAAAGCCCACTGAATCAGCTCATCTGTAAGATGCTGTAACTGTGGCACTCATCCATTTCTCTCAGTCTATTTCACTAGCAAGGTATTAGGTGGAACAAACATCACAGCTTCTTCCAAGTTAGGGATTTAAATTAATATTTCACTGCCACCATTTATTCAAAGCTCACTCCTCTCAAGAGAGTTTTTAATATAAAAAAGTAAAATATTCCTAGGGCCTTTTCACACGACCCCTAAGATCCGCTGGTCCCTTAAATTCGGACCAGAGATCTTGGGGGTTCGTTTCTGTTCCTGCGTCCCCACCCCTCAGCACTTCCTGCTCCTGTCGGCGTGAGGGGGGGGAGGCAAAAAAAGGACAAAAGAAGCCTTTACTAACCTGCCCGTGCCGGTGGAACTTGCCACAAGCCCCATTACTTCCTGTTTCCATCTCAAGGAACTCTTAAAGGGGCGGGAGGCAAAAAACAACAACAGACAAGCCAGGAGAGCTGGGCACTCTTATCCGCATCTAATTTTTTATCACCTCCAAAGAGAAGGTGCAACGAAAGTGCGCTGGGTCGTGCTAAAGTGGGTGGGGTCGCACTTAATTGTCTCCAAACTCCGGAGCTGGTGGGAAAACATTTCTAAGCTCCGGAGCTGGGAGCCATTTGCAGCACAGCTTAGGGGTCGTGTATAAACGCCCCTAGTCAATTCAATATGTATTAAAATAGAACAAGTGTTTTATTTAGGAACAAAACAAGAAATATTAGGCACTTTGCTTTAAGGTTTCAGTGTACAGTGCGACCCCAGGATCCACGGATTCACCAACTGTGGATTCAGTTATCCGCAGTTGGTGATTAGCGGGTTCTGGGCAGGTCTGAGCTGGGTGGTGAGGAAGGTGGCCGGCTGATGTCAGTAACGTTTTTATTTATTTCTTTTTTCTCCTCACCATCGTAAGGATGTGTGGCAGCAAGAAGGGCAGCCAGGTGGCATCAGTGGTGAGGAGAAAGGAAAAAGAAAAAAGAAAAACTTCCCTCTTTGCCACCACCACAGGCTGTCTGCCCTCCTCGCTGCCACCACTGTGTTACCCAGTGTTTGGGGGGTGTTGGAGGGTGAAAGCTTTTGCCCCTGCACCCCAGCATCCCTGTTGCCATCATCAACCCAGATAAGAGTGTTTGCTTTTATCCACTGATTTTGCTATCCACAGGGCGTCCCAGAACTGATCCCCCATGGATATGGTCCTACTGTATGCAATTTGAGTGTTCAGTCTTTTCTCTTAAAATCTTAACTTTAACCAACAGTTGACTTTTAACTCTCTCCCTAACTTTCTCTCCCTTTCTCTCTCCTCTCAACTTTCTGTCATTTAGTTTTTATATAGTATTCCATTGGACCCTGCTCTAAGCCATTCACCTTTCCTCTCCATGCTGTTACCACACAGAACACATTCAAATCACTTGACTGTTACAACTCCATTGATTCAAATGAGGCTACTCAAGCTGGAACTTACTATGCAACATTAGTAACAGCTAGAATCAATGGAACACATGGCAGAGATGACTCAGCAACAGAAATGTGGTCAGTAGGATTCTGCACAATATGTTGAAAAGGATACCAATAAATGTTGCTTTTCTATTTTTTTCTGCTCCACCCATTTCTATAATTACGCAAAACCAACGTTTCTTCAGTTATGGGTTTAAAACCACAAACCTGAAACATACGCAGGCTCAGATATTGTTGCTCTTACTTTGTCCAAATTTAAAAAAGTGTTTTTCTCTCCAACCAAAGCAAAATTAACAGGACCCCATGAGGTATCTAGAATTTGCAGTGCTATCTTGGTGAAATAATAAAAATCTTCGGCCGTCAGGCAACTAGATATTGAATAAATAAATAAATATCTCAGAGGAAAAATGGTCTTCAGCATTCAGACTGGTTATTGGGAATGTTGAATCTGTACTGCTTAGGGGTAAACATTGGTTGTGTGGTTCTCACTGGCACTTGATCTAACCCAACTGCTGTTTCTCCAGAAGCTTTTCAAATGTGAGTCAGAGGGAGGTTTACTTGGGCAAGATTCCTGTGGAATTTGTATGGAAATAAAACCTCTACCATGTGAAGTCAGAGAGGCCACCAAGGAGTAGGAAGCCAGAAGCTGAATATTCATGAGCTGCAAATCTCTGACCAACATTGGAAATCGCTCCGCTGCCTGAGCAGCTCTTATGAGGGAATTTTATGTGTTTCTTCCCTCTGGAATTGCTCATTGTTTTACCATTAAGTTCCTTTAAATAGAAATAGTCCACAGAGAGATACTTGTGATAAACTAATTGAGCAAACTGAACAGCATCCAAGAAAAGAACAGCCAATGAAATTAGCTCTTTGCTGAAACTCCACACTTTTGGTTCTAGGGCTGGCTTCAATTAGTGATGCCCAAATACACAGCTCAGTCCATATTTTTAAGCCAGCTGACCTAATTCACATTTTTCTAATAAATAGTGTGAAATATCATTACCTTTCACATTGTGTGTGGTGTGGGGGATATACTAAAAATGTAAATCCAGCGTTTTGTGAATTAACCAAAATAGCAGAACAGATTACAAAAGAGACGTGCAACTAAGTACATGTTGAAACTCCCATAGTCCCAGAAATAGGAAGATGACTCAGTCTCCCTTTAGATTCTATAACACTTCCTTCTGATAATGAAAAGGCAAGCGTAATGCTATTATCCTGGGAGATACATTAGATGTCATGGTAGATATCTTTCTAATGCTTTTAACATTAGATGTAGGATGTTTACATTTCATGGCCACTGCCAAATGAGAATCTGCAAGGAGGCAACATCTAACATTGATTCTTAAAGAATGTTTTAACTTGACTTTTGACATTTGTTTCAATCTTTTCATAAAAACAATATTCTATCTATCTATCTATCTATCTATCTATCTATCTATCTATCTATCTATCTATCTATCTATCTATCTATCTATCTATCTATCTATCTATCTATCCATGCCCTTATAAGAAGAATATGCAGACTACAGATTTCCACCCTCCTCCCCCGCAGACAGCAAGCTGGGTACTCAATTTACCAACCTGGAAGGACCGAAGGCTGAGTCAGCCTTGACCCAGCTATCTGAATTCACTGAGACAGAACATGGAAGAAAGCTGGCAAGGAAGAAAAAAAAAAACCAAATTCATTTGAAATATCAAGCCCTTTAATACATGTCAGAGACCACCAGAAAAACATGTGATTTCTAGATAAAATCTCTCTAGAAGCATCACTAACAAAACTGAAGTAGTCGTACCTTGGACATGTGAGTAGACAAGACTCACTGGGAAATACACTAAATCTGAAAAAAACTTAAAGGCAGCAGGAAAATGGGAATACCAAATATGAGATGGATTGTCTCAATAAAGAAAGCCACAACCTTGAGTTTGGAAGAGCTATGCTGGGCTTTTTAACGACAGACCATTTTGGAGGTCACTCATTGGTAGGCCACTTGAAAGAACACAACACCTATAATATAATACTTAGTCTTCATTGGATCTTAATTTAGTTTTAACATACATTTTAGTTGATAATTAGGTTTGTGTAATTCATAATATAATGCAAGAGCTGGGTAGATATATCTGTTCTGAATGCCATTCTGCTCAGGTTTTTATTTTAATTTTTTTCACCACTAAATTTAATGCATCTTTATTCTACGTTTGATTGTGATCTTTCTTCTGATCTTCATGAAAACTCATTCACTTATCATTTGTACTTTTCCAAATACAAATATCTGTATACATATTTTTCAAACATATATATATTCTAAAAATGCATTTTTGTCATGTAAGAGTTTTTGTATTAATGTTCTAATAAACACACATAGAGAGACACAGACACAGACACACAGACACACAGACACACACACACACACACACAGACACACACACACACACACACACACACACACACACACACACACACACACACACACACATTTTGTCCACTATATGTATTCTCATTTTTCTGAGCTTCACTGAAAGCCTCTTACATTTTCGTGTTTAAATGCCTCCTAAATCAGGCAGTACTGGATTTTAAACTTCAAATTGAATGTTAATGGCAAACCAAACAGTTCTACACCTATTCTTAAAACCAGTGTTTTCAGCAATGTTCCATAATGCTACATACTGTGACAATGGAGTCAGTTTAAATACTGTTGGGGCAAGAGTGTATTTGTACTACATATAAATATCAGCCGGAAAATCGTAAGGTGACATTTAGTTGAATGAATGGCAGCAGGATTAAGGATCAGAAAATGGCATGTAACTTAATGCTCTGTTGTTAACTGCTCCCTACACCTTTATGATTCTGCCAATTTAGCATAGTTTTACTTAGGATTAGAAGAAACAAAATGGCTGATAAATATTCCTAAGTATACTTAATCCTATTTCAAACTAAATCCTTTCTTACATGATGTATTTCTAGCTATGCTTCAAGGAAAAAGTGGGGGAGCCACACTGAACTAGTCTTATGAAGAAATTAAAAGCCTTCTTCAAATGTTAATTATTTACAATTAGTTTCCATCAATTAGTTATGAAATCATAATTGCCCTCTCCAGGAAAATAGAGTATATTCCATGTGCTGATTAAAAAGACTGAAGACAGCACTGATGTACTAACAATGTTATGATTTTTTTTTTAAAAAAAAATTCTTAACTCTTTCACAGCATGTAGGGTATCATTTGGATCCCAGCTTCTTTTCCATGGAAGAGTCAAACTTCTACTGGACTTGGACAAGAAGATGCATGACCACTTGCATTTTCAAAAAAAGCATCCAGACAATTAAGAGGAGCCTGGATAATTAGTTTGAATTAAAAGACAATTTATATACAGTACTAATATACCCAATCTCCGCTGCTTGCATGTATAACTATTTAAGTTCATATAGAGGAAACCACCAGGGGACATTATCAGGACTTTTGGGTTTCAGTGCCACCAATATGCCAATGATGCCCAGCTCTACCTCTCATCACCTCCGGATTCTAAGGGAGCCAGGGGCTCTGTAGTCTGGCCTTAATCCACTCGACTCTACATCAGTTGATACCACTTGCTGAAAGCTTGTAGCCTTCCTAAGAAATACAAAACCTGGATTAATTGGTGTACCCTTGCTAGGCCCAGACCCTCTATCCCTGTTCTTGAATATGTCTAACAACACACACATAGATAGTCACACAAATATATGCACTAAAATGGGAACAAGTGAGGGATGCAATAGATTATTTGTATTTACATCCCTCAGTGTGATATAGGATGATCCTTGTGCTTGACTTGCATTGTATGAGAGCTGTGAGCAGTTTCTTTACAGGCACAAGTATCTCATCTCTTCTTTGTCATCATCCCCATCAATAAAATATCACACTGTGATGAATTCATTGCAGTTCACAAACACTGTATAAGATCTGAAGAACCAGCAGGATCCCACATGTTGTCAATGCAAGCGTCTCTTTGATTTCATCCTGTATGAGTTCCAATGACAACCAAATAGCTCTGGATGAGCTGCCAAGTGAAACAATAGGGTAAAAATTAGCTCTCAGTAGCATTGTCTCATACATTTCCTTCAAGGAGGCAATCTATTATAATTGAGTAAATTGATTATATGTGATTTTAATATGAAGATGGGCTTCATCTTTAAATGTTCAGGGAATGTTTCTATGAGTTTTTAACTGCAAAGGCCTTCATCCAGCTTTTGAGACAGAACACAGAGGTTTCAAAGCAGAAAGAGTTAAAGCAGAGAGCTTCAGAAGTCAAAATTAACATAGCAGATCAAGTGCTTGAAACTTGATGAATTTTTGTAAGCAGATTAATCTCTGGAGATCTGACCAATTGAAAATGTGAAACTTAGCTATTTTGCTTTGCTGATGACCTTGCTATGGCCTGTGGGTTATGGAGTGTGCCTGTGGCAGATAATTTAGTATCAGTGCCAGTTCATTACTATGATTTTATTTAGAGATTGCAAAATACCAATATTAGCAATTATACACAATGAAAAATCACTTCCTCAGAGCCATTCCAGTTACCAACCCTAAAACATAGGGCATTTTTACCTTGAATAAAAAATTTAAAAGAATAGCTATTTAACCAAGCTGATATGTTATCATTTGAAACTACTATATTGCAACCGTCTTGCAGTGTAACTAGTGATAATCCTCTCAGAAGACTCCCAGAATGATTCTAAAATAAAATAAAAATAAATTTTAAAGAGGGTGACGTGAAAGAGGCTTTGAAATTAGAGATCCTTATTTAAAAGTAAATGATACTTCCATTTAGAAGCATGCTTAAGGCTGAGATAGGACTTCAGAATGTTTGAATGAAGAAAGACTGAAGGGTAATCCACACCATGAAATCCAAATTACCTACCAGAAATCCCCTTGGAATCAATACATGCTTTAACACTTTGTACGTGGTAAGATAGTCAAAGCTAAAAGGAAATTGAACGATAAATAGATATGGGCACAAAATGAACTTTTAGTTCATTCCGTTATTCGTTATTTGGATCGTTATGTAGGAAACTGAATAACGATCCCCTGAGTGATTTTAGAATGAAACGAACAGAACCAAACAAAATTGGTTCAGTCCCGTTTGTTTCGTTAATGGTGGCGGTCTCCTACCTGGTGCTGCTGGAGACTTGGTCTTCCACCAGGAACCCAGAAGATGCCGCCAGAAGGAGAAGGAGGAAGGTAAAGGAAGGCAAGCCAGGGAGGGAGGGAGGAAAGGGGAAAAAACCCCAGCCTGCACTACAGCTACAGCTGTAATGCAGGCCAGGAGCCGGAAGGAGAAGGAGGAAGGCAAAGGAGGGTGAGCCAGGGAGGGAGGGAGGAAAGGGGGGGAAACCGGCAGGCCAAGAACCCGGATGGCACCACCGGAAGGAGAAGGAGGAAGGCAAAGGAGTGTGAGCCAGGGAGGGAGGAAGGAAAGGAAAAAAAATACCGGTGGGCCAGGAACCCGGAAGGCGCCACCGCCAGAAGAAGGAGGAAGGCAAAGGAGGGAGAGCCAGGGAGGGGGGGAGGGAAGGAAAAAAAAACCTGGCCTGCACTACAGCTGGAGCAGAGCCACCAGCGCTGGTAAGTAAGAACCCGAACTGGTTCGGGTTCATACAATTTTTTAAAAAACTTCCTACAAACTCGAACCCGAACTGAACTGAGGGTGGGTCCGAACCACATGAACCTGAACCATATGTTTTCTGGTTCGTGCCCATTTCTAATGCTAAAGGACATTTGTAGGGGTCAAATCAACTGTGACACTTAAGCTTTGCTACCTTGTTCCCAACTTGTTTTCTCTCCCTGAATCTCACTAAACCCAATGAGAAAATTCAGTAAACAAAAGCCACTATGGAATAACATAAAATGTCAAATTTCCATAAAATATTTCAGTGAAAGAGTCCCAAGAGAAAAATATTACTAATTTGCACTGATGTTTTATATTTGGGATAAGCTGTTGCTAAATCTTATGAAAAACTACAAAAATTGGCCACCTTTCATTGGTACTTTCCACCTTCTGCTGGTTCAGTGATCCAGGCTAGCAAGATGGTCTGAGAGGGATAATTCCACTATGTCCGCTGTGGAATTTGTGATGTGAAGAAAAAGAAAAAAAGAAACCCTGCCAACTGGCCATGAACTCACTTTGTTTCTGGCTTCAATCCATAGAGAACCCCTTCCTTATCACCAAGATGGCTCGAACCATCACTGACCTTAATGCTGCTTTGCTGGCCTGATCTATTTTCAATTTGTGTGAAAGTGAAACAGATTTTTCCATGTAAGAGTTTGCTTCATAAAACAGCTAGCACCTTTATAGACAATCAGGTGAAGGAGTCTTTTCCCTTGTAGTGGGTGGAAGGTCTGCATAGGAGAACATAAACCTGAGTTAAAACTAGAGATGAAAACAATATGAAAAATGACACACTATTTCGTTGTGTTGTAAGGTTACAAAATATTTTGTAGCAAAATGAAATGGCAGTCAGCATTTTGTTACAAAAAGAAACAAAATGCCATCTCCCCCCCTCTAGAATGAAACAATTCATTCAAGAGGACATGGCAGGGGAGCTTTCTCAAGCTCTTCCCTGCAAGCCCCCCAAATTTGGAAATGTTTGGGGGTCAGGGAGCTGAGTTATGACGCTCCAAAGGGGGTCTGGGTAGTTAACAGACAGAGTGTGCGGTTCACATGCCAGCAATTTAGGAGTTCATTTAACCACCAGATTAACTCCTATTAATTCTTAAAGTGCTGGAACATGCACCACACACTCTTCCAATTAACTACCCAGACCCCCTTTTGGAGCTTCATTACTCAGCTCCCTGAACCCCAACTCTTTCCAAATTTCAGGGGTTACCTAGAATTGCTTTAGGAAGGTACCCAAGCTATTTTGGTCATTACATTTCATTTTGTAACAAAACTACTTTAAAATTTTGTTACAAATGAATCGAAATGAAACTACTCCAGAAACGAAAAGAAACAAAACACTTTTTTTTTTCAATTTGTGCCCACCTCTAGTTAAAACTATAAACAACTTTGGTGAAATGTGCTCACATTCCACTACTTTTTGTTGAAAAGAGGTACATAAATATTTCAAATAAATAAATACATTCCAATTCAACTTAGGCCATTAGTTAAATATGTTTGGTGCTTTCTTGGCCAGTAGTAGCTGCTTCTCTCTGTGAAAGCCTAACATGAGCAATTGACTGTCAGCGTATATGATGGCATATAATTGAGGTAACTGACATATTTGAACAGAGGTTTTACCAGTTCTACAACCCCACTGAGTTTCCATGACTGAAATTCAATTGGTATTCAAAGGCAGGTCTCCTGACTCCTAGCCCATTACTTTATCCACTGCATCACATTGAGTATCTGCATAGTGTTGTAAGTAGCATTAGAGGAGGCTCATTGAATCAAGTAGCATTAGAGTAGGCCAATTCAATGGTGATTTGGTGAGCCAACTGCTCTGTATGTGCCATTGATTCAAATGAGCTTGCTCTATATTTACTTTAGCATAGTAAGACACAGTAGTCCTAAGCCCAATGGAATCAATAGAATTTGTAAATAAATTCACTCACCAAGTCCCCATTGATTCAGTGGGCCTATTCTAGTGCAATTTATTATGCTAGCAACAGGATTTAGGCCAATATGTTTGACACATATTTAGAAGAGGTGTTCTTTCAACTGGCAAAGGGCAACTGTCAATGCAGATAATTCCCATCACCTCTATATCTTGCATTTAGTCTGTTTTGTTTTGTCATTGCTCACTACAAGGCAGATATGGACCAAGGTACTATTAGAATCTAAATATAGATTTTATTTAAAAATCTTACTGCTGAGAAATAAATCTCTGGAGAAATTTTTTTTGCTGATAGATGAAAAATTTACTTGTTGGAAATGCACATTCTTTATCACATGTGTCCTTACCCTGGGAAGGCTTGTTCATCAGTCTCTATCCAATCTGGCTATAGGACAGAACAGGGCAGAAACTGAGATGAAAGCTGGGATTCTTTTTCCTGTCTGCAGGAGTGGAAGAGTTCTACACACATTTTCCCCACCCTTGATTGCCTGGTAACATTGCTGCTCCAGATATCAATCCAAAATGCAATTTTGAAACCTCTGGTTCTTTGATTCCCCAAAAGAAAGATGATGTCTGATGTTTGGCCCATAGTCTGGAAAAGGAAAGGGGGCCTCAAAGAAACACTCATGACATGGGCATTTAGGAGTTTTTAAAAAGGCAAGCTAGAATTGAAATGAATTTGATCATGGGAAGATTTATGGGCTGTCCAAACAGCTCACATTTTGCCAAGATGATGATATAACTGAGGAAAGAATCAGAGAGGAAAAGATTTATGACGACAAGCATTTTGTAGCTTGACCTTTCATCATGCATTATGACAATCAAAGGTGACTTTAGTACTCACAGTTAGAGATGGGCACGAATTTAAAAAAAAATGGTGTTTCAGTTTTTCATTTTTCATTGAGAGGTCCGTTTCAGTTCATTTCCATTTTTCGTGAAGTTTTGGAAAAAAATTGTTTTTGTTTTTTGTTTTTTGTTTTTCATTTCTACCCACTTTTTGCATAATTTTTAAAGCATTTCCGTGCTTGGGCATCCCCCAACACCCCAGACCAGAGGGAAAACACTAAAAAAGGTTGATACTGGCAGAGACACAGTATAGACTAGGTATGCAGGGAGGCTGCAAAGGCAGCAGTGGGCATTGCCCAGGGTGCAAGGCAGCCGCAGCGTGACTGCACTGCAGGGCAAGGGAGAGTACTCACTGAGAGGTACGCAGCATGCATGCACACAGGGAGGCTGCAGGACTGAAGCTAGAGTCGCAGAGACAGCAATCCTACCCTAACTCCCACCAGAGACTGCAAGGAGGACGGGGGCTGCCAGAGCTTTTTATGCCCTCTGTGGCTGCCAGACCTGCCCAGTCTGCAACCTGGGCATGTTATTGGTTGAACATGATCCCATCACATGGCTTGCCTCCATTTTGTGGTGGCAAGATCCATTTTGTCATTCTTAAATGGAATAGAAAAATACATCGTGATGGGAGAAGACAAAAACAAACGTTTTAAGGACGCCAACTCCCTGGTAGGTAATAATTTCAAATAATTATTGCATTATTGCTGCATTTTTATGGATGTCCAGGGCTTTTTAATACCCAAGAAATCAATATTAGGCATCCAGGAGCCACTTTGGGGTTAAAGGAAAAAAATACAGTGATCTGAGAAAAGACATAAATGCACATTTTAAGGACCCCAAACCCCCCCCCCCCCCGGTAGGTATTATCAGGCAGAATAAATAATTATCACTGGGTTTTTATGGATGTCCAGGGCGTTTTTTAACATTTAAAACAGCTCATTTCATTGTGCATTGCCATTAACAAAAACGAAACATAACTAACCCAATTTTCATGGTTCTGATAGTTTCGTTCCATTTTCATCAAAATTTTTGTTATTTGTTTCATTACGTAATGAAACAAATAACGAATAACAGAAACAAAATAATGTTCATTTTGTGCCCATCTCTACTCACAGTATTTGGGGCCTGTGTAATTTGCTACCAATGTTTTTTCTTCTGTTGACCACCCAAAGCAGCTCTTAGTCCTACCATTCAGCTTGCATCTTTGGCCACAGTTTCTGGTCTTTGGAACATAAACATTACTCCTTTTTGTTCCCCACCGTTGAGCTGCCAGACTAATCAGGCACATACAAAAGATTAATTCCATACTATTCCAGTAAAGATAGAGAAATTAGGCTCTTTGTAAAAAGAATACAAAAGGTGACCTTGAAAACTGGGCCTGTTTGTACTCAGTAAACATGTGTTGCATGATGTCACTAGCAGATTTTGTATCATGTTTTCAAATGTAGCTGCATTTTTCTCAGAGCAAAATAACAAAGATGCTAGTAACACATTTTAAACAATCAGATATATTGTAGTATTACTATTTAACATCAACATGAGGCAGTTGGGGAAAATTATCTGGAGTTTTGTAGTCTTGCGTCATCAGTACACTGATGAAAATCAGCTCTCTATCTCTTTATCTCCACGCTTCTGTAGTGGATGCTGTTTTGTCTCTTGCGTGTTATGTCTGTGAAGATTCTGTCATCGAGATGAGTTTATCTGGAAGTTGAGTCATGACAAATTGAATTCTTTTTCTTGAGAGATTGAAATGTTTCACTGCTCATCCAAACAGCTTTGTCAGTCTGAAGAAAGCTAGTTGCAAGTCCTCCATTTTATAGTTCACTTTGACCTCTTGTCACCCTGGTCTGAAATAGGCTCATAAGATAAACAATGGCCTGAATAGGCTCGTTAGGTAGACAACAGTCTCAATCGCCTTAAGGCGAACAATGCCCTAAGGTGCTGAAACCCATAAACTATGGGTCATTAGCTATGGCCTTGGTAGTGAATATGTGAGGTATTTTTGATTTGTCTGTGTATTGTTGAAATCACAGCCTGATAAGTGGCAGATAGTCTGTGCCTGAGTCCCCCACCTCTGTTGAGTGTTGCTTGGATGTCATGTGAGGGTGGATGAGTGACATAGTTAGAATAAATTTGGACTAAATGTAATTCCTGTGGGTGGGTGGATGGATGGATGGATGGATGGATGGAACATCCATGAATTTTAATCAACTTCATCAGCTGCATTTGAGAAAGTAGATTCTATCTTTCTTTTCACAAACTCCATGCTATAATAAGCCTATTGGTATCACCAGAGACTGGCCTAAATCCAGTGGATAGTTCGCACTAAAGTCCACTCATTGTATCAGTGAGGTTTATAGTACTGTTGACTTGCCATTCAGCAATGAATTGTGTGGGACTACTCTCACTGACACTAGCAACTGGCTTTAATCATCCATTAGTTTTGTACCATAGGATGGCAGCTAGTCCATGATGTGAATTGGAATCCGTTCGGTGCAACCCATTCATGGCTCCTTCTCAACAAAGAAGGTGTAAAGAAAGATAAGATAAGTATGAGATTGCAGGTAGATATCTGCAGGCAGACATTATTTAAAGTCTGACAAACACATCCTGTGTCCAAATAATCCAATTCATTAGGAAATGGCAAAGATCCCACTGTTATTCTCACTCCAATTGCTATTTGATTGCTATGCAATACCAGCAAAGAAGACATGCTGTGTCTTCACCAAGAGGTCTTATTATGATAACATTTTGAGTATAGCTATGGTTATTGTTTGGCAGAGCAAATTAACATTCTATAAGACAATTCTAAAATTTGGGGCAGTCAAAAACAAAGAAATATAAATTTTAAACTGGTTTTGGTTCAGCACCCGATTTCTTAGAAAAGAAAAAGACTTGAGCCTCCTTAGATTTCAAATTACAAACCAAAGTGATTATAAATCTATCCCATCTAACCTAATATATATTTCTGCTTGTGTTTGGCATGAGAGGAAGCTACAGATTGGTCTAATTTGTTGCAGCATGCAATTTTGGTCTGTTCCCACAGGAACACTGTTGCATGTGGAATATTACCATGGAAAAATGTTCCCAATTACTGAATGTTGAGATGCATTGAAGAAGTACCTAAATATATGACATGGTGCAACTGATTGTTTAGGAAGCCAGTTAATACAAGGACAATTTTGCCAACAACACATTGAACAATACCTATGTAGAAATTGCCTTCTGAAATGCTCTCTGCTATTGGTGAGAGGGGGTAGCTTCATCAGCACTGACCATTTTCCATTGTACCATGAATAGTGCTTCTACACAGTTAATGAATCTTTGTTGACTGTACAAGAAAAGGTAACCTAAAAATACTTGATGTTTCTACAGGGATGGCTCAGATCAGCATCAAGTTGCTGAGCAAATTAATTTTCCTCCTCCTCCTCCTCCTCCTCCTCCTCCTCCTCCTCCTCCTCCTCCTCCTCTTCTCTCTCTCTCTCTCTCTCTCTCTCTCTCTCTCTCTCTCTCTCTCTCTCTCTCTCACACACACACACACACACACACACACACACACACACACACACACACACATTTGGGGTGCAACAATTTTAGAGGGAATAGGGGCCATCAAATGCTCTTATCAAGTAAAATGTTCAGTATAGAAAACTGTACTGTAATTACAGCTTGCTTTGCATGAATGAAAAGTGCTATAAAACCTGTATTATTACTTTACATTCTAAGCATCCCAGAGAAGTCAAGAGAAGTGCAGCCAAAGTATCAGGGAAGTGGAGGAAAGAAACTCTTTCAAGTGTGCACAATTTTACGAAGCATCCTCTATTTCCACTGGGTTATTCTGTCTCTTCACTGCACTTCTGAATCTAGTGATGTCCCATAGGTAGGAGAAGTCAATCTTGGGAAAAGTATGCTTGCTGAGAGTTAAGAGACCATAAGGCATGGTTTCACCTCACGTAGCAGAACAAATCCATATAACTAACTTAGTATTCAGTCAAGTGTGCTTTGTTCCACTTTTCAGTTAAGGTGAGCATATATTCTCACATATAGCTTGGAAAGAGTAACCCAGATTCAAGTGACATCTGTTTTTACTATCCATGTCATTAAGAAGGAAAATGATTGCTATGAGAAAGATAGCAATATAAATATAAGAGATCTCTGCATATAAAATAAACAATTACACTGGAAGACTTCATGTAAGGATCTTCTTGGGCATACTATATATAAGTCAGTCACACAATTGCTCAGGTTCACATTAAGTCTTTGGAAGAATATAAAAATGATTGGCACAGTCAAATATTTAGGGACTTAAGGGGGGGAGGAATGTGATACAGAGTTATACTTTATACATGGCATTAAATGGGGTGGTGCATGTAATTTAAATCTCATTTTTATAATCAATATTTACATTTCCTAAAAATATAAAAACTACTCCAGATGGAGTAGGTATGTGGAGGAAGAGTCCTTCCCTCCAAAATAACATTCTGAGGTGAAAAAATGGTATATCTCATTAACTGGGAATATACATGGTAAAAAAAAGTGGAAGGAGGAAAGGATCCAAGAGAGAGGTGCAGGAAGCCCATCAGGCATCAGAAAGTGGAGGGAGTCAGGAGGTTCTCACAAGGAAAAAGTGAAACAAAGCCAGAAAACCCCTTTTTACATATTGGCCCTTTTACAGATTCAAAGTACCCATCCTCCAACATTCTGATTGGCTGCTGACAGCAGTTCTTGGAGCACTGTTGGATGAAAATGGCTGGTCCGGTGACAGCCCATTCATGGACGGGGCTTAATTTGCCAAACCGCTCTGTTGGCATGAAAAAATTGTGCTGATCTGGGTCCTGGGGAGGCAGATTTGCAGGGATTATTTAAGCATGCCCCTGCCTTCTCCGACATCCTTATCTCAGAGGTGATCACCCCACCCTCCCGCCCTTATTTTAGAAGAAAGTAACTAGCTGTTCGCTATGAGGTGGATGGGAATTTTTGGTGGGTACTCGCATTGGCCTTGAGTGCCTATGTGTTTTCGCCCATCCCATTCTCCTCTCAGCATGGAGGGGTGTCTGTTAGTTCTGGTCACAACCCTGGTGGGCAGGTAGTGCAGGAGGTACGGGTATTCAGTCATAGCCTTTGTAATTTGCCTTAAGGTGTCATTCAGCCCTCAGATAAAATTAACAACTTGGTTAGGATTGGGACTAATACATATTTATCAAGTTAATTTCAGGCTGAACCAAGGGTTGTTTTGGGGCTAGCAGATTCACTCAAGTTCAAAAGCTGCTGAACAGGTGGATGACATCCTTTGGAGGACTGAAGCTCACTGAATATGTATTGGGTGGGTAGAATATGCTGTTGCCTGCCATACCTCATTGCACTATGGGTTTAGGTCCCCTTGTCAGTTCTTAGAGTTAAGTATGGTTATTATTTAATCAAGTTCTGGCCCTATTTTTCGCAACACGAAGTTGCCTCACCTTATTTCCAGGCCTGGTGGGCAAATCTCCTGGCCAATTTGACAAACAAAGACGCGGGGGGGGGGAGAGGTTAAATAAAAAAGGGAAACAAACACCTATCAACCTGTGAAACGTTCATGTACGTCTGTTGCCTTAGATCATATCATTCATGTTTCAGAAGTTGTCTTTCAGGAATCAACAGAACAACAACAGCAACAACAAACCTCTTTCATGAGCTTTTCTCCCCTCTGCAAAGACATGAAAATGTCAACACCTACTTTAATCTGCTCAGGCAGCCAAATGCATTCTTGGTGGTACAGATGTCCTTTTGCTTAACACTTTAGTAATGCAGGTAGACAGTGAAGGAAGAATAAGCTCTCGTGCAGGAGTTACTTTTAAACCCGCCTGGGTTTCAGGTTCAGAGCGTGGGGAGGCCGGAGGGTCGGAAGGGGGAAGGGGTCACCATCGTTCATAGGGAATCCATTCATGTCAGCAGGGCCTCGACATTGGTTAGCCCGGGGTTAGAATGCCTTCCGGAGGGCGTTAAAAACATTTCTCTTCCAGGAGGCCTTTGGTGACCTGGCTTAGTGTTTTTTTGTTTTGTTTTTTTGTTTTTTTGTTTGTTTGCTTCTGCCATCTGCCAATATAACTCCCAAGCTGCAGTTTCCCGCCATCCTGCAGATCTTGCTAAGGAAGCTTATTTTAAATTGCTTGTTATTGTAGTATTTGATGTGTCTTGTCCAGTTGTTTGTATTTGATTTAATATTGTGAACCACCCAGAGTTCCTATGGGAAGATGGGCGGTATAGAAGCTCTATAAATAAATAAATAAATAAATAAATAAATAAATAAATAAATAAATAAATAAATAAATAAATAAATCCACAAACTAACTACAAACCAAACCATGAACCAGAGTAATTTGTGGGTTCTTAGTTCTTAGTTCGGTTCATGCCCATCTCTAGTAACAGCTATTGCTCTCCATTCCTCCTTAAGAGCTTCTCAAAGCTCCCAGAAGGAATGGAAGCTCCCAGACAGGGGGCAAAGCATCGTTGTTAATTTTCTAGTTTTCCTCTCACCCGAAGGAGGAAAAGCAGGTTACACATCCAGGATATGGCTCGTGCCCCTTTGGGGATGGGGGCCCAGTGTTTCTTGGGAACCCAGCCATCCAGAGGCACACGCTTGTTTCCTTTTGCTACCTTGTGCTATTTTGTATACCTATTGAAGACGCATCTATGCAATTCAATTATCACAGAAGTTTTTATGGTTTCAAAGGGAATCAAAGACCTTGGGTCCTTGAGGTTTTCAACAGCACAACGCCTCCATTTCATACAGAAGATAAGTCATAAATCAATTGATATTTATGAACATTTTAAGACTAAGGTCATGAAAGCATCTTGCAGGTGAAGTGTTGTAGATGTCCAGGTTTCAGAGATGGTGAGATCAGAAAGCCCTTCCCAGCCTACAGCTTGGGCTACATGGAAAGATGATCCACAATCTCTCCCCACCCCACCCATTACTTTTCAACAAAAAGTTACTAAAATTATTAAATGTCTGCATATGTGGGATGGAAAGAGTGTTTAGTTAAATAAATTCCAAAGGATAACAAAGTGAGGCTGATAAATTAGCTCAATTCAGTTCTTTAGATGACAGCAAATCTGCTCCCAGTGGGGAATGAAAAAAATACTAGCCTTGTTCCCATGCATTGTCAGTTTTGGTGTGTGAAGAGTGACAGTCTGAACAACAAGCTGTCCATTTAATCAAGGCTTATCAGAAAGCCTGATGGTGCAGATAAGTTCTATGTGTGGAAGAGACACTCTTTTTGGAGTATGGAGAACAACAATAGAAGGGGGAGTGTGCACTCTTCTCCTCACCAGACATTCAGATTAACTTTTTTCTGTATGCCTGTGCAGGGCTCTGCTCTCATCTCTATCCAGTTATAATAACTCCTTTGATACTTCTTTGGGATATGCTCAATGAACAGATCCAAGAGCAGAAGTGGTAACTACTCCAGGCTCAAAGCTGCCGTTTGTGTAGATACTGGAAGGAGAAAAATGCATCCCAAGATGGCAGCGTCATATCCCAGCCCATCACAAGTCAACAGATTGCTAGAACTGACAGGAACAGGTGTCGGATAATTACCAGATTTAAGAATTAATCCATTGTGGTGCTTGTGATATTTTTACATTTATTAATTAAAAAAAATCAGTATCTTGTCTCCTCAGTTCTTGCTTCACTTATAATACAATTACACAGACAAATAATAAGCCACAAACATCTGCAATTGATGACCTGCAAGTGAAGGCTTATCTCCTGCAGCACAGACTTGATGCTTGCTCATGGCTTTGTTTATTGACATGAAATCACACTAGATTTTCATGGAATGTTTTCTGGCAGTTTCAGGGCCAGAAGAGACAGATTTTTAAACCTCTCATGGAAATAACTGTCACTGTTAATTATATGTTCTGTTTTGCTGAACAGTTTTCCAGGCCTTCCTAAAAAAAGAAGAAGAAGCAACAATGGTTGCTCTTCCGCTTCCACCACATTAAGTCTTGCAATCAGGATGGTAAGAAAACATAGCTTGGAAAAAGAGAGTAAGAGGCTCTGTGTGTTCGTGTGTGTGTGTGTGTGTGTGTGTGTGTGTGTGTGTGTGTGTGTGTGTGTGTGTGTGTGTGTGTGTGTGTGTGTGTGTGTGTGTGTGTGTGTGTGTGTGTGTGTGTGTGTGTGTGTGTGTGTGTCGGGCCCAAATGCTTTGAAGACATCAAAGGAGGTTTCACATATCAAAGAAGTCATATGATACAGCAGTATTTTAGAATTATATATCAACTAAACAAAGGACAGTAATAGAACTGGTTTGTGGCCAGGGTGGTAGCCTGGTATGTTCTGTGGTGCAGTTCTGCATGGAGCCCAGGAAACCTGGCCAGATCATTCTAGCATCCTTGGATCGGCCAATGTGATTTGAGGTAGGGAGACTTGCCAGCCAGCAGGCCTGTGGACTGGCCTTTTCACTGCAGTCCACCAGTGCAATATAAAAGCAGAGAGGACATTGGGCAAGGACCCAATTTGAATTCAGTAACATTTCCTTGCCTCCACCACCTGGTCTTCTGTTATTTTATACCAGGCCTGCACAATAGGTAGACCGTGGGCTACTGGTAGCCTGCAAAGGATTCAAAAGCAGCCCACTCGTGGGCTACTGGTTGCCTGTGAATGGCTGAAAAGTAGCCCACTGGCCATCAATTAAAAATGTGATGGGATAAGTTCTCCACCCTTCCTCCACCATCCCAAGGACCACCACTGCCCCATCAAAGTTCTCAGTCTGCCAGCCCACTTCCTCAACCAAGTGGGCAGTTCAAGGGCCATGGTGCAGTCCCCTGCTCCCCCTGCAAGCCAGGAGGTTGGCATGCCACTTTCTCATGACCAGATGAGTTGCTGGTATGGAATGGAGGGAGGGGAGAGGAGTGGAGGGGACAGCGAGAGGTGCCCACCTCCTTTGTGTGGTTACATCTCCCCTCTTCTTCCCCCATGGAGAATGTCTTCCTCCCCCCTTCCCTTCCTCTTCCTCCTCCTTCTCCTCCCACCCACACAGCTGCCTCCCAGATACTGTGACCCGCCATCACCGCTGCTCCTCCTGCTCCCCTTGGAGCTTCCCTCCTCCATGCATGTGCATGGTCATGTGGGCCACCCCTTGGAAGGGGTGATCTGTGCAAGCATGCATGTGCCCCCTTGCACCTGTCCACACTGGCTCGAGCAGGTGCAGGGGAAGTGTGTGCATAGTCAGCCTTCCCACAGGAATGCATTGAAATCTGTTCCCTCCAGAAATGATTAATTGATTTTCAATGCACTCCTATGGGAAACCGCTGCTCTACTTACAAATTTTTTACTTATAAGCATGCGCTCAGAATGGATAAAATTCTTAAGTAGAGGTTTTAGTGTGGTAGCCCCCAGGCACTTTGGGCTGGAAAAAGTAGACCTCGGCCTGTTCAAAGTTGGACAGCTCTGTTTTATGCCAAAGTTTATTTGTTTGGAAGTATTGCAGAACTGAGTTTATTGGAGATGTGTGTTGGTATCTGGGTTCCTTTTTGCTTTTTGTCACTGCCTTATTGGCTGATTGGAGCATGATTGGATCTGTGCAGTTCAGGGCAGCAGGTGGAGACCTGCATGTTGTGGTTCATGTGGAATCCTTTTAAGGGAGCCATGGGCATGGTCCATGGTCAGGGGGCAGGAGCCCAGCTTTGCCCCTGGGTGTCACTGAGCTCAGTGGTTTGGGTCTCTGGCCCTTGTGGTCTCCAAGGGTCTGTCATTTGGGGTTGTCTTCCAGAAGGATCAGGTAGGACAATGATACATAAATTATATCAGGTGACATTTGTGACTCCTGATGAAATGGATTCTGTACCAATGCTAAGCCATATAAAGCTGCTGGTAAAATCAATGAAGCTTTGGTTTTCTTCCTTCCACTCAATATGTTTGGTATTCTTTCTTAAGAATACCAAACTGCTGAGCAGGCGTAGTCATTCTTAAGACTACGCCTGCTCAGCAGTTTGAAATCTTGTAGCTTTTAGTAGGTCTTCCCTCCACTGGGGAAAAAAATTATTTGGCACCATAGTCTATGGATGAAATTCAGTGGTGAAGCACAAAGAGTTGTAATACCTTAGAGGAGGCAGATTGAATTAGTGAGGATTTGATGAGTCAACTCCTCTGTTAAAATCCATTGATTCAAATGAGTCTACTCTGATTGCCACATATTTTACTAAAGTAATACAGTGATAAATGTGTGAGTGGGAGGAGGAGGAGGAGGAGGAAGAGGAAGTGTGAAGGTTTTGTTTTGTGGTGTCACAGAAGGAGCCCTCCTGAAGAATGTGAGGACTGTGAACACATTCCCCTCGGCAATGACAACACCCTGTCAGCTCTCCACACGAAGCACCAGAAGATTGCTTCTGACACAAACAAAGAAGAAAATCAAGGTTATGCAATAGGTCAGAAGTATATTGTGGTTACTGTGCAGTTTACAGTACAATATCAGAGGCATAAGAACTTGAACATCCAGAATTTTCTAGGCAATCATCCAATATAACAAGTTCTCTCAGCTCCAGCTGTGACTATCCCAATTAATACAGTACAGTGGTACCTCTACTTACGAGTGGCTCGACTTAAAAGCAAAAAATGTTGGTGTTTTAACTGCTGTCTTACAAATTTTAGATGCGGTCTGCTCTACTTACAATTGTTATTGATTGATTTAGATTTTTTAGATAGGGCTGCTCTACTTAAGAGTTGTTCAACTTAAGCTCATGCATTTGGAATGGATTAATCTTGTAAGTAGAGGTACCACTGTATTGACATTTCTGCTTTTGAAAGAAACAGTATGAAAAAGCTCCAAATTCTGCTTGAGTCCCACAATATATTATCCAAAGTAGTGATATTGGTGAAACATGGCAAATAATCCACTGATTTTGTAAACTAGAGTAGCTATGCACAAAAATGTGCCTCCTTAGTTTCACAGCTGGAAACAACCCCATGGTGGTGGTGTTATTATATGGAAAGTACTGTATGTGGGGAAAATAATCTGGTTTTTTAAAACACATTGTTGAAATCCTCCCAAATATAAATCTAGATTACTAATATATCAAGGACACTCCAGTGTTCTTTGAAAAATGCTTGTTTCAAATTTGTATCTTCCAAATCTGTTTGAAATCAACTTGATTTGTCTCTGGATTTGGGATACAGTGGTCCCCCGCCATTTTGCGGTTCATATGCTGTGGTCCTGCTATATTGCGGGACCACAATATATGAAAAAAGGCCCCCTGGGGTAAGGGGCAAAGGCATGTTTCAGGCCTCCCATACTTACCCCAGGACTGGTGCTGCCCCGAATAGGCCTGTGACGTAAACCGGAAGTCATTCTTGGGTCGCAGAAAATCATTTCTGAGGCCTCTGAGGGCTGGGGATAAGTACAAGAGCCCCTAGTTAGGCCCCTTAGGCCCGACCTGACCTGCATCCGCATATCACAGATTTTCAATTATCTCGGGTTGGGTTGGGTCCCTAACCCCTGTGATAGGCGGGGGGGTCACTGTACAATACAAACTGAAGCACACCATTAGGCAAAACTCCTGTTGACATTTTCCATACATGTAAGGGCATTAAGCACTGTTTTTCCCCACCACATCCTGAACAGGCCGCCTGGATGCTCAGTCATGCAACTGGTGGAACATCTGATTTAACAAACCTGGAATGATACAGAGAGTCCGTTGGGAGCTGGGAAAACACACAACTGTCCTCTTGGAATCATGTAAGTGCGTCAGATTGTGCTGTTAGTAACCAATTTGCTAGTCTATTTATCCATAAATGTATTGCTAGTTTATTTAAATAAAACCTGGCATAGTAAAGTAAACTGAAAGTTCTCTTTTTCTTACTGCACGTGATGGCTTATTTGGAAGAGAAATCTTGAACTGCTTATTTTACAGATGCAGCTGCTAAAAATAATCTATGCATCAGTTAAACTATCAACAATTCGTTGTGATCTGGACTTCTTTTCTTGTGGGATTTATCAGTCATTTTTCTGAAACAATAAATGTTTGCTTGGTGGTCCATATGTTCCCTTGTCTGAGTTTACACATACGATAAAGAGATGTCATGTTGCAATGAACATGTCAGATTTTTTTCAATTAAATAGTGATATAAGATACTGTGGAAGTGGGTAGAAATATATATGGAATATTAATGTATGATTTAATGTACCTAATTGCTTGGGAAAATATTTTATTTCATTTCATTTTTATGCCACCTTTCCCCTGTAGGGGACCCAAGGTGATTCACAACAATTAACAGTTCACAATAAAACCCACATGGTAGCTTTCCGTTTGACACCATTGAGGATCAATGAGTGGTTTTTTAATATTTTGATAGCAAGATACCAATCAAGCATGAGTCTGTGAATATTCTCAGTCATCCAGGTGAGTTTATCTGGAAGTTGAGTCATGCTGACTGGACTTCTTTTCTTGAGAGACTGAAACATTTTGCTACTCATTCAAACAGCTTAGGGCCTTTTTACACGACCCCTAAGATACGCTGGCCACTTAAATTCGGACCAGAGATCTTAGGGGTTCGTCGCTCTTCCTCTGTCCCCACCCCCCTCCGCACTTCCTGGTTGCTGGCTGCGTGAGGGAGGGAGAAAAAGAGAAAGAAAAGCATGCCGCTCACCTCGTTCTGCCTCTCGTCTCTGTAAGGCCATCAAGTCCAACCCGCTCGTCTCTGTGAAAGTAGCTCTTAAGGGGCGGGAGCCAAAAAGCAGCAAACAGAAGCGAGGAGAGCCCCGCACTCACTATCGTTGCACCGCATCAAAGATTTTTCACCTCCAAAGAGAAGGTACAAGAAAAGTGTGCTGGCTCGCGCTAAAGTGGGCAGGGTCGCACTTAATTGTCTGCAAACTCCGGAGCTGGTGGGGAAACATTTTTAAGCTCCGGAGCTTGCAGCCATTTGCAGCGGAGCTTAGGGGTCGTGTATAAACGCCCTTAGTCAGACTAAAAAAGCTGTTCAGATGAGCAGTGAAATGTTTCCATCTCTCAAGAAAAGAAGTCCAGTTGCCATGACTCAACTTCCAACCCAAGCATGAGATCTGCCTCTACGGTACATATAACATTCATGTTCTTGATCCTCCTGCTGCCTCATCAATGCTGCTTCCAAACAGATTCATGAGGACTACTGCATCTGAATCTTTTAGTGTTGCACTCACTGAAAACTTTATAATTCATGGCCATTTCTAGCATTGAGTCATGTCCACAGGTTGACAATGAATCCAGCTGCAGTACAGGGGAAACAAGGGAATATATGCAAATAATATTGTCTTGAAGAGTAAAGTGCCAAATTATATCTATACATAACTTAATTTCATGTACATCTTAAATTGAATGGCCTCATCAAACTGAGAAATAGCCTACCTGAGTTTCAAGCTATATGGGTCAGTTTTAAAATTCTTAATACTAACCATATCCTTGGAAAATTTCTTTCTGTCATTTAGATCAAAGGTTTATATTTTAAGCATTTTTCATGGCTGTTCTTGAGATATAACAGCACTGTTTTTTATAGAAATCCAATGCTAAAGCTATAGGAATTCTGCAGGCAGGGAGTTGTGTGTCTGTGTGAACACACGAGCATGCATGTGTGCACCATAGCTGTCAAGTGTTCACCACGGCCGCCCAGGATGGGAGGAGAGAGGCGTGGCCACTGAGTGCTCCTGGGAGTAGGGCACTGGCAGGCAGACCCTTCGGCTAGGGGGTGGAGCCTCATTTGTATACAGAATCCCAGAATCCCTTGCAGTAATTTCAAAATGCTCACTGTGACCTAGGTGTCTCAGCTTTCTAGAGGAAATACAGTGCTACCTTGTATAAAGGAATTAATTCATTCCAAATGAAATTCTGTTAAGCAAATTTTCCCATAGGAATGCATTGAAAATGGAGTAATCCCTAATCACAACCATTTTTATGTTGTACGGATTCACCCCATAGGCAATTCTGTTAAGCAAATTCTGTTATACAAACAGTTTGTTATATGAGTGTCCACTGTATATACCAATCCGGACAGCTGGTAACGTGTGGGTTTGGGGTCACATGGCGAGAAGTGCTCTCCAGTGGGCCACCTAGAGGCTGGCCACCCAGCAGCATCTGGACTTCAACCACCTGCTGCCAGAAATGCAGGACATTTCTGGGAAAAAATAATGTTTTGAGAAGAGAAAAAGTGGGAAAGTGTGATTGATTCATGAATGTGTGCAAACAATGACCGTAGGAACCCCAGGGCAGTCAATGGCTTAGGAATCTGGCTGCGGAGCCAAGATCAGGACAGGAGCTCTTCCCCTAAAAGCTCATCCCTGAAAAGGAGCTGGGCTTATCCATAGGAGCCCTTCCAGATTATCCATAGGAGGGTTTATCCATAGGAGCCCTTCTAGACCTACATCTAGAAAGATGGATAGATCTTGATATCTCACTTTCTGCATGATTTTAAAATTGTATCCATATAAGAGTGCTATGGTAATATCTGTACGGGCGTGCAGACATATTATGGCATTGGGTGTATATAACGTAATATAAAAATCCGACAGCATTAAAATGGGTAGTTCCTTTGCATCATTCTGCATTCATCCTTCTCATGATTCCACTTTTAATTATTTGAATTAAATAGTTTCATTGCTTTTGACAAGATAATGAATTAAAATGCTGAAAATGGCACTGTGACATGAAAGAGAAATACTGAGAATTACATGGGAAAGTGTTTAATTATTCAAATAAAAAATATTAAAGGTGGCCAGAAAGCTTTTAAAGCGAATCTTCAAAGCACGCAAAAAGCACCAAAGAGGCTGAAAGTTTATTTTTGTCGTAAAATTTGTAATTAGCTGCATATCTTTGGCAATATGTTTGACTTCATAGAGTTATAACTGGCAGCTCAATGTGGCTTTCAAGGAGAAAACTGTGCATGCCACAATATTAAAAACTATAGAAAAATTGTGCAACTTCGTTCACAAAATCTTACTGCATAATTTTCTACAAGCATAACCCAGATCAAACATTTAATTTACACTAATTGAAAGATTTATATCCTTAGCCTTTATTATATGAATTTCCCTGGGAATAATTTTTTCCCTCTGGAAATATTGTTGGGACAATGTCTTTAAAAGCAAAAATAAAAATAAAAATAAATCACAGCTAGATTACAACTAGTAGTACAAATCTTGCTTAATTTTTGAACACCCCTCCCCCCCACAAGGCTTCAAAACACTTCCCCAGGGAACAGTTGAGCATCAGAACCTAACACAGTCCAGCTTAGCTAGTGCATGATTTTGTCCACTGTGAATCAAGATGAGATGCAAACCCATGTGGTATTCAGTGAAACACAACAAATTCAGGTTGATATTTGGATTCTTAAAGTTAAAAACAAATAGAATTTTTGTGGAAGCAGCCATTTTAAAATGGCAGAAGTTTTCACAGATCTCAGTTCTTCCTCAGTTCATGAAACCTTATGTCAATGAAATTTTCTAGTGTTTCAGGTGCCACAAGATTCTTTGTTATTTTTGATGAAACAGTCTAACATAGCTATCTCTTTGGAAATGTCTACTGAACTCTAGTCTTTCTTGATACAACCTGTTTACCTTTTTTTATTACTCTGAAAACAAAAGAAATGGAAAGAAAGCTTGAGACTCATGCATCCTTCATGCATTTGACACATGAACAGGGTTCCATGAGAATGCATTTTGTTGGTGCATAACATGGATCTATGAAACCCAATCTTCACCACATTTGGAGAGACTATAAAGAAGAGTCAGGCAATGTTGTTGTTTCTAGGTGCCTGGGCTGTTGTTTTATATCCCAACAAATCAACATATTTAAAATTGCTAAACAAAATCATTAATTCGTAGTCATTAAAGAGAAATAAAAATTTGAATCAACAAAGTGATTTTTAATGAATGTTAGCTTTTTAAAAAAAATTGTGCCCATCTTGACACACAACTGTAATCATATAAACATTTACTTAGATATAAGTCCTGTTGAATGGACTCAGACTCACTTTTGAATAGATACTAGGGTTATGAATCCTTGCTTGCTTCTTTCTTGTGTATTCAACAAGAAAATACAAAGATTTTTGTCCTCCTGCTTGGTCAACCCGGAGACAATGCCTACATTTACAAGAACAAATTTTGAGCACAATTTGACCATCATTTTGTGGCAAGGAGTAGAGAAAAAGCAGATGTAGCAGGTGTGTCTTTGTGAGCAATTTATGCTCCCTTTTGTGTCCAATTTTGTGTTGGCTGAGCTTCAGAACAGCAAATAAAAATGCTAAGTTCATGTTGTGCAGATTGCTCAAAGCACAATGGCAACAAAATAACTCTCAGTGACTTGCTGTTATTCTTAAGGGAAGCCGCCCTGCAGAGGCCAGAGAAAACATGTCAAAGCAGATGTTGGCAAGATCTTTTCTTATCTATAGTAGGCATACACATATGATTGCATCGTAAGTCAAAATCTTTACTTTGTCATATTGATGAATGTCCTGCTCATAACTTAATTAACAGTTAGAAAGTTAAGTATCATCTGAGGCATGTGCCAGAATACAATCATTCAGGTTTCATTGTTCAATACAGTGGTCATTTGTAAAGAATTTGATTATTAATTTGGTAAAAAAAATTAAAACATTTGTTTGTGATATTTGTTAAACTCACGAGTCACGACTTCTGACATGCAGCATGTAGTGGATTTCAGTTTTCATTTAATTACCTTCTGACACATATGTGAAGGAGTTGGAGTTCGGGATTTTCAATTGCCTTCTCAGACCTAGGTAAAACCAGGCAGTTTTGAACAATATCAGCTTCTGAGTATTTTTTTTAATATTCTTGTTGAAGAAGAAGCCAGCACCATCATAACCCTGTTAACTTACACCAAGGATTTTAATCAGCTTAGTCTGGAAAGGCAAACCTAAGTGCAATTTTGAACACATGTCGGTATGAACTCAATAGTCCTTTATCGTATCTCACTCCCTCTCTGCTATATTACATTTTTGCCACCTTTGTTTTAATGAATCTTTTGTGTGTGTGTGTGTGTGTGAAACCTGAACATCCAACTTGAGTATGGCTTTATCTAATTTGTCTTCCATAACTGAAATCCAGGCTTGCCTTTTCACACTGTGGCCTTAGCTACTAGTCCCTTATTTTCCTCACATGCCACTCTTTTAGACACACTATATATTTTTCAGAGTGCTAGCTTTGCTGTGTTATGGCTGAGTTATAATTTGGTCGCCATCTTGTGCTGATAATCACAGGCAGTCGAAAGAACATCATACTTGGTTTGTGGCATCATAATATGTTTCTTTGCAACAGAGCAGTACAGCACAATGAGACCCAATTTATTTAAGAGAAAAATGCAAACAGCAAAGAAGTTCTCCATAATTTGAAGAGAGGAGTCCACCATGTGTTCACTGAGAATACACATTTGGATAGCATTGGGTAGAAAAGCATCAGCAAGAAAACAACACATATCATTTTCTGGCTCTGGACAGTTGTAAGTGGATTTTTGTGTGGAAGTATTTTTTCATTAGTTCAAAGCACATTTCTTGGGCACAAAATACTTTAATTCTAAACAATTTCCATGAGACTATCCATGTTAATCTACCACAGGAAAAGAAATGGAGTCCTTGTGTCTTGGTAAACACTAAGGCATGCATTCTGTTCAGTCTTTACACATGAACACAGATCCCACTGTGCAAGCTGCTGTAGGGGCATTGCTGTTAGGGATGGACACCCAATGAAAAGTGAAATGCTGATTCGTTGGGCCATTACGTAACAACATGAAACAAACCAAAACAAACCAGGGAAGCAGCGTTTTGATACTAATGAAATGAACTTGTGTTTTTTTTTAGTTTATAATAAACCATTTTGTTTCTCTGTAAAATGGCTCCCCGGGTCCTAGAGGCAACAAATTTGGTGTGAACCTTCCTTGGACTCTCCCCTTTAAGCATTCCAAATTGGGGTTCAGGTGGCTGAGTTATTCAACTTCAAAAGGGGTGGCCACCAGAAAAAAACATTTCTAATTGCAATGTTATATGTTTGAAAATAGTCATCCCAGGCAGCTAGCAGCATGGAAATAACAGTGGAGCTTCCTCAAGCTCTCCACTTGAACCCCCCCATTTAGAGTGGTTTGGGGTACAGGGAATGGAGTTACTGAGCTCCAACAGGGCTGTGGAGGGAACCTAACTGAAGGAGTGTGGATAGGCACACTGAGAGGAAGCTGTCAATTAACCCTTAAATTGGTAAAGCATGCAGGACACACTCCTTCCTTCCATTAAGCATAAGCACCCACCACACCTCCTTTGGAACTTAATATCTCAGCCCCCAGAAACCCTAACTCTTCCAAACTTCAAGGGATCCCCTAAAATCGCTTGGGGAGGAAAAGCCTGCCATTCACATGCCTGAGATCAGTATTTTTCCACTGAATATTTTTTTTAAATAATATGTCTCAAAATATTCAACGGAAATTACTGATCTGCATTTACAGAAAGACATCTCCTTGCACTTTACAGCCTCTCTAACTCCACTTGTTAACCATGCTGACACCCTCTTGAATTTAGAGGAGCTCTTATTTCTTTGTGGTATGCACATCCGCTCGGCCTCAACTACTTTTGTGTTCAACAGGCTCCTTGCACTCTGGAGAGATTGGATTCTTTTTGCCTTCCCTTTCAATTTCTTTCTAATGAGTTTCCTCATCTGAAGGAAGTCCGTCCATTGGTAATCAAGAATTTTTGTGTCGGATTTGCTTAGCATTCTTCCCGCAACATGCAGGGCAAAGGAGATTGCAGCATGGTCACTGTTCCCCTGTGGCTCAGTGACATTCACATCCACGACCAGGTCCTGAGTTCTTGGGATGAGAAAATGTGAACCCCTGACCTCTGATAATCCCCCACTCCTTGAGATATTGGTGATGATAATATCAATGTACCTAAACACTTAGCCCACACTTAGGGTTTAAAACCACTCTGCACAATTTTTATAAATGTCAACATTTATGGATGGAGCTTCCGCTAAAAAAATTAATTCTGAAAAATATCTTCTGAAACATTTCTGCTTAGTTCAATTCCAACTTCTTTACCCACAATGTAATAGTAACAATATTTATTGAACATATGGTCTACTGTGCAATCCAATGCACCTTTTCAAAAATACACCCATTACTCATTTCAAAAGATTATATTTAGGAATAGCATCTTCTGATTTGTATTGCATCCATATTTTACTTGAAATAACCTATTCACAAGGTGTCAGAATTTGTGGGTTAGGGTAACTGTTACTGTATAATCAATAGCTGTAGCAGCAGCAGCAGTGGGATAAAGTCTGTGGGATTTAACTATTCTTTCTATTCATAGTATTGCAGCCACTGTCATTACATTTTATCTCTTCTTTCTTCCAGTGAGTTCATACATTGGATTATTTTATCAAAATTGTGAAGTGCAGAAGCTAACCATCCAGCAAAGAAGCATGGCAAGGGCTTGTTCTGCCCTTTGATATAACATTTCCTCCCTCCATGGACCATAAACAGAAGCCAATTGCTGCTCACTCCCACAGGAAGATATAAAGCTGTACATAGCCTTGATTTAGCACACCCAGTAGAACACCTCTATCTGTAGGAGTTTTCCTGCCACTTCTGATCTAGTGGGGGGGGGGACTTTGATAGAATCTCTTTTATCAGAGAAGTAAAATAAGGGATGGGATATGACCTTCCCAGCAGCAACCCATAAATCTTAAATCTCTGTATTAGAGTATCTCACTTTTGTATCGGTCTACAATTTTTAGGAAGTAATGTAAGGCCAATGTAGCCTCGAAGGCTTTCACGGCCGGGATCTGATAGGTGTTGTGAGTATTTCAGGCTGTTTGGCTGTGTTCTGGAAGTTTTTCTTCCTGATGTTTTGTCAGACTCTGTGGCTGGCAACTTCACAGGGCAAGGAGCTCAGGGAACTAGGAGCTCTCTCTGTGCTCTGGGTTATAAAGTGAGTGAGATTGGGTTTTTTAAAGTTGAGGAAACTTTCCCTATGCAGGAAAAGCATTGTTAGTCATTGTATTGTGATGAATGGATTAAGAAGTTTCAATGCAATCAGGGTAGCAACCATCCTAGGTGGGTGTCCTTAGCTGTTCTATTGTGTGAACTGATCACCTTTGTGGCTGTGTGGGGAATCATTGAGCTTTGACCTTTTGAACTATACAGCACAACTCATGCCCAGTACAACAAAGACATGTGTACACTGAAATCACCAAAGGAAATCTTTAATTAGCACTTTGCTGTTGCTAATGACATCATTTCCAATGTGCATATGGAGTTGAACAACAGGATTTCAGCAAATCTGTGATTGTATATGTGTGACTAGAGAAGACTTTGCCATATCCTCCATCTTCTTTTCTGTCTCATATTGACAAAAAAAAGGCAGAGCACTGCTGGTTGGCTCACATGCCATATACAGTGCCATGCTTGCAGTAGTTCCTGGCACTTTCACTAGGGTAGAAGTTGTCCTCCTTGAACTTTGTATACCAGTGAGCATTAGCTTACCATAGGTTAACAGGAGCTTTGGATATAATTGCAATATTATAAAATATTTTATACAACTCATATCTATGATAGCTCATATACACTGTAACATTGCCCTCCCACTCGAAATAACGAGACGAGACAGGTATCTGGGGTAAACTGGACCACACTTTATTAACACAACCTTTCAACAACCAACAAGGAGGGGCCTGGCATCAGCATACAGGTTGGAACCGTGGGGTCTCCCGGGACCCCTCCAACCGGGCAGCAACGGGCGAGTTACAACCCCCGGCTGGGGCAGTCAACCTACTGCCCCCCGCCAGGCCAGTTGATGATCTTACCCCTCCCTGCATGAGATGGGCTTAAACTGGGTGATACCCAGTGCAGGGAGGCATCCCTGTGTCTTCCCCCGGCACGGAGACCTCCTGGTCCGCCGTGCCCTGGGTATAGGATAGTTGGGGACAGATGTTCATTGTCTACTCACCGCTGCCCCCTCTGCTTCAGCCGCCACCGCGGGCCTAGCCTTGCTATGGCCCCGGTCGCCCATCCAACAGAGCGAGCTCAGCCACCAGGCCCCTCCGCAAATCGCGCAGGAATAGCTCCATTCCCTCATCTGAGAGGTGCACGCCATCCGGCC
Source organism: Phrynocephalus guinanensis (assembly GCA_037367245.1). Lineage (NCBI taxonomy): Eukaryota > Metazoa > Chordata > Lepidosauria > Squamata > Agamidae > Phrynocephalus > Phrynocephalus guinanensis. Next base: position 40,272,752 of record CM074741.1, on the reverse strand, counting down.
TGTAGAGCTCATTCCTGCGCACATTAAAGTCAGGGTGGCCCACCACCGCCCCAAATTCCCGGCAAACAGCCCTACAAACCTCTTGGTTAACACACCGCCTAGACCGATTGAGCTTTTGGGGGTCGCACGCCGCCTTCCAGGTCTGGCGGGGGATCAGTGTTGACCATACGATGTGACAGGCTGGATATTTGGCTCTCCAAGTTGCGAGGTTGTGCAAGATCTCCACGATAAGGGACTTGCCCGTCTGCCTGGTCAGGTCATTTCCCCCCAGGTGTACCAGTAAGACATCCGGCGGCCTCCCCAGCGCTGCAGTCATTGCCACGCTGAGGAACTCCCGCCAGGACATCCCCCTCCTCCCTCGCCACTCAACAACCGCCCTGTCGCTGAGCCCTAAATTGGGCCCCCAGCCAGACCTGCGGGCGAACTTCTCGGCCCAATATATGTAACTGTGTCCCAGAATTACCACTCTCCAACGGGAGGCCCGGCCACTGGCATCTGGGGAAATAAAACAACAGATTAAACCGGCGGCAACGGCCGCACATAACGCTTATAGCAGGATGAAGCCCACCGGCCCAGCCTGCGGATCACTCCCTGTTCATAACCCAGGGCGGCAACCGTGGAGGCTGCGCCAATTCGAAACGAATGGGTCCCAAACTTCAGCGCCCCCAAGCCCAACTCCTGCAAGATCCGTCCCGATAAGTTGCTAAATTGAAATTTTGTTAGGGGGCCCCCATCCCTGTGTTGGAAAAGGTAGCCCTCTGCGGTCCCTCTTTGGGCCATGTACACCTGAAGGACCCGGACTGGGCAAATAGTGCTAATGGAGCAGGGGCCGAGCCGGAACACAAAACCCTTACTCCCCTGGTCCGTTTTGGACCTTCTGATGCGCACCGTCAAGAGGCCGGGCTCCAGCGTAATGTCAGAGGCCCGGAGGGCCGCAAAGGAAGTATCCCGCCGGCCCGAGGCTACCAGTTCACTCACTCGTAGGGCCCCGAAGAACGCCAGAATGGAGGCCGCCCGAAACAAAGCCGCTTCAAAACCATCCCTGCACACCGCGGGCCACCTGGTACTCATCTCTGCCAGGATGCGGGGGGTAAGTGGAAAACGGGGGTCCGCAACCCTGCCCCTCTCCCTACTCCACCCCGCTATCATACCCCTCACCTGGATGTCCCCTGTCGTATCTGTGCATCCCCTCAGCTTCGCGTAGAAGGCCAAGGCTGCCAACTTCCCTTGCAAGGAACTAGGGGCCAACCCTTTGCGGTGCAAGTAAACTAGAAATCACTGCAGGTGTTCCACAGGCAGGGGCCAGATTTGCTCTAGGCCCTGTGATGTCCTGAAGGCTGAAATCTCTTCCATTACCAACGCATACCCCCTCTGTGTCCTGGGAGCGACAGAGTGGCAGATAGCACGGTCGGCCTCAGCGCGCCAACCAGCCATACCTCCTCCGGGATCTCCACAGGTAGGGCGGCCGCTCCTGGGGCAAGGGCTCGGAAACGCTCGGCCTGTCAGCGGGATAAAGCGTCAGCAATCCGGTTATTCACCCCTGGTACATGGCGTGCGTGTGCTACAATATTATATTGCAACGCCCGCAAGGTAAAGGACCTCACGAGGTGCATGACCCTGGGTGAACGGGAAGTCAAGTTATTGATCACGTGAACTACGGCCAAATTGTCACACCAAAAGCGCACGACAGAGTTGGCCCATTCTCTAGACCAAATGTACAGGGCGACCCAAATGGGAAACAGCTCGAGGAACGTAAGGTCCCGTGTTGTCCCGTCCTCTTGCCAGGCAGCTGGCCAAGAGCCACTGCACCATAACCCCCTCCAGAAGATTCCAAAGCCCAGGCCACCTGCAGCGTCCGTGTGTAGTTGAAAATGAGCTCCCAGCTGCAGCTCGGCCCTCCAGAATGACACCCCATTAAAGCTCTCCAGGAAGATCCCCCACACGGCCAGGTCTTCCCTCATTTTGGCCGTGACCCTGGTTCTATGGGTTGGCTTGCGGAGCCCAGCCATTGCCGCGCACAGCCTACGCAGGAAAGCCCGCCCAGGGGCCACCACCTTGCATGCGAAGTTCAGGTGACCGACCAGCTCTTGGAGTTCCCTGAGTGAAAGCATGCTGCTAGCCCGGGCCGCGCGGACCCTAAATTTGAGGTCCTGCAGCTTGTTCTGGGGCAGGCGACAAACTTGCGCCTTGGAATCAATTTCCACGCCCAGGAAAGTCAGTGTAGTTAGCGGCCCCTCCGTTTTCTCCTCAGCCAAGGGGAGCCCCAGCTCCCCCGCCAAGGCCCGAAAGCTGTCCAGGAGGAATTGGCACCTGCCCGACCCCGCCGGCCCACAAAAAAGGTAATCATCCAGGTAGTGGGCCGTGCTGGCAAGGCCGGTCACTTGCCTCAGGCGCCACTCCACGAAGGAACTAAAGCGTTCAATGATCGCACAGGACACCGAGCATCCAAATGGGAGTGCTCGGTCCATAAAAAACTGATCCCCAAACCGAAAGCCCAGGAGCTCAAAATCTCCCGGATGCACTGGGAGAAGCTGGAAGGCAGACTTAATGTCGCATTTCGCCATCTCCGCAGCTGAGCCACAGGCTCGCACCATGCGCACTGCGGCATCAAAAGACGTATACCGCACGGTGCACAGGTCGTGCGGGATGCCATCGTTAATCGAAGAGCCGCTCGGGTGGGACAAATGATGGATTAATCTGAACTCCCCTGGTGCTTTCTTGGGGACAAGCCCTAATGGGGAGACCCTAAAGTTGGGTAGGGGGGGCTCCGCGAAAGGTCCCAGGACCCTTCCCTCTCGGACCTCCTTGTCAATCTTCGCTCTGGCGACGTCCTCCGCGCCCCGCAAGGACCTGAGGTTCTTGGCCAGAACTGGCTGTCTAACTCCCTCGAATGGAATATGAAAACCAAACGTAAAACCTTCCACCAGGAACTGGGCGGCGGCGTGATCTGGATAATCCGCCGCCCATCTCCGTAACACACCCACCTTAATTGGGCTGGGCCCCTTTTGCAGCGGCAGCATCACTGCCCCCTGCTTTCCTGTTGCCTCCCCCATCCCGTGCCCTTCCTTGCTGCGGGCGGGCTCTGCTGCAGCTAGTGGCAGGATGCTGAGCCCCACACACCGAGCACTTGTGCTTGAAACGGCACGGCTTCCGGTTGCAGGTGCCTTGGCCGTTGTACTCCCAGCAGACCAGACGGACTTGAACCGGCTGGCCCGCCGTGGCGCGGGCAGCTGCATTAGGAGGTCCTTTCCGGATCATGTGGCCACTATCGTACCGGTCCCCTAAGGATGGCCTCACCGGGGTCATAAACTGCAGCCAAATGGGCGGCAGCGGTTCGTCCCACCTAATGGAGGGATCGAGGGCGGCTCTATGACGAAATTCTTCGTCATACAAGAGCCAAGTGTGCCCCGGAAAATCCACAAAGGCCCGATAGATAAGGTCCATGTACTTCAGCATCGACTGTGCCCGCCATGGCCGAGCCTGGAGCGAGAGGGACATGTAGATCATGTAAGCCGGCAGCCACGTGGCCCATGATCGTTCCAGCTTCTTTTTCAGCCTACGGTCCTTATCCTGGGGGTCCTCCTTATCTAGCTCCTTGGAATCCAATTCCCTATTCAGGAGACTAAATATATCCAGGAATTCCCCCCGCCATATCTTCTCCTTGGTGGCCTGGGCCAAATGATGCCCAAAAGGAGAAGCATAGTCCCCAAAGGGAAGTGCCGCCGCAGCCACACCAGCGTATCCTGGCGCCCAACCCGAGGCCGGCCAAGCAGCCAAGCCCTGTGCCGGCTGCCCTGGGACAGACCAGGCTGGCGCCTGCCCCGGCAGCCAGCCCGCTGTGCCCATTGGGGAAGGCCCCAGTGCTTGCCCCAGTGACCCCCCCAGCGGGGGGGCTGCCCCGGTACCCCGCCCAGGCCCGGCAGCTGGCTGCCATGGGTGGCCGCATACGCGGCCAGCCATGGCTGCCACGCCGCGAGAGAGGGCTGCTGCGCTGCTGGCGCCTGAGCCGGCCACCCCGATGGGGAAGCCGACCCAGGGGCCGCCACGCCAGCCGCCCAAGGCCAGGTCAGTGTTAGTGTAGTGTCCGGTGCAGAAGCCAACTCACTCGTTGATGCGTTCTCCGGCGTGGGTAGTGTTGCGCCCTCCTCGTCTTCGATGGTCTACGAGGTGGCTGCCGCTGCTGCCGCTCCCTGCGAGGCCACCCTCGTCCGCTTGACCGCTGCTGGGGGGCCTCCCACTGCCACCGCGGCTGCCGGGTTTGCCTCCAACTGTTCCAATCTGGCAAAACGGGCAGAGAAATCGTTAACCATCTGTTTTAACTGAGCCCTCTTCCTGGACCTGGAAGGCCTGGCTCCTGCTCTAGGCGCCGGGCCTGGCCGGGCCTCCGGCGCGCTCACACCTTTAGCTGTTTCCAATGCAAAGAGGCGCGATTCCAGCTCCAGCCATATTGGCCAGCCCTCCTCCTCCGATGAGGGCTCGGACTGCGGGGCGACTGGGCGAGGCCTCCTAGCCAGGCCCTTGCCCTTGCCTGCCGGCATGCCTTTCTTGGGTGCCATGGCCTACAAGGAGGCCGCCGGGAAGGGGTGGGTGGGGAGGGTTAAGGTGGGGCAGGCCCTACCTCCCAACTAAGGCTCACCCCCACTCGCTTCGGTCCCAAGGCCCAGCTGCGACCCCGAGGCCTCAACAACACCCCCCTCCCCTAGGCCTCTCTCCTGTAACCCCAGGCAGTAGGCTCCGGGTGGCTGTTTGGGTGCAAAGGGAGGGGGCGGGCCCTGTCCTGCTGCCTAGGCCCTGGGGGTTCCCTCCGGCCCAAGACTCAACCACCCCAGGCCTACCGGCCCTCCCCGGCCCCGGCCCGCCTTCTAGGAAGCCCAGGCGGCCAGGCCTCGCTCGACCCAAGCCGCTCCGGGCTGGGCCCCGCTGTCCTGGCGCGGCCTGGCACGCACCCACCGCCAACCAGGCCCAAGGCCAGGGCCCCACTTGTCCGTCCCGTCCCCAGCCTGCCGTTCGGAGGCTCAGGCCGCTAAGGCCCCCGTGTGCTAAGGCCCCCATGGGGCCGCCCCCTGGGCTCGCTGCCGCGCCCCCGGCTAGGTCTGCCCCCACCCCCGTTGGGACCCGGGGCAAGCACGGGACCCCCTGGGGCCCCGGCGGTGGGCCTCGCTCCCCCCTGCCCGCCCGGGATGGGGACCCGCGGGGCGGATTCGGGCCCCGATCAGGCCCGGCATGGGCCGAAGCTCACGCGGGGGGAGGGCTGAGCGCCGCTCCCCTGATCTGTCCGCGCCGGTGCTCCGCGTCTGGCCGCAACCCGCGGCACCACGTTCCGGCTCCCGCGTGGAGCCCCGACGCTCCCGGCACTCTGTTCCCGCCGCACCAAGCGGCAGCCCAGCTCTCCGGCCGCGCCCGGCCGAATTCAAAATGGTGCCCGCCACGAGGCAGCGGCCTCAAAATGGCGGCGCCCAGGAGGCGTTCGGCGATCCTCCCCGGCCGAACGCCAAGACAAAATGCCCTGTGGTGGGGGTCGGAGCCGCCCCTTTTATAGGGCGCTCCTCCCCCCCTCTCAGGGCAATCAGCCCCGCCTGCTCCTCTCGCTCTTCTCGCGAGAGGGCAAGGAGGGCCCCGCGTGGCAGACAGGCTGCCGTCGTAGCCGACATTAGAATCAATTTTTACCATACATTTTAATATAACAGAGCATGCAGTTAAAAGGCCTTTCCTCAATTTTAAATTAAAATCTCTCTCTTTTTTTGGCATTAAATCTTTCAAAAGCACCCAAGAGGATAAGATTTATTATTATTTTTTCCTTGCATAGGCATTCCAGAAATAGTGACCCTAGTACAGAATTTTCACCATAAATTATATTAATTTAGAAGAAGAAAAATAAAGACCAAAACAAAAGCCTACTTTTTATCCAGTATGCTCATGTCACCAAAGAAAAGAAAAGGGAGCTCATTACGTCTATAATATTAGTCTTAAATTTTATATGTGGCATTTCTATTTATTCACCATTCATTCAGCATCAAAAAGCCTTGACATTTGCTTGATAACATTATTTATTTATTTATTTATTTATTTATTTATTTATTTATTTATTTATTTATTTAACTTTTATACTGCCCATCTAGACCCAGGGCTATGCTGTGTGGTTTACAACATGGAATTACATGACAATTAACAAAGGAATACATATTAAAAACCAAAATACAAGGAGCATAATAAAACAAAATGTACATAAATCGACAAAAAAAACTAAAATTAATCTAAAATGAAGATAAAAATGGCAAGAGATTGATAAAACAGGGGTGGGGGAGAGAGAAGATAAGTGGTAAAAGAATAGTGTCTTACTGAATGTTTGAGAAATCAGGGAAGGCCGTTCTATACAACCAGGTCTTCAATAGTTTTTTAAAAATTTGAAGTCAGGGTGCCAGGTGAATTTCAGGGGGTAGATGGTTCCATAACTGGGGATCAATGGGGAGAATGCCCTACTCCTTGTTACAATTTTCCAGGCCTCCCTCGGGGTTGGGACTCCCAGGTGTCCTGCCTGGCTAGCATGGGTGATCCTGGCAGTTCTTTTGGGGAGGAGCTGCTCTGTCAGATACTGAGGTCCCAAACCATTTAGGGCTTTGTATGTTAACATCAAAAACTTGAAGTCAGTGTGGTAGTGTACTGGCAACCAGTAGCAGTGCAGAGCTGCCAGCAGAGGGGTAATATATTGATGCCTTCTTTGACCCGTTAGAAGTCTGGCAGCTATATTGTGCACTAGCTGCAATCTCAGCATTAACTTCAAAGGAAGCCTCACACAAAGAGCACTACAGTAGTCTATTCTCAAGATTACAAGTGCATGAACCAGCATAGTTAATGCCCTGATGTCACAGAGGGCCCACAGCTGGGGAATTCTCCACAGTTTGTAATGAGCTGAATGGACCACCGATGCCATCTGGGTTTCCATGGTAAGCACTGGGTCCAGTAAGACACCTAAACTGCAGACCCCATCCTTCATGGAGAGAGTCACCCCCCAAAAAGCGAGTGAGTTCCCCAACCTGCAGACACCAGGGCCCCCCACACACAGGATCTCCATCTTGCCTGGGTTCAATCTCAGCCTATTGGTCTCCATCCAATCCGAGACGGCTGCCAAGCAGCACTCAAAGGAGATATAGAACTGGGTGTCATCGGCATATTGGTGACATGAAGCTCCATGCCCCCTTATGACCCTTCCCAGAGGCCTCATATAAATGTTGAAGAGCATGGGAGAGATGACCGACCCCTGTGGCACCCCACAATTGAGGGATCAGGGAGTGGAAGTCATCTCACTCAGCTGCACTTGTCGGGGATGGTCCTCCAAGAAGGAACAAAACCACTGCAGAGCAGTGCCTCCAGTCCCCAACTTGGAGAGCCTACCTAGGGGATACCATGGTAAACGGTATCAAAGGCCACTGAAAGATCAAGGAGGACCAACAGGGACATTTTGCCCCTGTCAGACTCCTCAAAAGGTCATTGTGCAGGGCGACCAATGCTGTTTACATACTATGGTGCGGCCTAAAGCCTGACTGAAAAGGATCAAGGGCCTTTGTGTCATCCAGAAGACCCTGAAGCTCACCTTCCACTACCTTCTCCAGGACCTTGCTCATATAAGAAATATTGGTGACAGGCCTATAGTCATCAATTTGGTCTGCTGCCACATTAGGTTTTTTCTGAATGGGCCTAATGAGTGTCTCATTGAGGGCCAGGGGAACCCTGCCCTCAAGAAGAAACACATTAATTATTACTATGGCCCATTCATTCGTAATTGGCCTGGGTGGTTTTATTAACCAGGTCGGGCAAGGATCTAAGGAAGATGAGGAGGCCTGACAGCGATCAAGAGCTCTGTCCACTTCTGTCTGCATCACTGGTTGAAAGCTGGGAAGCAGTGCAGGGCAAGGTGATGCACTGGACATCTTGGCTCAATTTACTGTTTGTAAATGGTGATTCAAGTCCCGGCGGATGGCCTCCACTTTAGCTTTAAAGAATGCCACAAATTGGTCACAGGGAATACTAGCCTTCATCAACTCATCTACCAACTGCCTCCTGTGTTATAAAATTGAGTTATAAAAGCTGTGCTAAAATCATGGAACAGATTGCAACCACCATTCAGGCCTAGAAGGAGCCAGTCAACTGTGGTCAACATTTAACGATAGATAACATCATTCCTTTTGTGATGTAACTGTGGCCACAATAAACAGTGGAAATGGAATATCAAGTGCTTGCTTCAACTGTTGGTTCATGTTGTGTTTTGTGCTGGTATATCTGATGAGAACATTGAGAGACAGCAAGAACCTGCATCCTTTTCTCATTCCAACATGTAATCTCAAATCAATGGGATTACATATGTGTTCATTTAACATTCAACAATTGATTCACTAGATATCTTAGTTGGAAGTAGCAATAGGATATTGTCCAAGGAAAATTGAAAGACTTGCATCATTCAGTGCTTCCTTGCAAATTAATTAGCACTGAGAGATTTGGTAGCAAAATATTTTTAATGAATGGTAGTTGATTACTTTTGTCCTTGAGACTACAACTAATGAATTCCTTTTGAAAGAATTTGGAAAACATTTTCCTAATCACCACATCATATACTGATGTATCTTTTAGAACAACACCAACAACTTACCCATTAAATGTCTGATGATGCGTTTTCAGCAAACCACTAATTTAGGATCAGTGGATGTGACTTTGGGTAGTGGGCAGCATATAAACTGTAAAGATGAAATGAAATGAAATGAAATAAATAACTGACTTCAATGGAAGAAATAGGCCAAAGAAAATATTTCCTTTGCCTTTGTGGAAGAATGGCCAAAGCAAGGGGGAGGGGAGTAGAAGTGAGTCAGGGAAGAAAATTATTGCTCCTGACCTCTTGGACTCCCCATTGCTGGAAATACATGGAGACAGCTGATTTATTATAATTTGGAGCACCATTGAGCTGCTAATGTACCTTTTTCCTGATGATTAGGCCAGATGGCTAGTGAGTGGTGTCGCCACACGGACTCATATTATGCTGGTTCCAAAAAAAATACACTGGCTGCCAGTTGCTGCCTGAGCCCAATTCAAAGTGCTCATACCTACATATAAAGCCCTAAATGGCTTAGGACCTGGTTACGTAAAGAACCACCTTCTTCCATATGAGCCTGCCCATACCCTAAGATCAGGCCAGGAGGCCCTGCTGAAGGTGCCATCCATCAAAGAAGTGACGGGGATGGCATGTCGAAACAGGGCCTTCTCGGTCGTTGCCCTCCAACTCTGGAATGTCCTCCACACAGATATGTGCCTAGCACCGAGACCTTTGGCTTTTTGGCACCAGCCAAAGACCTTCCTGTTTGGCCAGCATTTTAATTGGATAGTGGTTTTGGTTGGACTCACATGAGTATTGTATGTTGATGGTTTCAAGTATTGTAATTTACAGTTGTAATAATTTTGTTGTTTTATAGTTTTAATAACATTGTTGTATACTACCCAGAGACCGTTTGGTAGTGGGGGGCTATTTTTTATAAATAAATAAATAAATAAATAAATAAATAAATAAATAAATAAATCTAAAGGATTTGTGCTGGTTTTCTAATTATCTGTAGAGATCCCATGGTTTAACATATTGCTGGCTTAAAAAAAAGAAAAAAGTGTTGAGCTTTAAAAGTTGCAATAAATTGTTCTTAGATGCAAGTTTTTCTACTTACTCTAGGTTAAAACTGCAATACTGTATATCATTTGGAATTGTAATAGATAATTAATTTAAAAATCAGTTCTTGTCCACAGTTTTGTGATACAATTAAATGAAATACAATCAGCAGAAATCTTTCTACAGCTAATGATCTTCCCACAATTGCTATGTAGGAAAGGTTTCTGCCTAGGGACTTCATGGTGTCTCTGCCCTCCTTCATTGACTTTGACTTCTTGCGTATCTTACAAGCAACTGTGATGACTGCAAATATTTCAGTAGGACTTTTGAATATATTCCTTATAAGACCACTCACTTGTGAGCTCAAGGACAGGCCAATAGCGGCAATTTTAGCTAACATTCTATGCAACAACAACAACAACAACAACAACAACAACAACAACAACAACAACAACAACAACAACAACAACAACAACAACGAAACAATTGGTTATCTCTTCATTTTGTGTGGCAGAGCAATAACTTTGTATATCAAAATTCTTAGGAGAACTTGCGAGCAAATATTGCAGTGGTAGAACCGGAAGCTTCATACTGTCATGAAGAATGAATAGAAAAAATGGCTGTTTGTTTCTGATGAATGCATAAAGAAGAATGTGTAACTAAATAGATAAGAACAAAAGTGGATATCCACCAAAGTAAAATATAAATGACAGCCGTCTGCTTAGTTAACAACATTAAAATATTGGCTTACTGAATAAAAGATCATATGCTTTCATTCAGATCACATTGGTTTAGCATGAGATACCAGTTTCCTCTTATTTTGCAATAATGCACAAGAAAACAATGGACCTTATGTGTCTCAAACAGATCATCCGACCCAAATATGAAATTTGACATTTGCCAGGATCTATTCCTTAATTTTTTGAATTCTTCCTGACTTTTCAGTAGGAGCAGTCAGAGGCCTCTGCAGTTTGAAGCTTCCAAATGGGTCAGCAGTCACTTTCCTGACTCTATCAGAAAAGTTATATTTCATTGATAACGTTTGGTGCCATAGATCTGGAGCAAGTTCCAGACCAGAACTCTAACCTTATATGTTTCTTCACATGTGTTTGGTGTAGCAATGTCTATGTTCCTTATTTTCAGATAAACATGGTTTGCTTGGTTATTCATTTGCACATTTCTTTTGCAGCTGCAATTAACACAGCACAGGATCCTGGAGTCAGATTGTTCTCATCATATGATTGCAAGGTTGGGGTGGGGTGGGGAAGAGAAAGGCTTTGTTTCAGCTGCCACTTGAACAGTGGTACTAGGACAGTTAAAATACCTCCTCTCTCTTTCTGTGTTAAGCTGGCAGATCGGAAATGTCAAAAAAAAACAACAACAACAGAGCAAACACAGAAGTACAGGTAGCAGGGCTGGAATTTCTCATAAATCAGCCAATTTCCACATTCCAAATCGGTTAGCAGGAAACTGAAGGAAAAATGCACATCAATAGCAATGATTCAATTATTTTTCTTCTCATGTCCACTTCCTCTGTCATGATGGGTCATGCAAATACTTGACAATGCAGTGAGCCATGCTTATTCAACCTAAATAAACACCCCGTTCCTGAAAGGTTGAAACATCGAAGTAAGGCTCACTTATGAACCAACATAATCCCAGAGCCAAGCAGCTTTTTCTCCTTGGGAAACACTCATTCTTGAAATTATTCTTGAATGAGAAACAATTCAGTTGTAAGAGTAGAGTTCCTGAAGCAATTAAACGAAACATGGGACCTTCTGGACCTCACCATAGGCAGAAAAAATATTGGTGGGCAGTGCAGCTTCCTCCATCCATGATTAATTTAAAGCATTGTTTCCGTCGAACAACCACAAAATGTCTGTGGCACAAAAACAAGAAGTACTGGTAGCTGTCTTGACAGAAATATCTGAAATTATGCATTGCTTAATTTTCTTTCTTTTATTTCAAGTTTTTTAAAAAATTATTCAAACAGGGATATCGATGCATCGCTATATCGTTTCATCGCTTTGTGCTGTTACTTCCTCGCTCGAGTAGGGGCGGCGGCAGCGGCGGCGGCAGCGGCGGCAGCAGGAGGAGCCGCTGCCGCCTCGCCCGGCCAGAGCAGGGCACCCGGGGCAGGCAGCGTGCAAGCGGCGGAGGGTGGGCGGCTGTGCCATGCGGGGCTCCCCCCGAGTAGCGGCGGCGGCGGCGGGGGGGCTGCCAATGATGCCAGGAAACAGTTGAAATCAGTAGAGCCATTGCAACTGACAGCCCAGCATCAGTGCATCGATACGCCGTCGGCAAGAATTTTTTTAAAGGACGGATGGGAAATAACGAACGTTGAAAAGTGGCATGCGAATGCAAAGGGAGCACGTGAGGTTGTGCTCGAATCGGTCCTAAAACTGCAGCTCGTGAGTACTGAGAAACAGGGGCGGGAGTGAAGCGAGAACATGTGACCGCCACGTGACCGCCTCCGAATTCAAATCGAAGGCAATATCGCTGCGGAGCGCCGTGCCTCGTGAAGTAAGGGCCTTTGCCGTTTCCTGCTCTATTGATTGTAATGCAAAATATTGGATTGTGGTTTAGTCTCAAATGGAGAATGAAGAGCCTTTAAAGGCAGTCAAGAGTTACTGCTTTTCCAGGGACCTACTTCTCATGTGCTGGTATGTACTGGTACAGATTACTGCAGATTACTGTTATGAAGGGAGGTAGAATACGGCTAAGGAGACTGTCATGATGAACACCCATACTTCCAAATATACTGCTACCCCGCTGCTGGCTTTTTTGGCTCTTACCTTCTGCTCTTCAACAGAACGATTAATTTATTTCACACTTATTGCAATATCTCAATCATTAAGCAGGGTGACAATCAAGCTTCTGTTGGGAAAATGGCCATATTGCATGTATTAAAAATGGACATCAGTGGGAACTGGGAAGTATTGACAGCCTGAAGTGATTATTCTTTTACATTAATTTCCTTAATAAAGATTTCACTTCTCTTGCACTGAGGTCAGCCCTTTCTTCCTATTTAATGGGAATTTGTTTTGCTTTGTGGATTGCCCTTTTCTACTGTGACATCCATTACAGAAGCATCGATGCAAGCCATCTGCATACTGGAAATTCAGTTTTTACCCCCTCTCTTTCTGATTATAACTGCAGACGGTAACTGTGAATAAACTTTCTCCCCAAGGATGATTTAAAAAGTGATTTTTTAAAATTACAGAATGGGATAAATTTGTGTGTTAAGGAAGGGCTGGTGAGACTTGACTGTTGTTTGCTTGTTTCCGCTGCTAAGAAACATTGTAATCAAAATATACTATAAAATCATTTTATCAAAATTTCATGATTCATTCATTCATTTATGTATTCACTCACTCACTCATTCAGCTTATAGACTACCTGACTATTGTTCTACAGTATTTACGATAACAGCTGCAAGAATTTATGTCAAAAAGTTAGAAAGGGAACAAAGAATTTTCAGTTGATGAATGGCTGATTTAGTTACAAGAACTTTTTAATAGATAAGTTAACACTTCTATTAAATGTGGACCTGTTATTGGAATTTGAAAGACAGTGTGGTATTATAAAGATATATTTGGAGGAAAGGTAGAAATTGAATATAAATATATGATTTGAAGATGGATAGAAGAAAATTTTGTTTGTTATATTGAAAGTTAGTATAGACTTTTGAAAAATGAATTGACCAACAGCTTGTCTTAATAAAGGGGTCAGGATAAAGGACCAAAGTAGATTGTTAATGGTGGAAATGTAAGATAAAATTCAGAAGCAAGCAGAGGCATAGTTAAAGACTCTGATGAAAGTGGAAGTGTAAATGAAGTGAAAAAATATGAAGAGTATGAAAAGGAATGTTATATAAAGGCGTTTTTCTTTTTTCTTTTTAATGGACCATTAATGGTAGAGTGCTGAAATGTCGGCTGCAAAGTCAGAACCTCAGTGGTTCAAATTCTGGGTGCCATGCAGCAGAGTGAGCTCCTGCTCTTAACCCCAGTTCCTGCTAACCTAGCAGTTTGAAAGCATGTAAATGCAAGTAGATAAATAGTTACTGCTGTAAAAAGTGGGAAGGTAAACAGTGTTTCATGCGCAGACATGCATTCAGCCATGCTGGCCATATGGCCATGGACTTACACGACACTGGCTCTTTGGCTTGGAAACAGAGATGAGCACTGACCCTAGAGTCGGACACAGCTAGCATACAAGTGTGTGGGGGGGGCTTTACCTTTACCTTAAATGAAAAGCGAAGAGTTTAATTTTTTTTAAAAAAAGATATTGATGACAACATATCCCAAATAGCTGGATTATCTCTCCCAGTTTTATAACAGCTTTATATAGATGTTAAACAGCATAGAAGAGAGGTTTGATCCTGAGGGTCATAAGGTCCAGTATCGTACTGTAATCAGCAGTATCAAAAGTAGCTGTAAGATCTAGAAGAACCAACATGATTACATTCCCCAAGAGGTCATATTACAGAGTAGCCAATACCGATTAAGTCCCATGGCATGATTTAAACACCAACTGAAATGGATTTAGACTATTAGTATCATCCAATAATGTTTGCAACTGGTCGCCCACAAGCTAATAGCTTGTAGAAATGGTCCTTCCATCAGATCAAACAAAGAAGGAGGAACTGATACGTCCACTGGTGGCAAAATAAAAAATTGGAGACAGAGTCTCAAGATGTATGAAAATATTGTCAACATTGTAGGCCACACTAGAGCTCCTTATATAGATATATCCATAAACTAAGCCATTCTCTCAAAATATTTTGTCTTAAATGTTAGAATAAGCTCCATAGTGCCTAGCATAACTAAAAGTAGCCTACATAGATAACAAATTAACAGAAGAAGAAATGGGGACATCCATGGAGTCTCCCATGATTGAGATGGAATGAGCATTTTAATCATGGATTTGGAAGACTCCAAGGACATGCAAAGAATGCACCTCAAGATCTCTTCATTGTACAGATGAAGGTGTGGGATTGATGCCAGCAGGAATGGAAGTTTTGGGGTGGAGTAGTGAACACCTCCCATTTTGTACAATCACAAACAATTTACATTTCTTCAGCTGCCTAAGCAATACATCCCAAATATATTTTCCTTCGAAATAAAAGCCTATTGGCATTCTGTGGACATAATCAATTCAGTTGTTCATGAGTGAGCAATCATACTTTAAAAAAATCCTGTGCTTACCTCTCAGTGGCCAATCAAAAAACAAAGCAAGCTTATCAGGTGTTCTAAGCACTTAACAAGTTATCTCATCTAATAATGGGCTACTTATAGTAAATACTTTAGCCAATGTCATCAAGAAGAAAGCAATGCAAGCACATGCATATGTATTTGCTAAGCCATAAGACCTTTATAGAAAGGAGATGATAGAAATATGTTCCTATGACTGGGGTAGAATGGCCCATAAATTAAAACAAATAACTCCTGATGAGAAAATAAGATTTTAAGGAAGGAACCTATTAATAAAATAGTCACTCCGTTGAAAAAGATATTGGGCAATGTGCCATGTGCACATAGAAAATAATTAAAAATGTAGAAGCAATTTATCAGTAGTATAACTCAGGAAAGGAGGCTTCCAAGTTAAAGGAGCAGATTTGTCATATACTTTTTCATGCTGGTAGATGCAGTCAACCAGAAAAAGAAAAGAAAAAAATTAAGACTGCAAGCTAATGGACTAGAGTAAGCATTAGAGACGAATGGATAGAGCACCTGCATCCCTGTACATTGTACAACCAATGGGTGGTACTCAAGTGTTTAGGAGGGCTAATGCAGAAGCTCTACTAATATAGTAAAGCAGCAGGACGTCTATCAGCTGGGAGTTCATAGCAAAATATAGCAAAAATAGCTACCATGGAAATGAAATGTCCAGCTTCCAAGGCAAACAAAGGATGCTACAACATAAAATAAAATAAAATAAAATAAAATAAAATAACTATGAAAGGTGGGGGCAACACAAGAGCTCCAGAAGATAACCCATTGCTGTATCAGACAATACTTGAAACAGCATTAAAAATGCATATCCCCCCTTAAGAAATTAAAGGACTTGGTACAGGAGTTTCAAACACATAATGTTTTTGGAGTCTAATAAATACACCACAATCCACAGTGAGGTAAGTTGTACTTGCATGCAAAAACTATTACTGGAAACCTAATCACTCTCTTTGCCACTACTATTTGAACTACTCTTGTATTTCCCTTAAGCAAGGGAAGATATAAATGGGGATGAAATGATGATATGCATTTTGCTCTGGTCTCACCCCTTTTCTATCTTCTGCTTTGTACATTTTTTCAATAAAACAGATTCTAGACATCTCACTTAATGACAGACTTGCAGCTTCAGCTGCATTCCTTATAGTCTCAAGAGAGCCAAACTGAGGGTGGGAAAGGGAGTGGGCAAAGACTATGGGCGTTTATACACGACCCCTAAGCTCCGCCGCAAATGGCTGCAAGGTCCGGACCTTAAAAATGTTTACCCACCAGCTCCGGACTTTGCAGACAATTAAGTGCGACCCCGCCCACTTTAGCGTGACCAAACAGCAGTTTTCTTGTACCTGGTCTTTGATGGTGACAAATATTTGATCCGTTGTAAGGATAGTGAGTGCGGGGCTCTCCTGGCTTCTATTTGTTCTTTTTCTGCCCCCCCGCCCCTTTAAGAGATCTGAATGCTGCCGGGAACAAAACGGAGGTAAACCGGCATTCTTTTCTTTCTTTTTTCTCCCTCCCTCCGGCAGCCAGCAACCAGGAAGTACGGAGGGGGGTGGGGACAGAGGAAGACAGAGGAAGTGTGACGAACCCCTAAGATCTCTGGTCCAAATTTAAGTGGCCAGCAGATCTTAGGGGTCGTGTAAAAAGGCCCTATGTTGCTTTGTTTGATATGCTGGGTGTGAAACCTTATCTGGGACTTTGAAGCAGTCTTAGCATCAGCCCATCATCTCAGTGCCTGATAGACTACATCCTCTATCAAGATTGCATTCTCACCTAAGAAGACCGTTCAGGAGTCCCAGGTGCACAAAAATCAACTCATCCCATGTCAAGAAAAGCATGTATTAGTTCTGATTTAACAGCCATTCCAATGGTTGGCATCTCTGCCAAACTAGAGCACAAGATAATATGGGCCTTCCGTTTTTAGCTTTTTCTCCCCATTCATATCATCTGTTCTTTTTAAAAGATGGAGCACAAGCTTGTTCTAATCCTGCCGGACTTTTTCTATTTTCCATATGTGAATTTGTTCATACAATTGTCTGTATTTTCTCAAAAGCTAACCTTTAGATGTGTGCACTAAACCCCGGTCTCAGTGAATGTTCATATAAAGAGCAGATGCCTGCCCTGCCCTGTGCCCATTTTTGGATACACTGACCCAAACTTCATGCAGAATTATGAAAAAAAATCTGTTTCTCCAAGAAAAGGAGATAGAAAAGAAGACAATTTTTTTCAAATGTGAAAAACACAAATAGCAAAGGCAGGAGATGGAACAATGTAGGCAGGCTAGAAAGGCACCAGGGGCAGTTTTCCATCGCAACTAGCACTGTTTAATCGCTCTGTCTTCCTTTCTTTTTTCCAGGTTCCAGGAGAAACCCTCCTAAAGGAAGGAGTGCCTATTAACACTTCTTGAAGAAGCAATGCAGGGAGCCTGCATTTCTAGACTCTCTGTCATTCTCTTACCACTGGTTCTCTGCACCTGAAATTAGTGGTCCTGCAGCTGCAGACTTTGATGATTTACATTAATCACTGATATTGTGGAAGGAAAAGAAAACTAGGGTCATATTCTTTTCCTCTGTTGGTACCAATTCAGCACCTTCCTTAATTTTTAGTTTCTTTTCCATCACCTCTAAAGGTGACACTTGAAAGTAGAGATGGGCACGACTTGAAAAAAATTTTTTCGAGTTGTCGTTAGTCGGGCCGGTTCCGTTTCGGCTCGTTTCTGTTTTTCGCGAAAATTCGCAAAAATTAGTCAGTTCGTTTTTTGTTTTTTCGTTGTCGTTAGTACTGGTTTGGGGAGGGGGTAGCGGGCTCCTGGAGGGAGCTGCGGGAGTCAGCCAGAGCCACAAGTGACGGACTGGCAGACTCTTTGCACCCGCTGTGTCTCACTTACTTGCATGTAGTGCAATGCAAGTAGATCTGGCTTAGGGTTAAGACGGGTTAGCGCAAGGGCTAGGGTTAGGCTAGTTACGGGTGAGGCCAGGGTGAGTATTGGGGTGCACCTCTGGGTGCCTCTCTGACCCACTTAGAAGGAC
This sequence comes from Phrynocephalus guinanensis, assembly GCA_037367245.1. Lineage (NCBI taxonomy): Eukaryota > Metazoa > Chordata > Lepidosauria > Squamata > Agamidae > Phrynocephalus > Phrynocephalus guinanensis. The sequence continues at coordinate 40,254,852 of CM074741.1, read as the reverse complement.
AGTGTACTGGCGTATGGGTTAGGCTTAGGGTTCGGGTTTGGGCTACGATTAGTGGGCTGTTTATGCCCGATTGGCACATCCCAGAAGTCTCTGTGGTCAACCTGGCCAAGTGGCCATGCGATTGGTGGAAAATTTGCATGGTCTACTCCCATGGGCGAGCCCATCATTGCAAATGTGCAGGTGTAAAAAAATAAAATAAAATAAAATAAAATAAAATAAAATAAAATCAACGGAGACTTTTTTTTGCAAGAAAAACCCACTGCTGCTACTGTAAAAATTCAAGCATTTAAAATAGCTAATTTTCGCATGTTTCTGTGGTGCTTTGGTGGGGTTTTGGGCAACGATTTCAAAAAAAATATTGCAGTCGCCATTTTGGATCCCCCCCCACCGCATGGCAAATGGATGCGCCCTCCCAGCCTGGTACAGTCAACAAAACCTGGCCATGCGATTGGTGGAATGGCTCCAAAATTTTGCATGGTCCACTCCCATGGGCGAGCCCATCGTTGCGAATGCACAGGTGTAAAAAAATAAAATAAAATAAAATAAAATCAACGGAGACTTTTTTTGCAAGAAAAACCCACTGCTGCTACTGTAAAAATTCAAGCATTTAAAATAGCTAATTTTCACATGTTTCTGTGGTGCTTTGGTGGGGTTTTGGGCAACGATTTCAAAAAAAATATTGCGGTCGCCATTTTGGATCCCCCGCACTGCATGGCAAATGGATGCGCCCTCCCAGCCTGGTACCAGCAGCGCAGCAGTAGCAATAGCCAAGGAGAGGGGGGCGGGGAAACCCCCCCCCCAATAAAACACCCTTCTGGCCTGGTAGGTGCCCTCAGACAGTTTTCGCCTACTTTTAGGGCCGGGAATCAGTTTTTTTTTAACTTTTAAAAACTTTTTTTCTGTGCCGCTTGGCATTGCGCAATCGCCGCGATGCAAGTAACGAGCACGACAAATCAGACCAAATTGTTCGTTTGTCGGTTCGAGCTCGAATTCTGGTGGAGTAATTACCGTTTCTGTTTCCGTAGAGTAACGGATACGAGTAACGGAAACGGAAACGGGAATACCGCTAAGTCGTGCCGATCTGTACTTGAAAGCAATACTGTACCTGAGGGATTTCATGGGGGTGCTGCTTCACTCTGCCAGTTTCTCTCGGCTCTTTGCTCTGCACTGTGGTCACCCCAAAAAGCATGAATACTACTTCTCTTCTCTTCTCTTTCTTTAGTGTCTTTTATCTGTTTGCTTGCTTTGCATGTTTTTGGATTTACACATTGAACTGCTTGATTAGTGCAACTGGAAAAGGTGCAGAAGACATACTAAATTCATATATCCTAAATTCAACATGTTTTATAGCTGAAAAGGAAGACACTGTTCCATAGGAAGATGAATTGGCTTCAACAAATGTGCAAACATGACCTGAATCATGGGTATTTTTACATTTCAGACAGTTACCACAAGGCAGAGAAAAGAGCCCACAAGCATTACTAGGGTGAGTACCCTTATGGATCTTTCATATAAAATCTAGCATTCATGCGTTGCAGTCAGAAGAAAGGGAGTGGAGAACTAAAACTGAGGAGAATGCTGAGCTAGCACTGACAGAAACTGCGTGATCTGTACTTTAGAAATTATTGTTCCTTGTTCTCATCTACTATACCCATCAGTTTTTGTGGCCTTGGCACTGCTAATTTCAGATACAAGACGTGAATAGTCACAGAAAAGATAGCAAGTAGAGAGGATAAGGTTCTGTGCATTATTTTTCCCAAAGAGAGAGAGAGAGAAAGAAAGAGAGAGAGAGAGAGAGAGAGAGAGAGAGAGAGAGAGAGAGATTCTCCTTGATTGTTGGGGAAAAGGGATGAAATACAATTGTTGGGGGGAGGGGAAAATAAAAAAGAGCTTCTATCGTAGCCCAGAATCTCTTCTGTCCTGCTTTCATAGTTCATCTGTTGCCTGGACTTACCATTTTCCCTTCCTCATTTGCAAAAGGGAAATCTTCATTGAAATCCAGAAAATCACAGATAGCTATCATGGAGTGGGCAAAGCTTGGGCTGCAAGAAAATGCAACAGGGAGTCGATCAAGAGAATGGAACGGGTTTTTCTTTTCTTATTTTGGCAATGGAACAAATCAGAGAAGCTAGATACTTCCCTGCTGAAACCCACAAAAATAGCCTTTCTTATGTGGAAGCATGGTTTGGGATGTTGATTGTTGAAAATACCAACCAGCATTTGGTGAGTTGTAACTCTGTGAGTTAACATGCAAAAAAGCAACTTAGGGCCTTTTCACACGACCCCTAAGATCCACTGGGCCCTTAAATTCGGACCAGAGGTCTTGGGGGTTCGTAGCTTTTCCTCCGTCCCCACCCCTCCGCACTTCCTGGCTGCTGTCTGTGTGAGGGGAGGGAGGAAAAAAGGGGACAAAAGAATAAAGGCTTACCTCCCGGTGCCGGTGGAAGCTGCTCCGAGCTGCTCCGAGCCCCGTCACTTCATGATTCCTTCTCTTAAAGGGGCGGGAGGCAAAAAACAACAACAAAAGGAAGCAAGGAGAGCCCGGCACAGCCGCATCAAGCAATTTTCATCTCCCAAGAGCAGGTACCTGAAAAGTGCGCTGGGTCGCGCTTAGGTGGGCGGGGTCGCACTTAATTTCCTGTAAACTCTGGAGCTAGTGGGGAAACAGTTTTAAGCTCCGGAGCTGGGAGCCATTTGCCCCGGAATTTAGGGGTCGTGTATAAACACCCTTTGAAAAAGGTCAAGGACTGGGATAGATTTTGGATTGTCCTGGTCTACATTCTGTCCTTGGACAACAATTCTAAAGAGTCAATACAACCACTAAAAATGTCCCCTTTGGTTCCAACTGTGCACAATTCTGATGATTATCTGAACACAGAGTTTGATTCAGACATTTAGAAATGCATATTTTGAAGTAGCATGTAGAGATGGTCATGAAATGAATTTTAATTTGTTTTGTTATTTGTTATTCGTTTCATTAGCTAGCAAAAATAATAATGAACCAACCCATCAAAGAAAAATGAAACAAAAAGAAACAGAAATTTCCATTTTGTTCATTTTGCTTTTCATTCCTGGCACTTACCTTGCCTTGAATCCCAATCCTGACAGAGTCCTCCAGAGTCCTGACCTTTGGCGCTGCAAAGCAAGCACCTCTCAGCTGTGATTGCTTAAAGAAAAAAAAACCCTGCATGTGGACTTATTTTTTAAAAATTAAAAATGTTAATTTTTTTAAGTGCCAACCCAGCCCAGGAGCTACATGGTCGGCATTATAAAATCAAGAAAAAATAATTAGCAAAAACAGCGCTGACCGTGCCCCGAGGGTGCGAGTGGATGGTGCAGGAAAATGTAAAAAACAAAAACAAAAAACAAAACAAAAAACTGGTGCCTGCCCTGGCAATAAATAAATAAATAAATAAATAAATAAATAAATAAATAAATAAATAAATAAATAAGAACTAGGTCTGGCCCACGGGCTAGCTGGTCTGACTCACAGGCCAGGCAGAAGTTTAAAATGATAATAATAATAATATTTTTAAAAAGGGGCCCAGGGAAGCAAGCATCTCTCAGCTGTGATTTTTTTTTAAAGACCCCAGCATGGGGTACTTTAAAAAAGAATTTAAAAAACATTTAAAAAATTAAAAAGTGCCATCCCAGCCTGGGAGGAACACAGAAACAAAAGTGAAAAATAAGGGGGGAAACCCAAAATGAAACAAAACAAAATACGAAATGATTTTTTTAAAAAAAAAGTTTCATATTAAACGAAATGAAATGGGGGGAGCAAAGGAATAACAAAATGAAATGCCATTTTGGCATTCCGTGCCCATGTCTAGTAGAATGTGTTTAAAACATCTATTGAAAATGACGTTACTTAAGTAGATTTTTTAAAATCATAGAAGAGTGTTGAAACAGGATGTAATGAGTATTTGTATGGGTGAACATATCTGAAAATGGCTGAGAAAACTCCATATCAAAACTGGCTAATACAAATGGAGGATTTGGGAGGTGTCCACTGCCTAGGTGGTGCTTCTTTGCCTCCAGGGATGAAGAGGCAGCAAGGTTCCTGCACTAATTGGGCTGGAGGTAGGGGTGAGCAAGCTGGCCTACGCCTTTTCCCATTCCTCCCCTGCCTCTTGCCTCTTCAAACGCCATCCCCACCATTGAATATGGTGAGATTAGCTGGTCACTCCTGGGCCGGATGGAAATTTTTGGCTTTTACTCATATTGGCCATTGAGTAACAGTGCACTTTTGTCCATCCCATCACCTTCAACAAGTGGCATGGTATAGTTGATAACTGAAAACTGGTCACAATTGGCATGTAGTCCAAGAGGTAGCCAAATCATTTATGCCCCATCTCTGTTTGCACCTACTGGAAACTAGGCAGCCCTCAATTTAACATAAAGTAACAAACACTTTGTTGTTGTTCAGTCGTTCAGTTGTGTCTGACTCTTCATGACCCCATGGACCAGAGCTCACCAGGCCTTCCTAACTTCCACTGCCTCCTGGAGTTTTGTCAAATCCATATTGGTTTCATCGATGACACCGTCCAACAAACACTAGATATAGCACAGAAGAGAATTTGTGTTAATTCAATGGCAGGAAGGAAATGAGGGCTGCTTTTGGGCTGATGAGATGTTAGGAGGGTAAAAGGTTCTCATCTAGTGAGCGGCTCCCTTCCCATCCATCAAGGAATCTCATTAAGCTGTGTAGGGGCATTTATTACTTAGGTATTCACCCTTGCGCTACATTACAGGTCCTCTTGTAGGTTAATAGTTAAAAGATAGACTTAAATTTATAATAAATACATTGTGGCCCAATATAAGCCCAAAACTTGTGCCTCGTCTTATTTCATCCTGGGTGGGCAATGAAAGAAATTTAATTATCCAATTTTGAAGAATTTAGCATAGGCTTCACACTTTTTATAGTTAGAAGGGAAAGATATGGGGGGAGGGAATTCAAATGTGAAATTTATTTATTTTATTTATGAAGCAAAACATGGAAATTTTCTTGTCCTTCTCTTCATCTCTTTTTAATCTCAGCTTCACATGGAGAAGCTTTTCCCGTTACCTAGATTTACTGTAACTCTGGCCATTTCCCCTTTAACAATGTGCACATTCTTCTACAATCTGCAAATAAGCCAGGCTACAGTTCAGTAATACCACATCTCTTCCTTCTTAAGTCTGAATCAAATGCTGCACCTTCAGCAACAGAATGCTATTATTATTTTGAAGATAGGTTGACATCCCTGCATTAACACCGTGTGAAATCATGGAGGCAGCCTTCATGCTGTGTTATTTAGTTTGTGTCAGGTCACCGGTTTTCAATTTCATCAGTGGTATATGAAGCTAAAGAAGGCAATAGAATAATAATAATAAAAAATCCCACCACTCAGAGAGCTGTACTGGAGCTATGCTTGTTGCATTACTGTTACAATGACTGTGAAATAACCTGAGACAAAGAATAGGGTATTTTCATGATGAAATCCCGAAGGCAGACTGAGGTCAAGGTACAAGTCAACGCTAACTCATTAGGCTAGGAAGATCTCTGATTCATTATGGTTTGGTTTGGTTTTAATGGGGAGGAAATAATGGATTTGAAAGTGGTCTCAGAGAACATTTAATCCAGCTTTCAGCTCAGTTTAGGAAACCGGAGCAAGATCACCTTCAAGTAATATTTGTACAGCCACTGCTTCAGCTCCAATGGAGCAGTCACTAGCTTAAGATACCGATAATAATGTGCCATCAAGTCAATTCTGACATATGTGAGCAAGCTGACATATGAGGAACCTTACCAGGGTTTTCCACATAGAAAATATTCAAAAGAGAACCAACAAAGTCACAGGGTCCTGAGTTACCTCCTTTAATACATCATCATGCATTATTACCTTTCTCCCAGAGTTCAACAAAAATGATGCTCTTCCAACTTGCCTTCTTAATATCAGAGTCTGCCCTCAGTATGAGGGATCTAGTGTTTTTCTTCTTGCCTCTTGCAGCACAATAAATATTTGAAAAATATTTATCAGTTAGGTTTTCTTCTCCATATTTGCTACCCATACCTTTTTTTTTGCAGATGTGTGCTAACCTCCTTACGAGAATGTGATTGGTTATCATTACTGTAAGTAAATTACAAAATGGAAAACATCAATTGTGCTATTTGTATAAAAACATTTAATTTGCTTTTAGTGGTAGCTTTCTTCACAGGAAAAGTCTTAATGAAGTTGGTCAGGATTATTTAGTACTACTTCCAGTTTATAGATGAGAGAAAAGAAATAATGACAGGTCTGGAAACTTATAGAGAAAAAAAACTTAACAGTGCCTTGCTTATCCAACTATGCTGGCTATGATTCCTTCCCACCTCAAGTCTATAAATCATGGTGATAAAAATTGTTATTAGCAATGAATGAAAATACCATCTTAAACGTGTAATAGGGTACCATTCCTTGTAGTAAGTGTGGTGTGGTGGCTCAGCGGACTAGAGCACTGAAACAGTCACCTACAAAGTTGGCAGCTCGGTGTTTCGGATGCCGGGTGCCATGCAGCAGAGTGAGCTCCAGCTGTTAACCTCAGCTCCTGCCAACCTAGCAGTTTGAAAGCATGCAAATGCAAGTAGATAAATGAGTACCGGCATAAAAAGAGGGAAGGTAAACAGTATTCCATGCAGCCATGCCGGCCACATGGCCACGGACTTGCACAACACTGGTTCATTGGCTTGAAAATGGAATGAGCACCAGCCCTAGAGTCAGACATGACTAGCATGCATGTGCAGGGGGGACATTTACATTTTACCTTGTAGTAAGACATCTTCCATTCATACCTTGGTCCACTTTGAAACTGACTATGCGTTGGAGATTCAGCATGGATTCAAAGAAGCTGTGGAGTTTCTAGATAATTGGGTGGAAAGTTGCTGTTGAAATCTGAGAGATACCAGAAAGCACAATGTGTTGTTGCTGTTGTTGCTGTTGCTGTTGTTGTTGTTGTTGTTGTTGTTGTTGTTGTTGTTGTTGTTGTTGTTGTTGTTGTTGTTGTTGTTGTTGTTGTTGTTGTTTGTACATCTCTGTGTGTGATGAGTCCTGAAAAATAGTTCTCTAAAAAACTGTAATACCTTGAGCTAGCTGCTCAATCAATGTTTGACTTTGTTCTACCCATCAATTGATGATGCCCCTCTTTCTTTCACACGTATGTGTCTGCTTACAGCAACAGGTGCTCCAAGAGTGGCATGTCGTTATTCAACTACTTAATTTTTTATAAAGTTGTCCTTATTTCAGATTGAAATATTATTCACTTTATTCAAGGGTCCTGGCAAGAGATCATGGTTGCCAAGTGTAATTGGATCTACAATGGCACCTATTTGGACAATCCTAATTTAGAAATTGCAATGACTATTAGAAATTCTGCTACCCTGATTGTGCAGGTTGAATTTCAGTTCCATTAACTTTAGAAGAAAGTCTTAGTGAAATGATCACAGCTAGAGATGGGCACGACTTAGCGGTATTCCCATTTCCGTTTCCGTTACTCGTTTCCGTTACTCTACGGAAACGGAAACGGGAATCACTGCCCCAGACTTCGAGCTCGAACCGACGAACGAACAATTTGGTCTGATTTGTCGTGCTCGTTACTTGCATCGCGCAATGCCAAGCGGCACAGAAAAAAAGTTTTTAAAAGTTAAAAAAAAACCCGATTCCCGGCCCTAAAAGTAGGCGAAAACTGTCTGAGGGCACCTACCAGGCCAGAAGGGTGTTTTATTTTGGGGGGGGGTTCCCTGCCCCCCTCTCCTTGGCTATTACTACTGCTGCGCTGCTGGTACCAGGCTGGGAGGGCGCATCCATTTGCCATGCAGTGCGGGGGATCCAAAATGGCGACCGCAATATTTTTTTTGAAATCGTTGCCCAAAACCCCACCAAAGCACCACAGAAACATGCGGAAATTAGCTATTTTAAATGCTTGAATTTTTACAGGAGCAGCAGTGGGTTTTTCTTGCAAAAAAAGTCTCCGTTGATTTTATTTTATTTTATTTTATTTTATTTTTTTACACCTGCGCATTTGCAATGATGGGCTCTCCCATGGGAGTAGACCATGCAAATTTTCCACCAATCGCATGGCCACTTGGCCAGGTTGACCACAGAGACTTCTGGGATGTGCCAATCGGGCATAAACAGCCCACTAATCGTAGCCCAAACCCGAACCCTAAGCCTAACCCATACGCCAGTACACTGTCCTTCTAAGTGGGTCAGAGAGGCACCCAGATGCACCCCAATACTCACCGTAACCTCACCCGTAACTAGCCTAACCCTAGCCGTTGCGCTAAGCCGTCTTAACCCTAAGCCAGATCTACTTGCATTGCACTACATGCAAGTACGTGAGACACAGCGGGTGCAAAGAGTCTGCCAGTCCGTCACTTGTGGCTCTGGCTGACTCCTGCAGCTCCCTCCAGGAGCCCGCTACCCCCTCCCCAAACCAGTACTAACGACAACGGAAAAACGGAAAAACGAACCGACTAATTTTTGCAAATTTTCGTGAAAAACGGAAGCGAGCCGAAACGGAACCGGCCCGACTAACGACAACTCGAAAAAAAATTTTTTCAAGTCGTGCCCATCTCTAATCACAGCTTCTTCTTACATCCACTGTCTGATTATATTCCTGTTTTCAGATGATTAATGTAATTAAACTCGAACAGGTTGAACAAAATCAATCTGTTTTAACATATACACCACTCTTTCAACTCTAATTCATTTACAGTGGTTAACGTCTCCAGTGCTAAGGTGAAGGGTAAAAGAAAGAAGGCAGAGAAGTGAGCAGTAAAATATGTGTTGCATTTCCCTGCAGGCAAAATAAATTTAAGGTTAACTACGAAATGGACCATAGGGAGCAGGTATGAAAAGAGGAGGTAGATATAGATGGGTAGGTAGCCAAAGTCAGTGGAGCAGAGGTGGAGGAGTATTTGATCTTTCTCTTTACCCACTGTTATTCACCATTATTGTCTGTTCCAGAGAATCCTGCCTTCTCATGATGTGCCCAAAGTAGGTCAGCTTCAGTTCCATTGCTTTTGCCTCCAGAGATAGTTTAGAGTTAACATAATCTAGAACCCACCTGCTTGTCTTTCTGATAGTCCAGGGCATCCACAAAGCACTCCTCCAGCAACACATTTCAAACAAATCCATTCCCCCACCCCTTAATTTTTTTCCACACCTATACATAGTGATTGGAAATATAAGAGTGTGGATGATCCTAGTCTTGGTCTCCAGTGACACATCCATACACTTTGTGGTCTTTTCTGGTTCGCTCATTGCTGCCCTTCCTAGTCCAAGGTATACTACATTGGATCCAAGGTATACTACATTGGATCAATCCGGCATCCAATTGCTATCTGGGATCCCCACAGATAGCAAAATCCGAGGATAAGATCAAATGCTCTTATCCAGGATCATGGTGTTGTCAGTGGCAAGGGAGAAGTAGTGTGACATCGGTGGTGGGGTAGCAATGGCAAAAATGGGGGTGCCACATGATGGGCAGGCCAGGAAGGAGCCACTGGGTAGGCAGCCAGGCCACCTCCTCTGCTATCCAGCTGGGCACAGGAGGAGGAGAGGATGAGAAATGTTGGCCTAGAGCCCTCGGCCCAGCCATCCCTCTCATCCAACACCATTGCCCACCTGCCGTGCTCCCTTGCCTGCTTGTCTGGCTCTGTTTGTACTCTGTTTTGCTGCTCACCAGGTCTCTCGGCATTTCAAATAAAAAGGGAAACTGAGGAAGCAACAAACCAATGCTTGCACTTATTGACCTGTGGAAGAAGGCAGAAGAGGCAGTGACTGGGTTTGGTCCCTTTGCAAAAAGGGTTTCTGCTGCCCCCTCGCTCTTGGAGAAAACCACGAGCAGTAGCAACTTTTGCTGCATGTCATGGAGCCATTTCCGCTTTGGAGGAACGGGCAGGGCCGGCGTGTCCATTAAGGCGAATTAGGCAGTTGCCTATGGTGCCAAAATGGAGAGGGGGCGCTGGCCAGCCTGCTGCCTCCCCGCTGCCCCCCACCACTGGCCACCGCCGTCCATCCGCCCGCCACCCACTGCTCCCCCGCGCTCTTTGCCATCTGCCCCCCACGCCTGTCACCGCCCCGTCATCTGCAGCCGCCCGCCGCCCCGCCCCCACTGCTGCTCCCCCCTGCCCCCTCACTGCCCACCACCCACCGCCCCCCATGCCACACCCACCACCGCTGCCCACCCCATCCCCTGCCCCTCACCTAGGGCGCAATAAAACCTAGCGCCAGCCCTGGGAACAGGTGCTGCTTTGTTGCTTCCCTGGTTTGCCTCTTTGTTTTGAAATGTCAAGAGAGGAGGCAGGCAGTGAAAATGGAGCCAGACAGGCAGGAAAGGGAGCATGGTGGGCAGGCACTCAGGCCCATGCAGCCTCCACCACCACTGCCACCATTGGAGGCAGGCATTTGCCAGCTGTGCCACCTCTGCCACCACCAATGCGGGTGGGCACTTGGGGCCATGTGGCTGCCACCACCACTGTGGATGGGTGCTTGCTGGCTGCACTGCCAATGATGCGGGTGAGTGCTTGTGGGCCAGTCCACCTCCACCAATGATGCTGCAGGTGGGGCTCGCAGGCCGTGCAACCTGCTCCGCAATGACTGATGTCTCGTGTGGGCATCCTGTGCCACGCGCCCTCTGCAGCCATCACTGCCATGTTGCCTGGGCCAGCACATCACCACCATCCCTGCACCTTGCACCACCGCTCGCTATCTGTTGGATAAATGAATCTGTGGATGGTGAATCAGTGTATACAAGGGTGGTCCTGTATTTCAATTTCTTCATTGCCAATATTAAAGTTGTGCAGTTCATCAGTAGTTATTATTTTTCTCTTCTTCATGTTCAACTGCAGACCCACTTTGACACTTCTTTCTTTTACTTTCCCCAACAGTCGTTTCAAGTCGCTGCTGCTTTATGCCACTAGGACGCCACTCATTTTCACTCCTCCCATTTGATTCAGGTCCCTTCCATTTGATATTTCAATGCACATACTAATTATTCAGGGTGGACTCTCATAATGTGCATTTTCCCCTAACAATTAAAAATTTTAATGGTAATATAATATGTTGTCATGCAGCTGCAGTCTACTGTTTTTGCTGGTTGGTAATTTTGTAAGGAGGGAGAATCCACTCTGGTCTGCCTAGTCTTTCCCTCTCAATCTACAGAAGTCTCTGCAGCAGCTTGCAGGCAGTGATGCATCCCTGGAATGGTCATTTGAAGCTAAAGAGGGTGAAAACTTTAGCGCAAATATGGCCCATGGCACTTACCTTAAGCTATTTTACATTAGCACACGTTGATCCAGAATGGATGGAAAACTCCATAGCTCTATGAAATCTGTAAATATAGCATTTAAACATTTCATTTTTTAAATGCATTATCTTACTGCAGATGGTTTACCTTAATTCCTCGGGGCAAGTCGAGGGAGGAGCTGAAAAAGAAAAAGCTGAGTACAACCTTAAGCAATGTTTTTTTTAAAACAGCATTTAAACACTTTTCCCTCCCAAGGGGAATACAGTGACTATTAAAATTCGATGATGCCAAGGGGTATAAAATGAGGGCAGTTTTTCCTGTTCCAATGGAAAGAAACACTAGTTCTATAATGTGGGACTAATTCTGCTAAGAAAAAGCCCTCTGGGCTCCCTTACATTTCACTGTACCCAGACATTTTCTTATTTAGTCTACCACTGGCAACATTCTTATTGATTCCAGCAAAAGATACTCACTTTGACCTACATTTCCAGGATGTAAGAATTAGGTATGAGCAGTTCATAATCTGTTGCTTCAATGTCTTATTTTATTCAGTAAAAGAACTGGATGTTGCTTGGCTTTTCTGTGGTCACTTGGAGATTCCATACCCAGAGGTGCAACACTGTTGTGGCATATACAATAATCCACAAATCAGGAGCGGTGTAGCCATTGCCCTTGATAGGCATGGTTTCTTAAAAGCCTTTGGCGCACACATGGAGATGGCTGAATAAGTGTTCAACATTTCAGAGTTCTGCCTTCTCTGGTAGGTGCCCACTCCTCTAGCATCTGGAGGAGGTTGAGCAGGGAAGATAGGGCATGGCTTGTGAGTGGTCACTCAATAGAAGAGATAAAACTGGAAGCCACCAAACACCAGTTCAGCAGTTCATCCCCATCTGTATTCAAGCACACGTAAAAACACAAAGGCACATGTCATATATTTGTGAGCATGCATGTTAACACAGAGACACAAACCTGAATATATGCACACACAATATGAATAAGTTATCATTCCTAAAGTTAAAATGTGCACACTGTGGTGTGAAGTGAACATGATAACAGTGTACACACTGTGGTGGACGTCAGCATCTATGTAGATGAGGCAGATGGTGGTACAGACGGAGTTCATGGATTTGGACTATAGTAGGTGCAAAATGTGGTGGTCAGGTTGGTCTCAAGGATTTCAGGATAAAATCATATATACTCTGGCTCATCTGTACTGGCTACTTGTATGCTTCTGTGTCAAATTCAGTATCAATATGCTAAGATTAGGGATGGGCACCAAATGAAAAATGAAATGCTGATTCATTGGTTAATTAGGTAAGGAAATGAAATGAATTGAAATAAACCAGGGAAGCAGCATTATGTTAGTAACTAAACAAACTGGCAGGTTTTTTTTTTTGTTTAAAACAAACCAATTAGTTTCTATGTAAAACAGCTACCCTGGGTCCTAGAGTCACCCAATTAGGTGGGTAAATTACTTTGACTCTCCTTTTTAAGCCCTCCAAATGTGGAGAGATTTGGGGTTCGGGGGAGCGAGTTATTCAACTTCAAACGGGGTGACACCCAGAAAAAAAATTCTAATTAGTGTATATACTCAAATATAAGTCTAGTTTTTCAGCCCTAATTTTGGGCTGAAAAGGGGGCTCTTGACTTATATTCGGGTCAATACTTCTAGCCACTGAGGCAAGTGCTTGAGTTGGTAGCTAAATGTCATTTTAAATATTGCACACTGCTTCTCCTGAACCCCCCTCTGCATCACGGGGGAGCGGTGTGCAATGTTTAAAATGACTTTTAGCCATCAAGACAAGTGCATGCCTCTGTGGCTAAAAGTCATTTTAAACATCACACACCACTCCCCCAGCTCACAAAGGAGGAGCTGCTAGGCCCTGCTGCATTTCCCAACCTAGACTTATACTCAAGTCAATACGTTTCCTCAGTTTTAGGGGGTTAAATTAGGGGCCACAACTTATACTCGTGTCAACTTATACTCAAGGATATACAGGTATGTGCTTGGAAATAGTGATCCCAGGCAGCTAGCAGTGTGGAAATTGCAATGGAGCTTCCTCGAACTCTCCTCTTGAAGCACCCCCAATTTGTAGAGATTTGGGGTGCAGGGGACCAAGTCATTCAACCCCAAAGGGGGGTGCCCATAGGAAAAACTTTTGTAATTTAAAAGTATTTGAAAATACTGATCCCAGGCATCTAGCAGCATGGAAATTGCAGTGGAGCTTCCGCAACCTATCCCCTTGAAGCACCCCAATTTTGAGAGGTTTGGGGTAGAGAGGGGCAAGTTATTCAACTCCAAAGGGAGTGCCCATAGAAATCCATTTTGAAATGCTGTTTTTGGCGTGTGTGATGTGTGTGTGTGTGGTTTCTAACTGCCTGCTCTAGCTAGGGTATATAAGAGGCTGTGATAGCTTCAATCCTGTGAAGCACAGGCTGCTTTTACACGACCCCTAAAATCCGAGGCAAAGGGCTCCCAAATGCGAAGCTTAAAATTGTTTTCCCACCAGCTGCGGACTTTAAACAAAATAAAGTACGACCACACCCACCTAAGCGCACCCCAGCACACTTTAGAAATACCTGGTCTCCGAAGGTAAAAAAAAAAATTCAATGTGGATTGTAAAGCTGTGGATGCCAGGCTCTCCTCGCCTTCTGTTTGTTTTTTTGTCCCCACTGCCACTTTAAGAGATAGGAAGCCCTATGGGGCTGCTTCCATGGCAGAGGTGAGCGGAGGTGAGCCTGCATTTTTTTCTCCCTTTTTTCTGCCTCCCCTCACCGCCGACAGGAGCAATGGAGTGCGGAAGTGTGGGAACACAGGAAGAGGAACAAACCCCAGGATCTCTGGTCCAAATTTAAGTTGTCAGTGGATATTAGAGGTCATGTAAATGTGCCCATAGTCTCGGGGGACTCATTTTATACAGTAATAAATTGGTTCATTACTGGTTCATTTTGTAAAAAAAAAAAAGTTTTTATAATAAAATGAATCATGGGGGAATAAAATGAAATGAAACAAAACACATTTTTTCCATTTTGTGCCCATCCCTAGCTAGCACATAAAACAATGAACAGTTTGGGATGTCAGTATTTGTAGGAGCACCTCTCCCTGAGATCCACCACCCATGACACTCACACCTCCTGGTTGAATGTTTCACCTGTGGAAGCTCTTATCCTCCTGACATTTAGAAAACACATTAAAATTTGGGTCGTCATAGGCTGCTTTCAAACAACCCCTAAAATCTGCTGACAACTTAAATTCAGATTCCCCAGCCAGATATCATGTGGGTTTTGTTCCTCTTCCTGTGTTCCTACCCTTCTGCACTCCGTTGCTTCTGTCTGTGGTGAGGGGAGGGAGAAAATAAGGGAGAAAAAAATGCAGGCTCACCTCCACTCACCTCCTTCTGCCGTCGGAGCAGCCCCATAGGGATTCCAGTCTGTTAAAGGGGCAGGGGGGACAACAAAAACAAACAGAAGGAGGAGGAGAGCCCGGCATCCACAGCTCTACAATCCACATCGGAAATTTTTTTACCTCCAGAGACCAGGTACTTGTAAAGCGCGCTGGGGCACGCTTAAGTAGGCGTAGGTGTACTTTATTTTTCTTAAAGTCTGGTGCGGATGGGAAAACAATTTTATGCTCCAGATCCACAAGTGTTTTGCAGCGGATTTTAGGGGTTGTTCGAAAGCAGCCATAGAGGCCTTTCAGAACATCCCTCCTTTGCAATTGTTAGATGATTTTGGTTTAGCTACCTATTAGGTTATCACATAAGTCAGTATCACATTTTGATTGTAACCCGCCCAGAGACCTTTGGGTCATGGGCGGCATATAGGTTGTAAAAATAAATAAATAAATAAATAAATAAATAAATAAATAAATAAATAAATAAGCAACTACCAATTGCATATGAGCTTTATAAGACAGAATGAGAGAGGGTGGAGGTGGATTCTTTCATGGAAATAAGAACATCTGTTAAAAAATAGTGGGGTTGGGGTTAGGAAACTTTTTAGTCCCTGAAGAACATATTGGACTGCAACTTCCATCATCCCAAAACATTATTCATGATGGTCAGCGTTCATACAAGTTGCAGTGAAACAATGGGTCCCATGATAACAGACACTTACACAAACACACAGGCAATCCTGCAGATGATAAGATTATATTTTAGTGTTGTTATAAACTACCTTGAGGATTCACATTGAAAGATTAAGGACAAATATTTTAAATAAAAAAATAAAGCACCAGGCACATACTGATACCGCTCTTTCAGAAACAGTTGCAGTGCTTCTTATGTTGTGTATAAAAGGCAGCTAGATATCACCACCATCAGAAGGTCTCTGAAGAACTTCAGAATAAATCATAAAACTTTGGTTTCACTGAAGTGTGCTCATGAAACTGAACCATAGGTATCTGTTTGTTGCTGTTGAAAGGAGAAATAGCAATACAGAGATGCCTTTCAAAAGTCTGCCCAGCTGTTTTGGTTTTATTTTGAGAAAAAGAAATGAGCAAGCACATCCATAGTTTTAAAGAACAGAAAAACATATTGTCTGCAATTCTGTTGTTTAGTGTATTAAGTCACAACTAGAGTTGCAACTGAAGTTCCATTGAACCCATGGAGAACCAATAGAACTTAACAAAGATTTGACTGATCAAATCTCCACTGGTTCTGTTGGTTGGCTCTAGTTTGAACTTACCATGCTTAACGGGATTTCAGCCCATTGGGAAGTAAAGCACTCTAGAGGTATCGAAATTTATAATTAGACCTCTCATAGCAGCAATGAAAATGCTTGTCCCTGTGTCCCTTTAGTCCAAATCAGCAGCACCACTGAAGTTTAGACTGGACAGGGCCCATTATTGGGAACTGAGACAGAATACCTCTAGTGGAGAGCAACCTTTAGGAAATCCCTAAACAATTTTGTTTGTGCATACCATGGAAAAGTCCCCTTATTACTTCAACTACAGCTATCTGGCTACTGGCCAAGCTGGCTTGGGGGTTCTAGGAACAGACAACCAAACAGAACATTATGTTTTATAATTTGTATTATAAAATTCTGTTTTATAATTTGTATTGTATGTTGTTTTAAACTGTACTGTATTTTATAGTTTTAACAATTTTATTGTTTTATAGTTTCTAATACACTGTTGTATGCCGCCCAGGGACTTCATGTTAATGGGGCGATACTTTTTTTGGTAAATAAATAAAATAAATAAATAAAGGCACATGGATGTTTCATCTTTCTTTCATGTTATATTTTTCATGCAGCCTTACTGTGCCCTTTCAGCCTTCATCTGTCAAACAGCCTGACAGATCATTTTAAAAGCTAATAGTGTCTTTGAGATGTGTTGGCAGCAAATTAGAATGTCCAAAGAAATGGGAATTTTGAATCTGTAAGAGGACCTGGGACTTAGTGAGGTCTTGTTCCAGTCATTTAACCATGGGTTAATGTGTGCTGAGCTTCAGTTCCTCCCTTGTGCTGCCATCTTGAATCCTTTCCCAAGATTAATGTTTATTTTTCCATTGATCCCAGGCAGTCTGTGCCAGATTGCCTCCTCGTGATTATTCTTTGCATTGCTACTCTACAAATTATTTGGAGACTTTCCCCCATTTTCTTTTTCTGGGTTATTTTTCTTGCTGCCTGGCCTGCGTGCTGCTGCCTGCTGAATCCAAAGTAAATAAATTATCAAGTATTGGGGAAAGAGAAGTCTCATTATGTTATAGTAGATTTGGTTTTGGGAAGGGAGTGGTTTGATTGTTTGGTTTGGGATGCTGGCTTTTGTTTTGTTTTGTTTTGTTTATTGCCTTTATTTTCTTGATTCCTTTATTTTCTTTTTCTTTTTTTCTGTTTCTTTTCTTTTCTTTTCCTCTTCTTTGAGAGGGGGCTGTGTTATTTTGCGACTTATCTCTCATGTTGATGTATGGGCAGGTGCTTTCTCTGTTTGATTGGTTCTTTAAAATTGCTATTTGGTTAATCTGTTGTGTACTTCTGTTAAAGATTTATATGTTGGTGTGTTTTTTGAAAGCATATTTTGTTTGTTTCTCTGTGGGTTGCTGAGAAGGCTTTGGTTAGTGTATGACTCAGCAGAATGGGAGGCTGGTGCAGTTTAGGGCATTTCTGTCTTGTTACTCTTGGTGTTGCATTGTTTGTATTGGTTGCTTTGAGGAATGGGTGTCTCCGTGTGCTAGCCAATCCATTTCTGGCTGACTGGCTCTTTGTTTCCTTGCCATTTTTAATTGTGCTGGCCAGATTTAGAACACTGTTCTTAACACTGGTTTTTTAAAACACTAATTCCCTTTTACACTAATTTCCTAATGTACTGCTTGAGTGCTTTGTTCACTAGTTGATGAGTGAATGAGGCATTTTCTTCCTCTGACTACAACTAGTGGAGGAGGAGTTCTTGTTCATGATAATGCTGAATATAAAATTATACTGTAGACTAACTCCTATATAGGTCTCATTACTTGTTTTTCTTTCTCATATATTGTTCCATGCATTTTAAGTAGATTGACTCTTTGGGCCTTTTCACGTGACCCCTAAGATCCGCTGGCCACTTAAATTCGGACCAGGGATCTTGGGGGTTCGTTGCTCTTCCTGTGTCCCCACCTCTCCGCACTTCCTTGCTCCTGTCTGCGTGAGGGGAGGGAGGAAAAAAGAGAGGAAAAATGCAGGCTCACCTCCAAAGCTGCCCGGAGCCCCGTCGTTGTCCTGATTCCTTCTCTTCTGTTTGTTTGTTTTTTGCCTCCTGCCCCCTTCTCTTAAAGGGGTGGGAGGCAAAAACAAACAAACAGAAGAGAGGAGAGCCCCGCACTCACCAGATTAAATCCGGACCTGGGGATTTTCACCCTCCTAGAGCAGGTACAAGAAAAGTGCACTGGGACGCGCTTAGGTGGGTGTGGTCGCACTTAATTTCCTGCAAACTCCGGAGCTGGTGGGGAAACAATTGTAAGTTCCGGAGCTGGCAGCCATTTGCTGCGGAGTTTAGAGGTCATGTACAAATACCCTTTGTTGCCTTGCCTCTGCTTTTTTGGAGTTGTTTAAAGGTTTCTTATGGCTTTTGGAGTGCCAGAAAACAAAAATGAGAAGTCCAAAAGAATATTTCTGTTTCGTTAAATAAAGGACTGGTACAAAAAATATATAAAATGAAACGAGGCACCCTGAAAGAATCCAAAATAAAAGGAATTTCACATTTCTAACTGCTATGCTCCTACCCTCCTTATCTTCATAATGCACTAGCTAGGGCTATAGCCTCAAGGGAAAGATGTAGTCCACAGAGATCCATAGCCTCTTTGCACACACTTTTAATTTTTGGACAATACCATATGTCCCTCCTAATGCATGAACCTGAGTCAGCTTTTAGCCTCTTATTCTATTTCAACTATTTATAGATGAGATTTGTACAGTTATTAGCACTTAAACCCACACCTGTTACTTTATGAACTGCAATAAGTTAGTCACCTCCCATGGAGTCTATAAAAAATCATTGTGCAAAAACTATAAAAACATACGAATGTTTTATTGGAATTCTTTCATTGTGGAGTCATATATATTATGCTTTCAGAAAAAGATGCATGTTATTTTAGTAACAAAAGAAAGTCATGCATTGGATAATATATGACTTTTGACTTCATAGGATTGGCTTTTAGGAAGCAAAATTCTTTTAGAAATACTTAAGTGTGGTGCATATTGCTATGAATCAATATATGAAGTTCTATATCGCTCCTAAGGGACACCAAGACACTATGTGATAAGTCAACACAGCTGGTGGAATATTGTTATACTAACAGTTCACCAAACCTTTCAGCTAGATTCTTGTTCCTCATACAATCTGGAAAGGAAGCAATATGCATGATACATTACTGAGGAATAATGAGACACATGACTTTAATTTTCTTATTCTTAAGTGATTTTGAGATATTTCATGTTTGTTTATGCTCACTGGCGGCATTTTTAAGATAAAGGAAAATTGAAAGAGAACATTCATGACCTGAAGCTAAAGAACTTTCTTCTTTTTCAGATACCTTCTCTTCAACAAATGAATTTAAAATGACCAGGGCATATTTCTACACATACTCCAGTTTAATGTGTAACAATCAGTAGAGACGGATTTTTAAAAAATCTGAAAAATACTTTGCCTCTAGAGCATTAAGAAGAAACACAGCTGGCAAGGACTAGTTTCCGAATAATATTTTATATGTGAAGAGATCATATATGGAGATTTGAGTAATAGTTTTTCTTTTATCACCACCATGGTCTTGTGAGTAATTCTACTATATTTAGAAGGTTTTTCCCTGTCATGTGCTGGTATATCTAAGTGAAAACAGCTATATGATGGTTTACAAATACAGGGCACCTTCTCTGCATGATGTGTTAAAGTGGATAAACAGGCCTTAATGTTATTCAGGCTGCTTTTCATAACAGTGTAGGCATTTTTGAGGAGGATAGCGTAGGTCTTGTGAATAATAGAAATCTGTGGGGCCATATGGAGTGTTGTTCACCTGAATGGCTTGCCTTTGATGCTCCCCCCACACACACACACACATATTTTCATGGCTGTTTGTCAGTAGAAAAACCGATGTAAGGCACAGCCAGAGCCAGTCACTTTGTTGACAATACAGTGGTACCTTGTATTAAGGAATTAATTCATTCCAAATGAAATTATGTTAAGCAAATTTTCCTTTATACAAATTTCCCATAGGAATGCATTGAAAACAGAGTAATCCCTAATCACAACCATTTTTATGTTGTACGGATTTGCCCCATAGGTGATTTTGTTAAGCAAATTTCCCCTACCTCCAGAATTTTTTATGTTGTATAGATTTTATGTTCTACAAACCGTTTGTTATATGAGGGTCCACTGTATTATTAAATAATCGAGAATCAGAAATTCTGGCTGGTCTACTGCAAAATAACCCAAGACCTACCAGTTAATCCAGATCTGTCTTCTGTTTACCTCTACTTTAGCAATTTTGAACTCATACAATCCTGGTGAAATCAGAGAATTAGATTATCACTGAATTCAAATCATAGATAATATAATAATTAAAACATCGTATGTTCCTCAAACTTGAAAGAATTTCCCAGATAGTGATTCGTGGGCATTCAAGACCTTTAAAGAAAGTTTCATTTAATGAAAATTGCTTTCTATTTCTTCATTTGTGATAGGAATACAAAGAGAAGAAACTGAAGAAGTCACATGGTCTGCTTTCCAAAGTATTTTTCAAAATGGAATAACTTTTGTTAACATTTAAAACCAGGATCTTTTAAAATCTATGGATATTTCTGAGCACTCATTATGTTAATATGCACCATAGCTCAGCAATGAAAGAGTAATCAATGCGTACTCCTCATTGACAAACTGCAGCTATGGCCATTACGCATGAATAATTAAAATGTCAGATTAATTGGTAAACTCATTTGAGTTACTTATGGTCAAATATTCCTCTTATTGAAATAGAAATTGCATCCACGGCTGTAGTTACCACATCAATAATAAAGATCAATCAACAGATGATACAACTTGGTGACAGCTTGTTCCACTGAGCCTTGATTGTTCATGGTGAAGGCTTTCCTTCTGTGCAACATCACTCCCACTGATGTTCTTCTTGATCAGTGGGGAATATGTCTAGGAGGAGGCAGTAGGAATCTCTTCTTGCTGAGAGTTTTACAAGGGCTTAAAAATTAATTAAACTACTGCTGGGTTGTCTCGATTAAAAACTAAGTTAAGCCAACAGTACCCTAAAACTTCCTTAAAACTTGCATTAGAGCCAATTAATAATCACTTTGCCCCACCATCACACATCAACCAATGCTGGCTTTTGGCAAGAGGGTTAAAGCTTGGTCCACTGGAACCCTTTGTTTCTTAAGGAGCAAAGAACATGTTCTGCTGGGGATGGAGGGCTGTGAATTGAAACGTGGATCCTTCTTGGCAGCCCAACTTTTGCCCTAATATGAACTAATACAATTTTTTTCGGGGGGGGGTGGGGTGGATTTGAGAGAATAGATAAATGAACCTAATAGTACTAGCAGTTAGAAGCAGCCTGTGCTTCTTCAACTTCTGTTAATGGGCCTGCCATGGAACATCTCAATATCAGATTGCCCCATTGGCTTCCATTAGGCAGAATTTCCTTTCCTCAGCAACTGGAATTTGAATGCTTGGATGAAAGTCTTGCATCCAGTTTATACTAAAAGAGACAAGCCTTGGGTAGAGCTTGCCTCTGTTACTTTGAGAAGGCCTGATCTACCAAACATCTGTCTTCTATAGCAGCTTCTATATCTGTCCTCTAGCAGCCTGTTGAAAATCTGATCTCCCCTGGATGCATGCTCTATCTTTTCTTTCAAAGAGATGTGCTAGGGTACCAGGCCAATCAAGTTTAGAGAAACAGGACACTCTAAATTAGGTATTCTGAAGCAAAGTCCATGTTGACCATTCTAGCCATGGCCTCGTTTGATAGAAGATCTAAAGAGTGTAACCCCTCTTTTAAAAAGAAAAATAGCAAAGCAAAAACTGATTTGGGGCTGCAGAACTGCCACGCAGGCTCAGGACCCCGTGTTGCCTATCTTTTTCAGAATGTAGTCTTAGACTTGAACAGTATGGAAATCTTACTTCCACAGTTTCTGAGTAAGTACAGAAGGCATATAACAGGAAGGTGAATAATCCTAGGATAAAATTATTTAGCTTTGAAGCACAATTCCCTTTGGGCTGATTAGATGGGGCATGGTGGATCAATCGGCTAGAGTGTTGAAACTGCCAGCTGCAAAGTCAGGAGCTTGGCGGGTTTGAGTCCTGGGTGCCACGCAATGAAGTGAGCTCGCACTGTTAACCCAGTTCCTTCCAACCTAGCAGTTTGAAAGCAAGTAGATAAATAGGTACCACCATGAAAATTGGGAAGGTAAACAGTGCTCCATACACAGAAATGCATTCAACCATGCCAGCCACATGACCACAGACTTACACAACACTGGATCTTTGGCTTGAAAACAGATGAGCACCACCCCGAGAGTTGGACACAACTAGCATGCATGTGTGGGGGGAACCATTACCTTTACCTTTAGCTGATTGAAACACAGGAACAATGTATTTAGAAGCACCATGCACCTTCTTTCTCAGATGTACAAGTATCAGGGGACACACTGTCTCTAGAATTCTGCTTCTTGACATTCTCTTCTGGGTATGCCTCTCTGGTTTAGTCATAGGAAAGAGGAGAAAGAACTGGGTTTGTTTTTGTTTTTATTGTGCACATGAAACTAATTCAATATATAAAGGTTTTCTCGTGTTGTTTCAAAAACTATTTCACAAGGCTTTTCAATTCCATTTTTTCAGCTACTGTTGCCTCAGGAGTAATAAGTACACAAATGCCAAGGGACCAACAAAGTGTTTAAGTTGGATGCAAGATATTGTTCTTTTAAGAGAGAGTGGGGGTGTCACAGGATGTGTTTTCCCCCAGCTGTAAAGAAAGAAGAATTTTATTCATGCTATGTTGTGATTCCCTAAACAACAGAGGGATTTGTACCAATTTGCTTCATGTAGGTAGATCAAATACATTTATTGCACAATGATATCTTTGTAGGCCAACAGGCAAAGCAATTTAGTATTTTCAAGCAAAGGCTATTGCAGCTCACCTACCTAATACTTGCATGTTTCATATTTTGTTAGACAGCATTTTAAAATAAGGATGTAATAACTTTCTTTCGTTTGAGGCAAAGGGATCAATCATACTAATGTAATTGCATGCTTCTGCATCCCATTTAGTCACTAGGTAGCAGATTAGGAGAAAATTGCAGAGAAGTTCCTCCTGAACAAATTAAATCACATGACTACCTTCAGAAAACATGATTTGTATAAATTGGAAAAAAAAGTCTTCTGTATGCAAGAACCCTTTGAAAAAAACTTCTTAATGGTGGTACATGGCATGCACAGATTCTCTACACTGCAGGTGGAGAACATATAGCCTTTGAGATGCCTCACAATATTTCACAATTAACCAAGTTAGTTAAAGGTGATGGCAGCTTATACTCCCCCAACATGTGGAGTGTCACAGGTTTCCCAGCCACATGCAGTCATTTTTCCCCCTTCACTCAAGACTTGAGTGGCCCTGAATATGATTCTCCACTGTCACACAAGAACTGCTAATTCATGGTCCAAGATAAGGATTCACCTTTAAGACGTAGGATAGGCATGAAGTGGGGTGATCTAACTGGCTTGGGTAGTAAGGAGAAGCAAGATTTGGGAGGAAGTTTTGGAATTGTACCCAAACCTCCTTCCAATTCATTTTTTTAAAAGCAGCATCGATCCTAGTTTTGTGCAATTCATATAATTCAGTATTTCCACAAAAATACACATATCTTGAGAAGCAAATGGAGGCTTCACAAATTATTCTCGTCAATGCAAGAAGCCTGGTTTTACAGCAGTGAAAAAATCCTCTCCCATCCTCTCCAGGGAGAAAAAGGATGTTGTACAGTAGGTCTTCATCCACTCATTTCAGCACAAGGTAAGCACAGACTTGCGTTCCTACTCTTCTAATTTATTTCTGCAGAAAGTTCCTTGTCTCTTTCTTTGCCTTTGATTTGAGTAAATATGGCATGCTCCTTTTGAGTCAATTGCCATTAATCAATCCAGACCTTCACTCCATTTGTATTCTTCAACAGTTGTATTCTTCAACAGTCAGTAGCTTCTGCCTTGCTTTTTAATAATATTAAGTTTTTAAACTAAAATGACCTGTTTCGAAATGTACAAACATGCTCAGAAAAACAACCTCTACACATCAATAATTGTTAAAATTCCTGTTCACTGCCATTGTTCTCTTGCCTGTTTTAACTTTCGTTCCACTTCTCTTTTACTTCAAAAGTCTTTTTTCTGATGTTACAGCAGCTAGCATCGGATCATGTCATGAGCCTCAGCAGGCCACATAGAGACAAATCAGAATCGGACAGCAGTGTGCCATTACTGAGGGAAACCATGATTTCTTTCCCATGTGTTTTATTTTCCTAACATGTCCTCATTTCCTTTCTTTCAGCTTGTCATCTCCCTCTCTCATTGCTTTTTGCCATACACTGTCACACATAAATATTTGGATATAAAAAGCAGCGTGCTGATGTGCACTAATGCCTGGGCTTTTCCAGAAATCTTTCACATATATTTTTGCAGCTTTCTGAGTGGCTCTCATGAATTGCAGGAAATTAGGGAGGCACTCTGAGAAACAAAAAGCAACCAGGATCATGAAACTCAGATCCTTGGTTCAGCTTAGTTCTAATTCTGCTAAAGGAGAAACTTGAACCAGCAATTCGAAACACTTGAACATTCAACTTTACTGAAAACCCTTACAAGAGGTTTAGTATCTCTGCTGTATTTCAAGCACCTGCCTAAGGTTGTGGTTTTTTGACAAGTTCTTAATTATAAAAGATCTTTTCATTGCATATAAAAAACAACCTCTTGCATACCGAAGATTAAGGTTCATTTTGCAGAGGCCAAAAGGCAATACCTATGCTGTGTTTATATAATTTGGGGACAATTTTCTTTACTTTTCATGCTTTTAACAACAAAGCAGAAGAAATGTGGCTGCTAAATTTAAACAGAAAAGTGTCTTCCTTGTTCTTTGCCTTCTTTGCTGCAGGTTTGTGTTGCCTTAACTAATTAACATTTTAGGACCTTTTTCACAAAACAATGAAGTCTTGCTTCAACTTTGCTTTGAGGGCATGCTGCATAATAAATTGGCAGTAGAGATGAACATGAAATGCTAAAATGGCATTTTGTTTCAATTTTTTGTTTTATTTGTCCTCATTTCGTTTTTTTTTTTTATAACAAATTTTTTTAAAAAAATCATTTTGTTTTTGTTTTTATTCATTATTCATTTTTACCCTAATAAGGTGCGTTGGGGGAAAAGGCACAGCATTTTCAAATTTTCTTTGAGTCACTGAAGCAAGCATGCAACAATGGCCACAGCTGCCGCTTGCTTCGATAGCACAAATACAGTTTTAAAAACCCACGCTTTCCCCCAAAATGCGATCAGGCACTTGGGGGGGGAGAGAGAAAAACGAAACAAAACAAAAATTTCCAGTTTGTTTGATTTCATTTTTCATTAAAAATCAGTATATACTCAACCACCCCCATGCCCCCCTGTATATAAGAAAATAAAATAAAAATTTGAATATTAAGAAAAATCAGTATATTTTTGGTTTCATTCTGAAATGAAACGAAAAATGAAAAACAAAATGAAAATAATTGTTTCGTGTCTATCTCTAATCAGCAGGTTTCTGAGTGGAGAAATTGAAATTCTTATTTTTAATAAAATTCTTTAATATTTAATAACTATGCCTGCTGAATAATAATTCATTATATATAATTCACTGCTGTGGTGTGGAAGTCAAAACTTTGCTCTGCTGTGCCCTTCTCAGGCAGGCAAGGGGCGGGTGATTAGTGCACCCACTCAACCTTTGACTGACTGAGAAGGGCACAGCTCAAGCTGTCAAAACAAGCTGGGTGGCAGTGGCAAGAAGAAGAATGCGGCGGAGGGAAATTATGAATTGTTTAATTTCAACAGTAAAAAAAGTTTTAAATTTCATTTCATAATGAAACA
The DNA here is from genome assembly GCA_037367245.1 of Phrynocephalus guinanensis. Lineage (NCBI taxonomy): Eukaryota > Metazoa > Chordata > Lepidosauria > Squamata > Agamidae > Phrynocephalus > Phrynocephalus guinanensis. The sequence continues at coordinate 40,229,020 of CM074741.1, read as the reverse complement.
CTGCCTGCTGTTGTGTTACAAAACATTTCTAACCTCATGACACAACACAACAAAACAGTGTGTCATTTTTCATTTTGTGCCCATCTCTACAAGTAATCAAGAAGGAACACTAAACTTTATACTGGTGCTGTCTCCTTGGTATCCCCATTCATATCCTGTATCCATAGGAAAGCCACCAAATGGGGTGTAGACTTGCCTAATGTTGCATATACAAAATAGTTTCTGAACCTCACCAAGGTACTGAAAATAAACATCATCGTTGTCCATCTCTTTATTGATAATAGTAGTGGAGAAGATCAGAAGTGTTCTTCCCCTCCCTAAATATGATTCCTAGATCATTGGGCTTCTGCCATAGAAGGTACTTGGCACTCAAAATGCAGCAAAATCCAGGTTACACAGTTCCCCTAGTGCAACAAATGTAATGGCTGAAGGTTCATTTCCAGGCCCATTCAAAGTCTTGGTGAAGACCTGTAAACTGGGATCGATGGAATCTAAAGGACTGTTTCCCATTTTAGGGCTATGAGCCAGCCTGGGTTTTAAAATCTTCCAGCAGGCCTTTTTGTTGATTCCACCACCTTCACAGGCACAGTTGGTGAGGAGGCAAGAGAAAACATTTTCAGTAGATGTTCACAGGTTGTTGAAAGCCCTCCCTCAGAAGATCAGGTTGCTATAATTAAAGACCTTATGTGTTAGGCAGCCTTTCAAAAATTAATTGGGACAGGAAAAAGTGAACCATTTGTATATTAATGTGTTTATGTTGAATTTCTAACTGCTCTGATATTACTCATTCTTTTAATCTTAATTTATGTTTAATTTTTTAACATTGTAATTTTTTGTTCAACGTATTTACATTTGGCTGGTTTTAACCCTATCTCCTGAGTCCTAGCATGCCTGTACTGGATGCCAGTGCTCTTCTGGGCCAGGTTCAAGGTTTTGGTTCTTACCTGAAAATCACTCCACAGTCAGAGTCCTCGCTACTTGTTGGGGCAACTTTCCCCAATAATATCAATCCATGCCACAGAATCTTCATAGGCAATCCTCTCAGTTGCCATTCCAAAGGTGTCCAGAAGCACATCTACAAGAAACCATTTCTTCTCAGTTCTGGCACCATCCTTGTGGAATGGCCTCCCAGTATAGCTACACATGGTGCCCTTCCTGCTTGCCTTAAAGAAGATGTTAAAATCAGGCTGTTTCCAGAAGCTTTTGAAGTTATTCTTTGCTAAATGGTTTTCTAGATTTTGACACTGCCTTGCTGTTGCCTAGGTTTATTCAAGCTTCTGTAGAGCTTATTGGATTTGTCTATTCCAGTAGATCCCCAGATTCGCTGATTTGCCATCTGCTGATTCAGTTATCCACAGATGGTGAGTGACAGCGCAAGGGCCTGGGCCCAGAGATGGGCCCGCAAAATCGGGGACAGGGGATGAGAACGTCACATGGCTTGGGAGCACCCAGCCGCACACAAGATCATCAGCAGCAGCAGCAGTGGAGGAGGCCATGTGGTTGAGAAGTGCATTCCCACCTGCCTGTCTGCAAGATCAGTTGCAGCATCAGCAGAAGAGGCTTTGTGACTCTGGAGTGCCCACCCATGTGCCTGAAAGATTGGTGACAGCGGCAGCAGCAAAGGAGGCCATGCCGCTGGGTAGCACCTTCCCACCCACCTGCAAGACCACCATCAGCAGCAGAGTATGCAGTGCAGCTCTGGAGCACCCACCCACCTGCAAGATCAACAGCAGCAGCAGTGGAGGTGGCTGCACCTCTCTGGAGCACTCAACTTCAAGCACCACAATGAGGAGGCGGAAGAGACAGCCCGGATGGCATGAAGGATGGGCAGCACAGCACCACTTCCTGCACCCCTGGCACGCTGGCACAGCTGTGACCCTCGGATAAGAGTGTTTGCTCTTATATGTAGATTTTGCAATCTGCAGGGGTGTTGGAACCAATATCCCTGTGGATACTGTGGTCATACTGTATTTTATTTTATTCTACTGGTTTATAATGTATTCATTGTTGGAATTAATTTCTATTAAAATATATATTTGCAGAGTGATGGAACTTGATGGCTTTAAAAAAATCAGAGTATCCAAAGTTATGTAGAATACTCAGTGCAGCAAAGGTGGACGAAAGGAGTTATCAGGTTATAAAATAGGGGGAGATAGTAACCCAAATATATCTACTGTAAAGTAGCAACATTCACACACTACTTTACTACTGTAAAGTAGTAACATTCACACACTCAGTTGCTATGCATGGCTTAAATAAGGAGAACAAAGCAGCTTCTATAAGAAAATGTAACAAAGCTTTACTAAAAATATAAGGACAAGAAGAAACAACAATAGTCAAAAGTCCAAAAATACTTAGTTTAGCTTCAGTGGAGAAAAGAAAGGCAACAACAGCAGTTATATCAGGAATGAAGAATAAGGCAGATATGTGCAGGCTGCTGGTAGCAGGCTGCTAGTAGTGGCTGGGAGCAGGTATGGAGGAACCTTCCCTTATAGTCAGAGAAATTGGAACAGGTGTAGGTGGTAGCATAATAGCCTGAGACAAAGTACAAGAAAGATGTAGGCTATTAAAGGGTGAGAGATTTATGCATGGTCGCATTGCAGTTGTGACAAAAAAAAAAAACTCCTCATTAATGCATTGCCTGTACTAGATTTCATTGATTGGCCCTTTGATGTAAACTTCCTAGAGTACTGCCTGGTATTAATTGTGGTGGCATACAATCTTTTTAAATAAATAAATGAATAAATAAAAGTATTTTATCTGTAGGCATTTTAATCAATTTATGAGCTACCTTGTATCCCTGTCATGAAGGTGGCAGGAAAAATGAACATAAAATAAAATAATACATTACATAGAGAAATCCAACATCTTCCAAAACATCCACAGTCAGCTAGGAAGTTCTTCCTCATGTTTCCATTCCAGTAAATCTGTCATGAAGCTTTCTTTGACTAATGTGTAGATTGACACAGCAATTGGCAGGCTGCTTAAAGACAACAGCTAGAATTTTCAAATTACAAACAAAAACTTCTAGCACTTGTTTGCTTTTATGGTTCAAGCATTGTTCCTTTCCCCCCCCTCACATAATGCTCTGAAATAAAATCTTCCTTTCCTTCCTTCCTTCCTTCCTTCCTTCCTTCCTTCCTTCCTTCCTTCCTTCGCTTCTAGTCCAAATGTCCAACACTAATGAATGCCCATTTTGGTAAGCCAACATTTCTTCGACCAAAAGCCACCTATACTTGGCATTAGAGATGGGCACAACTAGGGAAAATGACGTTTTTGAGTTGTCGTGTGTCGGAGGCAGTCCGTTTCGGCTCGTTTCTGTTTTCGCAAAATTTCGCAAAAATTAGTCAGTTCATTTTTTCGTTTTTTTATTGTCATTAGTACTGGTTTGGGGAGGGGGTAGCGGGCTCCTGGAGGGAGCTGCAGGAGTCAGCCAGAGCCACAAGTGATGGACTGGCAGACTCTTTGCACCCGCTGTGTCTCACGTACTTGCATGTAGTGCAATGCAAGTAGATCTGACTTAGGGTTAAGACGGGTTAGCACAAGGGCTAGGGTTAGGCTAGTTACGGGTGAGGTTAGGGTGAGTATTGGGGTGCACCTCTGGGTGCCTCTCTGACCCACTTAGAAGGACAGTGTACTGGCGTATGGGTTAGGCTTAGGGTTCGGGTTTGGGCTACGATTAGTGGGCTGTTTATGCCCGATTGGCACATCCCAGAAGTCTCTGTGGTCAACCTGGCCAAGTGGCCATGCAATTGGTGGAAAATTTGCATGGTCCACTCCCATGGGCGAGCCCATCATTGCGAATGTGCAGGTGTAAAATAAAATAAAATAAAATAAAATAAAATAAAATAAAATAAAATCAACGGAGACTTTTTTTTTTGCAAGAAAAACCCACTGCTGCTACTGTAAAAATTCAAGCATTTTAAATAAGCTAATTTTTGCATGTTTCTGTGGTGCTTTGGTGGGGTTTTGGGCAACATTTTCAAAAAAAATATTGTGGTCGCCATTTTGGATCCCCGCCCTGGCCATTGGTCCACTCCCATGGGAGCCCCATCCCCCCCCCACCGCATGGCAAATGGATGCGCCCTCCCAGCCTGGTACAGTCAGCAAAACCTGGCCATGCGATTGGTGGTATCTCATTTCCTCCCTCTGAAACTTCTGAGGTAGGTGCCCTCAGACAGTTTTCGCCTACTTTTAGGGCCAGGAATCGGTTTTTTTTTTTACTTTTTTTTTTAACTTTTAAAAACTTTTTTTCTGTGCCGCTTGGCATTGCGCGATCGCTGCGATGCAAGTAACGAGCACGACAAATCAGACCAAATTGTTCGTTCGTCGGTTCGAGCTCGAATTCTGGTGGAGTAATTCCCGTTTCCGTTTCCGTAGAGTAACGGATACGAGTAACGGAAACGGAAACGGGAATACCGCTAAGTCGTGCCCATCTCTACTTGGCATGTTCTTTGTATTTTGATATCACTCTTTCGGCAGAGAAGGCCCTATTCCTTCCTTGTGATGATTATTCTCCCAGATCTCTCCTAAAATTAGCATATTGGCCTTTTTTTTTTCTCTTCCTCTATTCTTGACATCCATAAAATGCCAGCTATTCCTGTCTTTTTCTTTGACAAACCTTCTAACATGAGCTTAGGTTTAAGCTACATTCTGACTTTGAAGTGTCAGAATAAAAAAAGCATAAATATTTGTATGTGAATACTGAAAACTTCATGTTCCACCATCATTTTGATACTAGTACCTATTATACAAAATAACCTCTTGGATTGTCAAAAATTGGGATTTGCTCTACATATTATTGAGTGCCATCTGCTGTTAAGCTATTTACTATAGGTAAGATAAAACCAGACATAATAATTTCAAATACATAATTCCCTCACAAACACTGTACCAGCAGCATGTCCATGGCTTTGGGCTCATGAACTACTCCGGTGAAGTGCATTTGCCTGTTAACAGCAAGAAGGGAGAAGAGCCGAAATTCAATTTCATGTTACTCAATTGTTCCTAGTTTGGCCTTTTGTCCCACTGAATAAGAATAAGAAGCACAAAACCAAACTGTAACTTTTTCAATCAAGTTTTTCAAACTTTCATGTTTAAGCCTGAAGTGAACCTAAAAATCCTGCATAGAAGTTCACCACATGGATCACTTGACAGAATAAAAAACTTAAACTATAGTTTTTTCTTTTCATTACTCATTTCTGCCTGCTCGTGCATAAACTAACACAGTTTTCCGACAACTTGATATTTAGCAGTAGAAAAGAAATGCACGTAGAGCATCCATTATAAATCAAAGCCATGTGTATTCAGTAGGTTTTCTGATATAAACACCCTTGATCATATTTCATCTTACAGTTACTTTGACTAATCAGAAAACTATAGCTTTGAAAAAAGAAAGCTAATCTTTACTAAATAATCTGATATGTAATTGTTCTGTTTTTCATACACAAAGACTCTCTACAAGCTTTCATCTTTCAAGAAATGGATTTACAGCCCAATCCTATCAGTTGTTCTGCCAACAAAAAGATCAGGTTTACAGATACAAGGTTCTTGGTGTTGCTTCAACAAGATGAAGCACGTTGCCGTGCTAGTCAGTAATAATGAGGCGACACACGTTTTGGCTTGGTTAAAACAGGGCCACAAATTATTAACAACAGGAACAGGTTATTAACTTTATTAATTGAACATTAAGTTCGTAGGAGGGTCTGTCGAGTAGCGCAACAAGGAGAAGGGATTGGATGTTTCAGGTCCACTGCTGAAATGAATTTATTGCAGCCAGTTATATATGCCGCCAGGAGGATGCCAGAGTAACTTTGGGCATCCCCCTGTTACCAATTTCTTGGCAGTCCTCTTTATGGTGTTGGGGTTGTTATTACTTCATCCCTATCTGCTACCTAATTTAATTTTTTACAATAGGACTGCCGAGGACCTTGAAACAATTTGTTTGAATATGAATCTGGTGGTCAATATTATGTTGCGCTACCCGCCAAATTGTGACCGATATTGGTTAGAAACCCGACTCCACATGTGTCTGGTGGGATGGGCGAAAACACACTGCCACTCACGGCCAATCAGAGTAGCAGTCAAAAATTCCCATCCGGCCCCGAAGCGACCAGCAAAGCGTCACCATCACATAAAATTAGTGGAGGGCGGGCGGGGGATCCGTCGACTGAGCTGGCAGGCGGTGGAGTGGGCGCGGCCATCCTTTATATGGCCACGCAGTCAGCGTAAACAACGCTACCTGCGCAGCCCAACCACCGCCTGCCTACTGACAGCCGGCAAATCCTCCCCAGCGCCTCACTAGGAGACGCGGGGAAGCCATTGCCGTGCTAGTCAGTAATAATGAGGCGACACACGTTTTGGCTTGGTTAAAACAGGGCCACAATTTATTAACAACAGGAACAGGTTATTAACTTTATTAACTGAACATTAAGTTCGTAGGAGGGTCTGTCGAGTAGCGCAACAAGGAGAAGGGATTGGATGTTTCAGGTCCACTGCTGAAATGAATTTATTGCAGCCAGTTATATATGCCGCCAGGAGGATGCCAGAGTAACTTTGGGCATCCCCCTGTTACCAATTTCTTGGCAGTCCTCTTTATGGTGTTGGGGTTGTTATTACTTCATCCCTATCTGCTACCTAATTTAATTTATTACAATAGGACTGCCAAGGACCTTGAAACAATTTGTTTGAATATGAATCTGATGGTCAATATTATGTTGCGCTACCCGCCACTAAGAGATGCACCACTGTCTCTTACCCCATCAAGCCGCATAACTCGGCAGACAGACCCTCCCGAATGTCCCGGAGAAAGATCGCCAGGCCCTTATCGGATAGGTGGACTCCATCGGGTCGAAATAAACTCAGGTCACGGGCCGTAATCTCCGGGTGCCAAATTACGGAACCCATCTCCGCCCTAATGAAACGTGTGATTTCCCTGTTAACGCCCTTACGGGCTTTGTGCATTTTTTGTGGATGATGTCGCGCTCCACACCAATCTGGGAATAATCGCAGACCAAACAATGCAAGTATTGGGCCGCTAGTTACTAAAAGCCCTCAGGTCATCCATGACCTTGAGGATTAAAGACTTGCCCGACATCCGAGTCAAGTTGTTGCCTCCCAAATGAATTACTACAATGGATGGCAAGGGGTCAGGCGGCTCGTTAAGTGCCGTAGCTAAGAAAGCATTCCAGCACATGCCCCTTCTCCCCTTCCAAACCAAGTCGGCCACTCGCCCCAGGCCGAGATCGTGGCCACGTCCAGATTTAACAGCGAACTTGGCGGCCCAGTAAACAAAACTGTGGCCATAGATGAATATCCGAGTCCGCTGACCTCCGGCCGAACCTGCAACAGAAAAGGAAAAACAACTGGCCCGACTTACGGGTCCGTTAGTGGACAAACATAGGCCTTATACCGATCAGACTTCCACCGCCCTATCCGCTGAATCCCCTCCGGTCCAACGCCTAAAGCAGCAGCCGTAGAAGCAGCGCCAATGCGAAAGGAATGCGTACCGAAAGCGCAGAGGCGGGACGCCAGCGACCTGGAGAGCCTTCAGCGAAACGTTCCAAAATTGATAACGGGTCAATGGTGACCCGTCTCTATGTTGGAACAAATAACCTTGTTGCATACCAAACCATCGGGCGTAATTTTGTAGGGCTAAAATGGGGCAAATTTGTGGCACGGAACACCTACGTAGGTGTATCTTGCAGCCCCTGCCCTGCTGATCCGTCTTAGACCTGCGGATATGCAGAAAAACCTGATCGTTGTCAAGGGTCATGTCGGACCACAAAAGAGCTGTGGCCGAATCATCGGTTTTGGAGAAGGCTACCAGTTCGCTGATGCGCAAAGCGGCGAAGAAAGCTACCATGACAGCAGCATGGAACAGTTGGACCTCAAACCTATCGAGGCAAACCTGCGGCCAGGCCTGGGTCAGCCTCACCAACATCGTTGGGGAAATGGGTGCTCTGGTGTCGCGTGACTTGCCCCGTTCCCTCGACCATCCCTCTACCATCTTGGCTATTCGAAACTGGCAGTCCGGGATCCCCAGGCCCTGCGCTTTAGCATAATAGTAAAGGGCGGACATCTTTCCTTGGATGGTGTGAGGAGCCAATCCCTTAAAATGCAAATGTACGGCAAACTGCACCAATTGGTCTGCAGTAGCCGGCCAGAGTCTGGAGTACCCCTCCCCAGCACAAAATCGTGCATACTCCGCACAGGCAGCGGAATATGCCCGACGAGTCCTGGGCGCTAAGGCCAATCCCATAGCCCTGTTGGCCTCTACCCGCCAAGCCTCCATACCTCTGCCAGGAGCCGGTCGGGGTCCACCATAGTGTGGGGGGCTAGCGCTCTGAACCGCTCCATCTGTTGGCGGGACAAAGCGTCAGCCAGGTCGTTCTGCACACCAGGGACATGATACGCACGAAAAAGAATATTGAATTGCAAGCAACGGAGTGTCAGCGCCCGTACCAGGCGCATCACCCTCTTGGATTTAGACGTTAAGCTGTTGATAATGTGAACCACAGCAATGTTATCGCAATGAAATTTAACTGCAGTGTCCGCCCATAGGTCGGCCCAGAGATAGAGTGCTCCGACGATGGGGAACAACTCTAAGAAGGTGAGGTCCCTAGTCAATCCTGCTTGATGCCATTCCTGTGGCCATAAACCGGCACACCAACGGCCCCTGAAAAATATCCGAAGCCCAGTGATCCGGACGCATCGGTCTGGACCTGCAAATCGGTAGCGGCGACCGTCTCGGCGCGCCAAAAACACACGCCGTTGAACTTGGATAAAAACTGAATCCAGAGGTCGAGATCCTCGTTGATATCCGCAGAGAGTCTGCGCCTGTGGTGCGGGCTACGTAGGCCCGCAGTAGCATCACAAAGCCTACGCAAGAATGGCCGCCCCGGGGCAACCACCCTACAGGCGAAATTTAGATGACCGATCAACTGCTGTAATTCCCGCAGGGTGACCTTAATGCGGGACCGAATCAGTGTGATGCGCCGGAGAATGTCTTGCAATTTTTGAGGGGGTAGGCGGCAGGTTTGAGCTACGGTGTCCAATTCGATACCTAAAAATGTCAATACCTTGGCCGGGCCTTCCGTTTTATCATTCGCCAGGGGCAGGCCAAGTTCAGCTGCCATATTTGTAAAAGAAGTCATAAGGTGAGCGCACCGTCCGGTGCCTGCTACACCTGCAAACAAAAAATCATCGAGGTAATGAATGACATGGGCATCCCGCGTTCGTTGCCGGAATGCCCATTCAACAAAAGTGCTAAAACGTTCAAATGCAGCACAGGAAATGGAACAACCGAAAGGCATGGCTCGGTCCATATAGAATGCCCCGTCGAATGCGAAGCCCAATAGCTCGCAATCATCTGGGTGCACGGGCAGTAATCAGAAAGCCGACTTCACATCGCACTTTCCCATCTCTGCCCCAATTCCGCAACCACGCACCATCCTAACTGCCTCGTCAAAAGACGTGTAATGGACTGAAGCCAGTTCCTGAGGGATACTGTCGTTAAACGAATCTCCAGCCGGGTACGAGAGGTGATGAATCAGTCGATATTCCCCAGGTGCTTTTTTGGGCACCACGCCTAACGGGGATACCCGGAAATTAGGAGTGGGTGGCTGCGAGAAAGGACCCAGAACTCGGCCAGCCGCGATTTCGGTCGCAATTTTTTGCCTGACTATATCCTCCATACCTTTAACAGATTTGAGGTTGGGGGCCATATATGGCCGCCTTTCGCCCAAGGCAGGGATTCGAAAACCATAATGAAAACCATCGGCAAGATAACGTGCATCTACTCGTGAGGGGTAGCTACGTAGCCACGCCCTCAGCGTCGTTATCCTGATCGGACTAGGTCCCTTTTGTGGGTGTATTGGGGCCAGCTTGATTGCGCCTCCCACCCTGCTCCCGGCCACCCTCGCCCCCGGGTCTGCCCCGGGGGCAAGAGAAAGCCGGGTGGTTAGCCCCACAGGTGGAGCAGATATGCCGAAATTTGCATTGTCGACGCCCACAGGATCCCCGGCTGTTGTAATCGAAACAAACCAGCCGTGGTTGAACAGGCTGGCCCGCGGAAGCGCGGGGATTTCCTGGGGTGCCCGACCGCAAAACGGGGTGGCCACTGTCGAATCGGTCGTTGGCCCTATTAGACCAGATTACCCTGAGCCAAAGGTAACTGTGAGGTCTATCCCATCGCAGGGTCGGGTCCTTGGCTATCCTCCGGCGAAACCCCTCATCATACATGAGCCAGGCCATGGAGGGAAAATCTAGACGCGCCCTAATAATCAGGTCCAGGTAATGCCATAAATCAGCGCCTTTTTGGGGATTTGCTTTTGCATAGATGCCAGCGTAGATCACGAAGGCATTCAACCAATTATTCCAAGAGCGGTCCGGCTTACGTTTCCGGATCCGTTCCTTTTCTTTATCATCTAGTTTTTCAAAATCTTTCACATCGATTTCCCTATTTAACAAGTCGAAAATGTCGATATACTTGCCAGCGGCTATTTTCTCCACCATGGCCTCGGACAAGTGATCCCCCAGTTGCAAAGACTCGTCCCCCTCGGGCAGCTCACCAATCCCCGGTTTGAGGGTCTCAGCGTCTTTGGCTGGTGTTGGGGTTGTTTGGGGCGGCGACTGAGTGTCTGTACCCCCCCCCCCGTTTTCCGGCTAGTGAGGGAACCGATAAGTCCAATATCGGTTCCGTTTGGGCTGCCGCCTCGGCTCTAGCCATGAGCGGATGGTCCCCGAGCGGCCGGCATACCGACGAGGCTGGTTGTGCCGGGAATGAGGCTTCCGCCTGTGTTCTAGTGGTCGGAGTACTATTGGGCCAAGGCCAAGTGACTCGCCGGGGTGTAGTGTTATAGTGCGAAGATGACTCACCCCACTCGGTACGGGTTGAAGGCGCTCCCCTAAGCGGCGCCATGGATCCCGTGGCGGAGGATAAATCGATGGCGTGCTGTTGCACCTCCTCTGCGGCTGCCAGTGATGTCTCAGGTAGCGCTGCAAGCTCCATCAGCCGATGGGGCGTCGGGGGTTCCTGAACAGGTGTAGCTTCTTCCGGAGTCCTGTGGAGAGAGGGCGCTGCGGCCTGACAAGAAGGTCCAGCCATAGCCGCCTCTAGGGACGAAATACGGGACCACATTAAATCGGTCACAAGTTTTAAGGCCGAAGTCTTCTGGCCTTGTCCTTCCCCAGGCGTCTGGCCGCCCCCATATGATGCTGCCATCCCTCGCTTTTTTGCATTATCTCGCTCCAAGCGAGACAATTTTTTCCAGGCTGCCGCTAAACGAGGCCACTCATCATCAGATGATGATGGTGACTCAGTGGTAGGTTGTGGCAACGGCCTCTTTTTTGCAGGGGCCTTTCCCTTCCCCTTGTTAGGTCCCTTCTTAGGTGCCATAATAACAAATCAGAATTTTTTTTAATAGACTGTTTACGAGAATATAATGGCCCCGCTGATTAAATACCCCAAGGCCTGCCGGGAATTGAGACCGCCCGTGGGGTGGATGGCGCCCGATATGCTTTCTCGCCCGGGCCTAGACAATCAACGAAGAGGCCACACAAAATGGCCGCGGCTGATGGCAGTACCACCCCCGCGAGTGACCAAACGGCTCAAAAGGCAAATTCAGATTAAATTAGGCTGGCAGGGGACTAATCCTGATACCCTGCCCCGTACGGAGTAAAATAAGATCGTCCAGAGGCAGATGTCACCAGATATAAGGTTCCCACTGATATCACCGGTGGGTAGGCCACAAAACAAAATGGCCGCTGAGAAATGGCGGTGCTGTCCACCCTCCCTCAATCTGCAAGCCTGAATGGGTGCGTGGGGGGCGAGGGGTCCAAAATACTGTGCCCCGCCGCACGGGCCCTGACCGGGTTATTAAGTAGTACCAGGGGAGGAGCGGATGGCCCACCCAAGGTCTGGATGGGTTCGGATAATTTGATGCCCACTCAAAATGGCGGCCGTCAGAGGGCCAAGGTGGTACGGGTGGAAGCGTCTGGGGCTTGCACTCCGCTGCCAAGGTGCCTAATGCCCAGCCCTAAGCCTCCGCGGCAAGCCCCTGTCCTCCCCGCAATTCCCCACCACCACAAGAACAAAAGCCTCCAAAAGAGGCGAGAAAGTACGTGCGCGCGCCGCCGGCCCCGGCGCGGGGATTTGCCCGCAGCCGCGGAGCCGCCCGCCCGTCAGCTGGAGATCGGGCGGATAAGGTAGGAGCTCGGTGATGGGATCCTACGATTCCGGGTGCCTTTCCCCCCTCCCTCACCTCCCTGCAAGCTACCGAGCTTGGCAGGGATACCTCCCCCCCCCCGTCCCTTCCCAAGACAATTAAAGCGGAAAAGGATTTTTCCTAGCCGAACGTTGCTCCCGCGACGCGTCCACCTCCTCCCAGGTTGGATCCGTCGACTGAGCTGGCAGGCGGTGGAGTGGGCGCGGCCATCCTTTATATGGCCACGCAGTCAGCGTAAACAACGCTACCTGCGCAGCCCAACCACCGCCTGCCTACTGACAGCCGGCAAATCCTCCCCAGCGCCTCACTAGGAGACGCGGGGAAGCCATTACTCAACTCAAACATGATTGTGTGGGCAAGAAGAAGGTGGTTCACCACTATTGGAACATATGTTCTCTCTTGCTCCTGCTCTTACAAAGTTTGATATTGATCCTCAGTTTGGCAATAGAGTGGTTCCCTTTCCTGGCATTTGATCTGAATTTGTACATATCTTATACCCCCATGTAAGTTTTTTTTAACCATACAGAGCCCCCAATTGTTTCACGGATCATTGGCTTGTATACACCAACTTTTACTATTGCTGCCACCATTCAGGGTATCCCAGTTTAAATAAATGAGACCCAGTTGATTTGTAGCATGAATAAAATAAAAATAATGTTTATTGAATACAATAAGTTGTTCCAATTACAAGATTTCCATGTGAACACGTAATTAAAAGTTACTCTAAACAGTTACACTCAAGTTCTGTCCTTTACTTTTCTCAAACCTCTCTCATCTGTCTCATATCTTAACTTTCCCTATCTCTTAACTCTTTGTCTCTTAATGTTTCCTTCTCTCATTTCACAAATCTCATGCTGAGTCTTTTAAGCACTTGGGCTCCACCTCCACACTCCTTATTTGGTCATAAGTGTTAAACCTTTACATTGGAGATTCCTCCCCCCCCAAAAAAAAAATTGCCCTGTAGACCACTTGCCAAGGTTTTTTTGTTTTCTGTAGACCCCCTGCCTGCCTAATATTGAATTTTCTTAAACTTATTAACATCAAATGTGTTTTAGCAGCTGACACAATGCTACTCCTCACTTTTGTAGCATTGCCAATTGTAAAATAAAGAAAAACATGTACATTTTTATTCATACCTTTATTGAAAAGACACAAAATACAAGTCAATATTTGGACTTTGAATGAAACAAATAAGAACTTAGTAAAATTCTTACATAAAATTAATAGACAAATAATGCTGTTAATGGGAGGGACGAGCCTGATGCTCTGATAGCAATTGTTCAATATTTGGCTTCAAATTATTGAGGTATAATCTTAAATCTCCACGTTCAGTGATTTGCAATCAATTTCTTTCTTTTTTTTATAAGAAGATTAGCAACCACATTAAACTCCCTTTCCACAAGGTATGAAGATGGAAATGCTATCAAAAACTTTCTTGTGATAGTCCATAATGTAGGATAAGCAACAGGTATATCTTTCTGAAGCCAGAACTGTTGACACCCCATTCTGAACTGCATCTTAAGTTCTTTGTTAGTGCTTATTCTAATCAGTTCTTCTTGTAATGTGACATCCGATTCTTCAATGTCCATATGGATTGAGAATCCACTGTGGAATTTCCATAGTCAAAACATCCTCAAACCTGCTTTTAAGATCTGTGTAAAGGACACTTAAATGTTGAATGTGGACCAAAACGTCATCATCTTGAACATTTGTCAATGACAAGTTGAGGGACTGGGAAAATGCACACCATCCAATGTTTTGCTTCATTAGATTAATTCTGGCAACAAAAGCTGCAATGATGGACTTTGTTTTTATTAAATTCAGACTGTTACCTTGTAACTGAAAGTTAATCTCATTAAATTTAGTAAACAAATATTTTAAGACGATGTCTGGTTTCGATTTGATTAAGTTCTCTTTCAAAACGGGATCTTTAGCATCCAAAAACTCTAAAACTATCTCAAAAAGTAAAAAAAAATATTGTCAAACATAAGCCTTTCAAGAGCCAGCATACTTCAGTGTAAAGGAGTAATCAATGAAAGTCCTCATCATTTTCTTCACACAACTGTGTAAATAACCTATAATTTGACACATTGATACGGATCTTGTTTACAGCCTTTATGACAAATTGAAGAGATTGATGCAACCTGGCACTCAAATTTTTAGCTACCAAATGTCAATTAATGACAAAGTGAATTGCAGACACACTGGGTATTAGAGATGGGCACGACTCAAAAAAATGGTGTTTCGTTTGTTCTTTGGTCGTTTAGGGGTCCGTTTCGGTTCGTTTTCGTTTTTGTGACGTTTTTTGCAAAAAAATTTCATTTTCGTTTCGTTAGGTAACGAAACGAAAAAATGAAAATGAAAACGAAAAATTGCTGTTTCATTAGCATTCTTTTTAGTTCAATGCATCTGCTGCAACGAAAATGAAAAACATGGCAAATTTGGTCATTTTTTTTTGTTTTTGTTTTGTTTTTAAAAAAATTCGTTTCGTTTTCGTTGTGTAACGAAACGAAAAAACAAAAATGAAAACAAAAAATCGCTCGTTTCGTGCCCATCTCTACTGGGTATATTTTGTTTTCAATGGCTTATAAAACCACAATAGCACCCAAACATGGCTGTTGCTTTTTCCATGAAGTAATCTTTCAAAACATTGAATATTTTTTCACCTTTAGTGACTGTTGTCAAAGTTCTCACAAAGAGCAGTTCTTCAGGAATTTCTTGGTCCATAAAAATGAACTTATGCCAATAATAGTGCTTCATTACCAGGTATAGTTGACTCAGCCAGTTGAATAGAGAAGTGGTTCATTTTCAGATAATTACAAAAGAAGCTTTCAACATCATGACTCATTTCATCAATATGTCTTTGAACTGTGTTTGTCAGAGTTTTGTGCTATTTAATCAGCCAGCGGAAGCAATACTTATTGAATAAACAGTTAGCCAGAGACAGAGTTTTCTTAAAACCAAAACAGCTATATCACATATGAACAAAAATATATCACAGCATCACAGAACTTATACAAAGTTCAACAGCATAACAGCATAACAATATTCAGTACATATGACAGAATATATGGCAGAGAGACAAAGTGGGTGCCTTACTCACAGAAGGCCCAATGAACTATGATTTACAGAACATTTTTATACATGTATCTGCCCAATCATGAATGACATTACCTCATAGCTATTGCAACCCCTTGCATCAGCCAAACTTCTTTATTCTAATATCTGACAGTGTTGTTGCTCAAAGGAATACTTTTCAGTATATCATATGCAGTCTTGTGTGGAACATTTTTTTAAACCTCTTCAATGGCTGGTAAAATAAGCTGTTACCCGATAGTATGAGGTATTTGTGATTTTGCTATGAGTCGTGAGATATTGTAAGACACCCACAAACCATCATAGTCTCTTTTTGATGTTGAAGCGAACATACTGTCCACCATGTTTCTCTTCTGAATTTTTTCTTTTAGTGTTTCAAAGTATGTCAAATCTTTATCTGTTTTAACAGGTATACACCTTCTCAGATGATCCTCCAGCTTGCATGTTTTCATAGCATCATTGTGTAAAACTCTGTTGCACAAAAGGCACATGGGCAGACATTTGTCCGACAGGGATGGAATGAAGCCAAACTTCATATAAGCAATGCTATACTGCCAACATATCTTTTTAGCCTCACCCACATTGAGTAGAAGTTATCTGTTGTCAAAAATAAAGCTATTTAAATATGATAAGACAGAGAAATTCAAAATTGATTCCTGCCCAGACAGCATACAAATATTTAAAAAACATTTTAAAATCATTTGGGTAAGATTGGAAATATTTGTTAAATATTTCTAAAATTGTTGAAATGTCTGCAAAAATAGCTTACAGAAATATTTCTTTCAAATACTTTGAAATGTTGTTTGCTGTTTGGGTGGGGTAAATCCTTATTTAAATCTTTAGTTAGGTAGATATAGAGAGGAATCAGGATAAAGAAAATGTTGCTTTTGTAGTGGTACTGTGGTGCAATTTCAAAGGGTGCGGACTGAGATGACTAGGTCCTTGGGTCAATCTTGGCCATGCCATGCACCAGTAAATCTTTTCTATAAAGTTTAAATACATAATACTGATTGCTAAAACAGTGAAGAGAACCCCATTAGGAAAAACACGTGTACAGTAGTGCCTTGGTTAAAGAGCACTACTATTCCAGAAGCATGCTTAAAACCAAAACGCTTGCATATCAAATACATTTTCCCATAGGAAATAATGGAAACTCAGATGATTCATTCCATAGCCCGAAATATTTGATTACAATACTGTAAAATAATACAAGGTACTAAATAAAATACAAATACAGTACAGTACAAAATACAAAATACAGTACAGTACAAAGAACAATAACCTGCATTTTAAAACCTTTGTGGCAGTTGCAGAGGAGGGGGGAAGCCTCCAAGGAGGGGTCTGTTTTAAAAATGGGGTGATGGGAGGAATCCCAGCTAGAGCAGAGGAGGGAAGAAAAACCTCCATGGTGAGGGCTGTTTTAAAAATGGGGCATTGTGTGTGACCTTGTTGCAGTGGTGGTGGCAGGGATGGTGTGGAGAGGCAGATGTTGGGGGCAGGTGCTGATGGGAGTGGCAACTGTTCATACCTTTACTGAGCCTGTCACCCTTCTTTCAACTTAGCTGCTGTTGCCTGAAACAGTAACTGAAATAGACAATCACCCACTTCCAACAGGAGGGTGTGAGAGATGGAGAGATGTCATTGGCTTAGAACACTTTTGATTATGTGACACACATGAGAGTGCTGGTATATCAATACACTGCTTGTTAATAAGGCAAAAAATGTTCAGGCATTTTTGCTCATTAATCTAAGTTTTTGTAAACCAATTTACTTGTTAACTAAGGTACAACTGTATTTATAGTTCATTTGAATTTCAAACGACCATGATTCGTGTACAAATATCTGTCATGTGTCTGCAAAATACAAGTCCCCAACCTTTGCAAAACTCACTTCAAAAACATGCACATGGAGAGGATCAAGTTCCAAAAAAAGATGCAATACCCGCACCCTGCACACACACTGCAAAATTGACTTTAAAGGTATGTACACCACAAAAATTAGGTCCCTACCTTTGCACCACTTGAAAAATGCACCAAAAAGTTTAAAAAGTTTAAAAATTGCTGCAAAAACGTTCAAAAATGGTGCCAAAACAATTTGTGTTAGGTGTAAGACATTGACAGAATACCTAAATGTTGATGATGATCTGCTAAAATGGGATCCACTCACATGGACCCCCATTTACATTTTGTGGCCCCACTTTTTTCTCACTGTCATAGGCCCCCTGCAAGTCGAAATAGACCCCTGGGGGGGACTGTATAGACCACTTTGGGAACCACTGCTTTACCCCCTCCTGTATAGCCACTTTAGCCATGAAAAGGGAAAAATGCCACACCCTCTCATGACAGACACATTTTATTTCCTTTTCCCTAGATCTTAACCTCCCCTCCCCTCAATCCATCTGTCATATACTGTATAATAAATCATGTCTTGCTTAGGGCTACTGTAAGCAGGTACATGTCATACATTTTCCCCAGTGACAATGATACAACTGCTTTACATCTTAATTGCAGGGTAATGGGGGTTTATGTCAATCCCTTTTTTTGGTGTGATTGCAACTTGTCTTAATTCTGTCAGTCTTTGATGATCTGTGTCGTGAGGGAAAAGAGCAAATAGTTCAGCATGCCAACTCCAGTTCTGAAGGGGTGGGGGTTAGACGCTCAGCAAGCAGTGCCAGTAACACCATTATAATTTTGAGGTAGACTTGGAAGGGGAGATTTAAAAGCATCCTGGAGGGTTTCTTCATGATATATATACTGTATTTATTCCATAGTTCTCTACATTTACAACTATAGATAGGGAGGCTGTTCAGGAAAACTGCTTTCTCCTCAGAAATCCTACCATCTAGATACCATTATATACTTGTTAAACTGCCCAGAAATATGTGGTGGTTTTTTTCCTCTCTATCAGATCACTTGTGGTATTTCAGTGTATGTGAAATACCCAAGAAGTTGTTTACCATTGCCATATATATGAATGACTGGAGATTTGAGCAAGATCTCCCAAGTCCTCACATGGCATTCTATCCACTACACAATACCAGCTCAAGATCCAGGAAAGGTCCAAGCCCCTGTCATGGTTAAGGATAAAACTATGCATATAGCTACTGCATATATACACAGACATGTTTCCTTAAATATCCTTCAAAAATCAGACAAAATATGCAGAAACATGGAGAGCAATATGATGACCTGGACTACTCCTATCATTGCTCATGAATGATGGACTGAATGATCTGGACCAAGCCAGTAAATGATGAGTAGCTGCAGATACTGGGTCTGGAGGCAATGACTGCACATGCTTATAGAAAGAGACAACATGCATATGCCCCCACACCATGCACACATTTTTCTAGGGAGTTCCTAGGCATGAAGAAACTTAAAAGACTAAAACTTTTTTTTTTAAATCGATGGAAAGCCAAGCAGAGGGTTGAAAACCAGCCTTCATATCCTTCTGATAAATAAGGTTGGACTAGGTTCATAAGTTTACATGCTGCTATTAATCACTTTGGCACGTTAAGTTTATGTGCTGCTTCATATTATCATGTAACAGATGGAGAATGAGCAGAATGTAATATTACACAATGTAATCTTAGAAGAAACATCTACTTAGTAGATGCATTCAATACACACCTTCAGCATATTCTTAGTCATAGATTTGTTTAGTATCAAAATAGCTAAACATTGACTCATTTCTGTCACAATATACGGATTTATTGATCCAAATGATTAATACTGAATGAGGCCAAGTTGCAGGTCAGCAGCTTGCTTCTGAAATAATAAGTCTGCACATCAATCAATAGGTACACATTTGATGTGATATGTATGCTATATTGGAGAGGAATGTTCTGGAAAAAAGCTATAGCCTATACACTTTAAAACTTTAGAAGAACCAAAGATATAAATCCTGCAAGTGTGTTTAGATTCTTATTTGTTTGAGAATCAATGCACTGTGCAGTAGATATTAGTTCTATTCATACATCACACTTGCATACCTCTTATGCCCGTGAAACCACACACAACCACACACAAAGAGAGAGAGAGAGAGAGAGAGAGAGAGAGAGAGAGAGAGAGAGAGAGAGAGAGAGAGAGAGAGAGAGAGAGAGATTTAACAGGTTGCTATAACTGCATACATTGTTTATGATTTTACTGTGTTTTGACAGTCTCCTATAATCTGTGTCCAAGGAAGCAAAAGTTGACATATAACTATCAATACTTGCATTTTTAGATGCATTCTGGCAAATCAGACATCCCCAAACTAAACAATCAAAATGACGGAAATTGGTATTTTATTTGTGAACCAGCACAACAAGCCCATTGGGACACATTAGACACTAATGACTCAATAATCATTAACAGCCTACATAGTACCAGCACTTTTTTCAAAGCTGCTTACCAAGCAACAGAGCTTCAGTTAGGATAATTATTTATTCTGATGTGTGATTACTGGCAGGTAATTGAGTTCTTCAAGTAGGATATGTGCCAAGGCAAACAGGATGAAGTGTCTCTCAGCCCATGTAAGCATTGAATGCAATGTGGCCAGGATTTGGGTAATATTCTTGTGAAGGTAAGAATGTGGTTTTACACACAAATGGTATGGAACAGAAGTAGGTACCTAGGAATTCCAGAAGTTGTTGGACTGTGTCTTCCATCACCATTCACAATTGGCTATACTAACTAGGGACAATGAATGCTATAGTCCAATCACACCCAAAATATAGAACATGCTTACAGATGGCACAATGACCATCTAGCAAAAGTCACTCTCAGAAATTCAGTAACTGAGTTGCACTATTAACATAAGCAGCTCCATGTAAGGACCAAAACATATTTTATCCCACTTTCATAAAATAGAGGGTTGATTTGGGTTTGTGTGTGTGGAAGAATTGAATAAATATATGTCCCTAGTATTCCATACACCAGTGTTGGCAAACCCATGGCATGGGTGCCAAAGGTCGCACTCAGAACTTTTCTGTGGGCACCCAACTTCACCCCTTCACAGCCACCTGTACTCAGGTTAAATTGCTGATTGGCACTTTGCGAAAAATTAATAGGTTTTGAATCGCAGTTTGGGCACTCGGTCTCTAAAAGGTTTGCCATCACTGCCATATACTAACAAAGTACCAGAACAGTAATTATGTAAAGGAAAATCTGTTTTATCCAACAAGTCAGGAATCTCAGAACATTGTAGACATAGTATGAATCACAAAAAGTCAAATCTGTGAAATGTGAGGAAAAAGTGTATAGAGTAGAAATGGGCACGAAATGAACAATTTTTCATTTTTGTTTTCATTTTTTCATTTCGTTATGCAATGAAACGACAAACTAATTTTGTCTCCACAATGAAACGAAACGAACAGAAACACCGGAAATTTTGTCGTGTGTTTCGTTTTCATTACTGCAATACAGTGAACTGCTTTAAATGCTAAAAAAAATCACAAAAAATGAAATAAATGGTAACAAAATGGTAACAAAACGAACAAAAATGAAAACAATTTTTGCAAAAATTCTCAAAAAACGGAAACGAACCGAAACAGACCTTCCAAATGACAAACGACAAACGAAACGTCATTTTTTTTATTCATGCCCATCTCTAGTATAATGATTTACCCAACAGTTAATAGTATTCTAATATTCATCATTGGTATGAATGCATATTTTGGCTGTTTGTTTCCCATAAAAGCTCCTAAAGGGATCTGTTGGTCTACATGTAGACTTCTAAAACTTTTATCTTGCAAATTAACTCACCAAGACCCATCATATGTTGAGGCTAAGGAGACTACAGTATGTCAGCTTCCACCAGTATTTTTTTTTTTGTCTAGCCATGAGATGGTATTTCTTTCATATAAATAAAACATTACAAATATTCTAAAATTACCATGCATTAACAGCATAAATCTTCCCAACATAAAAGATTTTAATCTTGAAATTATGATTTAAGTGTATCAAATGTGTGAATAAATTTGCTCACATCAGCCAAATCAGAACAAGTTATTGATATTTCAGTAAACAGTTCTCGCTTTTTCAATGTCCTATGAAATTAGATTTCATAGTGTGCATGCATATTTCAAATGCTCCCCTGGAAGACTATATGAGAATCTATAATCTTCCAGCTAGTTGATGGTGCTAAGGGAATACTTTCTGCAGGAAACACCTTGAATTTCAAATACAAATAATGAGGTATGTAACAGCTAACAGGATGATCATCAGGAAGTTTGAAAATCACTTTGCAAACTAGTACATTTAGGAAAGTATTCATTTAATGTACTATAGCAAAACAGTGAGTAGGCAAGATTATTTCACCTGTACTATAAATCAGAAACATTTGTCAGTGTGCAGCATTCATTGGCATACTGAAATCAAAAATGAGAGTGCGCTGAAATCCAAAGATATGTTTATGTAAAAATTCAATACCAGTAGCATCCAAGTATGTATGTATGTAGACAGCACCATTTAAAGAGCATGATTTGGGCTGATTATGTTTTTTATTGTTTTGGTAGAATATTCTACCAAGCCATAGTAACTCACAGAAGAAGCAGATACAGTCCACACAATAGATTTGTGTCAGTCACAATTGATGTGCTGGGCCAAACACATTAACTATTTTCTTCAATTCTTGCTGTTATTGGAGCAGGCAGGTGTGGAAAAAAAGGGTCACTTAAGGTCATATAGAGGTCTGATATGACATGTGATGTCTCCTTGCATCCATATAGCATGCATATCTCAAGTGTTCATATTTGTCCTACTATTGAGAAGAAAAGAAAAGAAATATCTCCTTGCATATTCCTGTCTTCTGCTTCCAGGAGGAAGCTTGGATTTTAGAAAAAATTAAAACAAAGTTCTCAATTGATTTTAAAAACCACTTTGTTTCCAGTTAGGTTTTCTGAACTTGAAACGCTGACAAGCTGCAATGGAAAGAATCCTGAAAAGAATTATCTCCTTGTAGAAAGTTCCACATGTGCATGTGTTTGTGTATTTAAGGAGGAATGTTTGAGCCTCCCCTCAGGAAGCGTCTTGACCTGAGCGTCTTGATCTTGGGCATCTTGGCCTCCTCCTGCTGTGTCCTCCTCATTTCTATATCCTCATTACTGTTTATGTTTGTATTCCTGAGATTCTGCTGGGTGTCTGTCTGCATTTGTAAGAAAGCTCTACATTTGTTTTTCTGGAACAGCTTTCAAATAAATCCCAGCTTGTTTTTTTTTTTAAAAGAACTCTCCACATGCGTTTGCAACTTTTTTGCTGTGCATGTTTTTTCACTCTGCTAACAAGGAGATATTTTCGGCAGCCCAGTGGAAGTGTGCTGGACCAAGACATCCTCATCTGCTACTGAACCTCAAAACCTCAAATTTCCTTCCTCTGCCCTTCCGTAGAAAAACATAGGAAGGAAGTTTTTGATTTCTTAATTTTTCAATATCATTACGTGGCCAAATTGTCATTCAACCCCAGTAATTGCAAATGCTGGAAATTAACCAAAATGGAGTGATTCTACCTGCATTTAACACAGAGGAACCCTTTACAGGAACCCAGAAAGGTGCATATAGGAGCGCTCTAGGATTGGCCTGGTTCACAATAGCAAGTCCATCATCTTACCAGCAAAAGGAGCTAACCAGACTGTCCCTACAGCAAGCAGGGCAAATTCCCATGTAGTCAAGACTTTAATTTAGTATTGGTCAACTTTTTGTTGGATAAGTGGATTGCCTATGGATTTCTTAAGCGGCAAGGCTACTCAGTTTGAATAAAGACACAGCATCAGGAGAAGAGTGGATGAACCATATCTCCTGTACTGTTTCTACAGTCTGAATAGTACCTTATAGTTCTTAATTATCTGAGAAGACACAACTTGCCAGTATCTCCATAGTAGCAGTATTGGTATTCCACTATTGATGAAAATTAGTACATATATTATGAATTCCTATCAATTTTAGAATGCAATTTCAAGGAAGAAAAGAAGGATCCTATGGGTATATGGTAGGGTGCTTCCAAAATTATTCAACAAACCTAAACAGATAGATAGATAGATAGATAGATAGATAGATAGATAGATAGATAGATAGATAGATAGATAGATAGATAGATAGATAGATAGATAGATAGATAGATAGATAGATAGATGAAAAGACCCTATGTATATTTGGGCTGGTTCCCAAGCAAATAGATACTGGATTGTAGTCTTTTGAAACAATTCAACACATATTTACCTGGTGGCAAGTCTCGGTGAACCCAATGGAAGTTCCTTTCCAATGCACATGTAGAAGATTGCACTGGAAGTCTGTCTTTTTTTCTCCACTGTTTCTTCTAATCTGTGCAACTAAATATTGTGATATAAACAGATACATAATTCAAGAACTGGAAAACTGGCAACTCACTGATTTCCAGTCCCAAATTCCTAGAGCCAGTCCATTTGCTTTTCAGCATGCATTAATGCATTTCCAGGTTTCAATAATAATCCCCTCTTAATGTATTTTTCAAAGAAGCTTTATTTACCAGGGTTAATGATGACAAAGGATGAAAAAATAGACTGCCATACTTTTTTTCATAAATATTTGAAAACTGCATTTTGCCAACTAGGTTTATTTTTTTTTCATTTGGTCTAAAGTCTGGTCTTTAGAAAATGTCATGCAAAGCCATTAGGGTAGCCTCACTTGTATTCAATGGGTAAAAGTAAATGTCAATTGCTAAGAATATTATGCTTTGCCTGTAGCACAAGTGAGAAAAAAGATGGATATCTTTGTTGCTTGTAATAGTAATCACAGCTAAGCAAATATGAGCAATCAAATATTGGTGGTATAAAAAGACGACTTGATTTAGAAAGAAGTAGAAAGTTGACTTTCTGATAAACACAGTATGGGAAGAAAAAATGCTCATGAGCAGATTGATTTTGGCCCACTAAAGTAATTTGTTGATCATGTTGTTGTTGCTAAGGCCATTACAGTGAAATACCCCAAAGCAGCTAAGACATTGATGAAAAATGACACAACCAAGAAAGAAAGAACGAAATTATCAAAATATCTGTGTATATTGCTCAACACCACCTTAACTCTATTATGGACCAAAGGAGCCTCTGTGTTAAACAGATGGATAACATTTGCATGATGCAACTACCCTTCCATAAAATATTATCTGGGTCCTACTTACATATATTTTGTCCCAGGAACTGTCACGGAAATAAATATCCCACATGGTGCTGTCAATAGACATCCAACAAATGATCTTACCCTCTGACAAACATAAAAATACTTCAGCCATCACATGTGTGATCAGCATGTGGTTTTCATGCTGCAGCCAAAAGTGACTGATTAGACTTCATATAAGGGTAGGTATTGTTTTGGACTAACCAATCTTTAATGCTTCTGGCTCACTTAGACCCAACCACTGGCTTCCTATTATTTCCTTCCTGTCCCAAATGCCAACAGTTCTGAATCTTCCTTGACAGATGTATTGGTGACACGAGGCAAGACTTAATATTAATATTTTCTCTCTTGTTCTCCTGATCCCTGGAAGGCCATCACAGTTCTTAACTGCAACAGTCCTCCTCATAGCTGGCTCAATCACAGATTTACCATCTCAGGCTACATAAAGACAACCTCCCATTTGAAGCCTCCATATATCACTAGCCACTTTACCACCAATATCCAAATGAGAAACTCTTCCTTACTGAGAAAAAGCAATGACAAAATACCTTCCCCTTATTCTAGTGTGCATGGGAAAGAACTCTTCCATAATTCACTCGTTAGTCCCTTTCAGATGGAGATCTATGAACCTGCATTAAAGGATATAAAAAAACACCCAATTTTAAATATAGCTTGGCTATGTCATGTTCTTCCAAGACTCAGTTACAGGTCATATTGACCAGAGAATTATTTATGCCACAGTCCAAAGGGCACAGTTTTCCCCCTCTGTTCTCACTTTCATTGCAACGTTCTGAATCATTCAACCTGCATTCTTCACATTTCATATCATGTTGTTAAGCACCGTATGGGAAGTTTTGCATGAAATTTTATGAGCAATTTAATATATTTTCTCCAACGTATGTGTTTGTTTTCACATTTCACCTATCCTATGATATGTCCTGTTGGACAAGGCAGCAATGTCCCCTTTTCCTACAAACTGTCCCCATTTTTTGTGACTAACTTTTTAAAAAAGCACCGTCAGTTTGTATACTTTATTCCACTCCATTAAGTCTCACAAATGTGTAAATCTTCAAGGCAAGTTGTGTTTCAGCAAGTTCTGAAATTTATGAAAAAAGGCTACTGTGAGAAGGAAGGTGTGTTCTCCTCTCCAAAGAAAACACCTGGGCAAAAAAGCACAAAGGTCCATCCCAGAAAGAGGAAGGGGAAGGGGAAGCCACAGATGTTGGAGATTCAGGGGACAAACCTCAAGAGGCAGCATTAGGAGGATGGGCAGGCAAAGACCGGAAGGAGAAGGAAGAATTGGTGGAGGTTGTGAAAGAAGGTCCCTGAATGGGGGAGTGGGTGACTTTCAAACTCCTGCGAGGAGTGGTGGGGGGAAAAGGCGCAGAATGCTCTATTTTGGGGGCAGACAGCAGATAGGGAGCAAAGGAGAGAAGCACACGAGTACTTTGCATGCAGGGCCCATCGCCAAGAGCAACAGAGAGCCCTGGCAAAGGTATGGCAGAATAACCATGGAGACAACAAGAAGAAGAGCTTGGGTGAGAAGACGAGCTAGAGGAGTCTGTTGTAGCAGCAACGAGAGTTACGGGTGAGAGCCCTTCCACGTTGAAAGGTTTAGTTGGACTTAATATGGACCCGGGCTGTCTGATAATCCAGGACCCCCTATCTGGAGGTGTACTGTCAAACCCAGTTTAATACTTGGGCAAGTTGCCAAATTTGGGTCTGAGTCTGAGCCCCTAATTCCTGAGAAGGGAGAGTGTGTCGGTGAAGAGCAAGACATTAATAAAAGCCATGTAAATAAAAGTGGGAAACCTGCAAAAGGGCCCACATCGTCTCTACCTGTGTCCAGTGGGCAACAAGGGGAGGGAGAAGAAGGGGGCAACCTTCATAGCTACTTTCATTGAAGATCACACAAACTGCCATGGAGACTTTTGAATCCAGTGAAGTTCCTTTCCAGCCTTGACATCAATGCACGCTGAGAGTCTTTACTGTTGCTCGAAGATGGCAGAGTAGTACTGAATAACAAGCCTTGGAATACACAAGCCAGCACATATTTGTGACCACAGTAGGAGTGACACAGCTCTGCAACTTGCTCCATTGTGTTGTTTCACCATTTGAAATTTTCATTGTGATATCCAGTATATCATGAAATGGGATCATACTAAAAGAGCTTTGGAGGAGGGAATGACACCCCACAGTTGATGACAGCTTCTTTCTTTCTCAGATATGATATTATCAGGCATTAAGTCATGCAGGAAGTATTGGGTACCAGATGCTAAAATAAGTTGTTCGTGTTGCAAGAGAAACTGAGTAAGAATGTGAAAGGGAATAAAAAAGCAAAAGGAAAGTGTGCTGCTGATAAACTTTCCCATATTCCTGAAAGCATTCTCTGGGCTTTTACAATTTAGTTATGGAGGTTAAATACTTCCCACTCCTCCAGCAAGCAGGGTATTCAATTTACTGACCTTGGGAGAATGGAAGGTTCAGTCAACCTCATAAATTGGCCGGGATCGAGCCCAGGTTGTGAGCAAAATTTTGGCTGCAGTACTCCCATTTAACCACTGTGCCATTCTTGCTGCCTCCCATCAAATTCAGCTGAAATTCCACATTCAGCTGACTTCCCTCTTTTCTCAGGAAGATTGACTCCATTCATCATATTTGCATTCCACTATTAAAGGGTTGGGAGGCAAATGTGCAGACTATTTTAATATACCTTCTAAACAAATCCACTGTATGCAGTAAATTATCATATACATCTTAACATCTAAATCCTTGTTTCCCTGGAGCTTTAACAATATGGGAATGAACCTATTTACATGGTGCAGATGGAGCATGGATAACTCCAGACCTCAGACTGTAAAAGATTGTGGGGCTTCTTATAATACCTCCTTAAAAGGAGATGTAAGCTTCTTCAGGCTTCTAAATTCTTCATATTAAAACCAGTACCAAAGAACTATCTTTGCCCTCATCCTTCCCCTTGCTTGCTGCTTCTGTCACTCATGTCTTCCCATTCTCTCAGTGTGTTTCTGATTCTCTTAATCTTTCTATCCCTTGCCAACAGGAGCAGCAGGGGTCAGAGGAGGGGTGGCGGGTAAGTGACTCTTTCCATTACTCCCTTTCCTGTTTGACATACTGCAGAGAAGCATGGCAGAAGAACTTCACTGCTTTTGGGAACATATAATCAATGCAGGATCAGTAAGACAATGAACTAACATTTTGGTAAAATCTTTTTTTTAAAAAAAGAAAGACTAGATTCCGATATATTGATAACCTTCAAATGACAAGACATGGCATGAGTCTGGAAGTAGAGAGTGAAGAAAAGAGAGGTTTTGAATAAGATCTGAATCCACTGGCATTCAGGAAAGCAAAAACCAAAAAAAAAAAAAAATCCACCAAAACCCCCCACCAAGGTTATCAAGAGGATAAAGGCTGAATGTAAATGTAAATGGTATGAAAGGAGTAAGGTCTTGATGAAGGAGGAATACAGAGGAATGGTTTCAGCAGAGTTAGATTTAGAAAACATTCATCAGAGCCTAGCAATATATGGCTCATGGAGCCCAAACACAGTTTTCCCATCCACTATTTCAGCTTCTCTACTCCTTCTCCCAACTCTACTACCTCTGCTACAACTGTTGTCAGTTCAGCCACTGAATCTGACCTATCAGTGGTGTTGAGTTCATTTATCTATCACTTTACTACTTTGGGATTGTTGAGCAAATTCATTTTGTCAATGCTGGTTATTGTGGTTTGGGTTTTAATCCACTGGTGGGGGTGAGTTAATTGAGGTTAAGAAGGCATTAATTGATTGAAAGCTGTAGTAGACTAATACTATTTTTAGCTGCTGTGGGATAGCTGGTTGGTATAGGGGTTATTTACAGTGTTTGTGGGGACCCCCCCTCCTTTGTGGTGGTCAGTAGGTTCAGTGGTGAATTTATATATATAGTGGGGGGTTTGGTTTTTGAGCATAAGGACATTGGTGATTATTCTGGGCCTTTGGGGGGTGCAACTGCCCAGTTTAGGCACTTTCTTGTGCCTTCTCAATTTTGTGGATTAGGTGCAGGTGTAATGGCTCCCAAGGAGTCTAAGGGGTCCAAGGGCAAGCAGCCAATTAAACATAAAGCTGCAGTGAGTTCCGCCCCCTCAGGTGTCTTCTTCATATGAGGAGGAATATCTGGACTATAGAGCTATCTGGAAGAAACTAAGTCATTTAGAGCAGGAAAGGGCTCAGTCTTGAGGCTTTGGCCATGTTAGAGGGTCTCAGAGCAGTATTTGAGCACCCCAGCATTGTAGTCAGGTTTCTTGAGCTGTACAGGCCAGACTGTGTTCATCTTTCAGATGAAGGCCTAAATATATTTTTGAGAAACATGCAGAGGGCCTTCAGACCAAGCTTCTCAGTCTGGTGGCAGAAAGACGCATATAGCATAGCCCTTTCTGTGCCAGGTAGTGCAACCGCTGTAAAACATTAAAATATTTTTTCCTGGAAAAGACACACATGAATCCTTGTCCAAACAGGACCTGGCTACAAGGATCAAGTGAAGGATCATCTATTATAAGTAAGATAGAACTTCAGTTGGTGATGGAGAGAGGTAATTTTGGAGTCAGTGTAGAACTCTGAAAACTTGGGTTCAACTTACCATTTTGCCTGTGGAAAGTTATGAGAGTGGGGTTGGCAATGCTAGACCACTCCTTGAGCATTTCATATATCTTGAAAACCATATTAGAGTCACTGCAAGTTAGAAGTGACTTGATGTCCCAAAACAAGAGGGAAGTTGAAGGTCATAAAAGTTGGTTTCTACTACCTCCCAATTGATGGGGAGATGTTTTTTCTATAGTTCTTCTCCATTGGAAACCAAGATGGCCCTCTATCAAACTAGTTAATAAAGCTATGGATCAATTCATGGACTGACCTTGCTGTCCATCCACCCAATTAAGGATTTTTTTATTCACAATCATCACTTTAAAAGAGGGTTGATTCTAGATTAAAACAAATAAAAAATAAGACAGAGATTTATTGCCCTCCCACTCAAAATAACGAGACGAGGCAGGTGTTTGGGGGTTAACTGGGCCACACTTTATTAACACAGCATTTCAAATCAACAACCAACAAAGAGGGGCCTGGCCTCAGCATACAGGTTGGAACAGCGGGGTCTCCTGGGACCCCTCCAACCGGGCAGCAAAGGGGGAGTTACAACCCCCAGCTGGGGCAGTCAATCTACTGCCCCTGGCAGGCCAGTTGATGATATTACCCCTCCCTGCATTAGATGAGCTTAAACTGGGTGATACCCAGTGCAGGGAGGCATCCTCGTGTATCCCCAAGGCATGGAGACCTCCTGATCCGCCATGATATGGGTATAGGGTACTTGGGGACAGATGTTCATTGTATACTCACCAATGCCCCCATCCACTTCAGCCGCCACTGCCGCGGGCCTAGCCTTGCTATGGCCCAGGTCACCCATCCAACACGGCCAGCTCACCCACCAGGCCCCTCTGCAAATCACGCAGGAATAGCTCCATTCCCTCATCCGAAAGGTGCACGCCATCCGGCCTGTATAACTCATTCCTGCGCACATTAAAGTCAGGGTGGCCCACCACTGCCCCAAATTCCCAGCAAACAGCCCTACAAACCTCTTGGTTAACTCCCCTCCGGGACCGATTGAGTTTTTGGGGGTCACATTCCACCCTCCAGGTCTGGCAAGGTGTCAGTGTAGAACAGACAATGCGACAGGCTGGGTATTTGGCTCTCCAGGTCGCAAAGTTGTGCAAGATCTCCAAAATAAGGGACTTGCCCGTTTGCCTGGTCAGGTCATTACCCCCCAGGTGTACCAGTAGGACATCTGGCGGCTTGCCCAGCGCTGCAGTCATTGCCGCGCTGAGAAACTCCCACCAGCTCATCCCCCACTTTCCCCACCACTCAACAACTGCCTGTCACCGAGACCTAAATTGGACCCCCAGCCAGACCTGCGGACGAACTTCTCACCCCAGTATACATAACTGTGTCCCAGAATTACCACTCTCCAACAGAAGACACGGCCACTGGGTCCTGAGGAGATAAAACAACAGATTAAACAGGCGGCAACGGCCGCACATACCGCTTATAGCAGGGTGAAGCCCACCGGCCCAGCCTGCGGATCATGCCCTTGTCATAGCCCAGGGCGGCAACAGTAGAGGCTTCGCCAATCCGAAAAGAATGGGTGCCAAACTTCAGCGCCCCCAAACCTAACTCCTGCAGGATCCTCCCAGACAGTTTGCCAAATTGAAATTTTGTTAGCCCCCATCCCTGTGTTTAAAGACATAGCCCTCCATGTTCCCTCTGTGGGCCATGTACTCCCAAAGGGCCCAGATTGGGCAAATAGAGCCAATGGAGCAGGGGCCCAGGCGGAATACAGCTCCCCTGCCCCTTTGGTCTGTTTTGGACCTCCTGACTAGAGATGGGCACGACTTAGCGGTATTCCCGTTTCCGTTTCCGTTACTCGTATCCGTTACTCTACGGAAACGGAAACGGGAATTACTCCACCAGAATTCGAGCTCGAACCGACGAACGAACAATTTGGTCTGATTTGTCGTGCTCGTTACTTGCATCGCGCAATGCCAAGCGGCACAGAATAAAAGTTTTTAAAAGTTAAAAAAAAACCGATTCCCGGCCCTAAAAGTAGGCGAAAACTGTCTGAGGGCACCTACCAGGCCAGAAGGGTGTTTTATTTGGGGGGGGGGGTTTCCCCGCCCCCCTCTCCTTGGCTATTGCTACTGCTGCGCTGCTAGTACCAGGCTGGGAGGGCGCATCCATTTGCCATGCAGTGCGGGGGATCCAAAATGGCGACCGCAATATATTTTTTGAAATCGTTGCCCAAAACCCCACCAAAGCACCACAGAAACATGCGAAAATTAGCTATTTTAAATGCTTGAATTTTTACAGTAGCAGCAGTGGGTTTTTCTTGCAAAAAAAAGTCTCCGTTGATTTTATTTTATTTTATTTTATTTTATTTTATTTTTTTACACCTGCACATTCGCAATGATGGGCTCGCCCATGGGAGTGGACCATGCAAAGTTTTGGAGCCATTCCACCAATCACATGGCCAGGTTTTGCTGACTGTACCAGGCTGAGAGGGCGCATCCATTTGCCATGCGGTGGGGGGGGATCCAAAATGGCGACCGCAATATTTTTTTTGAAATCGTTGCCCAAAACCCCACCAAAGCACCACAGAAAGATGCGAAAATTGGCTATTTTAAATGCTTGAATTTTTACAGTAGCAGCAGTGGGTTTTTCTTGCAAAAAAAAAGTCTCCGTTGATTTTATTTTATTTTATTTTTTTACACCTGCACATTTGGTCTGATTTGTCGTGCTCGTTACTTGCATCGCGGCGATTGCGCAATGCCAAGCGGCACAGAATAAAAGTTTTTAAAAGTTAAAAAAAAACCGATTCCCGGCCCTAAAAGTAGGCGAAAACTGTCTGAGGGCACCTACCAGGCCAGAAGGGTGTTTTATTTGGGGGGGGGGTTCCCCGCCCCCCTCTCCTTGGCTATTGCTACTGCTGCGCTGCTAGTACCAGGCTGGGAGGGCGCATCCATTTGCCATGCAGTGCGGGGGATCCAAAATGGCGACCGCAATATATTTTTTGAAATCGTTGCCCAAAACCCCACCAAAGCACCACAGAAACATGCGAAAATTAGCTATTTTAAATGCTTGAATTTTTACAGTAGCAGCAGTGGGTTTTCCTTGCAAAAAAAGTCTCCGTTGATTTTATTTTATTTTATTTTATTTTATTTTATTACACCTGCGCATTCGCAATGATGGGCTCGCCCATGGGAGTGGACCATGCAAAGTTTTGGAGCCATTCCACCAATCGCATGGCCAGGTTTTGCTGACTGTACCAGGCTGGGAGGGCGCATCCATTTGCCATGTGGTGGGGGGGGATCCAAAATGGCGACCACAATATTTTTTTTGAAATCGTTGCCCAAAACCCCACCAAAGCACCACAGAAACATGCGAAAATTAGCTATTTTAAATGCTTGAATTTTTACAGTAGCAGCAGTGTGTTTTTCTTGCAAAAAAAGTCTCCGTTGATTTTATTTTATTTTATTTTTTTACACCTGCACATTTGCAATGATGGGAGTAGACCATGCAAATTTTCCACCAATTGCATGGCCACTTGGCCAGGTTGACCACAGAGACTTCTGGGATGTGCCAATCGGGCATAAACAGCCCACTAATCGTAGCCCAAACCCAAACCCTAAGCCTAAGCCTAACCCATACGCCAGTACACTGTCCTTTTAAGTGGGTCAGAGAGGCACCCAGAGGTGCACCCCAATACTCACCCTAACCTCACCCGTAACTAGCCTAACCCTACCCTTGCGCTAACCCGTCTTAACCCTAAGCCAGATCTACTTGCATTGCACTACATGCAAGTACGTGAGACACAGCGGGTGCAAAGAGTCTGCCAGTCCGTCACTTGTGGCTCTGGCTGACTCCTGCAGCTCCCTCCAGGAGCCCGCTACCCCCCCCAAACCAGTACTAACGACAACAAAAAACAAAAAAACGAACCGACTACTTTTTGCGAATTTTCACGAAAAATGGAAACGAGCCGAAACGGAACCGGCCCGACTAACGACAACTCAAAAAAATTTTTTTTCAAGACGTGCCCATCTCTACTCCTGACGTGTACCATCAGGAGGCTGGGCTCTAGCATAATGTCGGAGGCCCTGAGGGCCACGAAGGAAGTGTCCCTCCGGCCCGAGGCCACCAACCCGCTAACTCTGAGGGCCTCAGAAAAGGCCAGAATGGAGATCGCCCGGAACAAAGCCATCTCAAAGCTATCCCTACAAACCGAGGGCCACCTGGCACTCATCTCTGCCAGGATGCATGGGATAAGAGAGAAACGAGGGTCCACGACTCTGCCCCTTTCCCTGCTCCAACCCGCTATCATGCCCATAACCCGAAAGTCCCCTGTGGTATCCCTGCAGCCTCTCAGCTTTGAGTGGAAGGCCAAGGCTGCCAGCTTCCCTTGCAATGAACTATAGGCCAACCCTTTGTGGTGCAAGTACACCAGGAATCATTGCAGATGGTCTACAGGCAAAGGCCAGGATTGCGCTAGGCCCTGTGATGTCCTGAAGGCTGAAAACTCCTCCATTACCGACACATATCCCTTCTGGGTCCTGGGAGCGACATAGAGGCAGAGGGCACGGTCGGCCTCAGCGCGCCAACCAGCCATACCTCCTCTGGGATCTCCACAGGCAGGGCGGCCACTCCTGGGGCAAGGGCCCAGAAACGCTTGGCCTGTCGGCGGGATAAAGCATCGGCAATCTGGTTATTCACCCCCGTAACATGGCGTGTGTGCACCACAATATTAAATTGCAATGCCCACAAAGTAAAGGACCTCACTAGGCGCATGACTCTGGGTGAACGAGATGTTAAGTTATTGATCACGTGAACTACAGCCAAATTGTCACACCAAAAGCGCATGACAGAGTTGGCCCATTCCTTAGATCAAATGCACAGGGTGACCCAGATTGGGAACAGCTCCAGGAATGTCAGGTCACAAGTTGTCCTGTCCTCCTGCCATGCGGGCGGCCAAGAGCCAATGCACAACAAAAACCCGCCAGAAGATGCCAAAGCCCAGACCCACTTCAGTGTCCATCTGGACTTGGAAATGAGCTCCCAGCCAGAGCTCATCCCTCCAAAATGACACACCATTAAAGCATTCCAGGAAGATCCTCCAAATGGATAGATCCTCCCTCATTTCGGACATGACCCTAGTTCTATGGGTTGGCCTGTGAAAAGCCCAGCCATTTCCGCACACAGCCTTCGCAGGAAAGCCCAGCCCGGGGCCACGACTTTGCACGCAAAGTTAAGGTGACCAACCAGCTCTTGGAGCTCCCTGAGTGAAAGCTTGCCGCGAGCCTGGGCCGCGCGGACCCGGACCCTAAGGGCCTGCAGCTTGTCTTGGGGTAGGCGGCACACTTACACCCTTGAATAAATTTCAACTCCCAGGAAGGTCAGGGTAGTCAGTGGCCCTTCCATCTTCTCCTCAGCTAAGGGGAGCCTGAGCTCCCCCGCCAGGGCCCTGAAGCTGTCCAGGAGGAATTGGCACCTACCTGACCCAGCCGGCCCACAGAAAAGGTAATCATCCAGATAGTGTGCCGTGCTGGCAAAGCCAGATACTTGCCACAGGCTCCACTCCACAAAAGGTGGGTACTCTCAGAGGACTCCCTCCCCCAGGCTCACCACCTAAGCCTCCCACCCACTGACGGGGCTATGCCCAGATCACCCCGGGGAAAGAGGAAGCCCCTGACCACCCTCCCCAGGAGGCCTTACCCCCCCCGCCTGGATCAGGAAGGGGACCTGCGGGGTAGGAGTCAAGCCCCGGTCGGGCCCGGCAAGGGCCGAAGCTCACACGGGGGGAGGGCTGAGTGCCGCTCCCCCAATCCACTGCCAGCGGTGGCTTTGCCTTACGCCACTGTCCGCGGCCGCACTCCCTGCTCCCGTCTGGAGCTCAATGCCTCCATCCGCTCCAAAGGCCCGGCTTGCGCCGCCCAAAGCGGCAGCCAGGCTCTCCGGGCCGAACTCGGCCGAAAACCAAAATGGCGCCCACCATGAGGCTGGAGGCCGAGCCTCAAAATGGAGGCGCTGCGGAAGCATTCGGAGGTACTCTCCCTCCGAACGCCAAAGACAAATGCCCTGTGGTGGGGTCAGAGCCGCCCCTTTTATAGGGCGCTCCTCCCCCTCCCACTCTGGGCGAACAGCCCAGCATGCTCCTCTCGCATCTTCTCGCGAGAGGGCAAGGAGAGCTCTGTGTGGCAGAGAAACTGCTGACGGAGCCAGCATTTTTAGTGGAAGGATTGAATTATTTGGTGATCTTGATAATTAAACATTGACTGAAATTCAGTCAATTACAACACTGTTTACTATATTACTGAAAGATGTATTCGTTTTTTAAAATTGTCTCTTCTTTTCTGAAACTGATTTGGTTCTGCTTCTAGCTGTTGTACCCTGACAAACTGAAACATGTTAAAGGACAATACATTTCAGGCAGAAAATAAAGATATCAAAGGAATTACAGAGAGCTACATTACCAGGTCTGCTCCACGATGCCCAGTATTGATGTCTTGACCCGACCCTACCCTTCCCTTAACTTTACCTGAAGCATCAGTCAAACTTCATGTGGATCAGAAACCTATGCAGTTCTGTGGCTGTATGAGCACTTCTTGAAAGACAAGGAAGATTTATCTCTTTCTTAATTTTCTGAAGGAGGTAATGAAAGGCCTTCTGCTCTTAAAACTGAAGGACCTCGGCTTCAGCTTTGTGTACTAGGATACACATGATTCCTAAGGAAAGAATTTCATTCCCTTGAGTGTTTCTTCTGTCTACATCAAACACATATCTTCATCTTCCCTGTTTCTGATTTTTCTTTAAAAATGCCATTTGCCTACAAGAACAGAACATTTTCCTCTTACATAACTGTAACTGTAACTATACTTGACACTGGCAATGTTGCCAGTCTTTTTCCTACCCGAACCTTGTGACCTGTTACAAACCCAATGTGGAACTGTTTTAATGTCACCTAACAGTGAACATTGCTGCAATCTACTGGCTGCTTCCACGAAAATGTCATTCAAAAGCAGAGATGGAAAGCTTAGTGGAAAGGGGTTCAGATAAGTTAAATGCTGATTACCAAAATCCTGTTAATTCAAAATTGGGAAAATAATTCAAGGTTGGAAAGAACAGATGCAGTATTCATGCCACATTGGAAGTCAGAGCCAGTAAGCCATTCCACAGACTTAGTTGTGCAACCACTTGCACAATCAGTTGTGTAATCAGTTGTGCCTTGTGTAACGTCCTATAAACTTTTGCAAACAGAACTTGGCACTCAGCAAAATGGAACAGGATTTCTCCTAGTGAACTTTACTGAGAAAGATATTGAGATTATTTAGGATGAGATAACTGCTAATCCCTGTGTCCAGTTCTGTGCGCCTCAGTTTAAAAAGGATGTTGACAACCTCGAGCGGGTGCAGAGGAGGGCGACCAGGATGGTTGAGGATCTGGAAGAAATGTCTTATGAGGAACGGCTTAGGGAACTGGGAATGTTTAGCCTCTCTAAAAGAAGACTGACAGGGGATATGATAGCTATGTTTAAATATTTGAAAGGATGTCATATTGAAGAGGGAACAGGTTTGTTTTCCATGGCTTCAGAGACTAGGACTCGGGGCAATGGTTTCAAACTACAGGAAAAGAGATTCCATTTGAACATCAGGAAGACCTTCATGACAGTTAGGCAATGGAATACGCTGCCACGGAGGGTGGTGGAGTCTCCTTCTTTGGTGGTTTTTAAGCAGAGGCTGGATGACCATCTGTCAGAAATATTGTGAAGGGGTTCCTGCATGGCAGGGGGTTGGACTAGATGGCCCTTGAGGTCTCTTCCAACTCTATGATTCTATGATTCTATGATTCTATGATTCTGAAAACTGTATAAAAGTGATTCAGAGCATCAGGGGAACTGTTCAAATGACTGCAGAAAAAGCTAAAGAGTCACTTGAGGTCAATATGAAATTTGGATTCAAGGATTGTGGCAAATGGTGTATCAGTCCTCTTCATGACCTCAAGCAATCCTATTTTGACCATACCAGCCTGCACCAAAAGGACTGGTGCATTCATATATATAGTGGGTAGAAGGCAGCAGCCTCAAGCTTGAACCCCAGTTTGACATAATCCTGAGAAGTGCATTCTGCTTTCATCCTTAACACAGTCCTTTCTTTAGCTGGTAACTTTATTCTGCTTCTTGTGTTGTGTGTGTGTTGTGTCGTTACAGTCGTGACCGACTTCTTAATTACCTGCAAATTTTCAGACACACCCACCCCTCATCAATCCTGTTGAGGATTACAACCTTAGTAGAATAGGACTACCTGTAGAGGGAAAATCATTCAGCCTTATTGTTTACTGCAAAAAAGAGACATTCAAAACATGAGGTTCTATTTGCACATGTTTCTCTGTATTGCTTTCTTGTGGATTGTTACACATCAATGCAGACTACTTGGTTAAGAAGCCTGAAGTTTAAGCATAGAAGGAATATGCATTAAACCAGAAAAAAATGAATATCATTAAACAGGTAACTGACAGGCTAGATCTATTTCCAGTGTGAAATTAGAAAACACGAAAAGGACTCTTTGTTTATGATGTGCTCAATTCCAAGAACACTGCATTGCAGAAAGCATTTAGCTTGTCATGTACTTCTATTATTTTATTTTCCACTTCATTTGTTTCTATTGCACTGCCCAGCACTTTATTATTATTATGACTTTCTGTTGTTGCAAACATTGACACTGCATTCTAATCCAGTTATTTCAGTGCAACTTTTTGCCATTTTTAAAAAAGCAAGTTGAATCAAACTGAATTCAAAGCTGCAAAATTCATAAATTTCTTAAGTCTGATTTATCCTCTTCATCATCTGTATCTAACTGATGTCTTTGTGAGGTGAAAAAACATATGCACAAAATATACTCTGCCATTTCTTTAAAATATCTCTTATTGTGAGGACTATCACATGAGAAGAAAGCAGAAATAAAACTGACATGAATTTCTAAGAATGAAAATGACTTAGGTAGTTCCTAGACAGACTATTTTACAGGTAATACATGAGCAATCGCTAAAAGTCTGAAGAATTCAGAATTTTTCCCCTGTTTCCTAAATACTTACTGGTCATATTATAAAGGACAAAAAGTTAGGGCTGTGTTTCAAAATAAGAAATGGATTTCAGATTCCATCTCAGGTAAAAGAGAGGAAATATACTTGACACTCTCAATAATTCATCTTTGTCAGTAAGCTAAGTAAACCAAAGTTATTTGTTTATTTTATTTATTTTGAATATTTTTACCCCACCAATTCTCCT
Organism: Phrynocephalus guinanensis; assembly: GCA_037367245.1. Lineage (NCBI taxonomy): Eukaryota > Metazoa > Chordata > Lepidosauria > Squamata > Agamidae > Phrynocephalus > Phrynocephalus guinanensis. The sequence continues at coordinate 40,190,693 of CM074741.1, read as the reverse complement.
TGGAAAAGGACTCAAGGTGACTTGGACAATATACAGCACAGAATATTTGAGACATATATTATCCAATATAGCCAAAATCCTTATGGGGAAAAAATCACTTGTGAAAGGACAATTGCAGTTGTTTCCTTCTCGTTAGAGATGGGCACAACCAGGAAAAATGATGTTTCGAGTTGTCGTGTGTCGGAGTCGGCCCGTTTCGGCTCGTTTCCGTTTGTTGCTAAATTTTTCAAAAATTTGTCATTTCGTTTGTTGTTTTTTCATCTGTCGTTAGTACTGGTTTGGGGGGGTAGCGTGCTCCTGGAGGCACCTCTCTGGGGTGGGTGCCTCCTCTGGCCCGCTACAAAGGGAAAAGCGGGCTCCTGGAGGCACCTGGGGTGGGTGCCTCCTCTGGCCCGCTATGAAGGGAAAGTGGGCTCCTGGAGGCACCTCTCTGGGGTGAGTGCCTCCTCTGGCCCACTACAAAAGGGTACGCATAGCCAATTGGATATGCATACCAAGTTGCAGTGGCAGGCAGAGGCACCTCTCTTTCTTTTGGGTGCCTCTACTGTGATTCACTAAGCACTGGCATACTGGTGTACAGTGCACTTGGGCTGGGGAAGTGAGAGAGGATCCCTATGGGCACCCTCTGGCTCACTAAGAAGGGAAGTGTACTTGCACTGTAGTGCAATGCGAGTACACAGATCTGGCGTAGGGTTAGGGTTAGTGCAAGGGCTAGGCTTAGGGTTACGGGTGAGGTTAGGGGGAGTTAGTGGGGTGCACCTCTGGGTGCCTCTCTGACCCACTAAGAAGGACAGTGTACGGGCTTTAGGGTTAGGGTTCAGGTTCGGGTTCGGGCTAGGGTTAGTGGGCTTTTTATGCCCGACTGGCACATCCCAGAAGTCTCAGTCAAAACCTGGCCAAGTGGCCATGCAATTGGTGGAATGGCTCCAAAATTTGCATGGTCCACTCCCATGGCCAGCCCATCATTGCGCAGGTGTAAAAAATAATAATATTAAAATAAAATAAAATCAATGGAGACGTTTGTTGCAAGAAAAACCCACTGCTGCTACTGTAAAAATTCAGGCAGTTTTAAAATAGCTATTTTCGCGTGTTTCTGTGGTGCTTTGGTGTGTTTTTGGACCACAATTTCAAAATAAATATTGCAGTCGCCCCATTTTGGATCCCCCGCCCACACCGCATGGCATGGCGAGTTGGCGAGACGACGAGGATGCCCCCCACCAGAGCAGCCCAGGACAGGAGAGGGGGGGAGGCCGGGGACCCCCCCCCCACTCAGGCAGGCATATTTTTCCCTGCTTTTTGGCCGGGAATCGGTTTTTTTTATTTTTTAAAACTTTTTTTCTGTGCCGCTTGGTATCGCGCGATCGCTGCAATGCCAGGAATGACAAGGCCAAATCAGACCCAATTTTTCTTTTTTCGGTTCGAGTTCGAGTTCTGACAGCTTAATTGTCGTTTCCATTTCCGTTGCGTAACGGAAATGAGGAACGGAAACGGAAACGAGAATTTCGCCAAGTCGTGCCCATGTCTACTTCTCGTATTGACAGCCCTTTACCGAAACAGGAGCAGCATGTGGGTACACAATTCTTTGATTACCTAAGGAAGCTAAGAAACGCTCTAACTAGCTGGAAGAGCAGGCAAGTTGCTTGTTTGATTGCTCACTTATAGTGTGTTGTTTTGGCCCTTAACAGTATCCCTCTAAAATTGTTCATTTTTTGTTTGTATCTGTTAGAGAATAACCAGACCGTCAGACCCCTGAGCTTACCCCATACTCTCCTCTCTTATGACACAGAAAGTGCAATACAACCTCAAGGCACGTGGTGGCTTAGATTTTGGTATCATTTCTTCCTTTCTCTGAATTAAGCTACAAGTAGAAATTCTGATTTAATTTTGGTTTTTAGATTGTACACCACCAACTTGAAATATATGTCATTTTGTATATATATACTTTTAGTCAAAATATATTCACTGCACATTTCTCTATGTGATTATGAGACAGCAGTATTTGTTGAATGCATATTTTAAACTTTGCATGCTAAATTGGCGCCCAATTATTCTGTATTTTGATAAACCTTTCCCTTTTTTGACAGATGGATTTCTTAAGTGAAACATAAACAATGTATGTATGATAGAAAGATGAATGCTTTCTCTGAAATGCTTTCTTGTACCTCCGTCATTTGAAAGAAGGTATTTTTAAAGGGAGGAAATATAAAAGGGATGTGTAAATCAGACCCAAGTCTTCCTGACAAATACCCTGGCTAGGATTAGCCAGTAAACAGCTTCATAGGTTGATCTCTCTGTGAAGGAAACATTGCCACTTGGGCCAAATCCTATTGCTTAATGTAGCAAATTGTAGTAGTGTAGTCCCATTGGATCAACAGGGATTTAGTGAGTCAATTCCTCCAAAAGTTCCATTGATTCAATGGGCTTACTCTTAGCCATGGTTTATTATGCTAGATTAAGCTACAACCAGAATGAAGCAATTTGAATCAATGGAATATGGTTCCAAATCCCAGCTGATTCCAAAACCCTACCCTGGCAACATGCTGAGACAAATGAACATGGCTACTTCTTTGGCAATTCCTGTATATAATTACATTCTATGACACAACTACTCTGAATATTTTGTACTGTGCATTTATCTATCTATCTATCTATCTATCTATCTATCTATCTATCTATCTATCTATCTATCTATCTATCTATCTATCTATCTATCTATCTATTATCTATTAACCACCCAAAATTCCCTTGGGAACTCTGGGCAATGTACAACAAATTATCCCATAAATAATTAGTCCAAAACAAACACAAAACCCCACAATAAATCAAACAATAGAGTGGTCCCCTGTCCTTTCTCGGTTCATATACTGCAGTCCCGCTATATCGCAGGACCGCAGTATGTGAAAAAAGTCCCCCTGGGGTAAGGGGGAAAAGGCCTGTTTCAGGCCTCCCGTACTTACCCCAGGATTGGTGCTACCCCAAATGGGCCTGCGAGGGCCTTCCCGGGCCTTCTGGAGACCCCAAAAGGGCCTCCCTGTGAACAGGAAGTGACTTCTGGTAAACCTTTTGGGGCCTCCAGAAGGCCTGGGAAGGCACTCGCAGGCCTGCCCGGGGCAGCGGCAGGCTGGGGGTAAATACAAGAGCCCCCCAGCTATGCCCCCCAGGCCCGACCCATCCTGCATCCGCATATTGCAGATTTTCAATTATTGTGGGTTGGGTTGGGTCCCTAACCCCCGCAATAGGCGGAGGTTCACAGTATAACAATTAAAGGGAAATAAGATAAAAACAGCAAAATGAATACATAGGTATTAGCTACATGCATTACAATTTAGAAAATGATATATATTTTAAAAGATACAAAAATAGGATAAAGCCTGTTTGACTTTCTGTTCAAACTATTAGTGGCTTATTAGAGAACATTTTTCCTTCTTAAAATACACATGTAACTTTGTGCAGATTTTGTTTATTGAGTTAGGTTCTCAGTAACACTTTAAATTAAGCATGATTAATAATCCTATGATCATTCCAACCCGATAGAGAGAAATTGTTTTGTTTGTAACCATTTAAAATAAGAATCAATGACCTTTGATTGTAAAATATTCACAGATGGTTAATGCATTAGATTAGAACAAATTCATGCAAATCAGTAAAAATGAGTTCATAATGGCAGAAGTTGCAAAAGTGATCCACTCTAAATGATTTCAAGCAAAATGTCCATCAAGTAATGCTGAACTAAAGGGACAGAAAACCACAGAAGCATTGATAGCACTGCTAATATAGGGGTAAGTAAGCAATTAAAATGAATTATATTGAGCTGATTAGGCAAGTAAAATCAATGCAAATATACTTTGAACAATACATTTAGTTATGTTTTATAATTAGTATGAAAGAATTCCACTGCAATTTAAAAAAATCTCTTTGGAGAAACATCAGATCTAAGTAGCTTTGCTGATGAATAGTCATATACATAGGACCAATGAGAATTCTACTCCTTTGTGGACTGTTTGGTGATTTCCCGCCACTTTTTTTGGTCATCAAGGAATGCAAAAGGCACAGCTGCAAAGAGTACAAGTTGCTCAGATCTTTCTTCCTTGGCCAGAAACATTGATATTTCCCACATAACATAAATAAAGGCAACTGCTGTGTCCATGAAATCTCAGTTAAAGTGTAGCCTTCTACCATAAGTAGCAAAAAAAGGGATGACTTCAAAGTATGTCTTATTCTCTGGGCAGTCCCCTTACCACAATCTCTTCATCTTGAGCCAGGAACAGACATTAGAGATGGCCCATGACGAGAAGACAGAAATTCTTAACTACTATGAGCATTTGACTGCCACAGTAGGAACTTGTGTTACCTGCAGGACTGTGAAAATCAGCTTGTGCTGCTTGGTGATTGTTGTCAGGAGTGAAGCATGGGATTCCTTTGAAGTCTGATTTCACAAACATGAAAGGACTGCCTCCATCAGCTTTTTCCAATATCAATACAATATGCTTTGCCCTCCCACTCGAAATGACCAGGTGAGACAGTATGTTGGGGGTAACTGAGCCACACTTTATTAACACAATTTCAATAAACAACAACAACAGGAGGGGCCAGGCATCTGCAACCTGGTTGGAACCCCGGGGTCTCCCAGGACCCCTCCAACCAGGCAGCATCGGGCGAGCCACAGACCCCCAGGTGGTGCAGTCATCCGACGGCACCCACCAGGCCAGTTAATTTAGAATAATCCTCCCTGCCTTTGATGGCACCAACCAGGGTAATTCCCAGTGCAGGGAGGCGTTTACTGGCCCCCACCCCAGCACCGAGACCTCCTGGCCCGCAGTGCTGTGGTTGAGGGGCATTTCGGTCCAGATGATAATTGCAAGCTCACTGCTGCCCTCCATCAGCTTTAGCCGCCACTGCTGTGGGCCTAGCCTTGCTATGGCCCTGGTCACCCATTAAACAGCCAGCTCAGCAGCCAGGCCCCTCCGCAAATCCTGCAGGAACAACTTAGTGCCCTCGTCCATCAGGTGTACACCGTCCAGCCTATAGAGCTCCACCCTGCGTACATTGAAATCCGGGTGGCCCACCACCGCCCCAAACGCCCGGCATACCGCACGACAAACCTCTTGATTAACCCCCTTTCTGGAACGATTCAAGTTTTGGGGGTCACAGTCCAGTCTCCAATTCTGGTGGGGTATCATCATTGACCAAAGGATTCTACAGGCTGGAAACAGGGCCTTCCAAGTCGCCAGGTCATGCAAAATTTCAAGAAGTAGGGATTTGCCAGTCTGCCTGGTCAAATCATTTCCCCCCAAATGAATAAGGACGACATCCGGTGAGAGGCCCCTCGCCACGGCCGTAGCTACGCTGAGGAACTCTCGCCACCGCATTCCCCTCTTTCCCCACCACTTGATGGTTGCGAGGTTGCCCAGACCCTAATTGGGCCCCCAGCCAGTCCTGCGGGCAAATTTTTCAGCCCAATATACGTAGCTGTGACCCACAAAAATAATTCTCGCACGGGGGGCTCGGCAGCCAGGTCCTGGGGAGACAAAAACAACATATTAAAGTGCTGGCAATGGCTGCACATACCTCTTATAACATTGGGAGTGCCCACCGACCCAACAGGCGAATGGAACCGGGATCATATCCCACGGCTGCCACTGTCGACACAGCCCCAATTCGGAAAGTGTGTCCCAAATTTAAGTGTCCCCACGCCCAGTTCCCTCAGGATCCTGCCGGTCACAGCCGAAAACTGGAACTTGGTAACGGGGCGGCCATCCTGATGGAGAAATAAATATCCCTCCCGGGGACCCCTCAAGTCTAGGTAGGCCCTCTGGCTGCAACCGGGCAAATATCCCCCACGGAACATGGACCCAAGCTGATGCCTGCCCCTCTACCCTTCTGGTCTGTCTTGGACCTCCGGATGCACACGGAAAGGCCGTCAGTGGCCAGGTGGATATCAGATACGCGCAAGGCAGTGAAAGAGGTATCCCTCCCCCCCCCGCTGCCACCAGCTCGCTGACCCTAAGGGCGCCAAAGAAGGCCAAAATAGAGGCCACCCTAAACATGACCTCCTCGAAGGCATCCAAACAATCGGCAGGCCATTTGGTGCTCATTTGTGCCAGCAGCTGGGGCCTGAGTGGGAAGCGGGCATCCGGGACCCTACCCCTCTCCTGACTCCAGCCAGCGACCATGCCCCTCACCCGGAAATCTCCTGTTGCATCTGGGTGGCCCTTAAGCTTGGAATAGAAGGCCAAAGTGACCAACTTTCCTTGCAAGGAACTCGGTGCCACACCCTTGCGGTGCAAGTGCACCAGGTATCTCTGGAGGTGTTCGATGGGAAGGGGCCACTGCTGATCAAGGCCCTGGGCATCTCTAAAGGAAGTGAATTCTTCCACCACTGATGCATAGCCCTGCTGTGTCCTGGGGGCAACAGAGTGGCAGAGAGCTCTGTCGGCCTTGGCACGCCAACCCGCCATACCTCTGTCGGGATCTCCACAGGAAGGGCGGCCGCTCTGGGGGCAAGGGCCCAAAAACGCTCAGCCTGTCGGTGGGACAAAGCATTGGCAATTTCATTTTCAACTCCCGGCACATGCCGGGTGTACACCACAATATTAAATTGCAAAGCCCGCAATATTAATGCCCTGACCAGCCTCATGACCCGGGGGGAGTGTGATGTTAAGCTGTTAATCACATACACCACGGCCAGGTTGTCGCACCAGAAGTGCACCACCCGAGTTGGCCCAGGCCTCGGACCAGATGTAAAGGGCAACCCAAATGGGGAACAATTCCAGGAAGGTGATGTCACATGTGCTGCCATCGGCATGCCAAGCGGGTGGCCAGGCGCCACTGCACCACGACCCCCTCCAAAAGATGCCAAAACCCAGTCCCCTGGCTGCATCCGTGTGTACCTGGAACTGGGCTACTAAATGGAGCTCGTCCGTCCAGAATGAGACCCCGTTAAATCCTTCCAGGAAAAGGTGCCATACTGCCAAATCCTCCCTCATTTCGGCGGTCACCCTGGTTCTATGTGTGGGCTTACGCAGCCCCACCATTGCCGAACACAGCCAGCGCAGGAAGGCATGCCCCGGGGCCACCACTTTGCAAGCAAAGTTAAGGTGGCCCACCAACTCCTGGAGCTCCCTCAGGGAAATCTTGTGGCGCAGTTTGGCCTCCTGCACCCTAACCCAGAGGGCCTGGAGTTTATCTCGGGGCAGGCGGCAGGCCTGGGCCCGTGTATCGATCTCTATCCCCAGAAAAGTAATCAATGGGCTGGGGCCTTCCGTTTTTTCTTCCGCTAAGGGGAGGCCCAGGTCGCGGGCCATGTTGCGAAACTGCTCCAGGAGGAATCCACACCTACCAGAGCCACTGGGCCCACAGAATAGGTAGTCATCCAGATAATGTGCTGTGCTATCCAGGCTTGTGGCGTGGCGAAGTCGCCACGCCATGAACGAGCTGAACGTCTCGAATATGGCGCATGACACCGAGCACCCAAATGGGAGAGCCCGGTCCAGGTAGAATTGCCCCCGAAACTGGAACCCAAGCAGTTCAAAGTCTTCAGGGTGGACTGGGAGAAGGGGAAAGGCAGATTTAATGTCGCATTTCGCCATCTCCGCAGCCACCCCGCAAGCGCGCACCATGTGCACAGCAGCATCAAAGGACGTGTACCTAACCGTACACAGCTCCTGCGGTATCCCATCATTGATGGAGGCACCGCTGGGATGGGACAGATGATGAATAAGCCGGAACTCCCCTGGGGCCTTTTTAGGGACCAGGACGAGTGGGGACACTCTCAGATTGGGTACGGGTGGCGTCTCATAGGGGCCGAGGACCCGGCCCTCCTGGACTTCCTTGAAAATCTTGTCCTCGGCCGCTGTCCGAGAGCCCGGTCCAGGTAGAATTGCCCCCGAAACTGGAACCCAAGCAGTTCAAAGTCTTCAGGGTGGACTGGGAGAAGGGGAAAGGCAGATTTAATGTCGCATTTCGCCATCTCCGCAGCCACCCCGCAAGCGCGCACCATGTGCACAGCAGCATCAAAGGACGTGTACCTAACCGTACACAGCTCCTGCGGTATCCCATCATTGATGGAGGCACCGCTGGGATGGGACAGATGATGAATAAGCCGGAACTCCCCTGGGGCCTTTTTAGGGACCAGGACGAGTGGGGACACTCTCAGATTGGGTACGGGTGGCGTCTCATAGGGGCCGAGGACCCGGCCCTCCTGGACTTCCTTGAAAATCTTGTCCTCGGCCGCTGTCTCCGCCACCGCCAGGGATCTCAGGTTCTTTGCCAACCGAGGGAGACGGGTTCCCTCGAAGGGGATGCAAAACCCAGACTTGAAACCATCAACAAAAAATTTTGTGCCGGCCCTGTCGGGGTACTCGGCTGCCCAAAGCCGCAACACCTCCAGCTTAATTGGACTGGGCCCCTTTTCCAGGGGGGGCATCTGCACCCCCGGCCTTCTTGGGGCCTCTCCCCTCCCGGGGCCTGCCTTGCTGTGGGCGAGCTCAACTGGTTGCTGGGTGCTGCGCACCACAGATGGAACACTCATGCTGAAAACGGCAGGGTTTCCTGTTACAGGCACCTTGTCCGTTGTATTCCCAACAGACCAGCCGGACTTGAACCGACTGGCCCGCTGTGCGGGCAGTTGAGTTGGCCGGCCCCTTCCATATCATGTGGCTGCTATCGTACCTCTCCCCCAGGGTCGGCCTAACCGGGGTCATGAATTGCAGCCAAATGGGCAGCAGGGGCTCATCCCATCGGACATAGGGATCCAGCGCCGCCCTGCGATGAAATTCCTTGTCATACTGAAGCCATGTGTGGCTGGGGAAGGTACTTGAGCATCGATTGTGCCCTCCAGGGGTGCGCTTGCAAGGACAGGGACATATAAATTAGGTATGCTGGCAACCAAGTAGCCCAGGAGTGCTTGGGCTTCTTCCTCAGCCTACGGTCCTTATCCTGCGGGTCTTTCTTATCCAGCTCTTATGTATCGAGCTCCCTGTTCAGCAGGCTAAAGATATCAATGAACTCTCCCCTCCAATTTTTTCCCTGGTGGACTGGGCCAGGTGGTGGCCGAACAGAGAGGTGTAATCGCCATACAGCATGGCCGCTGCAGCCACCCCCGCATAACCAGGGGCAGCACCCATGCCCAGCCAGGGGTGCAGTCCACTGGCTATCTGCCCGGCGGCCGTCCAGGCTGGTATTTGGCCAGGAGGCCATGCCAGGGAGGGCCCGGATTTAATGGCTGGTGGTTACCAGGCCCAGCCAGGGCAGATGTTGGCTGACCCAGCCTGGGCCCCGCAGTGGGCAGCGCCGGGCCAGGCAGCCACGACGGAACTGGCCCCCACGCAGGGAGCAAGGCCGCAGGTGGCAGGTGAGTGGGCATCACCAGGGCCACCCCTGGAGCTGGCACGGCCACCCCAGCTGGGGATAAGTCCACGGGCCAGGGCCATGTGATAGTGGGCGCAGAGTCAGGCACGCATGCCAACTCACTAGGGGCTGTGCTCTCCGCTGTCATCGCCAGGGGCTGCTCCTCCTCCACGGGTTCATCAGTCACAGCTTGCTCCTCATCCAGGGTCTGTGCCGCCGCCTTCGGCCAGTTGGCAGCGGCCGGTGCGCTGCTAGGCCCAGCAGATGGACCCAGGGCTGCCTCCATCTGTTCAAGCGCTGAAAATGAGCAGACATGTTGATGATCATCCCCTTTAACTGAGCCCGCTTGCGGGATTTTGCAGGGCGTGCACCGGTTCTGGGTGCCGGGCCTGGCTGGGTCCCCGGACCTCCCATCCCCTTGGACGCTTCCAGCACCAGAAGGCAAGATTCCAGCTCCAGCCAGATGGGCCAGCGTTCCTCATCAGATTCCTCCTCAGGACTCTGGGCCCGCTGCTGGGGGCACCGCTCTGCCGGTTGCTTTCCCTTGCCAGCCCTGCGTCCCTTGTTGGGTGCCATTTTGCTGCCCAGAAGTGGGCAAGCCAGACGCCAGTAGGTGTTTCCCCAAGGAGCCCAGCACCACTCCCCACTAGGCCGCACTGGCAGGGGGTGGACAGGAAGGTGCAGGCCCCGCAAAATTATAGGCCCTTTAGACCGGCTCAATTGCCCTGCCGGATCTCGGGCGACTGCACCACCTGGGTGCCTGGGCCCACCCTAGGGTAGGGCCTGAGGCACCCCTAGGCCCTGTGGACAGAGAGAAAAGACTGGAGCATCCACAGACAATGGTAGTATAGGAGAGAACTCTCTCAGGATGCTGAATAAAAGTTTATTAAAAGAGCCCAACGCGTTTCGGCCAGAATGGCCTTCTTCAGGGATTTTTCACTGTGCTCAAAGAAACTCTGGAAACAGCTTGATGTCTTGCTTCTCGGTCACAGAGGCGTGGGGTTGGGGTCTGATGGACTGGGCCTACCCGAAGACGAGGCCTGTGGCACCCCTGGGTCCGATAGGCAGAGGCATGGGGGTGGGGACTGATGGACTGGGCCCACACGAGGACGAGGCCTATAGCACCCCTGGGCCCGATGGGCAGGGTGCGGGAGGGGGGACTGAGGGGTCACTCCCCCAATGAGCTCAGGAGGTGCTGAAGGTGGGGGGGGAGTTGCTCGCCCGCCCATCTCGTGTGCCCCCAGCCCGGCCTGTAACCGGCCTGTGTTCCCCCCCACACGCACTCAGGCCCCCCGGGAGTGCCTAGGCTAGGTCAGGAAAGAGGGGGGGAGCGTGGCGGCTGGTTCTACTCTGAGCCGCCCGGGCTCCGCCGCCCGACTCACTCAGGGGGGAGGGCCGATGCCGCTCCCCCCAATTTGCCGCACTCCCGTGGCCGAAACCGGACTCAGCCGCGCAGGGCCGCGCAGCACCGCCACCTCTCTGCAGCCCCTGCCTCCTGTGGCTTCCCGGGCCAGTCGCAAGGCCCAGTTCCGGTGCAAGCCGCCAAGCCGCGGCTTGAGTTTCACGGCAAGTTCAGCATCCAAAATGGGGCCCGCCACGTGGTGCTCGCTAAATGCGGGCAGCCCAAAATGGCGGCACCTCTAGGCATTCGGCCAGTCCTCCCCAGCCGAATGCCAACAAGGTCTGTCTGCTGCTTGGGGGGAGGAGCCACCCTTTATAGGGTGCTCCTCCCCCTCCCTCACAGGATGCTTGCATCCTGTCTCGCCCGGCCCCTCTCGCGAGAGGCAAATCGGCACCGTAGGGGGACAAACCGCCCGCGGAGCCAGAATTTCAGCTGAAATACAGACTAGTTCTAACATCATTTCTGGCCTAAATCCGTATTGAATTAAAATGTAACAAGAAATAAAACCACTTATTAGACTTTTAAGATGACTAAACATCAGTTCAAGTTACTTTGAGACATAAAACATCTGTTCCATATGTGTGTTATGGTTGGGTTCTCTCTAATCTCCTTTATGTTGAAATATAATAAACCATGTTTCAAGGCTACAGTTATTATAATGACTTCATGGCCAATGTTGTATTACATTTTGAACCTGTCCTACAGGAGTAGGTACGTGCAAGTGCCATGGGGGTCAAAGCTGTGTAGTTCAGCTTTCACACTCCCAGAACCTCGGTGATCTGCCCAGTGGGAATTAGTAAGTGCAAGTGCCAAGGGGGTGAAAGACATACCATACCTGCCCAGCAGGAGTGGGTAAGTGCAAATGTTACCCACTTCCGCTGGGCACCTTGGTGACTTATCCACTCCCACAGGGCAGGTCTCCAAGGTGCCAAGGGGGTGAAAGCTATGTGGTGCAAATATCACCCCACTGGCATTTACACCTACCCACTCCTGCTGGGTCTCTTCTCTCCAAATAAAAATTCATGATATACTGGGACTGCAATATATTAACCGCAATGCGCCAGAGGACTACTATAATCATAAATGAAGTCCCCTAATGAATATAAATTGAAATTTAAGTGATTTTTGATTTGTTAATTCTTTGGGCTATACAATCTATCAAAATACACTAAAGTTGGAATAAACCATCCCATGACTCCCCTCTACTGTGGCACAGTGTTTAAACCACTGTACTACGGGCAAAATTGTGCTCACAACCAAGAGTTCAATCCCAGGTAGCCAGCTCAAGATCCACTCAGCTTTCTGTCTTTCTAAACTTCATTAAATGAGAACCCAGCTCATGGGGTTGAATGTCTAATCTACATAAATAACTTGAAAACTGTCCAGAGAATGCTTTGAGCACTGTGGGGTGGTGTATAAGAAGCACATGTTGCTTTCATACAGTTATTCTCTAAGATCAGTTGACAAGAAAATGCTTGGAATGTGAATATAATGAAGTGAGGTACACAGCAGAAGACAGTTAGGGTGTGCCTGCAAGATAAAATAGAGACAATAAAAATGAGCAAAAATGTCTTCTAATGCTGTTTTGAAGAGAAAGGCAGGAGAAAGTTATGAATGGCTTAAAAGCTTTAATTGTGTATGGCCTTAAAATCTACAACACAGATTTCATTTTACGTGAAGGTCAGATTCTGACATGAAAGCAGCCAAATATGAAGAAAACAGCCCCACCTGGTTGCCCAACACAGCATCAATATATTTTGCTTATTTATATTTAAGGAATTACCAAAGTATATCTCTTCTGTATCAATGATACAATGGTGTAAGATGTTGACAATGTAGCACCTGAAAATCTCAACCTTGGAAGAAGGCAGGAGAGAGAAGGAGGAATGATCTCTCCCTGGTGTCACACATATGTCATAGCTTTGAAGAACTAACAAAGCAGAGAGATGGATTTTCATAATTGCTAGTGTTGATTTATGAGGGTAGAATATTTTGCTACTTGACCATGGGTAACAAATATTGTTGATAATAGAGTAAAAGGATGAGAAAAGAGATTGTATTTAAAACATGAGATTGAATTCTCTGAGGATAACAGCTGTTCAATAGCAGAAGTGATTACCTTTGGACTCTGCTTAATAATTTTGAATACACAGGCTAGCATTGCTTGGTACTTTAAAGTATCATGGTCCAAATGAAGCACAAAAACTATGGAAACAAAGCAACACGTTTCACATAAGTTCATAGATCACAAGGGGAATATTATCATGCTTCATTTAGAACAAATTCTGCTTTTTATATCTGGAGCTTCTTAAAAAAAAAACTCATACAAAAGGAAAGTTAGGCAATAAAACCATTGCTTTTCCTTCATTTGCAGATTTTTACATAGAGACAATGGCCATAACTTAATATCATTAGTGACTTTGCACTACAACTAGACATGGTGGTATTGTGCTAAATGATGTGATAATATCCATATGTTGTGCATTTTGCAGCAGCACAAAGGAATATAGTATATTTTATGAACATGTGCCTTTCACCTATCAACCAAAAACATATCCTGTATTATTAGAAGTGGACAAACATGAGTGAACTTCCCCTACTACTCTGGTCAACTCTAATTGTTTTCCATTATTCAACTGTCTGCATGCACAGTTGGGTTTCATACAGCCATCTTCAACCATCAAAGAGAGAGAGAGACAATGCATTTTAGAAACAGTAAGATAGCCTAAAAGCAAAAAAACAAAGCCATCTCAGCTATTTTGCTTATTAATGCTTCTCTGCATAATAGACTTTATAACGTAGCTATTAAACATAATATCCCTGCATTTCAGACTGATCTGGTAGAGTTTTATTATATTTTATTTTGAAATATCTATAATGTAGCTAATCAAATGTGAAGAGGAGGTAAAAATATGCTCGAGGATAAGTGTCAGCACACACAGAGACATGCACATAATGACATCTGAAAACTCATAATTAATAGCCAGCGTACATGAAACATAAAGTGCTCTTATGGCTCAGTGGACTAGAATATGTAGCTAAAAAGCTAGAGTCCAGATCTAGATCTAGAGACTAGTGTGGTTCCTGGGTGAGGGGGTACCCCAAATCACCCTGAGCATCGGTGGCTGTTGTTTCTCCTACTACAAATGTCTCAAAGTGAATTACTGAGGCTTAAGTGCCAGTTAATTATACAGGGAAGGACTCTGAACAACTTGCAACTATTCTCCTCTGCAGACCGCTGTATTTATACTGCATATCAAAATGAATTATACCAGAAATTCAAACTTTGCAACAGTTATGTAGGAAATCTCATGATAACAAACTATATATCTATTCAGCTGCCCCATCAGAATATTTACTATTGATTTTGTTTTTGAACTATTGCTTAGCCTTTAGTTTACTATCTAATGTCTGCATTAGCATAAATCTCTGCTTAACATTTATTGTATAGGCCTCTAGACAAATATCTGAGTTTCTTATAAGGTCAGATGTAGATAATATGTAAATGATGTTGCAGCAGAAGGTTCAAAAGAGCCTCTAATAAACTCACCACATGTTATTACTGTGGTCATTTCTAAATATCATCAAACTACAAAGTTGCAAGATACAAGTAATAGTTGCACAGCTGTTGGAAATAAGTGAAATTCAAAGGGTCAAATTGCCAATTAACAAATAGGTTAATTTTATATCTATTCTATGAAAAGTTCCTATCTTCCTCAGTATAGTTGGGGGAGGATGTGCATTACACCAGCGATGAGAAGTGGGTACCAACTTTTTTGTTAAAACCAAAAAAGAAACAAAATAGCAATGACAATTACTTTGTGCGAGAAAGGTGGTGGAAGGAGTCAATTTCTGGGATATTAGAATCCTAAGTGTGATAGGAAATCATTGTTTCTCCCTTTTGAAAGTTCTCCTTGAGGACCAATATTCCAGCCCTTCCAGCCTATAATTGTTCTAAATAGACATGGGCACAACCAGAAAAAATGACGTTTTGAGTTTTCGTTTGTCGGAACGGGTCCATTTTGGGTCGTTTCCGTTTGTTGCGAATTTTTTCAAAAATTTGTCATTTCCATTTGTCGTTTGGCATTTGTCGTTTCCACCGCGATTTAGCGCGATTTGACTTCCCAGAGCATAGGGGCCGGCACTAGGTGTTTTGCGCCCTAGGCGGCGGGTGGGGTGGGGGGCGGGCGGCGGGGGGAGGTGTGGGCAGGTGGCGGTGGCGGGGGGCTATGGGCAGGTGGCAGCCGCAGGCGGGCAATTAGGATATCACTTAGGATAGAGGTTCTGTTCTTGGCTTGCACCCCAAATGTGTGTGTTGGCTTGAACCCCAAATGTGTGTGTGTGCAAGCAAATTGAAGTTGGGAAAATAGAAAATAAATGGTAGTATATAATATATATTTAAAATAAATCCACACCTCCCACTCCCAGTCAAACCTCCCCCTTTATCCAATATCAGAAAAAAAATCCTCAAACTGCCAGAGAAGAAATAAAGAATAAACTGCTATTCCCTTCAGCAGACAAAGCTGCAGGGAATCAAAGAAATTATTTTCTAAATTCAATTTCCTCCCTGCCTGCCTAACTTAAATCCTAAAGCCTCCAGCCTCCCTCCTCAATCTTGATCGGATCAAACCAGCACCAGCAGCCAGCCCTCCTCCCTCAACCACATCCATACACCCAACTGCGATTTCTGGAAGGTGCCTCGGCTTTTTATGCCCTCCGAGACATCCAGAAGTGTCAGTCAAAAACCTGTTGATGCCATTGGTGGAATGGTTCAAAAAAATTGCATGGTCCCATCCCATGCCCAGCCCAAATGGGCAGGTCTAAAAAAATAAAAAATAAAATAAAATCAATACGACGTTTTATTGCTATAAAAACCCACTGCTGCTACTATAAAAATTCAGGCATTTAAAATAAATAAATTTCACATGTTTCTGTGGTGATTTGGTGTGGTTTTTTTACCACGATTTCAAAAGAAAAATTGTGGTCGCCATTTTGGATCCCCCCCACCGCATGGCATGCAGTGAGACAGACGACGAGGATGACCCCCCCCCCCAGCCTGGTGAAAGCAGCCCAGGACAGGAGAAGAGGGGGGGAAAGGCCGGGGACCCCCCAGAAACCACCCCTCTGGTAGGTGGCAAAGCCTCAGGCAGGCATATTTTCACCTGCTTTTTTGGCCGGGAGTCGGGATTTTAAAAAAAAAAAAACTTTTAAAACTTTTTCTGTTCTTCGCATCGCGCAATCGCCACGATGCCACAAACAGAAACGAAAAACCCGACCAAATTTTTCTTTTTTCGGTTCGAGTTCGAGTTCTGACGGCTTATCATTATCGTTTCCGTTACGTAACGGAAACGATAACCAAAAATGGAAACGACAATTTCGCCGAGTCGCACCCATGTCTAGTTCTAAATAATAAAGCTGGTGGAACCAACCACTTTTTTTTTTCAAGAGAAGCAAGAGAGGACTTTTAAAGGTAGAACTGTTTTAAATCTGATGATGTTTATGAGGAGCAAAAAAAGTTTATCTGAATGAGGAGCAAAAAAAAAAAAAAGTTTTTTAAAAAAATCATATCTTGAAAAACCTTTCCACAAGTGACATGACCCCAACATTGGCTAACATCAAGAGCAGGCTTCCAGGTACCTCTGTGCCAAAATTTGTGCTGATCTGAAACCCAGTATAAAAGTTATAGTTTCCCCCTGCCCCCTTTGACCTACTCCCACTTTTAGAATTGTCTTATAGAATGTGATTTGATCTGCCAACACAAGATCATTGCTGCACCCTCGTGTAACAATAATGACATCTCCCTGAGACCTGTACTGCTGAAATATCCCACTTGTGCTTTTCAGAGTATTATTGGAGAGCCATCGAGATACAAATGGCAATAGCTTTAAACCACTATGGAAACATCAAGGACACTTTTCAGGACTCTAGAGATATTAGTGTAGTTTCTTCCATCCACAGACTGCAGTTTCAAGTGCTTTCGGATGGAGAATGAAAGCCATGTTTACTCATAAAACTCCCACATTTCTACTTCTCTGCACAATCTTTGCCATATAAATTGAAACACAGATAGCATAGAGGGATGGCAATGTTATTGTTTACTTTAACAGCATTTTGCTTGATAAAAAGGGAAAGGCCACATATAGTGGTGATATAGTATCATCACCATCCTCCCAGTTTCCACTAACCTGTGACAAAAGGTTACAACATTTGAAGCTTTTTAATTTAGGAAAAAAAGACAAGTAATATGAGGGAAGTCCAAAGGTTATGAAATGGTCTGTGGAGAAAATGTGCAGAGAGATATATTATTATACATACACGACTCGAAGCCAGAGTAATTCAATAAAGGTGATGGGGAGAGGAAATGATAAGAGACAATATTTATGAATTGATATATTTTTAATTATTGTGTAATATTAATATTATTATTATTGTGTAATATTTTTAAATATTGTGTAAGTAATATTAAAAATGATTCTACTGCAATGCAGGTAAAACTTCAAACCACAGTGTAGATAAACAACATAAACAACTGAGACATAAGGAAAAGAAAACTCCCCATCTAGCTAAAATCAAAAGAGAATTGTTTCTCCATGCAGGACATATACACAAACCTAACATGCAGAATGCACTGCCAGTAGTTTAGATGTTCTCAAATGAAAAGCAAAACACAAACATAGAACTAAAATCTATTGGAAGATGTTAGCTAGGGAAAGAATGCTCACTGAGTTCTTCATACTCAGCTGAGCCTGTGACTATAGGATACCTCAACAAATATTTTTTCAAGCGTATGAGATTTTTCACTTCCAAGTACAAGCAATAAAAGGGACACTATTTTTTTTCTCAACTTGATCTCCATAATTTCTGCAAACTATCTCTGCACAAAATTAGTGTTCATCTCCTTAAAACCAAAACAGCAGAAAAAGAGAAAGAGAGAGAAAGCAAACAAAAATTGGGTGACTGATTAAAAAAGATATAGACAACTCCTCTTCTACACATATTTGCTTTATTTACATGAAGATATATATACACACAGTCTTGTTCTCTTCTCACAACTATTCAAAGATATCCCACTCTCTATAGAGATAAGAAGGAGAAAATGTGGTGAATCATTCTCACATGGGAGGATAGTGAAAGAGAAGCTTTACATCCCTTCTGGCTCCTAGTCATGATGGCCCGGGGTGGCTCATAGGATGGTTATATGATTTCTCTTATTTCAGAAGCAGTTACTATCAGAGCCAGGGCCGGCGCTAGGTTTTTTTGCGCCCAAGGCGAGGGGTGTGGTGGTGGGGCGGGCAGCGGTGGCGCCAGCGGGGGTGGGGCAGCAGGGGGCGGCGGATGATGGGGGACGGCCACAGGCACGGGGGTGGGCGGCAATGGCCACGGGGGCGGAAGGCGGACGGCAGGGGGACGGATGGTGGTGGCCAGCGGTGGGGGCGGCGGGGGGGGGGCAGCAGGCTGGCCAGTTCCCCCTCTCCATTTTGGTGCCCTAGGCAACTGCCTAGTTCACCTTAATGGACGTGCCGCCCTGATCAACCACAACACCAGTAGATCTCAGATGAGATCTTGTCTTTTGCTTTGGAGTTTTTCAGTGGCAACTTGCAGGAAGCAGAACACTAGGCTGGCTAGATCTTTGATTTAATCTACCAGAACTTAAAATTGTACTAACATGCTATGTGTTGTCAACTCAGAAATCAGTTATAGTGAACCATTGTTAAGTGGGGTGTTTTAGGAGCGATTTTGCCAGTTTAACTTTAAACCATATCCCATGGATTTCCATGACAATGACCAAGAGACAAACATACTCCATCCACTACACCTCACTGGGAAGCCTTGTACTTACTATTGCCCATTTAAAATCCTACAAATGAAAGGCTGAGAAGATAGTGTACTCCACATTCTTCAATTTAGGGGTTATCACCATTCATCATTGTCACCAGTGCTTTTTAATACTTACAGAAATCCATTGAGGGATATGCTCACAGTTTTGGAGTTGATCCACACTGTCATTTGAACATGATGATCCTGAGTACCTGCTGATTCTACCTAGTTCTCTGTTTCTTTCTCAACTGGTGTCAGGGCTTTGAAACTCCTGAATGGCTGACTCGATAAAATAAGATATTGAGAATGGATGAACCAATAGTGTCTTAGTCAGGCAAGAAAGAAATGTTGTTCAGCATACACAGAATCATAGAATCATAGAACAGTGAAGCTGTCAAACTCAGATGAGGTTTGAAACATGTTTTAAGTGGAACTGCACTCTCTAAGAGTACCAGATTTATGCCTTATGGTTGCCCTTGTAACCCGAATTGCTCCTGGGAAGCCAGGTTATGGCTCTGGCCAGGAATGTCTGCACATTGGACAACATGCCAATTACACACTTTCTTAAGGATTTGGCCACATCAATCCATGTTTTATTTATCTCTCAGGCTACTATAATGCACTTGACACGGTGTGTGACACTTTAAAACTAAAGTTTATGCAAAAAGTGTTGCTAGCTGTTGCTTATGAACAAACAAGAGATCAATCACCAGACATAAACTACATCAGCTTCTATGTTTTCTCTCAGCTCAGAAGTGATGGTTGACTTCCAGAGCCTTCATCAACTTGAGGACAGGATAGCTGAAAGCTGCTTCTCTTTTTAATCTCCCCAGATTTGCTAAGATCTCCAGTGAAGACTCTGTGGCATGTTCAAATTCCCCCATGAATTTAGGCTGCTAAATATAAAGCAGAACCTTTTTTGTGTAGAACTATCTTCACTATGGAACACTGTCTCAAGATAAATCAGTGAGGTTTCATCCTTACTAGATCTCTAGCCCTATCTCTCAAAACCCTATTATTTTGTTGATGCTTTAAATCAGGGGTGTCCAAACTTTTTGCAAGAAGGGCCAGATTTGGTGGGGTGAAAATGTGTGGGGGCTGACCATTCAGCCACATTTGGCCCCTGGGATAGACTTTGGACTAGCCTCTAGGACATGCAAGGAGGTGGGGAGGATGCTGCAGCAACAGAGCTGGGGGCGGGTAGGCTGGGGAGGTGGCTGGGGGCCTGACAGAGGCAGGGTGGGCAGGCAAACCATAAAAGTGCAAGCTGACATCTCCATCTGGAATGGGGAGGGGCCAGCTGGTGGGGATGCATGACAGGCTGAGCAGGCGGGAAGAAGAGGCCGGAGGCCACTTGAAATTTGAAAATGGGCCGCATTTGGCTCCCAGGCCAGACTTTGGACATGCCTGCTTTAAATAGTTTTTTCTTCATCAAGGATGCTTTTTTTCTGCCCTGTCTGTATCTTACCCCACTTTGGAGCTCTTTTGGACAGAAAAGTAATTACTGAAATGAATCACCCACTCCCATCCCTGAGAAGGCTGGAATCGCAGACCCTTGGAAGTACATCCCAGGAGGTGGTCCAAGAAATTTCACAATCATACTGTCGACCAGTTAGGGTTAAGACAGCAGGGCCTCGGGAACAGGTTCCAGAGAGACAGCTAGCATTTGAAGACACACTATCATATCCTTACAACAAGGAGACCACCACTTCTCTAGGGGAGATTAATTCCAGGTGGGAGGAGGCAAAATCAAGTTTGTCTTCCCTCTTCAACAAAGTAGAACCACTGAAAGGTTACCTCAAGAAATTTAGCACGGCCACACGAGCTGAAGTTGATTTATCCACACTAACTATTTCAGCAGAGGAAGCTATCAAGCAACAGTTGCACTGTGAACAAGAGGAATTAATTGTCTTGGATATTGAAGATTGTGGGAGAGTGTTCTCTGCCAAACACTCATCTTGTAACCAAATCATTACCATCTCCAATTAAAGCTCCTCCTCTTTTAAGCCATACTGGGCTTAATAAATCTATGCCTCAACCTGCTCTGTTGCAGCCAGATGGTATGGAGCTTACGTCCACACAAGCTACTCGTGCCAGGACCCTGCCTGTCAAAGAACCTGATTCTGAGGGGTTAAATGGTGAAGAGCTGCTGGAGGAGCCTTGCAGCTAAAATCAGAAAGCAGCTGGGTCTGATGACTCAGCTGAAAACATATCTTCTCCCCCTAGAAGGGCCATGAGCAGGATTCTGCAAACATGTGCTACCAGGAGGGCTAGGGAAAGGGTCTTTGATGCTAGACAGGGAATCAGGGCAGCAAGCCCTGAGTACTAGCAGAAGCCTTTCCAGGAGTAAGGGTGTGTTCCCTGTTTTGGGATAAAGCTGGTAAGCTCACCTTGAGTTCTCTGTGGGAGCAACGCGTCATTTGAACTTGCCACTACATTCCTGTCTGTGACCTTGGCTCTGTTTCCTGATTTTGGACTGGCTTCCTGGACAACGGCTTGATCTGTTCCCTTGGGTTTGGCATCTGGTTTCTGTGAGACATTCTGGTTTTGACTTGGCTGTTAATTGCTGGGAGTTGGAGTCTGTTATTTATCTGGCACTTGATTGTTAGCAAAGGAACTTGCCTGGCTTTCCACTAAAGATCTTGGCAAAGAACTGAACCCTGTTTGTGTGTGTGCTCTGTGTGCGGGGCTTGAAAACTCCATTAATTACGAAGGAGGATCAGATGACCTCACAGGAACCTCTGCCACCTTCAGATATGACTGATTGACAGATAACCTCTCTGAAACACATCCCAGTACTGTCTTGGAACATTGCAGGGTGGAAAGGCAAGGGTGGAGATGACTCTTTCATCAAATACCTTTCCAAGTTTGATATTTTAATGCTACAAGAAACCTGGGCTTTAGATACAATCGAACTAAATGGATACACAGCCTACCAACTTTTGGCCAGTCCTAGCACTACGAAGGGCAGACCAAAAGGTGGCATAATTACCTTGGTCTCCACCAAACTTCGTATGTCATTAACAACACTCCCTTCATATGAGCAATTTGCGATTGCAGTGCTGGTTAAGTTTTCATGTTGTGCAATACTGTTTGTAAATGTATATATTCCTCCACAGCATTTGTATAAGCAGATTGACTTAGTGTTGCAAGGGTTTGGAGCTTACATAGAGGATCTTTTAATATCCTGCTCTTACCCAAAAGTATTTATTGGAGGAGATTTTAACGCGAGATTGGGGGCAAATGATGCTGCTCTCTTTGCTGCTTTCCACCTGAGTCCCCCAGTAAGCCTTTTCTCTTCCACCATAAATGTATGGTGTTCAAAAGACAAGACCTGTAATTATGCAGGGCTCAAGCTAGCCCAGATGGTCTATCAATTAAATCTACATATTCTTAATGGCAATACTACAGGTGATATGCAAGGAGAATTCACATTTTGGTCAGGCTCCAGGATGAGCACTATCGATTATATAATTGTTAGCCATGATATAGCAGACCCCATTATAAAATCTGAGGTAGATACTAGAATAGACAGCGACCACCTACCATTATATGTACAATTGAGGGTGCCTGGTCAAGACACTCATATTGAGGAGGTCCTTCAATTTAACTTTGAGGTTACAGCTAATTACAACAGAATTAAATGGACTACTAACATTGCAGAGCGATTCTCAGAGCTACTCCAAACTGACATTTACTCCGAGATCCATTCTAGCTTCCTTGCAATGACAGCAAACTGTGAAATAATAGGACGGTATGGTAGATTAATAAAAACATTAACTGACATACTTACAGTAGAGGGCCAAAATAAACCTCACTCTAGCAAGTGGAATTCAAAGAAATGGTTTGACCGGGAATGCAAGGATCCTAAGAAAAACCTTATTTCTAAATTTAAGCTCCGGAAAGAAAATCCAACAGCAGTGAAAGCTGATGACTTAATGCACCTTAAGTCTCAGTATAAGCAGCTAATTAAAGCAAAAAAGATCCAAGAACAGCAGCACCTATGGGAACAACTTATCCTTGCAGTCAGGACTAAAGACATGAGCACTTTTTGGCATCTCATTTCTCCAGCTCTAAATAATAATGTGGCACGGGTAAATTGTTTAATCTCCTCTAATATATGGGAAAGTTTCTTTCAGGAGCTATATAGTAATAAGGGTATTTCCTCCTTCCAACTGGACCATGCCGCAGAAAATTTGATAGATTGGCCATCAGTTTCAATTTCTGAGATAGGTGATCTCATATCCCAGCTCAAGCCATGTAAAGCACCTGGCATTGATGGCATTCCACCCGAGCTGATCAAGGCGAATATAGATTGGTGGGGCTCCAATACTAGCAAAGCTCTTTACATATATAGATCAAACTGCCCACATACCCTCAGATTGGAACACAGCCATAGTCATCCCTATCTATAAGAAAGGGCTGAAGACTAATCCCTCCAATTACCGTGCAGTCAGTTTACTGTCGATAATCAGTAAACTGTATACTGGAAATTACTAGACTGGATGGACAATGAAAACATTCTTGCAGATGAGCAGGCGGGCTTTAGAGCAGGAAGATCTCCCATGGAACAGGTCTTGATTCTGCAGCATCTGGTAAACCAAAAGGACAGCTATTTGCAGCCTTCATTGATCTCAAAGCAGCCTTTGATTCAATCTCTAAAGATAAATTGTGGCACAAATTTAACAACTCCACTATTGACCGCTGCCTATTGCTGCTTATGTATAAACTGCATGAAAATACTTCTTTAAAAATAAGGTGCAATCCAGAAGGTCAGCTTTCAAAGTTAGTACATACATTCAAGGGTGTTAAGCAAGGCTGCATACTTGCCCCATTGTTATTTAATTTTTATATTAACTCCATGGTCCCAACACTTTCTCAACTAGATTTTCACCCCCCCCCCAAGCTAGGAGGCAGACATATTTCAGTGCTACTGTATGCCGATGATTCTGTTATACTCTCTCAGACTCCTAACGGCTTAAAGAGAGCATTACGGGCCCTTGCGCGTTATTGCCATGAAGAAAATCTCCTAATAAATTATGAAAAAACGAAAGTTATGGTTTTTGCAAAAAGACCAAAGGCCTATAAATGGTCGATAGATAACCATAACATTGAACAGACAAGGACCTTTAAATATCTGGGAGTGGTCCTTCAATGCAGTGGATCACATAAGGAGCATGCAGCACATGTCGCACAATCAGCTCAGCAAGCTTCCTCTGCAGTAATAAAAAAATTTCTATACGAGAGGGGGGCGAAAATATTCCAGCAGCTTTGAAACTATTTCAAGCTAAACCGCTCAGCCACCTTCTTTATGGAGCACAATTGGGCCCTTATCCTTCTTTCACATCCTTGGAAGTAGTTCAATAAAAAAATTTGAGAGCTATTCTACAAGTACCCCGTTGGGTGCCTAATGCAGCCCTGAGGTTAGAAGTGGGATTCATGAAAGTGGAAGTTAGGGCTTGGCTAGCCATCTTCAATTTTTGGCTGAAATTAATTTTTCTCCCAAGAACCCTAACCTCTTTACTATTTGTAGACAATTACCACTCAAATGGAAGAGAGCCCTATTCCTCAAACTTAAAACTTATGGTCTCTCAATGGAGTGCCTTATACAAGTAGGCTATGAGATGGCTAAGCAAAACCTCAAGCAACACATCTTGGAGGTAGAGAGCCATCATGATTTGGGGGCTATCTCTAATAACACATCAATTGATCCAGCATTGATCCCCTTCAAACCAGCTAACTATTTCTTTGCTCGTTTAACAAAGAATCAACACAGAGCTTTTACACTTGCTCGGATGAATGCTCTGCCATCTGCAATACAAGTGGGAAAATTCCAAAAGATTCCCTATTCTCATTATAAGTGCCTCTGCAGGACAGATAGAATTGAAACATTGGCACATGTATTCCTGCACTGCCCCTTATATGATGAAATTAGGGAAAAACTTATTGCTCCTTATTTAAAGCAATTCCCTGGATGGCCAGAGGCATTTTATACCCACCTCCTGTTGTCAGGGGAAAATATATACACTGCAGAATGTCCTAATTCAAACATGCTGTCTAATGTAGCTAAGTTTTGTGCGGCAGCAATTATAATTCATGTTCAGGAGGTTTCAACAATTGCTCAAGCACTCACAATTTAAGCTGGCTCAATGTGTATGATATTTCCCCTCCCTTGTTCTTCATTGTATTGCTGTAACTGGTGCTATTTATATATATATATGTACTTTGGATTTGGTCATTGACCACAACAAGGTATTCATTCATTCAAATAAAATACCCAATGCTTTTTTTCCCTTTCTGTTAAAACACAACAACAACATCAACAGCAGTAGCAGCTGCATATTTCAGTCAATGAAGGGATAAATAAACGTCCCTTATAAGTTACAGGTAGCTTCTTAAAGGTGGTTAAATATGTCTCCAAATCTTGTTCCACTGATGGAGAAGCTTATTCTAGAAGCCAACCTGGCATTTTCTAACATGGAGTTCTAGAACAGTCATAAGAACAGCTATTCACATCACCAAGGCACAATGTTAATGCATGCCTCATTGAGGAAAAACTCTTATCTACTGAAGTGGATAGCACTTTTGCTGATACAAAAATTTTCAATAGGGCCATTAAGCAGAAGAGAAAAACCATTCCAATTGCCATTGATAAAAGATACTCTGATCCTATTCCCACTGCAGCTAAAGCTTACATTCCTTTTCAAATTGAAAAGGTCTGTTCAGTGGTAACCTAGCTTTGTTAAAACAAGACTAGGCTACACCCCAATAACGCCAGAGGACGCCATCTATAATAAAGTGATGGATTCCAAGGTCATTATAGGGCAGGGCTGTTCAACTTTGAACAGGCCAAGGTCTACTTTTTCCAGACCAAAGTGCCTGAGGGCTACTACACTAATACCTCTACTTACGAATTGTATCCGTTCCAAGCACATGCTCATAAGTAAAAACTTTTGTAAGTAGACCAGAGGTTTCCCATAGGAATGCATTGAAAACCAATTAATCTCTTCTGGAGTGAACAGATTTCAATGTGCCATGGCCCTTGAACTGCCCCACTCAGCTGAGACAGTGGCCTGGCAGACCAGAACTTTGCTGGGGCAGTGGTGGTCCTTGGGATGGGGGAGGGAGGGGTGGAGAATTTATCCCCTCATTTTTTTATTGATGGTCGGCAGGCTACTTTTGAACCCTTCACGGGCTACCAGTAGCCCACAGTCCACCTGTTGGGCAGGCCTGTTATAGGGCATTTGCACAGAATTTAGAAATGTAGCTTGAACTTTCTCAGTGTGGTATTTCTACAGAGTTGTTTTCATGTTTGTAATCATTTCTGAGGAGGCAAAGGAGAAAGAAAAAACAGCAGCTGGATTATAACTCTACCTCAGAAATCTGGATTAACTGACTATTCTAGCTATTATTTCATGTCCCTTGATGTGTTTGCTTTATTTATTATGTATTTATTTATTATTTGTACTTATTGACCACCCGATTTTCCCATAGGGAAGTTTGGGCGGTGTACAACATGTCACCAAACAGCAACTGCCCAACTACAACCCAGTACAGTGATATATCATGGTACATTGCAATGCAACATGAAATTTCAAAATACAAACAAGCAAATTTTAGTCATTTCTCCTTCATTATCAAATATTACTTCTACCAGGACAAACCCTTCCCTTGGGTAGGCAACCTGAGAAAGAAAAACTATATACAAACATGTTGTGTGCATATTTTCTAAAGATGTCGCCCCCCCCCCAGGTTACCTTGCCTGTTTCTGGAATGGCAACTTTTGGGCATCCCAGTGGGAAACAATTTACCTGCATTGTCCTAGCCATTCAGTTGCAACAGCATGAATTCAGAATGGGAAGGATGTTGAATGCCACAACTAGCCTGCAAGATCAGAGAGTTTTATGCATTCACATCATTCTACCTTCTGTCCCGCCACACTAGCTTGGCTGTGGCACACAGGAGTGACATAATAAAGAAAAGATCTAGCTGAGAAAATATTTGTTCAGAGGCACGGCAGGGTGAGTTCAATGGAAGCCAAACCAAGCAAAATAAGGCGTAGATTTATTTCTGAAGTGCTAGCACTTAAACTGACGAACAAAAAGCATTGGGATGATGGTAGGCTTCCGTGATGGAGAATAGGTCAGATATGTTTTGACAGAAGCTGAGGTTCATGCTAACTGTTATATGAATCAACGTTAATGAAGTGAACTGACAGAGCAGTGATTGTCAAATTGGACAAGCAGCTGGTTTCCCAATCTCTGAAGCAGATTTTACAGCTCAACTGCCATTGCTTTTTCCCCCTGAAAGGGCTGGGGTGTGAAATTGACGGTGGGAGAGGGAAACAGAAGAGGAAGAAAGGGGATAAAGAAGACAATGTATTTGGAAAAACATAGGGATGATCTGGACATTACCCTTTCAAGACTGATTATGTTTTATGCTGAATATTCATGCTATCTGATATTGTGCTAAGTTTATTTCAAAGCTACTTTCAGATTCTATCTATCTATCTATCTATCTATCTATCTATCTATCTATCTATCTATCTATCTATCTATCTATCTATCTATCTATCTATCTATCTATTCAGTCCCATTAATGTGAAGCACTGTTCTGGGCAGTGTACATATACAACCAAACAGAAAATAACAACATAAGGGAATTGTATAATAGACAAAAAAGGACAAACAAGCACAATAAGATGGCAGCAGGACAAGAGGCAAACATTCAAATCAGGCTGCGTGTGAAGACCTCTCAAAATAGAGAGGTCTTCAGCATCTTAAAAGCAGGGAGGGAACTCGACCCAGAGGTGATTGCAGAAAAAGGATGCTACTAGAGATGGGCACGAATAAAAAAAAAGGTGTTTCGCTTGAGAGGTCCATTTCATTTTGTTTCTGTTTTTCATGAATTTTGGGGAAAAATCATTTTGGTTTTTTGTTTTTCGTTTCTACCCGTTTTTTGCGTGATTTTTAAAGCATTTCCCTGTGGGGGCATCCCCCAACACCCCAGACCAGAGGGAAAACACTAAAAAAAAATGATGCTGGCAGAGACACAGTATAGACTAGGTACGCAGGAGGCTGCAAAAGCAGCGGCGGGTGTTGCCCAGGGTGCAAGGCAGCCGCAGAGTGACTGCACTGCAGGGCAGGGTAGGGTACTCACTGAGAGGTATGCAGTTCCACACATGCACACAGGGAGGCTGCAGGACTGAAGCTAGAGTCGCAGAGACAGCAATCCCACCCTAACTCCCACCAGAGACTGCAAGGAGGACGGGGGCTGCCAGAGCTTTCTATGCCCTCTGTGGCTGCCAGACCTGCCCAGTCTGCAACCTGGGCATGCTATTGGTTGAACATGATCCCATCACATGGCTTGCCTCCATGTGGCTGGAGTGGCGACATCCATTTTGTCATCCTTAAAGGGAAAAGAAAAATACATCGCGATCGGAGAAGAAAAAAACAAACGTTTTAAGGACCCCAACCCCCTGGTAGGTAATAATTTCAAATAATTATCACATTACCTCTGCATTTTTATGGATGTTCAGGGCATTTTAATACCCAAGAAATCAATATTAGGCATCTGGGAGCCATTTTGGGTCAATGTCCCCTAACTCCCCTTAAAGGAAAAAAATACAGCGATCTGAGAAAAGACATAAATGCACGTTTTAAGGACCCCAACCCCCCCTGGTAGGTATTATCAGAAAGTATAAATAATTATCGCTGCGTTTTTATGGATGTCCAGGGCATTTTTTAACATTTAAAACAGCTCATTTATTGTGCGTCACCATTAACAAAAATGAAACGTAACGAACACAATTTTCGTGGTTCTGTTCGTTTCATTCCATTTTCATCACAATTTTCGATTGTCGTTTCGTTACGTAATGAAATGAATAACGAATAATGGAAACGAAAAAATGTTCATTTCGTCCCCATCTCTAGATGCTACTACCAAGAAGGCTCCTCTGCTTGCTGAAGATTTTTCTGGCCTCCTTTGGAGGAGAGCCTGGGAAAATCTTGTGGTGTGAGAAGATGACCTTGGGAAATGAAGCACCAACAAAGTCCTTCCCTTCCTCCACCTTTTCCTTACTTCCTCAGACAGCTGAACCACTCAAGTGCAGAGACAGGATCAAGACTCTCCTCATGTAGCCAATGAGCAGCTAGCTGCCTGGGGAGGCAAAGAAGCCATTGCTGGGCTCATCCCTGAATCTGTGCATTGGCCCTGGAGATGGACCCCAGCCATGCACAAAATCCAGTACAGTGGACCCTTGTATAACAAACAGTTTGTATAACATAAAATTTGTACTACATAAAAAATTCTGGAGATAGGGTAAATTTGCTTAACATAATCGCCTATGGGGCGAATCTGTACAACATAAAAATGGGATCACTCTGCTTTCAATGCATTCCTATGGGAAATTTGTATAAAGGAAAATTTGCTTAACAATTTCATTTGGAATGAATTAATTCCTTTGTACAAGGTACCACTGTATGTGGACAGGCAGCCGGGATGGAGGTAGGGGACGGGGATCTAAAGCACCTATGTTACCACGGTCATGCTTCATATGAATATGTATGAAGCATGAAGTGCTCAAGTCTAGTGAACATCAAGACTTTGATCTCAATCCAGGAGGCAACATGTAGCCATATCAGGTGTGCTAGGACTGGGAAGATTTGGTTGAATTTATGCACCATCAGCCTGGTGGCCAAATTCTAACCACTGCTTTGGAAAAAGCTACCCAGTGACAAATAATGTTTTCTCTAAATAGTCAACTTCAGTAATTATAGACTATGCAGATCAGCTGATTTAGTAGCCAGTGTTTTTGGTGTAACTTTTATCCATCTCTCTCTGTTTTGAGATAGCAAAACAGTGGTAATATGGGGTGATTTGAGTGTACATGTTTTAAGAAGTTCAACCTAATATTTTATTATTAGTACCAGATAAGAAAGAATGTAATTGCTTTTCTGTAATTACAGAAAAATCATTATCCAGATCATCCATCCGCTTACTGATTGGAAATGCTATGTATCTTTCAATTACTTAATATCATTGCATTTGTGTTTCCATTACTGCAGATAAATTTAATGTCCCCCAAGATACATACACAAATGATGCTGCCCTATAATTGAAAAAAATCCAAAAACCTAGTTGGTCACTTTAATGATTTCAAAGGATTTCTGTTAAATTGCAGCCAAATGACTAATTATTAAATCCATTCCCCATCCACCACTAACATGCAACTAATGGGCCTATTTCAGAATGACTTATACATATCAAGATCAAGGTTAAACTGTGCTATCTTTATTGAATAAAGAGTCCTTCAGCCAATGCTTATAAAATTGGGGAGAGGGGAGAGATTAAATAAACTTCATTGAAGGAACAAAATCTGCACAGCACCATTTCATGGAAAACATTTGTTTAATAAACCATAGGCAGTGGTTGTTCCTTTGTCTCTGCTAGCCTTGAGGAAGATGGTTCCAGAAGTTATCACCTTCAGCTTAATGAAAAACAGTTGCAATTTACCACCAGAACAAGGTTTGGTGGGGATGAGGAGCCATCACAACATGGACAAATTCAAGATCATAAAAGGGAAAGGTGGTGGTGGAATACATCAGTTTCCAGAATCTCACAGTCATCTTTTTAGTCTAAGAAAGAAAACTTTTCCATCTCTTGTTATAAACATTTGGTGTGAGTGGGTAGATGCTTGACACATACATGCTGGGCTGAGCCAAAGTTAGGATGGTGTGTCAGCTGATTTTGCCCCATTCCTTCCCTTTTCACAATTTCAGTCTTCTGTCCCTCCATTAGTCCTGAAGTGGCTGATTGCTTTCAGAGACCAGACTGGCTGTCTCTGTTGTTTCCCCATTCTCCGCACTGTGTGCTGTGCACATTGTTAGCTTTAGCAGGTCTCATTATAACACATAAGGGTTAAAACAGGCCAGCAGGGATTTGAACGGAAGATATACCCTTATGTACTTTTAAAGGAAAGATGCTATAGGTGAGCACTCTGAGGCTGCTCTCTGCTAATTATGGTTCCTAACTCTGGATGGAGGCTCTGGGGTTAATGCTACAGCAGGGGTCTTCTGTGAGGTTGACCTGTATTACCTCCTCAGGACCTGTCTAACTTTGGATGGCCCATTTCAGCATCTGAAGAGGCGTGGTTTGTGGGTTCTTAATTGGTAAACGTGTACTGTCTCACCTGCTGCATGTGAAGTCTCAAGTGAATTATTATTATTATTATTTAAAGGGACATGCCTGGCTCCTCAGGACCAATTGGCTGCTGGCTGTATTGTGTTTAATCAATATGGCCATATTCCACTGTTTTACATGTCTATCATATCTTTAATCTGGTTTACTGCAAACCTAGCAGCTTGTTCACAGGACAATATTTTGCTGCTGTTATAAGATGCCAAGAAACTTAGAAACCAAAGTATCAGATAACCAGATTCTCACAATACCAGTATATTCTGAACAAATACAAGAAAATTTTACTTTACCACGCAAAGGTCCTGTGGATGATTATGATCACCTTGGAGATGTACGTGCTCTCAGTTGGCTTGGAAGAAATGTACAATACACTTAAAGTGTGAGAATTTTAAAAGGTAATGTGTGCTGGGCTTGCCTCTCCGGATTATTGCTTATGCATCTCTCATTGTTTGATAGGGTACTCAACCAGTAGCATTCTCAAATTTTAGAGTCTGAGCTGAAGACCAGAGGGTAGGGATGAACCCTACCACTGTCATGGAGTGGAGCAGGCAAAGGTTGGGAGAAAGCCCAGCACAGTTTTTTGCTAGTTGATTCTCAGAAAAGGAATTGGATAAGCTACCCAAGAATCCAGGTAGCAAATCAGATATTGGGAGGAGCCCCCCTCCTCCATGTTCTAGCTACAAAGAAGGAGTCAAGATGTGCCTAGCAGCTGGTGTTCCAACAAGGCTCATTTGGTGTGAGTGGGTAGATGCTTACCTAGATCAGATGTGCTGTGTGGAATGTGAGGAGCATTGCTTCTGGGATTGCCAGACTGCAAGAAGTGTTGTTGACCTACGTTCATTCGTTCGTTCGTTCATTCATTAATTTCTATGTCACCTTCTCCCCCAAGGACCCAAAGTGGCCACCTTGGCTAACAATTCCCAGAAACTTCATCTGATATCCTGAGGCCTTGCAAACCTGTTAAGCTTGATCAGCTGCTTACATTCTGTCTGCTTCTTACAGAAAGAACTAAACAGTTTGTCTTTCCAAAAACAGTGGAATAAAGAGGGTTGCCCAGAATAACTGACTGTACAATAGACCTTGGTGTTGAACAAAATACATTATGTGAAATCCTGCACCACACAGAAACATGTGGACCCCATTTAACACAATGGATCGTTTAATATTAACGTTTTTAAAAATATCATGGCCTGTTTGTACATCGCTAGAGGATATTTTCTTTTATTTTCTTCTTGCTCTATTAATAGTGGAATTTGAAATAATCTAATGCAGACCTTTGTGGAGAAAGCCAGTTGGTGTATCCTAATATCTAAAACAACAACAGTTCCTTTAGAAGTGCGTAAGTTGATAGTGACATTTTCATGCATGTTTGCTGTGCAGCCAAAGGGAGAATTCACAAATATTCCAGAGCCTAGAGACTTTCAGACATTCTATGTTCTGCTTCTGCATCCATAATTCCCACTTCAGCTGTGAAGCTTCCTTTCTCATGTTCACCCTTTTACTTAGGCTTCCTGGAAACACTGTGCCACCTCTTCAGATCTGCAAGGTTGTTCTCTTGCCACCAGACTGTGTCTATGGAATGGGGGAGGTTGGCAGGAAATACTTGTCCCTCAGTTATTTACTGTCCTACAAATAGTCACCATATTATTTTGCTTATGGACCCTTGTCTTCATAGTATGTGCAGAGGCTTGCAACACTAGAACTCGGAAAGAAATAAAAATTAACTAAGAAAATGCTTTTCTCTCTCTAAGCACATAATCACTGCTCCCCCTGTTTTCCCCACCCCACCTCATATAATATATTTTAGATCCCTGGCAATGATGACGAGGCCCCCTTCCCACAGGCTTTTCATGTCTTGTTGTCACAATTAGAGATGGGCACGACCAGAAAATTATTTTTTTCGACTGGTGCTGTAGGGGATTCATTTAATTTCATTTTGTTTCGTAGGCAACAATGTTTTCGAAATTGTTTTTATTTACGATACAAAATGAAACACGGGGGGGGGGGTTTGAAGCGGAATGAAATGAAACACAATTTTTCCATTCTGTGCCCATCCCTAATCTGGACTCATGCATCTTCACCCATCCCACCCATGCACAGATCATCCTGTTCAATCACTTTAAATAGCTAATCATTTCTAGAACCTTCCTGACCTTGCTATTTCATGGTGTTTGGCATTTGTGTGTAATTATATATGTAAACATTATTTCTTTTTTATTACTTTCCAGATTTAGGGCCTTTCAGTTAATCTAAATTATTTCTTCTTCCCGTATTAAGATATAAGATAAACAGAAGTACTCAATTTAACTTTCCTATTTGATTTATTATGATTCTTATCCTTGTTCTGAATCACCATTTCTTTCCCTTCCCTTCCTTCTCTCCTTTTCAGACTCGAAACTTTCACTGTCTCTCCACTGCTTGTTCATAGTGAAGGCTCTCTTGGCCTATAGTTATTTTCACTGTTCATCTTTTAACTTCTTTTCTTTGTGCTTCTTCTTGTTCTGTGCCTTTTTAAAAAACATAGAGATTCTAGAACTGTATAAAAAAGACAATTGTATTCTTTCCCCCTCTCCAAGGATATTTGGCTGTACCAGAGGGAGAAATTCCTCTTGGGGAAAATTAATTTTTAATTTAAAATTTCTCATGAAATGGTTTACTGTTCCCTTGTGAGTCCAGACATTTGTACAGCAGTTACTGGCAAAGGAGGAAGAAAACTCAGTTTGTTTCTTATAAACTGTTTACTTGGGTCTGAATGTAGTTAATTGATTAATCATAATAATATCTGAAATGGCTCATTTTAAAAAACCCCAAGAGCATTACATTTCAATAAAATTTGAGAGCCTGAAGGCACAGAACATGAAGAGAAGCTTCCAAATTTGGTCAGTTATTGTGAGAAGACACAGGAGATTGCAAAATTTTCTGGAATTTTTGATTTTTTTGTTTTATACTAAAAGGGAGAATGGAGCAGTGAATTATTCTGGTGGAAAGGAAAGGAATTATTAATGATACGTGGGGCTAGTTATAGAGACAAATTGAAGGGATTAAGCAGGCCTATGAGATGATTGAAATACAAGGTGAGAGCAAGTGGTCTGGGGGTCATGAACTCCCTTGTGTTGAGGGCATGTTTGTATATGTGCACATGAGAGAAAGGAAGAGTGGTCCAAACAAAAGGGGGAGAAATGCATGGAGTGCATGACTCTTATCTGTGGAGAATGCAGGATGAAAAGGAATGGCTCAGGAATATCCAGATCTTCAGACAAATTGAAATGGGGGGGGTAGCTAATGGGAGAACAAATGATAAAAAAGTCAGATCCACAACAAATATAGAGACCAGAAATAGTGAAACTTAGCCAAACAGTGGTCATGACCTATAAAACTCAATCTGCTTGAATCCAAGTCATCTGAATCACGTTATCATCTCACATGCACCTTCCTGACATTTAAGATATTCTTGTCTTTGTCCCACTGCCCTCCCAGGCTCATTTGGCAAGGACATGAAAGAAGGGCTTTTAAAAAGATTTTTTAAAACAGGGTGCACGGTGAATCAAGCACCTCTCAGCTGGTGGGGGGAAAGCCCCGGCGTTGGGGACTTAAAAAATATTTTTTTTTTAAAAAGGATTGAAAAAAAATGGGTGTGCAGGGAAGCAAGCGTTTCTCAGCTGTGAAAAAAAGAAAGCCCTGGGGAAAATAAAATAAAATAAAATTAAAAAGTGACAACCCAGCCTGGGAATGGCACAGAAACAAAAAGTTTTAAAAAGTAAAAAAAAAAAAAAATCAAAATGAAAGAAAATACAAAACTTTTTTAAAAAATCATTTCATATTAATGAAACAAAATGCGGGAAGAAAAGAATAACGAAACAAAACATCATTTTGGTGTTTTGTGTCCATGTCTAATTTAATATGTAAGACAAAAAAGCTAAGAAAAAACCTTGCTGTTAGAATTCTGAAGTTTCTATAGTTAAGGATTTTCCTTCTCCAATGACATGTTACCTGTAATACGTGGCTTGGCTCTCATTCTGTACTAACTGATCATGGCTCACCTTAGACAAACAGGTAAACTTGTTACTTATTGTTAATATTATGCATTCCATGGCAGAGCTCTCTCTATCCCCCATGGAATTAAAAGATTTCCTAGGGAGGAGGAATAATGCTAAATCAATCTGTCTTTTGCATAGTGCATGTCCTAACACAGAAAAAAGAGGAGAAAAGAGAGACTGAGAAAGAAAGTGAGGGAGAGAGAACAAATATATTTGTTTAACAAATTCATATATCATTTGGATGAAGAGTTAGAATTCTCTTTGCTACACAATAGAAGTACACAGATCCAGAGAGGAGGAGAGTTTCAGGTTTCCCCAAACAGTCTACCCCTTTCTAATGACCTGGCACTTATAGACTCAATAATTCACTTTATAAAGTTAGCAGCAGAATGAATAAAATGTTTCATTACAATTGTGAATAGAGATGGGCACGAAACGAACAATTTTTTGTTTCTGTTTTCATTTTTTCATTTCTTTACACAATGAAATGACAAACAAATTTTGTCTCCAAAATGAAACGAAATGAACAGAAACACCGGAAATTTTGTCATGCATTTTGTTTTCGTTACTGCAATACAGTGAACTGCTTTAAATGCTAAAAAAATCACAAAAAATTGAAATAAATGGTAACAAAACTGTAACGAAATGAATGAAAACGAAAATGAATTTTTGCAAAAATTCACAAAAACAGAAACGAACCAAAACGGACCCTCCAAACGACAAACGACAAATGAAACGTCATTTTTTGATTCGTGCCCATATCTAATTGTGAACTAAGGAAAAGCAAACTAAACAAACTGCTAGCTGATTTGCAGCAGATGAAAGAGATGGGAAAAACACTCAGCAGAGGCAGGTCTCTCCTTGAATTTAGAATCAGAAAAGAACAGTTGGTTAGTGGTTGATTGATTGACATTCACCCTAGCCCAGTCACTAAAACCACAAGTAACATACAACATTGTAAAAATGCCAACAAATTCTGTAAAATTAAGCATGCATCTGCTGGCTGTGAAGACTGAAGATCGGGGAACATCAGATAACCTTGGTGATATAGAGCAGACTGTAGTGTTTTCTCTCTTTTTAACTGAACATGTATTTCATGATTTCTATGATGTTCTCTCTAAAAGCTCCCTTTCAGCAAGATGCAGGCAGGTGAATGGGGGAGCCATCATTCATCATTACATGAAGAAGGCCAAAAGTCAAGCGATTTAGAAATAAATCCCCAATGGCAGCCGATTAGTCATTACATTTTGTACTTGTCCGTACACCTGTTGTTAAGTGGATGTTTTGGTGCTCTGCCTCCCTAAAGGGCTAGGCGAACTTTATGAAATACAATGACAAACAGAGCCGTGCCACAGCTCTTGTTACAAAATATGCCTTTGATGGCAGTTAATCAAAGGATGCCAGGAGCTCAACAATGCCATCAATAAATAGAATGGGGCTGAACCTCTGCAGCTATTGTCTCAGCTATAAATCTTGTGATTTTTTTTTCTATTCAACACCACCACTTACAAATTTAGTGTGTGCTCCCTGAGTGGTACAAAGAATAGGATATGCTTAGTGATCTCATTTCTGAGTTCACAAACACACACTCGGGATTTTTGTTGTTTGAAATATATTACAGTTGGGATTGATATCACATCTAACATGCATACACAATTGAAGGGTCCTTAAGAAGAAGCTTTTGTCTTTGCTTCTAACAAGCTAGTTTCTTATCCATTTATCAGTAGGGAAGAAAGAATTTGCACACACAATTCTCAATTTAGCAATAATTGACAATATAAATGTCATCAACATCAACATGTGAATGCATTTTTAATTACGTAGGTCTCTGAAGTATTACAGCTGTGGCTAAAAGGGGAAACTGCAGGTAGAAGGCTGGGAACTGGTGGTGGTATCTCTTTAAATTCACTTTTAACCAGTACATCTTTCAGAATCTGTATTCCCTCTTTAAACCCTTCAAGTTCTTCTAAGGTGTGCTGATGTCTTTTTATGCATTTTGTCAGTTGGTTTGTACTACAGTATGTCTACGAATCCTAAGCCATATATTTCTATTACAGAAGGATATTTAATATGTAATTTTGTAATTTTAATTTTGTTTTGCTCAGCTCCTGAAGAAGGCCCCGCTGAAACGCATCGAGCCAGAGCATTTTAAGGATGATTTAAGAGAGAATAAAGGTCTTTTCTACTTTTATACATCCTGAGACTCTATCTCCCATTCGTATTTTGACTTCTGTGGATCAACCAGTTCCTTTGCTTTGCATCAGTATATGTATACACAAACAGAACACAAGGAGACACAGAGTTTTGATTTATATGTAGCTTTCTTTGTCTAAAGCTCTGTAACCCATTGAAACAGCAGTGACTTCAGATGTATAACCCACTCCACCCCAGATACTATTGAAATCACTATTTAAAAAAACAAAAACAAAAAACTAATAGACCATGTAGACATTTAAAGGATTTCTTCCCCAAATCTTGGTTGATAGTGCAGTACTATATAATCTGCTCTTTCTCGAAAGAGAAAGTGTTGTCAATATTTGAAGAAAGGTGCACAAAAAAATTGTACTGAAAATTAAAGTGCAACCATCCACTGTCTAGCAAGCCTGAGAACAAGGTCATTATATGATAATTTTCCACTGAAGAGTTTCATTCATGTCTGCCAGTTTAGTGTGGAAGGAAACTACGGGTTGAATTGAAAGTATCTTAGAATGAACAGAGTTATTTATGTTGGATATTAAAATATGAAATTGCTGGGGGGTTGGTTGGTTAAAAACATATTTGACACTTCCCAGCCCTCCCTCCTCCCATGGGTACCCACACAGAGTCAGTGTCTCAGCTTCTCTGTCCTGCCTTCTTTGGAATGCTTCCTCTGAGTGGGTACTTACCAGAAGAGGCAGGGATGAAAAGTGCCAAGCACCTGGTTAGCTAAAAAATAAGCTAGCAAAAACTACCAAACTGGGTGTTTGTATCCATTTTTATTCACTATGATTGTTGGTTATCAATTGCTTTAATTCTGGATTTACTCCTTTATTGGAGTAAATTTTAACTGTGATGAACCCAGGGTTATGACCAGGAAGAGGACAGAAATAAACAACCCAGTGTCCACCAAATGAATTGTTAGGAATAAATACATGCTATGAAAGTCTACAGGCTTTCTGCCCACCCACCCAATCCGGAAATAAAGAGGCAAGTGACATTTGATGGGTTGAAATTGGGTCACAATTTATTGAATGAAATAACTGTATTTAACTATTTGAATCCTCAAAACAAGGCCAGAAAAGTGCAAGTGGCCAAGTTCTATTCCTGATTATAATTAGCAAGATGCTTCTCCCTTGATCAGCGTGCTGCCAAAAATATAATGGTCTGAGCAGCCCTCATCTATCACTCAGGGACAAAATATTATACTCGGGCCTACTCATCTAATCTTCAACAATTCCTCCAATCCTAATTATAATTGAGGGGTGCTGGACTAACCATCTTATTCCTAAATACCTTTAGTCTAACTTTGATTACCAATTGTGACCAGAATTAAACAATGCCCCCTAAAACCCCATAAAAATGAGATGGGTGAATACTCACCATCACTCCTGGCCAATCTGTGTGAAAGTCAAAAATTCCCATCCGGCCTTTACGCAACTGGCTAATATCATTCTTCTCTTAGGGTAAGCGGGCACAAAGGCAACCAACAGGGAAGAAGCTGCACTGGAGAAGATGAACCTATTTA
This sequence comes from Phrynocephalus guinanensis, assembly GCA_037367245.1. Classification (NCBI taxonomy): domain Eukaryota; kingdom Metazoa; phylum Chordata; class Lepidosauria; order Squamata; family Agamidae; genus Phrynocephalus; species Phrynocephalus guinanensis. The sequence goes on along the minus strand of CM074741.1, from coordinate 40,152,166 downwards.
ACATCTCTGGTGCTTGTTGCATCACGTGGCCCCTTCCAACAGTATCACTGGCCAGACGTGTGGGCAAAGCGCCCCCCCCTCAGCACTTCAGCCTTTTGGAGCCTCCCTTGAGTTCCCTGAAGCCTCTTCCTTGGGTTAGGTGGATGAAGAAGGAAACAGAACATTTCAAAAAAATAAAATAAACCAGTGATTTTTGCCCTTAGGTCTGCAGTTTAGACTCAGACTGAAACTGAAGACAGCTCCGATCATGAAAATGACAAAGAAAGAAGCTGCCCTGAATCTGACAGGAATTAATTTTTGATTGGATAAATGTATAAAACATGTGTAACAATCAGATCTGTCACTAGAAAATGTTGCAGGTATCAGATTATATGTAGAAATGCACCTTGAGAGAGAGAAAATTATGGGTTACGGCCACCTTCAAATTAGATCTTTCTCTTGCCTTAAGGAAAATGTCCAGGTTTCTTAGCAGGGAAAGAGTAGAATTAAAGAGCAGTCTCTTTATACTAGCAAAGCCAGGGATTAATTTAGCGTGATGTGCTAAGTCAAAAAGGCAATTGAGGCCAAAGAGAATTATTACCTGGAGCCTAGGGAAAATGAAATGTCTTCCTTTAGATGATGGAGAATCTTCCTCTTCTGGTGATACAATCCACCCCCAAATTGGTAATTGTGTTGCTTTTACAAAAGAAAATTTTTAAAATGTTCGGCTCCGCAGCACGACTGCGCTCCGCGGAAGCTGCTTTGCCCCCCCCCACAGCCGGAAGCCTCACGAGACCTATCTCTCGCGAGAGGCAACGGGAACAAAGCCCTTATGAGGGCTTGGAGAGGTTTCCCGGCCTCTCTTTCGTCGGCGGCTTTCCCCACCCAACCGCCTCTTTCATGCAGTAGTATGAGTTCATCTGGTTGCTTCAGGGCCAGATAGGAATTTTTGACCTGGGGGCAAGATTGGCTCATAGCACTCGGGGATTTTTCACCTATCCCATAATACTGCGGCGTGGTGGGCTTTCCCATCAGAAGTTGGAATTGGCCACATGGGGCAGTAGTGCAGAGCACAGAGAGGCAGTAGGTGAGTCTGGTCTCAATTTCCCTGTAGGATCGTCCAGCCTCGCGGCATTGCGGATCTGAGGTCACAACGCTGGGGGGGGGGGATGTACCTGGAGGGCCCATCAGGCGGGCAGGCACAAGTGACGAGCCTGGGCTGCCCAGCTGGGGAAAGGGGACTTGCTGGCCAAGGCCGCCCTGTCCTCTGACAGGGCAACCTTGGGGCTATTGACTCGCCCGAATACGCTGCCAGTTGGGGGTGTCCTGGGGGACCCCAAAGTAACAACTTGCAACCTGCACTACAGCAGGCCCCCTGTTTAAAATTCTGGTTATGGTTGAAGTTATTAATAAAGTGTGGCCCAGAGTGGTACCCAAAACCTTTGTCTCGCATGGTTGTTCCGGTGTGGGGGGCAATGGTAATTGTGATAGTCCATGAGATGGGAAAATGTCCAAAAACCACAAGTGGCTTTATTGGGGATGGGCTGGGGGGAAGCAAAATGTTGCACAGGTGTTTTGATGATTTTTGCTGCTCCTGCTGCTTTTCATGATATATTTTAAATTTTAATTTGCACATAATTATTTGTGTTGTGATTAAGTACAAGGAAGGATGACAGTACAAAGAGACTTTGTGGTGAATTTTAATTTTATGACTTCCAATCATGTTAAGTTAAATAAGTGGGAGATTCAGTTATGATAATTGGATAGATAAAAAGGAAGAGTCTGAACTACCTAGGATGAATTATTCCATAATATATAATTTAGTTTTCATGGCATATACCATGGGCAGGACATCCTTAAATTCTGTATCTGCTAATGATGGATAGGCCTCAACCTATCCATCATTAACAGAATGAAAGTCCCTGTCATAGTAACATGGTTGTCCACTGCAGGTGTCACATGGGAGATGATCTCCATCAGGAAAATATAACTTCCATTTGCCCAACGATGCCCACCATTTGTGTTATCATTTCTTGGACAAGCAGTTGACATCACAGGATCCTGGTCTAAGGATGTGTCCCACATAGCCCAGTTATATCAGCTCAATACTGCTTTAACAGCCATAGTGCTATCCTGTGGGAGTTTAGAATTTATAGTTTGGTGAGGTAGATAGAATTATTTGCTAGGGAGCTCAGGAGCAATCACCTGTGGTTCTCAACCTTAAGCAACCTACGTGTTCTTAGACTGTAGTTCCTCAAAATCTTCATCAGCAGGTGTGCTACCTGGGGTTTCTGGGAGTTGCAGTCCAACAATATTTTGGATGAATTTCCAAAACATCCTTGACAGATTAGAGTGCTGAGCCGAAGCTAATGGAATGGGTGTCAACAGAGAGAAATGTAGGGTCCTGCATCTAGGTTAAAAAGAAATGAATTGCACAGATATAGGATGGCTGGAAAATAGTACATGTGAAAGGGATCTGGGAGACTGGTTGGACCACAAATTTAACATGAGTCAGCAGTGTGATGTGGCGGCCAAGAAAGCCAATGTGATTCTTGGTTACATCAACAGAAGCATTGCCCCCCCACGCCGGAATAACCACGCGAGACAGGTGTTTTGGGTACCACTCCGGGCCACACTTTATTAACAACTTCAACATTAACAGAACTTCCAACCTGGGGCCTGCTGTAGTGCGGGTGCAAGTTGTTACATGGGGGTCTCCCCGGACCCCCTCCAGCTGACGGCGTATTGGGCGAGTCGATAGCCCCGAGGTCGCCCTGTCAGAGAGCAGGGCGTTCCCGGGCCGCAGGCCCCCTTTCCCCAGCCGGGCAACCCAGGCTCGCCATTTGTGCCTGCCTGCCCGCTGGGCCCTCCAGGTTCATCCACCCCTCCTGGCGTTGTGACCTCAGGTCCGGAACACCGTGAGGCTGGGCGATCCCACAGGGAAATTGAGACCAGACTCACCAACTGCCCTTCCGTGTTCCGCACTACCGCCACGGTAGAGGCCTGGCCTTGCCATGGCCCCTACCACCCCATCAGACCGACAATACCCCCAGCAGGCCCCGCTTTAGATCCTGCAAGAATAGCTCCATCCCTCGGTCCGAGAGGTGCACGCCGTCCTCCCGGTACAACTCGGCCATTGCCGCCGGAATTCTAGGGTGGCCCACCACTGTACCCAAGCTTTGCGTCACTGCTCGACACACATCCCGGTTAACCTCCCTACGTACTTTATTCAATACCTGCGCTGCGCACTGCGCCCTCCACTGGCGCCGTGGCACGATAGTGGACCAAATCAACTTTGCCTCTGGGGCGGCTTCCTTCCATGCCGTGAGGTCCCGCACAATATCCTGTGCAAGAGATCTACCGGTCTGGAATCCGATGTCGTTGCCCCCCAAATGAACCAGTAATACATCTGGTGGTCGCCCCGCAGTTGCCAACCGGGCAAGCCGCTCAAACTGGCACCACCGCATGCCTCGTAGGCCCCTCCATTCAATGACCGCCCGCCCCCCCCCATCCCCAAGTTGACCCCCCAGGCCGTTCTGACCGCATACTTCTCCGCCCAGTAAATATAACTGTGTCCCAGGATTAGGATGCGACTCCTCGGGCAGCCCAACCCGGGTCCTGTAAGGAAATAAAACCAAACTGTCAACACTTGGGTAGAGGGCTGACGTAGGTCTTATAACAGGCAGATGCCCACCGCCCCAAAGACTTTATCCTCTGCGGCTCGTAACCCAGAGCCGCCGCCGTGGAAGCTGCCCCTATTCTAAACGAATGGGTGCCGAACTTCATACCCTTTAATCCCAGTTTGTCCAGTGCCCTCTGTGACAAGGCCCAAAACTGGAATTTGGTCAGGGGATCCCCCGTCTCGTGGCTAAAGAGGTAGCCCTCTCCGTCCCCTCGTAGGGCCACATAAGCCTCCATGGCTCGCACCGGGCATACCTCCTCCACCGAGCACGGTCCCAAGATGACTCTCTGCCCCCTAGCGCCCTGGTCTGTCTTCGACTTACGCAGCATGAACACCGCCTTACCGTCTTGAAGGTGGAAATCCGCCCGGAGGAAAGCCGTCGAGGAAGAGTCCCTTCTCCCGGCGGCGACTAGCTCACTCACCCGGAACGCTCCGAAGAAAGCCACCAGGGCCGCCGCCTTCATCAGGGCAGCCTCGTAATCATCTCTGCAGAGCTGGGCCCACTGCTTGGACATACGGGCTAGAATATTTGGTGTCAAGGGAAAATGACGATCCTCCACCCGGCCTCTACTCTTACTCCACCCCTCCAACATTTTCCGCACCCGAAAATCATGTGTCGAATCGTGGCAACCTATGGATTTGGCGTGGAATGCCAGGGCGGCAAGACGGCCCTGCATTGTGCCCGGCGTCAGGCCCTTCCTATGCAGGAATACTAGGTATTGGCGTATATGATCAACTGGGGCGGGCCATGCCGGGGGAATCTCCATCAGTTCCCGGAATGCACCGAAGTCTCTGACCGCCGCCTCGTATGCCTGCCGGGTTCTCGGCGCGAGGGCCAACTCGAGGGCCCCATCAGCCTCCTCCCGCCAATCCGCCATACCTCTTCTGGCAGCTGCTCCGGCAGTTCGGCCGCCTCCGGCGCCAATGCCCTGAAGCGCTCGAGTTGCTGGTGGGAGAGAGCATCGGCAATGGCGTTATCCAACCCCGGCACATGGCGAGCGCGCACCACGATGTTATATTGGAGCGCGCGCAACGCCATGGCCCGGACCAGCCCCATCACCCTCTCTGACCTGGATGTTAAGTCGTTGATGGTGTATACGACGGCCATATTGTCGCACCAGAAGCGGACTGTGGAGTTGGCCCAGTCCTGTGACCAGATCCACAGTGCGCCGACTATGGGGAACAATTCTAAGAATGTCAAGTCCCTGGTGATGCCTGCGGTCACCCACCCCGGCGGCCAGGTGCCCCAGCACCACTTACCTTTCCAGTATATCCCGAAACCCTGGGCCCCCGCGGCGTCAGTCTGTACCTGAAAGTCCGCTCCCAGCCTGAGCTCCTCCCGCCAAAAGGAGACCCCATTAAATCCCTGCAAAAATTCTAGCCACATGCGCAGGTCCTCCCGCATCCCACCGGTGATCTTGGTCCTATGGGCTGACCGCTTGAGTCCCTGCATCGCCTGACAAAAACGCCGGATGAATGGCCTGCCGGGTGCCACCACTTGACATGCGAAATTCAGGTGCCCCACCAGCACCTGCAATTCTCGCAGTGAAACCCTCTTACGTGGGAGCAGTGCTGCCACCCGTGCTGTCAGGTCCCTCAATTTGTCTTCCGGCAACCGGCACGACTGATTCCAGGTGTCTAGTTCCACCCCCAGGAAGGTCATGCAGGTTGCCGGGCCCTCTGTCTTGTCTGCTGCCAAGGGAAGGCCCAGCTCCTTGGCCATGGCCTGGAAGGTTTCCAAGATGAATCCACAAGTGCCCGAACCCCTACGCCCACAAAAAAGAAAGTCGTCAAGGTAGTGGGCTATGCCGCCCATCCCCGTCATACTTCGCAACTGCCACTCAATAAATGAGCTAAACTTTTCAAAAATGGCGCAGGAGATGGAGCAGCCAAATGGCAGCGCCCTATCAAGGTAAAACTTCCCCTGAAACCGAAACCCTAACAAATCGAAATCATCCGGGTGCACTGGGAGGAGCCTGAATGCAGACTGGATGTCGCACTTGGCCATTTCGGCTCCCACCCCACACGCCCGGACCCTAGACACCGCGGCGTCGAAGGAGGTGTACCTCACAGAGCAGAGGTCCGGGGGAATCCCGTCGTTAACCGACTCCCCTTCCGGGTAGGACAGGTGGTGAATGAGCCGGAACTCCCCAGGTGCCTTCTTTGGCACCAGCCCCAGGGGTGACACCCTAAAATTGGGCAATGGGGGGCTCTCAAAGGGGCCCAGGACCCTCCCTTTCGCCACCTCCTTCTGTATCTTTTCTGCCGCCACGTGTTCCATGCCTCTCAATGAACCTAAGTTGGGCGCTGCAAATGCCCTTCTAACACCCGTAAACTGAATCCTAAACCCAATGGCAAAACCTTGCGCCAAAAACTGTGCCCCCTCCCTGTCGGGGTAGGGGTCTAACCAATGCTCCAGCACCTCACGGTTGATTGGGCTGGGGCCCTTTAGCCGAATTGGGGGCTCCTCCCTGCGGGGGCCTCCTCTGTTGCCCCCCGCCTCCAGGCTTACCAAACGCTCCCCTGGCTCTCGGGCAGTGGACCGCCGCATGCTGGGCCCCGCAAACGGAGCATTCATGCTTAAAACGGCATGGGGCGCGATTACAGGACCCCTGTCCATTAAAGTCCCAGCAGACCAGCCGGGGTTGAACCTGCTGGCCCGCTACAGGGCGGGCAGCCGCTGCTGGGGTCGCTTTCCTGATGATGTGCCCACTGTCAAATCTTTCCCCAAAGGCTGGGCGGGAGGGAGTCATGTATTGCAGCCATAAGGGCGGGTACGGTTCATCCCACCTGAGGTGTGGCTGTGTCGCCGCCTTCATACGGAAGCATTCGTCGTAGGTCAACCAGGCATAGCCGGGGAAGTCCACAAACGCCCAGTAGATCATGTCCTGGTATTTTATCAGTGATTGCGCCCTCCATGGGTGGGCGTGCAGGACCATGGACATGTAAATACTGAAGGCAGGCGCCCAGTTAGCCCAGGTGCGCTCCGGCTTGCGCCGAAGGCGTCGCTCCTTATCCTTGGCATCCTCCTTCTCCAGTTCCTTAGAGTCCAACTCCCTGTTGAGGAGGCTGAACAAGTCCACATAATCCCCCCGCCAGATCTTTTCTTTTGTGGCTTGCGCCAGGTGGTCCCCCAGCGGGGATGCGTAATCCGCATAAGGCAGTGCGCTGTACGGCACCCCCGCGTAGACTGGGCCGACCGCCCAGTTATTAGGGTACCCCATGGGCTGGCCCGCCCCCAGGAACCCCCCTGGCTGTAGCGGGAGCTGTCCGGGGCATACTGCGCCCATACCACCGGCTGCCCGCAGCCCCTGCACCCCGGGGCCGGCTAGGCCCGGCGCTACTGGCGACTGCCCCCACCCTCCCCCCGTTAGCATAGCAGGGGCCAGACTCACCTGTTGTCCCTGAAGACTAAGTGCTCCCTGTGGCAGCACCGGGGGAGCTCCTCCTGCCCCTGCCGCATTCTGCCACCCTTGGTTGTGTGGCGTGCAAGGGCTGCCGCCCCACGCTACTGCTCCAATCCCCGAGCCCGGTTGGGCTTCCCCTGTGGGCCCCCAGGGCCAGGTCTCTACCGGTGTAGTGTCCGGTGCACACGCCAACTCACTGTTCCCAGGTGGGAGGGCCATCTGCCCGCTTCCCGGTGGCAGTCCCGGAGGTCCTGCCATCACTGATGCTGTTGCCTCCTCCGCCACCGAAGCCGGGACTGCTGGCCCTGCTGCCGCCCTTCCAGGTACCGCCTCCAGTGCTGGCTGGAATCCATCAGATGCGCGCAGCCCCGCCACCGGCTGCTGTTCTAAAACATCACAACGGTCCATTAGACTCTGCAGTAGCCTTTTGCGCTGCGCCCTCCTGTGGGCTTTGGAAGGCCGCCCCATGGCCCTACTAGTTGTGGCCACGTCCCCGGACTGCTGGGCCCCACTGGCACCCCCCCAAGTCTCTGCTCGGGCCTGTAGTCGGGCCCATATGGGGCAGTCCTCCTCCCCTGAGGAGGAGGTTTCCGGGGATAACTCAGGGGCAGGCCGCTTTGCAGGGTGCTTACCCTTGGCGCCCGGTTTATTCCTACGAGGGGCCATTGTTCCTCCCCCCTCTCCAACTAGGCCACAGTCCTCCCCTGGGCCACCCGCGTTATTATGATCAACCCCCCCTTCCAGGGACAGCCCCACAGCCGCCCCCCCCAAAGCGGGTACCCAATCCCTCGGGCCCCTGGCCTGGCTGGGTGACGGCAAGCGCTTGGCTAGGCCTCGCTCCTCCGCAGGGCCTCCTGCGGTGCTTTGGGCAACCCTCCCCACCGCCAACCCCCAAAGCGGGTACTCAGTCCCTCGGGGTTCCTGGCCGGGCTGGGCGCTGGGCAAGGCCACGTGGCCGTGGGGGCCAGGGCCTAGGCCGCCGCCAAGGTAGGTAGGCCGGCGCGCTGCTCAGACTGCCGCGCGCGCACCGGTGAGGAGAAGGGTAGTCCCTCCCGATAGGCTAGGCCTCCTGCGGCCTGGAACCCCCTCCGAGGCTTCGGTGGCAGGCCCGAAGCCGGGTCGCCCTCCCGCCCAGGTCTGGCCGTCGGTCGTCCCGGTGGGCCGCTTGACCCCACCTCCCCTGCACAGGTCCCTCGCCCCGGCACGCCTCGGCTGGGGATTCTGTCCCCCTCCCCCGGCCGATGGGGACACCCGCCGCGTCGAAGGGCCCCAACACCGACGCCCCGGCCGGCGAGCCACGGTATGCAGCGCTGGGCAAAAGCCCTCCGACGCTGCACACGCCGCAGCCCGTCGGCTTCACCTGCGGGGAAGCGCAGCCGCGCTTCCCCCCGCTGGGCCTCCGCCGTCCGGGTCTCGCCGCGCCGTCCGCCATCCGCGAGCCAGCGGCTCCCCGATACCCGCGGCGTCGGCCGCCGCCTTCCGCTCCCGCGGCTCCGGTCTCGGCTCTCTCTCGCTCCGCGCCTGCTCCGCCACGTGGAAAACATGGCGGCCGCAGGCTACGGAGCGCCGAGGTCCTCCCTGAAAGCCTCGCCGAGAAAGAGGCCGGAATGACCTCGGCAAGCCCTTCTAAGGGCTCGTCTTCCCTCACCTCTCGCGAGAGGTGAGCTCGCGCGGCTTCCGGCTGGGGGGAGGCAAAACGGCTTCCGCTTTGGCGCAGCCGCGCCGCGGAGCCGGACATAGTGTCTAAGTCAAGGGAAGTAATAGTACCACTCTATTCTGCTCTGGTCAGGCCCCACCTGAAGTACTGTATCCAATTTTGCATATCTCAATTTAAAAAGGATGTTGACAACCTTGGACAGGTCCAGAGGAGGGGGACCAGGATGGTTAAAGGTCTGGAAGAAATGTCTCACGAGGAGAGGCTTAGGGAGCTGGGAATGTTTAGCCTGACAAAAAGAAGGCTGAGAGGGGATACGATAGCTATTTTTAAATATTTGAAAGGATGTCATATTGAAGAGGGAACAGGTTTGTTTTCCATGGCTTCAGAGACTAGGATTTGGGGCAATGGTTTCAAACTACAGAAAAAGAGATTCAAATTAAAAATTAGGGAGAACTTATGGCTAGAGCTGTTTGGCAGTGGAATATGCTGCCATGGAGTGTGGTAGGTTCTCCTTCTTTGGAGATTTTGAAGCAGAGGCTGGATGGCCATTTGTCAGGAGTGCTGTGATGGGGGTTCCTGCATGGCAGGGGGTGGGACTTGATGGTCTTTTAGGTCTCTTCCGGCTCTATGATTCTATGATTCATGGGTTCCTGAAGGTTAGGAACTTCTTCCCTGAACTTTAGCACCACACCTTGGTAGACCTACTTCATAGTTAGTGTGCATAGGCTGTAGTGTAATATACCACTGTTTAGCTTTTATAGTTTGTCAAATCCAAAACTGACAGAATAAAAGCTTTAGCTTTTCTATGAAATCTACAATTTGTTGACTTTTGCTTCTTTGGCTGAATACAATAAGGTGTGTGTGGAGAGGGCAGGGTTTGCAGCTGTTGTAAGAACTTGACTCCTTTGAAGTTTCTTCTGCAGCCACAGGCAAACAAGAGTCACTTTTGAGGCTAAATCGAGCATGTTTTTCAGGCGACAGGGACACCTTTAGTCAAAAATTCAAAGGCATTTGTAGCTATGCATACAATTGCACATGGTTCCAGCATAGGCATCCAGTAATCAGGGCTTGATTTTCCATATTTACTTTTAGGAAGAATGTATATAGTTACTGAAAATGAAAAATATTATAAGATTAAGACCTCGAGCAATGTCTGACTACTCATTCATATATATTTGTTCACCTAAAAAGAAATGTTCAAAGCGCTCCATTTAAGTCAATCACTTCCATTGTCTTAAATATTTTTAAATCTATGTTTCAGCCAAGTTACACTTGTATGTTTGCTTAAAATGTGATTGAAATGTTTATGTAGTTCTGTAAATAAACTGTAGCAAAAACAACACCTTTCCAAATGCTGATTTTTTTTTCATATTACTGTATTCACCAGTTCTGCCCCAGATTTCTGATTGTAGGCAGATGGGAGTGGTGAATAATTCTTAACATTTGGCAGGATAAGAATGGAAGATATAAGTAGAAATATGAAAAACGGTTTTATTTTGGTCATATTTCTCCGCTTCCCTTTCCTTTTGAAACTCGATGTCAAGTTGAAAGTTGAAAGTTCTTTTCACTCAGTAATTTAGACATACATTGGTATGAACTTTTCCTGATGCATGCCTTTTTCAAATCCATGCTTTGTGCCCACGTTTACCTTTTAAGGCAAACAGATTCAGAATGCAAGAAGTCAAAATGATGAATAGGATTCTGTGCCAATTATCACACCGGCACAGCTAACTGCTTTCCACCTAGTACTATAATCCTTCCCACTATTTAAAACATGTGAGTGGTGAGCATTTCAAGTAGCACCGTTTCTAAAGGTACCAGTGAAACTACAGTGATCCCCCACCAATTGTGGGGGTTAGGGACCTGACTCGACCCGCGATAATTGAAAATCCACAATATGTGGATGCAGGTTGTGTTGGGCCTTGGGGGTCTAACTGGGTGCTCTTGCACTTGCCCCCAGCCTGTGCTGCTCTGAACGGGCCTGGGAAGGCCCTCACAGGCCCATTCAGAGCAGCCCCGGTCCTGGGGAAAGTATCGGAGGCCTAAAACAAGCCTTTGCCCGTTACCCCAGGGGGTCTTTTTTCATATACTACTGTCCTGCGATATAGCGGGACCGCAGTATATGAACCACAAAAGAGCAGGGGAACCACTGCATTAGCTACTTTCAGGAACATAGGCTAACTCCATAAGGCATTGGTTGAAGACATGATATTTCAGATTCTCAAAAGGTCACTTCTGTTTTCTCAAAATTTGGGCCCCCAATTTGGGGCCCAAAACACTGTACTCAGCATTCAAAGTATTTGGGTGGTTGAAGTTCAGGAGCATAGAGAACATCAAAGATACCCTGGGAGGCTTATTGTGTGACAATGGCTGTCTTTTCCCTTCACTCCTCCTAGTTCTCCTCTTCCACATGAAACAAACTTCCACCAGAAGAAGAACATAGATGCTGTTGGTGTACAGTGTGGTTTAGCTGGGGAATAAGATGACATTCCCTGCCCTAAATTTCTTCCTCATGTTCCTTACAGCCTCTACCGAAAGTCAGGGGACTTTAGTAGCCTAATTTGTTCTCCCACAAACAGCTCTAACTACAGTAGGGGAACTAGCTAACTATCACAATGGGAGAAGTTGGATCTAGTGACCTTTTTGTGGAGAAAGGCCAACACAGAAGATTACTAATTACACTCTCTAACAATTCCATATAGATAGCTTGATTGCTTGCCTTTGTCATTACTAAGGATGGGCACAAATTAAAAAAACAAATTGCAAAATGCATTCAAAAATCACTATAACATCAATTCATATTGATGCCCAACAATTTCCTGTAACTCCCTCAATGAAACTTTATGCCTAGCCAACAAACCTAAAATCAGCTCCCTAAGAGACTTCAACTTCTCTTCCGGCAATCGGCTTCATTGCCCATGAGTATCAAGTTCAATGCCCCAAAACATCACTCTGGGCGTTTATACACGACCCCTAAGCTCCGCCGCAAATGGCTGCAAGCTCCGGACCTTAAAAATGTTTACCCACCAGCTCTGGAGTTTGCAGGCAATTAAGTGCAACCCCGCCCACTTTAGCGCGACCCAGCGCACTTTTCTTGTACCTGCTTTTTGATGGTGAAAAATATTTGATGCGGAGAGTGCCTGAGCTCTGCTTGCTTCTTTCTGTTGTTTCTCTTTTGCCTCCGCCCCTTAAAGAGGAACCAGGAAGTAAACGGAGGTCGGAGCAACCTCCACCGGCACCGGAGGTAAGAATGCATTCCTTTGTCCCTGTCTAAGGCTTTTTTCCCCTCCCTCCCCTCACGCAGACAGAACAAAGAAGTGCGGAGCGGGTGGGGATGGAGGAACAGCAACGAACCCTCAAGATCTCTGGACAGAATTTAAGGGACCAGCGGATCTTAGGGGTCGTGTAAAAAGGCCCTCTGTTACTTGGCCCATCCATTTTTATACCGCTAAAGGGACCTCAAGCTTGTCCATCATGGCCTGAAAATCCCTCAATAAAACCTCGCACTGCTAGGGACCCCAATCTCCCACAAAATAAAAAATCATCTAAGTATTGGACAACCATATACAGCTTAGTTCTGTTTCATCTGCCGCTCTAACAAAGTACTAAAACATGCAAAGGCATCACACGAAATAGAGCATCCCATAGGGAACACCCTATCCATGTAGAACGTGCCATCAAACAAGAAACCCAGTAAACAAAAATTGTCCAGATGAACCGAGAGGTGCCTAAATGTGGACTTGATGACACATTTGGCCATAAGAGCTCCAATGCCACACCTGCGCACCATGCACATCATCTAATCAAATGTGGTGTAACATACACAGCACCATTCCAGTGGGATTCCATCATTAACAAAGTATCCGTTCAGAAAAGACAGGTGGTGAATTAATTGAAATTCATCCTCCATCCCAAGTGGTGACAGCTGAGATGCTGGTACTGGAGGGTCCTGAAACAGACCAAAAAACCCAATCTTTCTTAACCTCCTTTGAAATTTTGCATCTAACCACTTGCTCTATCCAAATAACCAACTTCAAATTCCTAGACAGCATGGACATCTTGGCCCCTAACACCGGAATATGAAACCCACAACTAAAAGCCTGCCACAGATACTCTGCTGCCCCCCTCTCCAGGTATGACTGAAGCCATCTGTCCAAAACAGACACCTTAATTGGGCTGGGTGCCTTTTGGTGTATTTGGTGTATGAAGAGCAGACCAGTGTCTGCCTTCTTGCTCCTTACTGCCAACTGTACCAGTTCGCCCCCTGATACACTGCGCTGCTGGATGGGTCCCGGTGCATTAACTACACTGATGCCAGTAGCTGCAGGGCTTTCAATAACAGCCCCATTTGAATTAAAATCCCAACAGACCAGGCTGGTAGGTTCTCACAGCCAAATGCCACCCCCAGTGAAGTGCTGCGTGTGGAGACTGACTCACATGGTTTACCTGCAAGCACCAAGGGTCCTATGCTTGCACTCATGCCTGCTACCTTGAGACTGCCAGCTGTCACTGCCTGTGGTGTGTCTGCACTGCCCCTCCTGCCCATATCTGCTTCAGCCACCCCTGGCTCCGAACTGTTTGCCTCCACCTCCACTACAGGCACATCACCAGAAGTGACCGACTGCCCGTCTTCTCCCATCCCGGCTGACTCCTGCCCTTCAGTTGCTAATTCAGCTCTGACCATCATCACGCCCGGCCTGTCTGACTTCAAGAAATCAAGGCAGGATATTCTTTTATCAGCCACCCTCTGTAATTCAGCCAATTTCTGAGCCTTTGACTCCCTGCTGGAGTACCTTACACCAGCAGGTGGTGCTCCTTGGGCACTTGCTCTCTCGCTCTCCAATTTATCTAATCTAGCCAAAATAGGCCCAAAATCTGTCCATTCATCCTCGTCCAAGGAAGAATTTGAAATACAAGGCAGGGCAGCTGCCTTTCTTTTGGTAGGCTGTTTACCCTTCAAACTGCCCTGCCCCTTCTTAAGACCCATAATGCCTGAACCTGAAATTAACTCCACAGTTTACAGCAGAAATCCACCCCCCCACCAACTAAGCCAAATAACCCCAGAGGAGTGTGATAGGGTCACTACTGCTCAAAATGGATCCAAATATCCAGGCCCCCCCCCAAAATCACCAGCTCCAACTCCCATGCTTGATGCCCTGGGGAAGGAGGAGTGTACATAAGAACATAAGAACATAAGAAGAGCCATGCTGGATCAGGCCAAAGGCCCATCTAGTCCAGCTTCCTGTATCTCACAATGGCCCCACCAGATATGTTTGGGAGCGCATGAGACTAGATACCTGTCTCCTGATACCACTCCCCTGCATCTGGCCCTTGAAGTACCCCGGTTTTAAGCCTAGTGATTACACATCTCCATCATGGTTTGTAACCTGTGATGGACTTTTCCTCCAGGAATCTGTCCAATCCCCTTTTGAAGGCATCCAGGCCAGATGCCATCACCACATTCTGTGGCAGGGTGTTCCACAGACTAACAACACGCTGGGTGAAAAAAAATATTTTCTTTTGTCTGTTCTCACTCTCCCAGCCCTCATTTTGAGTGGATGTCCTCTAGTTCTGATATTTTGTGAGAGGGAGATGAGCGTCTCTCTATCCACTTTACTCATTTACTTTTGTACTTCTCAATCATATCCCCCCTCAACTGCCTTTTTCCAGACTAAAGAGCCCCAAATGTTTTAGCCTTTCCTCATAAGGGAGGTGCCCCAGCCCAGTAATCATTTTAGTCGCTCTCTTCTGCACCTTTTCCAGTTCCATTATGTCTTTCTCGAGATGCGGTGACCAGAATTGTATACAATACTCCAGGTGCAGCCTTACTATTGTTTTGTATAATGGCATTATATTGTTGGCTGTTTTATTTTCAATCCCCTTTTTGATAATTCCTAGCATGGAATTGGCCTTCTTCACCGCTGTCGCACATTGTGTAGACACCTTCATGGAGCTGTTCACCAACACACCAAGATCTCTTTCCTGATCCATCACGGATAACTCAGAGCCCATGAGTTGTTAGATAAAGTTTTGATTTTTTGCCCCAGTATGAATTACTTTACATTTGGCTACATTAAAACACATTTGCCATTTCGCAGCCCATTCCCCCAGTTTTGAGAGATCCTGCCACACGTTGGGTAGACACCTTCATGGAGCTGTAGTGTAGGTGGTGGTGGTGTGAGGTGCCTGGATGGATAGGACTACCTTGCAGCACAGCCTATATAATGCCTGCTGGGGGATAGGGGTGTTTTGAAAAAAGGGGGGCTTGTATTGCCCCAGTGCAGAAATGGGGGGTGAGTAGCATTGCTGGCTGATGGGAAGCATGGACCTTAGGGGCCCCACCACCCCCTACTAACCTTCCCGAGCTCCTTTCAGACCCGTCCTGCTCTAATGCAGGGATCCTCAATGGGGAAGCCTGTCCCATCGACCTTTCTCCCTCTCCCCCCCCTCTCTCTCTTCTTCATTATATATATATATATATATATATATATATATATATATATATATATATATATATATATATATATATATATATATATATATATATATATATATATATATATATATATATATATATATATATATATATATATATATGTTTTCGTAGATTTTCACGGGTATAGGTATGCATGTTAGGGTGGATTCGGGTTTCTTCCCGTGTAGAAATCTGGTTGTTTTGGCGACGTTTCGACGAGGTCTCACTCGTCATCTTCAGGCTGGTGTTCTGGCTTCTTTCTTCTTGAAGCAAAGCGTGATCTCAGTTGAAGTCCTTCTATAAATACTGCTGGGGGTGTGTGGTTTGCTTGCTCTGTTGCTGATTGTAGGTTCGTTTGTTCTTTTGTGATCTGCTGTGTGGCTGAGGCGATCGTTAAGGGGCTTAACTGCTGGTGGGTTAGATGGCTGTTTAGAGACATCCTGTGTGGGTGAGGTGCTGGATGTGTGTCTATTAGCCTTTTGTTTCTTAACGACCTTGGTGATGGGTGTTTCTGGCAGCATCCTGGGCTTTGGTGGAGTGGGGTCCTGTGTCTTGTGAATTCATTTTGGTCTGGCTGCGTGTCTGTGGTCTCCCAATGTTTTTTTGGCGTGTGTAAGTGTGCTCCATGTGGTGGCTGGAGTGGGGAGTAGCGGTAGATGGTGCAGTCGTGGTTTTGTTATTGGATGGTGGTTTCGTTTCATCTGTGGGAAGGGTCTGGGTTTGTGTTTGGTGTGGATGGAAGGTGGTGGCATCTTGTGTCCTTTTGGACCTGGTGTCAGTCTTTGTGACAGAGGCTCGTCTGTTGACCAGGGCCAGTTTCCAGATGTCAGGCAAGCGGGAGGTGTCATCACGTTTATTCATGTTGTTTGGGTGTTTCTCTATTTCAATGGCTTCCATGATTATTCGACTGTTGAAGTGTTCAGTTTTGGAGATGAGTTTGGTTCTTTTAAAATCAATTTCATGACCTGTTGTTTTTATGTGCTGGAAGAGAGAGGAAGATTTTTCTTCTTTTTTGACTGCGTTCTTGTGTTCTGCGATGCGTGCGCTTATTCTCCTGTTTGTCTGTCCGATGTATGTGGCTGGGCAGACTTTGCATGGTATTTCGTAGACTCCTTGGTTTTCTAGCTCAATCTTGTCTTTGGGGTTTCTTAAAATGTTGGCTATTTTTTGTTCGGTGCAAAAGGCTGTCTTGATATTGTGTTTGTGGAGAATCTTGCTTATTTTGTCTGTGGTGCTTTTGATGTAAGGGAGGAGGGCAGTGCCGTTGTTCTCTTCTGTTTCTTGGTTCTTGGGGGGTGTTTCTTTTTGGATTAGTTTGGTGATGGTGTTTTTTTGGAATCCGTTCGCAATTAAAGCATTCGAGAGAGTGTGTAATTCAGTTTTTAGGTGGTCTTTGTCAGCGAGGCGTTTGGTTCTGGAGATGAGGGTTTTTGCTACGGCGTTGATCTGTGCAGGGTGGTGGTGTGATTGTGCATTTAAGTAGCGGTTTGTATGTGTTTTTTTTTTTCCGTAGATGGTATGTCCTAAGGAGCCGTCGGGTTTTTTGTAGATTAGGACGTCCAGGAAGGGAAGTTGGTTGTTGGCTTCTATTTCCATAGTGAATTGTATTTTGGGGTGTAGGCTGTTGAGATGTGTGAGGAAGTTGTTCAGTTTGTCTTTCCCGTGTGGCCAGATAACAAAGGTGTCGTCAACATATCTGAGCCAGAGTTTGGGTTTATGTTCGGACTTCTGTAACGCGTTGGTTTCAAAGTGTTCCATATATAGGTTTGCGATGACCGGTGAGAGGGGTGATCCCATGGGTGCTCCTTCTATCTGTTTGTATCTTTGTCCATTGTGGATGAAGTATGTGTTGGTTAGGCAGTGGTTGGTCAGATCTAGGATGTGCTTGGGGGGGTTGTATTTGTTGTGGATAGCTGTCAAGGCTTCTTGAATGGGCACTTGTGTGAAGAGCGAAAACAACATCGAAGCTCACGAGTAGGTCATTGGGTTGTAGGTCTTGTTTCTTTATAATTTCTATGAAGTGGAACGAGTTTTGTACGTATGAAGAGATGGATTCTGCATAGGGCTGGAGTTGTTTGGCAAGAAATTTGGCGAGGTTTTGTAGGGGTGAGCCTATGGAGCTGACTATGGGTCTGAGAGGTGTTCCTTCTTTGTGAATCTTGGGGAGGCCGTAGAGCTTAGGGCATCTGGATGATTTCTCTCTGGGGATGATGCTTGGCTTGATTTCTTCACTTAAGGGTGAGGCTTTTATTTTGGCTTTGGTGGTTTTTTCCAGGTAGGTGGTGGGGTCTGTGTTCAAAGGTATGTAAGCAGGGTCTTGTAGTAGGTTGGATAGTTTGGCTTGGTAGTCAGATGTGTTCATCACCACTGTGGCATTGCCTTTGTCTGCTGGGAGAATGATTATGTTGTTGTCTTTCCTCAGGTTGGTGAGGGCTTTTTGTTCTTCTTTGTGTAAATTGCTTCTGGGTGGTTTGCTGGAGCAGAGGATATTGGTGACTTCGAGTCTGATTTTGTTGGCTTCATCTGGGTTGATTTTGGTTAGGCTGGCTTCCACTCCGCATATGATGTTTTCAGTGGGGATGTGTCTGGGGGCGACTGCAAAGTTGAATCCTTTGGACAGGACTTTGGTCTCTGCGATGGTGAGTGTCCTGTCTGATATGTTGTGAACTGTTTGTTTCATGGGCTGCTGTGGGGGGTTGGGCTTCTGGCGTTTTTCCAGTTTGTGGAGTTTGTTGGTGTGTGTGTCTGTCTTGTGGGAGGTCTCTGTTTCAGCTCTCCAGGCGGCGAGTTGCTTGGATTTGTTCCAGAGTGTTGGGTGGATTTTGTTGCTGAGTTTGAGGTGGAGAGTGAGTAGGTCTCTGTTGGTTTGATCTAGTAGGTATCTTTTCTTGTGTAGTTCGTTTCTGATTAGGGCTAGTTCTGTTCTTTTCAGGATCCTTTCGTTGGATGGGGTTTTTGAGTGGAATTTCAGTTGGAAGCTTGTGGGGATCATGCATATATATATATATATATATATATATATATATATATATATATATATATATATATATATATATATATTTGTTTTCGTAGATTTTCACGGGTATAGGTATGCATGTTAGGGTGGATTCGGGTTTCTTCCCGTGTAGAAATCTGGTTGTTTTGGCGACGTTTCGACGAGGTCTCACTCGTCATCTTCAGGCTGGTGTTCTGGCTTCTTTCTTCTTGAAGCAAAGCGTGATCTCAGTTGAAGTCCTTCTATAAATACTGCTGGGGGTGTGTGGTTTGCTTGCTCTGTTGCTGATTGTAGGTTCGTTTGTTCTTTTGTGATCTGCTGTGTGGCTGAGGCGATCGTTAAGGGCTTAACTGCTGGTGGGTTAGATGGCTGTTTAGAGACATCATGTGTGGGTGAGGTGCTGGATGTGTGTCTATTAGCCTTTTGTTTCTTAACGACCTTGGTGATGGGTGTTTCTGGCAGCATCCTGGGCTTTGGTGGAGTGGGGTCCTGTGTCTTGTGAATTCATTTTGGTCTGGCTGCGTGTCTGTGGTCTCCCAATGTTTTTTTGGCGTGTGTAAGTGTGCTCCATGTGGTGGCTGGAGTGGGGAGTAGCGGTAGATGGTGCAGTCGTGGTTTTGTTATTGGATGGTGGTTTCATTTCATCTGTGGGAAGGGTCTGGGTTTGTGTTTGGTGTGGATGGAAGGTGGTGGCATCTTGTGTCCTTTTGGACCTGGTGTCAGTCTTTGTGACAGAGGCTCGTCTGTTGACCAGGGCTAGTTTCCAGATGTCAGGCAAGCGGGAGGTGTCATCACGTTTATTCATGTTGTTTGGGTGTTTCTCTATTTCAATGGCTTCCATGATTATTCGACTGTTGAAGTGTTCAGTTTTGGAGATGAGTTTGGTTCTTTTAAAATCAATTTCATGACCTGTTGTTTTTTATGTGCTGGAAGAGAGAGGAAGATTTTTCTTCTTTTTTGACTGCGTTCTTGTGTTCTGCGATGCGTGCGCTTATTCTTCTGTTTGTCTGTCCGATGTATGTGGCTGGGCAGACTTTGCATGGTATTTCGTAGACTCCTTGGTTTTCTAGCTCAATCTTGTCTTTGGGGTTTCTTAAAATGTTGTCTATTTTTTGTTCGGTGCAAAAGGCTGTCTTGATATTGTGTTTGTGGAGAATTTTGCTTATTTTGTCTGTGGTGCCTTTGATGTAAGGGAGGAGGGCAGTGCCGTTGTTCTCTTCTGTTTCTTGGTTCTTGGGGGGTGTTTCTTTTTGGATTAGTTTGGTGATGGTGTTTTTTTTTGGAATCCGTTCGCAATTAAAGCATTCGAGAGAGTGTGTGTAATTCAGTTTTTAGGTGGTCTTGGTCAGCGAGGCGTTTGGTTCTGGAGATGAGGGTTTTTGCTACGGAGTTGATCTGTGCAGGGTGGTGGTGTGATTGTGCATTTAAGTAGCGGTTTGTATGTGTTTTTTTCCAGTAGATGGTATGTCCTAAGGAGCCGTCGGGTTTTTTGTAGATTAGGACGTCCAGGAAGGGAAGTTGGTTGTTGGCTTCTATTTCCATAGTGAATTGTATTTTGGGGTGTAGGCTGTTGAGATGTGTGAGGAAGTTGTTCAGTTTGTCTTTCCCGTGTGGCCAGATAACAAAGGTGTCGTCAACATATCTGAGCCAGAGTTTGGGTTTATGTTCGGACTTCTGTAACGCGTTGGTTTCAAAGTGTTCCATATATAGGTTTGCGATGACCGGTGAGAGGGGTGATCCCATGGGTGCTCCTTCTATCTGTTTGTATCTTTGTCCATTGTGGATGAAGTATGTGTTGGTTAGGCAGTGGTTGGTCAGATCTAGGATGTGCTTGGGGGGGTTGTATTTGTTGTGGATAGCTGTCAAGGCTTCTTGAATGGGCACTTGTGTGAAGAGCGAAACAACGTCGAAGCTCACGAGTAGGTCATTGGGTTGTAGGTCTTGTTTCTTTATAATTTCTATGAAGTGGAACGAGTTTTGTACGTATGAAGAGATGGATTCTGCATAGGGCTGGAGTTGTTTGGCAAGAAATTTGGCGAGGTTTTGTAGGGGTGAGCCTATGGAGCTGACTATGGGTCTGAGAGGTGTTCCTTCTTTGTGAATCTTGGGGAGGCCGTAGAGCTTGGGGCATCTGGAAGATTTCTCTCTGGGGATGATGCTTGGCTTGATTTCTTCACTTAAGGGTGAGGCTTTTATTTTGGCTTTGGTGGTTTTTTCCAGGTAGGTGGTGGGGTCTGTGTTCAAAGGTATGTAAGCAGGGTCTTGTAGTAGGTTGGATAGTTTGGCTTGGTAGTCAGATGTGTTCATCACCACTGTGGCATTGCCTTTGTCTGCTGGGAGAATGATTATGTTGTTGTCTTTCTTCAGGTTGGTGAGGGCTTTTTGTTCTTCTTTGTGTAAATTGCTTCTGGGTGGTTTGCTGGAGCAGAGGATATTGGTGACTTCGAGTCTGATTTTGTTGGCTTCATCTGGGTTGATTTTGGTTAGGCTGGCTTCCACTCCGCATATGATGTTTTCAGTGGGGATGTGTCTGGGGGCGACTGCAAAGTTGAATCCTTTGAACAGGACTTTGGTCTCTGCGATGGTGAGTGTCCTGTCTGATATGTTGTGAACTGTTTGTTTCATGGGCTGCTGTGGGGGGTTGGGCTTCTGGCGTTTTTTTCAGTTTGTGGAGTTTGTTGGTGTGTATGTCTGTCTTGTGGGAGGTCTCTGTTTCAGCTCTCCAGGCGGCGAGTTGCTTGGATTTGTTCCAGAGTGTTGGGTGGATTTTGTTGCTGAGTTTGAGGTGGAGAGTGAGTAGGTCTCTGTTGGTTTGATCTAGTAGGTATCTTTTCTTGTGTAGTTCGTTTCTGATTAGGGCTAGTTCTGTTCTTTTCAGGATCCTTTCGCTGGATGGGGTTTTTGAGTGGAATTTCAGTTGGAAGCTTGTGGGGATCACATTTTTATCTCGGCAGTTGCGTAGGAATGCAATGTCACATAAGATGGTGGCTCTTCGGACTTCTAGTTTCTCGTAGGTTCTGGTCAGCTGGAAGGTTTCCTCCCCGTAGAGGTCGGATATTTGTTTTCGTAGATTTTCACGGGTATAGGTATGCATGTTAGGGTGGATTCGGGTTTCTTCCCGTGTAGAAATCTGGTTGTTTTGGCGACGTTTCGACGAGGTCTCACTCGTCATCTTCAGGCTGGTGTTCTGGCTTCTTTCTTCTTGAAGCAAAGCGTGATCTCAGTTGAAGTCCTTCTATAAATACTGCTGGGGGGGTGTGGTTTGCTTGCTCTGTTGCTGATTGTAGGTTCGTTTGTTCTTTTGTGATCTGCTGTGTGGCTGAGGCGATCGTTAAGGGCTTAACTGCTGGTGGGTTAGATGGCTGTTTAGAGACATCATGTGTGGGTGAGGTGCTGGATGTGTGTCTATTAGCCTTTTGTTTCTTAACGACCTTGGTGATGGGTGTTCTGGCAGCATCCTGGGCTTTGGTGGAGTGGGGTCCTGTGTCTTGTGAATTCATTTTGGTCTGGCTGCGTGTCTGTGGTCTCCCAATGTTTTTTTTGGCGTGTGTAAGTGTGCTCCATGTGGTGGCTGGAGTGGGGAGTAGCGGTAGATGGTGCAGTCGTGGTTTTGTTATTGGATGGTGGTTTCGTTTCATCTGTGGGAAGGGGTCTGGGTTTGTGTTTGGTGTGGATGGAAGGTGGTGGCATCTTGTGTCCTTTTGGACCTGGTGTCAGTCTTTGTGACAGAGGCTCGTCTGTTGACCAGGGCTAGTTTCCAGATGTCAGGCAAGCGGGAGGTGTCATCACGTTTATTCATGTTGTTTGGGTGTTTCTCTATTTCAATGGCTTCCATGATTATTCGACTGTTGAAGTGTTCAGTTTTGGAGATGAGTTTGGTTCTTTTAAAATCAATTTCATGACCTGTTGTTTTTATGTGCTGGAAGAGAGAGGAAGATTTTTCTTCTTTTTTGACTGCGTTCTTGTGTTCTGCGATGCGTGCGCTTATTCTCCTGTTTGTCTGTCCGATGTATGTGGCTGGGCAGACTTTGCATGGTATTTCGTAGACTCCTTGGTTTTCTAGCTCAATCTTGTCTTTGGGGTTTCTTAAAATGTTGGCTATTTTTTGTTCGGTGCAAAAGGCTGTCTTGATATTGTGTTTGTGGAGAATTTTGCTTATTTTGTCTGTGGTGCCTTTGATGTAAGGGAGGAGGGCAGTGCCGTTGTTCTCTTCTGTTTCTTGGTTCTTGGGGGGTGTTTCTTTTTGGATTAGTTTGGTGATGGTGTTTTTTTGGAATCCGTTCGCAATTAAAGCATTCGAGAGAGTGTGTAATTCAGTTTTTAGGTGGTCTTTGTCAGCGAGGCGTTTGGTTCTGGAGATGAGGGTTTTTGCTACGGAGTTGATCTGTGCAGGGTGGTGGTGTGATTGTGCATTTAAGTAGCGGTTTGTATGTGTTTTTTTCGGTAGATGGTATGTCCTAAGGAGCCGTCGGGTTTTTTGTAGATTAGGACGTCCAGGAAGGGAAGTTGGTTGTTGGCTTCTATTTCCATAGTGAATTGTATTTTGGGGTGTAGGCTGTTGAGATGTGTGAGGAAGTTGTTCAGTTTGTCTTTCCCGTGTGGCCAGATAACAAAGGTGTTGTCAACATATCTGAGCCAGAGTTTGGGTTTATGTTCGGACTTCTGTAACGCGTTGGTTTCAAAGTGTTCCATATATAGGTTTGCGATGACCGGTGAGAGGGGTGATCCCATGGGTGCTCCTTCTATCTGTTTGTATCTTTGTCCATTGTGGATGAAGTATGTGTTGGTTAGGCAGTGGTTGGTCAGATCTAGGATGTGCTTGGGGGGGTTGTATTTGTTGTGGATAGCTGTCAAGGCTTCTTGAATGGGCACTTGTGTGAAGAGCGAAACAACGTCGAAGCTCACGAGTAGGTCATTGGGTTGTAGGTCTTGTTTCTTTATAATTTCTATGAAGTGGAACGAGTTTCTATGAAGTGGTCAACAGACGAGCCTCTGTCACAAAGACTGACACCAGGTCCAAAAGGACACAAGATGCCACCACCTTCCATCCACACCAAACACAAACCCAGACCCTTCCCACAGATGAAACGAAACCACCATCCAATAACAAAACCACGACTGCACCATCTACCGCTACTCCCCACTCCAGCCACCACATGGAGCACACTTACACACGCCAAAAAAACATTGGGAGACCACAGACACGCAGCCAGACCAAAATGAATTCACAAGACACAGGACCCCACTCCACCAAAGCCCAGGATGCTGCCAGAACACCCATCACCAAGGTCGTTAAGAAACAAAAGGCTAATAGACACACATCCAGCACCTCACCCACACATGATGTCTCTAAACAGCCATCTAACCCACCAGCAGTTAAGCCCTTAACGATCGCCTCAGCCACACAGCAGATCACAAAAGAACAAACGAACCTACAATCAGCAACAGAGCAAGCAAACCACACACCCCCAGCAGTATTTATAGAAGGACTTCAACTGAGATCACGCTTTGCTTCAAGAAGAAAGAAGCCAGAACACCAGCCTGAAGATGACGAGTGAGACCTCGTCGAAACGTCGCCAAAACAACCAGATTTCTACACGGGAAGAAACCCGAATCCACCCTAACATGCATACCTATACCCGTGAAAATCTACGAAAACAAATATCCGACCTCTACGGGGAGGAAACCTTCCAGCTGACCAGAACCTACGAGAAACTAGAAGTCCGAAGAGCCACCATCTTATGTGACATTGCATTCCTACGCAACTGCCGAGATAAAAATGTGATCCCCACAAGCTTCCAACTGAAATTCCACTCAAAAACCCCATCCAGCGAAAGGATCCTGAAAAGAACAGAACTAGCCCTAATCAGAAACGAACTACACAAGAAAAGATACCTACTAGATCAAACCAACAGAGACCTACTCACTCTCCACCTCAAACTCAGCAACAAAATCCACCCAACACTCTGGAACAAATCCAAGCAACTCGCCGCCTGGAGAGCTGAATCAGAGACCTCCCACAAGACAGACATACACACCAACAAACTCCACAAACTGGAAAAACGCCAGAAGCCCAACCCCCCACAGCAGCCCATGAAACAAACAGTTCACAACATATCAGACAGGACACTCACCATCGCAGAGACCAAAGTCCTGTCCAAAGGATTCAACTTTGCAGTCGCCCCCAGACACATCCCCACTGAAAACATCATATGCGGAGTGGAAGCCAGCCTAACCAAAATCAACCCAGATGAAGCCAACAAAATCAGACTCGAAGTCACCAATATCCTCTGCTCCAGCAAACCACCCAGAAGCAATTTACACAAAGAAGAACAAAAAGCCCTCACCAACCTGAAGAAAGACAACAACATAATCATTCTCCCAGCAGACAAAGGCAATGCCACAGTGGTGATGAACACATCTGACTACCAAGCCAAACTATCCAACCTACTACAAGACCCTGCTTACATACCTTTGAACACAGACCCCACCACCTACCTGGAAAAAACCACCAAAGCCAAAATAAAAGCCTCACCCTTAAGTGAAGAAATCAAGCCAAGCATCATCCCCAGAGAGAAATCTTCCAGATGCCCCAAGCTCTACGGCCTCCCCAAGATTCACAAAGAAGGAACACCTCTCAGACCCATAGTCAGCTCCATAGGCTCACCCCTACAAAACCTCGCCAAATTTCTTGCCAAACAACTCCAGCCCTATGCAGAATCCATCTCTTCATACGTACAAAACTCGTTCCGCTTCATAGAAATTATAAAGAAACAAGACCTACAACCCAATGACCTACTCGTGAGCTTCGACGTTGTTTCGCTCTTCACACAAGTGCCCATTCAAGAAGCCTTGACAGCTATCCACAACAAATACAACCCCCCCAAGCACATCCTAGATCTGACCAACCACTGCCTAACCAACACATACTTCATCCACAATGGACAAAGATACAAACAGATAGAAGGAGCACCCATGGGATCACCCCTCTCACCGGTCATCACAAACCTATATATGGAACACTTTGAAACCAACGCGTTACAGAAGTCCGAACATAAACCCAAACTCTGGCTCAGATATGTTGACGACACCTTTGTTATCTGGCCACACGGGAAAGACAAACTGAACAACTTCCTCACACATCTCAACAGCCTACACCCCAAAATACAATTCACTATGGAAATAGAAGCCCAACAACCAACTTCCCTTCCTGGACGTCCTAATCTACAAAAAACCCGACGGCTCCTTAGGACATACCATCTACCGGAAAAAAACACATACAAACCGCTACTTAAATGCACAATCACACCACCACCCTGCACAGATCAACTCCGTAGCAAAAACCCTCATCTCCAGAACCAAACGCCTCGCTGACAAAGACCACCTAAAAACTGAATTACACACTCTCTCGAATGCTTTAATTGCGAACGGATTCCAAAAAAACACCATCACCAAACTAATCCAAAAAGAAACACCCCCCAAGAACCAAGAAACAGAAGAGAACAACGGCACTGCCCTCCTCCCTTACATCAAAGGCACCACAGACAAAATAAGCAAAATTCTCCACAAACACAATATCAAGACAGCCTTTTGCACCGAACAAAAAATAGCCAACATTTTAAGAAACCCCAAAGACAAGATTGAGCTAGAAAACCAAGGAGTCTACGAAATACCATGCAAAGTCTGCCCAGCCACATACATCGGACAGACAAACAGGAGAATAAGCGCACGCATCGCAGAACACAAGAACGCAGTCAAAAAAGAAGAAAAATCTTCCTCTCTCTTCCAGCACATAAAAACAACAGGTCATGAAATTGATTTTAAAAGAACCAAACTCATCTCCAAAACTGAACACTTCAACAGTCGAATAATCATGGAAGCCATTGAAATAGAGAAACACCCAAACAACATGAATAAACGTGATGACACCTCCCGCTTGCCTGACATCTGGAAACTAGCCCTGGTCAACAGACGAGCCTCTGTCACAAAGACTGACACCAGGTCCAAAAGGACACAAGATGCCACCACCTTCCATCCACACCAAACACAAACCCAGACCCTTCCCACAGATGAAACGAAACCACCATCCAATAACAAAACCACGACTGCACCATCTACCGCTACTCCCCACTCCAGCCACCACATGGAGCACACTTACACACGCCAAAAAAACATTGGGAGACCACAGACACGCAGCCAGACCAAAATGAATTCACAAGACACAGGACCCCACTCCACCAAAGCCCAGGATGCTGCCAGAACACCCATCACCAAGGTCGTTAAGAAACAAAAGGCTAATAGACACACATCCAGCACCTCACCCACACATGATGTCTCTAAACAGCCATCTAACCCACCAGCAGTTAAGCCCTTAACGATCGCCTCAGCCACACAGCAGATCACAAAAGAACAAACGAACCTACAATCAGCAACAGAGCAAGCAAACCACACCCCCCCAGCAGTATTTATAGAAGGACTTCAACTGAGATCACGCTTTGCTTCAAGAAGAAAGAAGCCAGAACACCAGCCTGAAGATGACGAGTGAGACCTCGTCGAAACGTCGCCAAAACAACCAGATTTCTACACGGGAAGAAACCCGAATCCACCCTAACATGCATATATATATATATATATATATATATATATATATATATATATATATATATATATATATATATATATATATATATATATATATATATATTGGTTAATAACATTCCTCCAGGTGCCCCCAAAACCTTCCTCTCGCAACCCAACCTCCCATCCCTTCTCCTGAGGTGAGGCTGACTACACCCCAAATGCTCTGGTCCACAACCACCACCAAACCACTTGAGCGAGCCATGAGGTGGGCTCAAAAGTGAAACTGCCTGTGCGTGCACTGCAAGCTGCACTCCAAACTATGATCGCTGATGGAGAGGCATCTCGACTGTTGAGAGCTCCCTTTTAAGGTAAGCTCCCAATTAGCCCTATTGGGCCGCTATCGAGCCTCTCTGTCTTTGCCTCCCCCAGGCATGTGGGCAAAATGGTTCCTGCAATGCATTGTGCACTGCAGTAGAGCACACTATGGTTGGTGGAGATTGGTTTTATGATTTCTGTTTTTTGCACCCCAAAGAGCCCCACTGAAGTTCTACACAGGTGCCTAGAGAAACTAAATAGTGCAGAAAGACTTCATCTGACTCCCCTCTACAGTCCTTCCAAGTTTAGTGAAGATTGGGTCTCCTGATCTCCTCATGGGACAATTTTATTATTATTATTATTATTATTATTATTATTATTATTATTATTATTATTATTATTATTAGTAGTAGTAGTAGTAGTAGTAGTAGTAGTAGTAGTAGTAGTAGTAGTAGTTTAAATAACCAAAATAGAGACAATACAATATAAACAAAATATAACTACATAAATCAACAACACTAAACTAAAAAAATTAAAATAAAAGTAAAAATAAACAGGTGATTGATTAAATAAGGGGAGAGAAAATAGGTGTTAAAAAAAAGAATAGTGTCTTGCTAGATGTTTGAGAAATCAGGAAAGGCCATTCTGTAAAACCAAGTTTTCAATAATTTTTAAAAGGTTTGAAGCAAGGGTGCCAGGGGAAATTTCTGGTGGTAGGTGATTCCACAACTGGGGAGTGACAACTGAGAAGGCCCTACTCGTGTTACACCTTTCCAGGCCTTCTTTGGGGTTGGAGCTCCCATATGTCCTGCTTGGCTAGCACGGGTGATCCAGGCAGTTCTTCTTGGGAGGAGCTGTTCTGTCAGATGCTGAGGTCCCAAACCTTTTAAGGCCTTCAAAATCTTGAAGTTGATGTGGTAGTGTATTGGTAGTGCAGAGCTGACAGCACGGGGGTAATATGATGGTGCCTTTTTTACCCCATTAATAATCTGGCAGCTGTATTCTGCACTAGCTGCAAACTCTGCAATAACCTCAAGGACAGCCCCATGTAGAGAGCACAAATGGGTATCTAACTCAGATGAACTCCAGCCCATCCTTGACAAGAACACATCACTCTCTAAGGCTCTTGGTGGGAGATCCATACTTGCCTACAGACAACCTCAAACAAATACTAATGCACACAAGATTAGAAAACAGCAACATGGACAATGGAACTAAACCTTGCCACAAACCCCAATGCCAACTCTGCCCACACATCTACTCTGGTAACACAATCACAGAAATTAACATTGTCACATACAATATCAAGGTCAACATTACCTGCTCCTCAACCAATGTGATCTATGCCATCTTTTGCCAACAATGCCCATCTGCACTCCACTTTGGACAAACAGGACAATCTCTAAGAAAATGATACACAGAAGCCTATCTCAAACCATTTCAGTCTACCAGGACACTCCTTGAAGGATTTGAAGGTCTCTGTTTTGGAACAGAATCATAACAAATCCAGAATACAAGAGAAACCTCTGAGATAAAATTGATATGCATGATGGACACACACAAGAATTGATTAAGCATAATTCTGGGTTTCTTGAGTCATTATCAAATTTAATATTACTATATTGCCACTTTTTCATGGAACTTTATCTCCCACCCTAAGGTAAAAACTCCCACTATCTCACCCCTCCCTTCCACCACTGCTGTCCAAAACATCTGGAGGGCCTAAGTTTAGACATAGCTGAGTTAGGGTTTCTGTGGGCAGAGATATTAAATTCCAAAGGAGGTGGGTGGATGCTTATGTTTAATGGAAGGAGTGTCTTTGGCATGCTTTACCAGTTACAAGGTGCTTCAAGGGGAGAGCTTGAGGAAGCTCCACTGTAATTCCCATGTTGCTAGCTGCCTGGGATCACTATTTTCAAGCAAATAAAATTGTAATTAGTATTTTTTTTCCTGGGGGGGGCACTCCCTTTGAAGTTGAATAACTCAGACCCCTGAACCTCTCCAGATTTGGAGGACTTAAAGGGGAGAGTCCAAGGAAGACCAAATTTTGTGTCTCTAGTACCCAGGGGAGCCATTTTACAAAGAAACAAGTTGGTTCATTTTAAAGTAAAAAAAAACCTGCTGGTTCATTTCGTTATGTAATGAACCAATGAATCAGTGTTTCATTGGTGCCCATTCCTATTTGATACAAATGTTATATCTCTACTTAGGATTTCTTCACTTGTGAAAAGAAGAACATTGTGTTTCCTTGAGTGAGAAGATAAGACAAACAAGGATTTAAGCTCTTGTTAGAGTATCTTCCTAGGTACAGGAAGAACCCAGCTCAAAACACAACTTTCCATGAAACATGATGTGTGAGCTTAGTCTGTTTACTCACTTTCAACCTACTTCTCGTAGCTACTACAATAATAAAAATAAGCAAACCTTACATTTTGCACAGAGTTCTTTATACTTGGGAGAGATTTAAAGCATGCCACAGCTAGACAAGCTGACATCCCAGCTTTTTCCATGTTCTTACTCTACTTCATTGCCTACTTAAGATGTTTGCCCTTCTAGTGAACATTCATTATGTAGACCTTTCTTGAACCCACTTTGTGCATCTGTCAAAGTCAGTGTTGCCTGGAACAGTTCCTCCCACAATATGAGCTACTTGCTGAGATGCCACCAAACTTTCTCTCATCTAATATAATCTGTGTAATTTATGTTTCCACTCTGAGCCATCATTTATTCCCTTTATGTGGAGATTCTGCTATCAGTGGACAGTTGTGATGAATTAGAGCAATGTATTTTCCAGCAATTTATGCCACTCAGCAAGCCTCATTGAAATTGCTTCCCACTTTGAGTGCACATGATTCTAAAATAGCTCTCTGAAGAATACGCTTAAGTTGTAGAGCATCAACACAATGCTGGCAGAATGGTGTTTTGATTTGGTTGGCATTTACTAACAGAGAGTGGCTATAAGGTTAGTTGGTATGTAGGCTTGGTTCAAGGAAGTTTAAGGAAAAGCTGCTTATTCCTTTACAAACTAATCCTCCTTCCCTTATGTTCAGCCACATAATAGTCTGCAGTTCTGAAGTATGAGCTACTAGCTAGTACTGTAAAGATGGAATCAATAGGCTAATCCTATTAAATGCTGCAAAGAAGGCTACTTTTCAGATATACAGTGGAATCCTCTTTTTTTTAAAAAAATTAAGTAAAAGGTAGTTCTTTGCAAAACTAAGGACCCTAGAAGAAGAAATTGTATGTTTAATGCTTCATTATGAAAGTGCCATTTGTTTTCCCACCCTCTCCTTTTCTTCACAGTAGTATAAAGTTATAAAGTCCAGGAAATCACTGAACAATAGATCATAAAGCAAACTTTGGAAAAGATCAGTACATAGACCTTACCATTGTGCTTAAAGGGCAAAAGCATTCTCCACTTGCCAGGCATAAGTGATCCTTGGGGATTCATCAAAAGACATCTGATCACCCATCATCATTTCAGGTGAAGAAAGAATTCTTTCAATTGATTTGTTTCTTCAAACAAACAAACAAAAAACAAAAACATCCAGTTTATGAATATGGGACATGGTGCTTCTGTATCCATGAGTCAAAACACCATGAAATGGCCCAATTTTACTGCACAATATCATGTTCGCATTACCAGCAGGAAAAGGATACTAAGGGTGCTTTTACACGACCCCTAAGATCTGCTGGCAACTTAAATTCGGACCAGAGATCTTGGGGGTTTGCTCCTCTTGCTGTGTTCCCACCCCTCCGCACGCCATTGCTCCTGTCTGCGGTGAGGGGAGGGAGAAAAAAAGGGAGAAAAGAATGCAGGCTCACCTCCGCTCTGCCGTGGGGAGCAGCCCCAGAAGCATTTCAGTCTCTTAAAGGGGCACACACATATGAGGATAAAATAAGATTTGGATCATTAGTGCTTTCATTCAATGAGAATGAAGCCTTCCAATTTCTGGTCAATCTGTTTTCCAAAGGAACCCCAAAATGCTCTAGATACAATGTCTATAGGAATATGAGATAATTTATGGGTCCCACCAGAAGGACATAATTAAGGGGTCTTATTTCTTATTTCAAAATGATGCAACAGAGATGAAATAAAATATTTGCTTTTGAGCAGAGAAAGACATAGCTAGCCATCTATCTATAGTTTAAAGGAATATCAATCCAAAATGTAACTGATTTCTTTATTATGCAGTAAACATTTCTTTCTTCTTTGCAATTGTCAAAGGCTCTCTATTCCAATGAACTAAACTGTTCTGCTCTTGGTGAACCATAGAGCTTCGGGATGAGAGAAGAACCACTGCAGCCCAAGCATCCTTCCAGTAGGTAGGTGTTTGGCTACTAGAAGATGAAGAAGGGGGATGAAGAAGGGAAATAAACACTTATTCACAAACCAGATAGGTGACATTTGAGATTGACTTCCATGAGATGAAATGTGGTGATAGCTGCTACATTAAGTGAGTTGGGCAATTAAATAAATCTATGGAAAAATAAATCTTAGCAATGGTTTCAAGGGCCCTTGACTTAACAGCTTCTGAACCAAAGTGGAAGATAGCAATTAGGTTTACCTTTGTAGGATTGGCATAGGTGGGCTACTATAGAGAAAAGGACACAGGGTTAAATAGGTTGAATGTCAGACCCAAAATGGCTTCTGTTATCTTGTTACAGTATATCCCTAAAGACCTCCAGTCTAGCAAAGCAATTTTCACTGAATTCTAGTCAAAAATCCCTGGCCTAAGTATCTGCAGTGCATTCTGACTCTGCAAGCCAAAAAAATAAGCAGCGTATCTTACCTCTGGGGTGAATTGTAGAAGACATTATGTGCCCTTCCATGTGGGAATCTCCAGTTTGTGTCATTTTAGCTCACTGGTGGATTAGAAGACATCTGGACTTAGAAAAGGATGCATTCCTGGGACTTGCAATACTTTTGGCAAGCAAGCCAATAAACATGAAGCCCAGCATAGATTTTTGAAATGTCTATGAGTAAAATTCATACAACAGTGAAGACATATGCTCAAAACATTTAGTCAATGGGTAAAACATGTAAAAACATACATATTAGAACTGTTCATTTTGGTGTGAAAAAAGATGCACAGAAAAAGCATGTATTTTCCATACAAAAAGAAGAAAATATTTCACTATCTCATACAGAAACAGGATGGACATAAACTGTCAGAGGGATTGCGAACAATTCAGTGAAAGCAAAACTGACATTTTCATCTCTGTAGGCAGGGTACCCTGAGGACATTTGTGGCATAAATACCCAAACAAATTCCCCACGTAAAGTTAAGTAGAAAGAAGACCTCTCTCCCCATTCGCCACGCTATATCCACTTACCATCATTTAGAATCTGTTAATTACAAATAATCAATGAAGTTGTGGCTAGATTCAAGCTCAGATGCCAGCGTCCTTTTTGTTTTGACATTTACAGTTGCTACGACAGCTTAGCTGATGATGTTTCTCTCTGCAGCACAGGGTTATTTATTTATTTGTTGAGCTTATGTCCCACACATCTTCCCAGAAGGGAACTCTGGGCAGCTAACAATAAAACCCAAGAAAACGGACAGAGACAAAAAAAAAAAACAAGAAAAAAAGGGAGGCATATTCCAAGCAAAGATGGCACGGGCCAAAAAAAAAAAAAACTAAACAGAAAGGTCGTCCAAACGCCTCCCTGAAAAGGTGAGACTTCAGGGCCTTTTTAAAGGTGGGCAGGGACACTGCTAGGCGCAGCTCACTGGGGAGATGATTCCATAACATGGGGCCCACCACAGAGAAGGCGTGGTCATGCGTATGCGATTTCCGCGCCTCTCTGGGTGTGGCCACCCTTAGTGAGTGCGCCTGCACCAGTCTCGTGGGTCTGGCCCCAGTTGATCTCTGAGAGATGCGCTCCGCCAGATACTCTGGTCCCAGGCCGTGGAGGGCTTTGAAAGTCAAAACCAGAACCTTGAACCTAATCTGGGAAACAGATTGAGCCGGTTATCTCTGGTCCATTCCTGAACCGCCTCCAGGCACAGGTTGAGGAAATGAATTGCCTCGTCTGCAGACGACGAAAAGGAGAGATAGAGCTGTGTGTCATCAGCGTACTGATGACAGTGAACTCCAATTCTCCTGATGACCTCTGCCAGCGGCCTCATGTAAACGTTGAACAGCATGGGTGAGATTGCCGACCCCTGGGGCACCCCACATGGGAGGGTCCAAGGAGCCGACAAGTCATCACCCAGCTGAACCCACTGAGTCAAGCCACCAAGGAAGGAATGAAGCCAGGCCAAAGCCTGACCCCCAATTCCCGCCTCAGCCAGCCAGACCAGCAGGTTACCGTGGTCGATGGTATCAAAGGCAGCTGACAGATCAAGGAGAACCAGCAGGGAGAAACACCCCTGCCGGCCTCCCTGAGGAGGTCATCCTGCTGAGCGACCAGGGCAGTCTCGGTCCCGCGAAGAGGTCTGAAACCAGACTGGAAGGGATCCAGGATACGATTTTCCTCCAGATATGACTGGAGCCTGACAGAGGCCACCCTCTCAACAACCTTGCCCAGGAAGGGGAAAATGGCTATCGGACGATAGATAAATCATCCGATGCCATGCCAAGCTTTTTCAGAGTGGGCTTCACCATGGTCTCCTTCAATCGGGCGGGGAAACATCCCTCCCTGAAAGAGGCTGTGGCAATAGCCGAAACCCACTCAGGCATGTTCCTTTTGGCAGATTTAATAAGCCAAGCTGGGCAAGGGTCAAAGGGAGTGGCCACTGGCCGGCAACAAGCCATGGCTCTGGAGGCCTCCGCTGGAGACACTGGCCCAAACTCATCCAGGCGGGGAGAACGGAGGGGTGAGGTCCCAGGGACATCAGTGGATGGACTAGGGCAACCGGGGGGCAAGTCGGAATGGATGGCCTCTATTTTAGATCTAAAATGGGCTGCAAATTGCTCACTAGTGAAATCACTAGGAGGAGGCCTCAGCTGACTGGGATTGGAGAGGTCTCGAACCACCCGGAACAGCTCCGCCTGGTGGTTCGAGGCCTCACCAATTCTCAGGGAGACATAGCATGTTCTAGCGTCCCGTATCGCGTGAAGATAGCAGCCAGTCAGCTGCTTAAGTGCAGCCCTATTCTCAGCCGTCCGACTTGCCCTCCATATGACCTCTAGCCTCCTGCATTCTTGTTTCATCGACCACAGCTCAGCCGTATACCACGGAGAGGAGCGGTCTCTACAGCGCAGGAGGCACTTGGGGGTGATCTGGTCAACCGCCACGGTGGTCTCCTCATACCACCTATCCACCAGGGCATCGACCGGATCATCTGCCAGGCCTCCAAAAAGCTCCCTGAAGGTTTCCATGAACCGATCAGGGTCCAGAAGCCTACGGGGGCGGGCCCAAATATAGGACCAACGCTCCCCACGTGCCGGGGGGTGATTGATAGGGAAAATTTTAGCAGGTGATGGTCCGACCATGACACAGGCAGGGGCAGGATACCCCTAACCCTCATACAAGAATCTGATGACATGGAGGAAAACACCAGGTCCAGGGTATGGCCCGCTTTATGAGTGGGGCACACAATATGCTGAGATAGATTCAAGGAGGTCATGGATTCCATGAATTCCAGAGCCGCACCAGAGAGTTCCTCCTCGGCATGCACGTTAAAGTCCCCAACCACCAGGAGGCAGGGGGACTTCAACAGGGCAGCCGAGATGAACTCTGCAATCTCTGGAAAGGATTGTGCAGGGTCACGGGGAGCACGGTAGACCAGCACAATGCCAAACTTATCTCGCTGACCCACTGATAGATGGAGGCATTCTACCCCGGGACATACCATTGTCACAGAACTGCTTACATGAAGGGATTCCCTATAGACGATGGCCACCCCGCCACCCCTACCCTCTGACCTGCCCGCCCACTGGACCTGAAACCTGGGGGGGCACAGAAGGGAGAGGGAAGCCCCTCCCTCAGCGCCCACCCAGGTCTCGGCGATACAAGCTAGGTCGGCTCGCTCATCCACGATCACATCGTGGATGATAGGTGTTTTATTATGAACTGACCTAACATTGACCAGGAGCAAGACAGGTGACCTAATAATAATAATAATAATAATAATAATAATAATAATAATAATAATAATAATAATAATAATAATAATAATAATAATAATACAAGGTACAAAGTAAGAGAAATACAACAAAGCAAAATACAATGCAAAATAACAAGAAAGAACCAAATAGCTAAATGCAGATAACAAAATAGAACAATATACAACAGATAACCCCAACAAAAATAAATAAAATAAAATAAAAAATAAAATAAAATAAGGAATAAAAAAATATATGCATAATATAGGCCCAAGATCCAGGTGCCTCAGATGGAAAGGCCGGGAGGGGGAGGGGGAGAGGGCGCGAGATCTTCACTGGAGCGCCGACAGGGGGAAGAGAGAGTCTCGATGGAGAGGGGAAGCAGCTGGCACTACACTGGGACAAAGGAGGGATAGAACATGTCCAACGTCCAGAAGATGTAAACCAGGTCCAGTGTAGGGAAACAGCTTCTACAGGCAGGCAGGGAGGCCGATCCCAAGTCCACCTCTCACACCACCCTCATCCACCAAAGTCACTTCCCTCCGGCAGCAAGATCTATTTGAAGGAGTCCGCTGGTTGAGTCACTGCCTCCAGACCGAGGCCACCGCCATTCTTCACTGGCAGGGCAAGGCAGGACCGCCGCAAGTGTGACAAGCAGGTTCTCAAAGCCGCTACTGCCTCCACCTGGCAGGAAGAGGGGGTCATCAAAAGGTCCACGCGGTGCCACCTAGGGCCAGCAGTCCAATGGTCAACAACCCCCTCACTTGAAACTGCAGCCAGACCACCACTGAGTAGAAGGGGCAAACCGGCAGTCCACTGGAGGTGGGCAGAGACCACCACAACCACCGCTGCCATTGGCAATGCTGGTGGAATGGTCCAAGATCCACAGAGGGTCCATGGCAGGGGGTCCGCAAGGGGTCCATAGAAGGGTCCCAGCAAGCTGCTGGTGGCAGGGCACCCCCACACAAGTGAGCGGCGGAGGAGGAAACCGCCTCTGCCACCACCGCCACCGCCATTGCCGGGCCAGACCGCAGTCCCACGGGATCGGCAGGAGATGGAAGGAAATCCGTGGCAGGGGGTGAACAGGGGAGAGCAGGGGCCCGCGGAGGACCGAAGCAGAACCGGCGGTCCACTGGCAACAGTCCTCTTCACAGGAGTCCACAGCGGAGAACCTCCACCGCCAACACCACCGCCGCTGCCGCTGCCAATGCCAAGCAAAGCCACCGCCCCGAGGGGTGCGGACGGGGGTAGATGCAAGAGTCTGTGACGGGGGTCGGCTGGACACTGAGGAGGCCGGCAGGAATCCACGGGGGGGGGGGGGTTCCACACAAGCCGGCAGCTCAAAAGCTCAAAGAGGACCGGACACCCCCTCCACGGTCCGCGACAGGATCCGAGGGCAACGCGAACCCCAGGACGCCATGGAAAGGAACTCGGACTGAGGCAGAGGAGGTGGGGGGAGAGGGGTACGAGGCTCACAGTAACTGCAGCCCCTTAGCACTCCAACAACCCCCCATAACCACTCCATGCCCCCCATGGCACAGGCAGGGCCAAAAGCAAATTAGAAAAGAAAAGCAGAGTAAAAACAAAAACAGCAGCGCCACCGCAAACGGCTACTGCTGCCACCCACCATCTTGCCTCCTATGGACCCACATGAACTGCCCTAAGTTCCAGTTTGATCAATATATCTGCAAACATGATGTTAATAGGGCTCAGCGGTAACAAGTCTCACCTACCTCCTCTCACTAGACCCTTTGGGAGAACCATTGTAACTTCAGGAATAACATGGCTGCAAATTGCCATTCCACTTCAAGAGATGAAAGCAAATTAAGAGAAAATGTACTTCAGAAGGCTGTCTCCAGGATTATTCTCAGAATGCTACAATATATTTCTCATCACTTCCAGAAGACTTTGCCTAAGGCATGGCATAGCCCTTCGGTAATCAATTATACAGCTTCTCATTTAAACTGTCATTTCCTCTTGAGGTTTTTACTCAGTCGTCAACTGCTTCCCTTTCTTTTTCATGATTTGATTTGTTTGGAGTATACCTCTGGTGTACTTTCTTCTTCTTCTATCTGTCTGCAAGTCTGTTTCTCTTTCTCCTCCCTCCCTCCTCTCCTCATCTCTCTATCTTTCTCCTCTCTCACACAAACAATTCTCCAGTGTCCTGGCTTTGAAGACCTTTGCCATGTTAAATGTATCAGTGAGTGGATTCAAACATTTGTTATAGTTGCAGGGAGTCAAAGGCCATTCTGGAATCTATATAAACAACTTGCAGCACTGAATCCAGGATAAGCAATTCAGTCCCTCTGTCTTAGGTGCAGTTATGTGTTTATGTCACTGAAAATGTATTTTACTGTCTTTTTCTTGTCTCAGCTTAATGGTCAGCCTATCCCACACAAGCTTTTTGAGAAATAAGACCTACCATACATTTTTGGATGATAGGTTCAATCTGATGAATATAGGATCTGGACTATTTGTTTGTTTGTTTGTTTGTTTGTTTGTTTGTTTGTTATAATGTCCATGTCAACTTAGATTAAGAAGTACCCCCAAAGGATGTTAAGTTAAAATAATTCACAATTCAACACAGTTAGTAGAACATAAAAATCAAGTAATTCATTACAGATGTACCCTCCAATCTGTAGTTTATGCTGGCATTTTCCATAACTGTTGAAATGCGTCTTGGACCAGATTTTTTTTAGCATATGGCAAAATGATAGTATTGTCAATGTGTCCAATAACCAAAGGCAGGATGCACCAAAGACAAAATGCAATCACCATGAAGATAATCTGATTTCCAGATGGATAATCAACATCTATTGCAACTAGTTCATTTTGTACCAGTATTTATCACTTCCTGATGTTAGGGATGTGTGTATGTGGGTGAGGGGGGAGGGAATGGGCCAACAAGGCTTATCAGGGTAGTGCACTGGACCAATCCCTCGAAGCAACCATTGAGAAGACCCTTTCTCATGTTCTGATCAGAGAAGTTGGTGGGACTGAGAAGTGCTTCCCCAGAAGAGCTTAAAGACCAAGAAGGGACGTGTAAGATTATGTGATTCTTCAAGTACCCTGGATCTATATTGTATATGGCTTTATATGTAAGTGATGGATAGTGCAGTGGTTTAGGTATCTGACTTGGGAGTTTGATTTCCCAATGTGCCTGCTGACAGGGCTTGGGCCTGAAGATCCAGAATGTCCCTTCTAGTTCTGCAGTTCTGAGATAATGATAATCATAATTATAACTAACACTT
The DNA here is from genome assembly GCA_037367245.1 of Phrynocephalus guinanensis. Lineage (NCBI taxonomy): Eukaryota > Metazoa > Chordata > Lepidosauria > Squamata > Agamidae > Phrynocephalus > Phrynocephalus guinanensis. The sequence continues at coordinate 40,113,770 of CM074741.1, read as the reverse complement.
TGATCTTGTCACTGGAGACTGACATTGGGCTGCAGCCTTCTGAACCAGCTGATGTTTCCAGTTGGTGACAGGGAAGCGGCTATCCCCTAAAATAGGGAGGAAATTATAAAAGTAACTATTTCAAGCCACTTCTCAAGACATTTCCCAGACTATATACACATAGTTGTTCTGTGAATGTTGGTTTAACACATTGAATTATTTAGCATCCATTCTTCCCCTACCTTCCAAATAGTATGGTTGGAGGAGTCATTGTACATATATTTTAGTCTCTGTGAGAAGCACTTCTTTATAAGTTCTGCAGCAGTTACAAAGGAAGGCAGGGTTATCTTGAACTCTAGGATTTAGTGGAAGCTAATTTTGTAGCATCAACTGTAATTCAGTTTCTAAAAAGAATTATTTATCCATGAAGAAAAGTTCCAGGTTTTTGTCTCATTCTCCGGGATATTTCTGAATACCTTCTGAGGTTTTGAGGTAGCTGTATCTGCTGTTTGTTTTGTTGCTCTTCATGGACCACTATCACACTTTAGATTTGAAATAATTTTTCCTTAAAGACAAATTGCCTTAAAAATCACTGTCCGCTTTTCAAATCGCTTTTTCTGAAGAGCCCCCTTGGCCACGCCCATTTTTACCGCTGTGTCCATTTTTCTTGCGACGACCACTGGGGGTGGTTTTTTAAAATTTTAAAGCAATTTGGTTGTATTTGCAGACATACTACGCCACCTTTTTTCACTTCCCCCCCTGTTTCTTCCGTTTCCCTGTGGTAGTTTAAAGCGGTTCAGCCAAGTGCGAACTGGGAAACTGACTGCTAAGCAACCACTGAAGTGTGGACTGCAGAACCGCTGTAGTGACCAGATGACTGCAGGAGGAGATAAGGTGATGCAAAATAAAAAGCAGCTGCTCAAGAAATTGCAGTAGCAGCCTTTTATACAGTATGTCTCCCCATCACTCTGCAGTGTTCCTGAATGCTCACCTCCTGATCTGAAAAACGTTTTGTTAGCTTATGAGACCTTTCCTTGGGCTTTTATTGTGTGGGAAGTGTGGGGAGGTTGGCAAGGGGGTGTTGGTGGACATATGATTTCTCAGATAAGAACAAGCCATGCACTTCTAGCAACAGCCTCACCTGTGGGTGTTTCTCTGAAATTTCTTCTCCTTTGATTTTTATTTATTTGTATTATTTCTTTTGACGAAAAGTTCTGTTCTACAAAATTGCAAGAGAATAGTTGGAATTTCTCAGAAGACTAATGTTTGCTGCCACACTACTACTATCAAAACCTGGTGCCATACACTCATTTTTATCTTCTCTAATTTTGAATAGTTTATCAGCATTGTGACAGGATTACTTCTTGGCTTTATTTTGTTCCACTTTGTTGCTGCCTCTACCAGGGCCAATGGAAAAGCACTGAAAAGCAGGCCTGAATGTTAGAAGGAGAGTGGGAAGAACCTTATGCTGAGCTGCCATTTTCAGCAGCAGCTTTGTGTAGTCTCTCACAAAAGTCTGTTTTACAGATCATTAAATTCAGTAACATTATTTCAGAAAGAGTGTATCCATATGAACGGAAATAACACTACAAAAATGCTACACTGTACTGAACACCTTGTAACCTTCTTTCTGCCCTTTCCAATAAAAATGACTTCCCAGAGATGCTGATTATACCTGTATTTGTGCCCACCATTAACCATAAGAAACCTCATGGTAAAGTTTTCAAGAACAACAAAAATTGCTAGGTAGTCTCGTGAGATGAACAAAACTCTGAAATGAACTTGCTTTGCTCATTGACAGAATGATAACCTAACCAAGTAATTACCAGGCTGGAATATAGTAATCAGCACAGCATCTGAAAGGAGCTAAGTATTTTGTAGAGATGAGAAAAGAAGAGACAGTAAAAGCAATTAACTCTATAGAAGCAATTAACTTTACTGAAGGAAAAGCACACCCTTCTAGGGCACAGCACAGATCCTAAGACAAGAACAGGGGAAAAATTTCAGCATGACTTAATCTATTAATCAGATCAACTTAAAATACAGTGGTACAGTGAACTGATGAAGCTGTTTGGGTGAGTAGTGAAATGTTTCAGTCTCTCAAGAAAAGAAGTCCAGTCACCATGACTCAACTTCCAGATAAACTCACCAAGATGTCTGAGAATCTTCATAGACACGGTAGTACAAGTGCTAAACATAGGTGAAGAATGAGTCTGTAAAAGGCAAATTGGAAGTGTACTGGAACATAAGCGGGGAATATATGTTCATGAACTGCTGGATAACCCAGGAGTAGAGATGGGCACAAAATGAATTTTTTTTGTTCTGTTATTCGTTATTTGTTATTCATTTGTTATGTAATGAAACGAATAATGAACCTGGCAGGGAAATTGGAATGAACCAAACCAAACCAAGAAAATTAGGTTCGTTACATTTCGTTTTCGTTAATGGCGACACACGATGAAAAGAGCAGTTTTAAATGTTGAAAAATGTCCTGAATATCCATAAAAACCCAGCGATAATTATTTATTCTGCCTGATAATACCTACCGGGGGGTATGGGGTCCTTAAAATGTGCATTTATGTCTTTTCTCAGATCGCTGTATTTTTCTTTAAGGGGAGTTAGGGGACATCGACCCAAAATGGCTGCCAGATGCCTAATATTGATTTCTTGGGTATTACAATGCCCTGGACATCGGTAAAAATGCAGCAATAATTATTTATTCTTCCTGATAATACCTACTGGGGGTTGGGGTCCTTAAAACATTTGTTTTTGTCTTTCTCCCGTCGCGATGTATTTTTCTTTTCCCTTTAAGGATGACATAAAATGGATGCCAGCCAAAAATTGGATGCAAGCCATGTGATGGGATCATGTAAATTCTTGGACAACTTCAACCAATAGCATGCCCAGGTTGCAGACTGGGCAGGTCTGGCAGCCACAGAGGGCATAAAAAGCTCTGGCAGCCCCCATTCTCCTTGCAGTCTCTGGTGGGAGTTTGGTTGGGTGGGATTGCTGTCTCTGCAACTCGTTATTTACTTTAGGCCAGCTAGGCAGGTGTGTGTCTCTGTGTTCCTGCTGGCTGCAGCCTAGCACTTATGGGAGAGAAAAAAGAGCTTTCTCTCTAGCTTCAGTCTTGCAGCCTCCCTGCATGCGTACTGTGTACCTCTCGGTGAGTACCCTCCCCTGTCCCGCAGTCACTCATCTGCGGCTCCCTTGCGCCCTAGGCAATGCCCACCACTGCCTTGCAGCCTCCATGCGTACCTAGTCTATACTGTGTCTCTGCTAGCATCATTTTTTTAGTGTTTTCTCTTTCGTCTGGGGTGTTGGGGGACACCCACGCACGGAAATGCTTTAAAAATCGTGCAAAGTGGGGAAAAACAAGTAATAAATTAATGAACCAACAAAATGAATTTTTGTGAAAATTCATGAAAAATGAAAGCAAACCAAACCGAGCCCCTCAACAAAACAAAACGAAATGAAACATCATTTTTTTCAGTTTGTACCCATCTCTACCCAGTAGTTTAGGTTTCTGGATGTGGAGCTTGAGGTTGGAACTTCAGTACCCCACTGTGCCTCCTAGACAAGGGTTGGATTCAATGATTCCTACTGAAGTTCTAAGATTATTCAAAGTGTAGAACTCTTTGGCCCTTCCTACTAGTTCAACTAAGGCTTTGTTTGAGTTTTGTACTCCTCCCCCTACACACCCTGTCCACAAGACTCTCCAAATGAATTAATGATGTGATAAAATCACACATGGTCAAGAAGTGATGTGAGGGTGCTATTGCCCTAGAGCATGATTCTGTTCCTGCTCCTGCTCAGTTATAAGACTCACCTCATAATTGCACTTGTTTTCGTTAAATTAAATTGCCAAGCTTTTCTCTCTATCCACCTTCTCTACATACCTCATTACATCTTCCACAGTGCCCCACTGCAGATGAGATTCCAGAAGAAGGGGTGGGAATTCTCACTGCCATCCCAAAAAAGGAGATATGGTTTGGAGTAATTTCTGTCAAGGGGCTGTTCTTTTGCTATCAGGTAATGGATAGGAAACATGATCTTAGCAACAATGTCTTTGGAGAAATTCTGGATAGCCTTTAGTGCAGTAGATATAATTTTGCCTTGGACTCCAGTGTAGTACAAAAGATTTCCACCCTGAAGCATGAAGTCAGAATTTGTGCCAGCTAGAAGGGATTTTTTTTTAATTTCCTCTATCACCTCTAGTTCGCTCCTTTGAACTGTTAGACCAAAGGGACTCCTAAAATTAAACCAAAAGTCACCTGTGGAGAGGCAAGAAGTTCCAATTAATGCACCTTTTCATTATGTACCTCTTCAGCAATTAACACTATTTGAGCAACACTGCTAAACTGATAAAAAAAACCCAGCATATTTTTGAACATAGTATTTCCACCAAGGGACTGTCATTTACCTTATTTCCTAGCAACTGAGATTTAGTTTTAAGCCTCTGTGGTGTGAGGAAAAGCTAATAAATGCACACCTTTGTTCCTGAGATCACAGGAAAACAAGGATGCTCTAAAGAAGTCACTGCCTTAAGTCAGTCTGTGGAGACGAAAGGAGGTGAAAGTGGACATCAGTGAGAGAACAAATTAGACAGAGATAAAGTAAACACTCACAGTTCCACATAGAAACAGATTTGTCTCTGGGCAGACTTCTGTTTGTTTGTAGTGGAAGTATTAAACAGTCCAGGTTTTTCTAATGCACCATCACATTGGTCATATGTGCAAGCATACTAAGATATACAGCTGTTTGACATTAGGGTTTTAGGTTAATTGGGAGTGGAGCCTGAGTCAGAGAGCTTTTGCTTTCAATTCCTTACTTTGGCTCCTGGGAAAAGAGCCATCCTATATGGCCTTGGACAAGCTGCACGGTCTCAGGGCACCTCCAAAAGAAGAAAATGGTAAACTGCATCAGTGTATTCTCTACTTTAAAAATCACGAAAAAGGTTACCTTAACCTGGAATCAAGTGAACAGCTCCTCCTCCTCCTCCTCCTCCTCCTCCTCCTCCTCCTCCTCCTCATTTATTTATTTATTTATTTATTTTTGAATTTGTACCCCGCCCATCTTCCCATGATGATGATGATGATGATGATGATGATGATGATGATGATGATGATGATGATGATGATGATGATGATGATGATATATAGCCCTGATATTGTGCAGAATACTGTCACCAATGACCACATTATTGGTGCAGAATAAATGCACTACAATTCAGTAGGCAAAATCAAGCAACTGAAAAAAATGTAGACTTTGTTCAGATTGTGTGGGAGGACATTACTTGTTACTACTCCATTGATGTACATACGCTAAAGCCAATGTCATTCAAGGGAATACACAACTGGTGGCCTATAGACTACATGTGACACACATAGGGAATGACTAATCATTAAGCATAATAAGCACATGCTTAGGGCATTAAGGGGAGAGGGGGCACCACTGAATTTTTTCAGAAATCAATTTATGGTTAGTCCATGGGCCATATGGTGCAATACTGCAAATGGTGCAGCTGAACCAGGTTCCACAAAATGGGGCCTCCACATCAAATGAAAGCATTACATACAGATAGTTATAATAATAATAAGAGCACTCGGACCACCAAGGGTTAGGAAATCAGAAGGGGGGTCCCCCCACATAAATGAAAACAGGGGAAACTTTGTATGCAATCAGTTGTCCACTGAGAATCAGATTGTGCAGGGGCGCAAGTAGCTGGTTTATTATTGTTTATATTTTGAATGAAATATATATGGAGGGGACATCAAAATCTTTTAAGTGCTTAGGGCCTCTAAGGGTGTTAATCTGGCCCTGGACACACACCCAAGAGCTTATACGTAGCTTCCACACATTTCACTTGTTCTCTTCCTTTGAACTGAGGATTGGTGCCCTTCCTAGAGATGCAAACTTTCTGGAAATTTTGAAGCTCAGGAAAAAAATCCAGCCCCCCCTTTTTTTCTGGTAAAAAACAGAATTTTTTGAAAAAAAGAGAGGAAAAATGCTACATTAGCAGTTCCCTCCTTTTTTGTTAAACAGTTTGAAAGTCATTCTGTTACTTTAGGAGCATAATATATGACTATGGACAATTTGACTTGGCATAAAATCACCACAACTAGCATATTAAAAAATATTTTCAGGCAAAAATCAAAGAAAAACAAAACAAAACAAAACAAAACAAAAGACACAAAAATACTAACTTTCATATTTTAATGTGACGTTTTGTGCACATGTGCACTTAGTGTATCCAAATAATTATTACAAACAGAATTTACTTTTAAAATAATATTTATTTGTAATTTTAAGTAACACATGGAGTAACAATCTCCTGGACTGTTTGCTAGTTTATGTGGAACAAAAAAAAATCCCTCTACATAAAATGTTTAAAAATCCAGAATTAACAGTTATTCATATTTCCTTTCCACAGTGTTAAATAAAAATAAAATAAAAACCTCATTCTCATAAAGAAAAAATGAAGAGGGAAGAAATGTACAGAAGAGAGTTGGGCTGTTTTGATGATATTTTTTACAATTAATTTGGAAAACATTTGAATACCCTGTCTTAAAATATTTTATTCATCATGTTAAAATAAACAATTCCATAATGTTTTTTTTTCTATTTTCTTTTTTTTTTCAATTTTTTCAGAAAAACAGAAACAAAAAAGGCTTCAGGAAAAAAACAGAAAACAAACAAGGGTTTCCCCCCCCCCCATATTTTTTTGTATTTTCCCAGGCCTTCACGTCTCTAGTCCTTCCTCTCAGCAGACCTGAAGGAACCATCTTAATCAGGGTTGCAGGAAGAAGCTTTAAGGACCGGGTCACTTTTTCATTAAGTGCCAGTAATGGTGACACAGATGCTGTGATCTCTAACAGCCCCTGAGAACAGAGGCTTTATGTTGATCATTGCAGTCTTGAACTCAGAGTTCTTTGGGATGGGAAAAATGTTTGATCATTAAACCAACGGAGTGACCCTGAGCAGGATCACTGGCAAAGGAGCTAGGAAAAAAATCATTCCAATTCCCCAACAATTCTGAGCCTTCCCTAATGATTCTGTCCCTGAGTGTACATATGTCACAAGCCAACACCCCATGGGGATGGCACTGATTGTGCATTTCTGCACACTAATGACATAACTAGTTCCTATAGCATGAATAAATTAATCACAGTCAAGGCATTAGTGGTTCATTTTGCACGAGTAGAATCTAGAATGAACTTGGCTGCACATCAAATCAGTGTCACTATTATTGCTTCTATTAATTAAACCTATTGTGAATACTTGGTATTCTGTAGTGAGACAGTCCAATCTATATCTGCTCACAGGTTTTTGGAGTATCATAAAATCATAGAATCATAGAATCATAGAGTTGGAAGAGACCTCAAGGGCCATCTAGTCCAACCCCCTGCCATGCAGGAACCCCCATCACAATATTTCCGACAGATGGCCATCCAGCCTCTGCTTAAAAACCTCCAAAGAAGGAGACTCCACCATCCTCCGTGGCAGCATATTCCACTGCCAAATAGCTCTAACTGTCATGAAGTTCTTCCTAATGTTCAAATGGAATCTCTTTTCCTGTAGTTTGAAACCATTGCCCCGAGTCCTAGTCTCTGAAGCCATGGAAAACAAACCTGTTCCCTCTTCAATATGACATCCTTTCAAATATTTAAACATAGCTATCATATCCCCTCTCAGTCTTCTTTTAGAGAGGCTAAACATTCCCAGTTCCCTAAGCCGTTCTTCATAAGACATTTCCTCCAGACCCTCAACCATCCTGGTAGCCTTCCTCTGCACCCACTCGAGGTTGTCAACATCCTTTTTAAATTGAGGCGCACAGAACTGGACACAGTACTCCAGGTGGGTCTGACAAGAGCAGAATAGAGTAAATAGAGCTCTTGTCAGAATTGAGTAAACCAGCAGAATAGAGTAAACCAGCACTGGAAAAAATTGTTATTCCTCCAGATGTTGTTGAATGCAGTTCCAATCAGTCCTAGACAGTACGGCCAATTGTTCATCACAGAGGAAGTAACAGTTCAACATCTGGAAGCCACTTGAAGCAGAGATATAGAGAATTCCACCATTAAGTAAAGACCTGAAAGCTACTCTAAGTTGGAAAAATATAAATAATAAGCCGGAAATAAATATTTGAATGAACTCTTTGTTTGTTTGTTTTGTTTTGCTTATAGGCTACCTTTCTCCCAATCAGGGGACTCACGGCACCTATCAGTATTAAAAACAATAAAATTAAAACACAACAAATTACACATTAAAAAAACAAGTAAACTGTAAAATTTATTTATTTATTTATTTATTTATTTATTTATTTATTTATTTATTTATTTATTTATTGTATTTTTATACCACACTGATTTCCCAGAAGGGACTCTGGGTGGTTTACATAAATGCAAACAAGAAACTCATTGCATTTTAAATTGTCACATATACCCAAGCAAAAAGCAGAAGGTGTTAAAATCAAAACATGAAATGGGACTGGTGTGGGCCAATCTGCTCATAAATATTTTGATTTGGAGAGATTCTTTATATACATGGAGACTCTTGTAAGCTTTGCGTGGAAAGCTTAATTTAACGGAGACCACATTAAGTTTGTATTAATCAAAGGACTTCTATGTTTGCTGTTGCTGTTGCTACAATTTAGGATAACTGATCATTTGTTTGGTCATGTTGAGAGGAGAAAAAAAGCTTCTGTTTGCCTCTCTTATAAAATGATTGCTACAGAAAATTTGTAGCTGGCACATTCGTTCCTTCAATTTAAAATAGCCCATCCTTTGTCACAATGGTCTGATAGTGATGATGACAGAGATGGCTTCACTTAGTTCCTTCCAATAATAACCTAGAATAAGAAGGAAAATGTCTCTACAAAGGGCCTATAGTTACTTTAAATTGGTACAGTTCTGGAAGCATGTCTCAAAAATATATAAGTAAATAAAAAATTCACAGTGGTATGGAACTCTTTAGAAATCTCTATGATAATCAGTGAAATAATTTTTTTTGCCTTTTGTACACCCACTCACAGATGAAGTAGCTTTGAAACTCCCTCCCGCTGGAGGCCAGGACTGTCCCATCTCTGCTGTCTTTCAGGAAGTAGGCAAAAACCTTCCTCTTCAGGCAAGCTTTCCCTGAGTGATGGAGTACCTACTATATGACTTTATGTCTGTGAAGATTCTCACTCATCCAGGTGAGTTTATCTGGAAGTTGAGTCATGGCAACTGGACTTCTTTTTCAGAACTCCAGTTGCCATGACTCAACTTCCAGAGATACTATGCGACTTTTATATGGATTACCATACATGATCTCATAAGAACACCAGTTTTTCCATGTTAGTTTCCCTCCCTCAAAATTGATTTTTTTCCTTTTTGTGTGCTATTTGTAGGTTTAATGTTACCTTGTAATGTTGTAAGATGCCTCTTCTAATCCCCTGTTCTTAAATTGAATATGTCTTAAATGTTCTCGGCTGTATATTGTCCCTCATTATTGTAAGCCACCTTGGGTCCTTTTCCAAGGAGAAAGGTGAGGCAAAAATACTCTAAAATAAAATGAATGAATGAATTTATTATGGGTTGTTAGGTAAAGATGGATGGGGGAATTTCTCAGGCAGAATTCTGGGAGGTCCAGCCCACAATAATCAAAAGTCTAAAACATCTTTCACTTTCATCATGCGAGGTAAAATTTATATAATCACCCATGCACTGTGACATATTTTAGCTGTTCAGATAGACATTTGTTATAATCTGTTCTAGTTGTGGCATTTTCCTTTTATTCTGCTAGCTCTTTTCTGTTGCCTGAAGACCTTGAAGTGTTGAATATAGAGATGAGTTTACTAGGCTGAGGCACGAATAGAAATAGTCTGATGCAGTCAAGGGAGTTCAGAGTCAAGGTCATAAGGTAAAACCAAGATCTAACAAACACAGTTTCACCAAAAAGTCAGGTTAACCACGTTTAGGACTGTATATTCAAAGCCGAAAGCAAGAACAATCCAAAATCAAGGTAATCCAGTAGAAATAGCAAGCAAGCATAGAAAGACCAAGGCACACAGCAAGGCCATTCCAAAACTCATGTACTGCCAGGGGGTCAATAGCAAAGATTTATGCTATAATGCACAAATGTAAAAAAAAAATCTTCAAGAAATTCACAATCTCAAACTGAAATTTATAGAGGTGTGCTGTTGGAGTCCAACCAAGAATCCCCAAGGCATTCTTTTGGCCAGATGGTACAGGAATTCAATTTCAAAATTTGAGACCTATCCCTAAATCCTCTGACACAATGTGTTCACTAACAGGTGGGAGGATTCTTAACTGGCTCACATTAAGACCAGGTTTGTCCATTCTAATTTTCTGACATCACTAAACTACAGAAGGAAGATGGATATCAACGTCAGGGTTTGGCAAGAGTGATTTTCCAAAGCCTCTCAGAACAGAAACAGTCCATCACTAGAAGACATTCCTAAACAGTGTTTGTGTCTGATTGTCACATCAGGAGCTTTTCTTTCTTCTCAATGTCTGCAAATTAGCTTACTTTGTTTTATGTGTTGTCTTCAGTGTCAAAGAATCAGATTGTTCTGAATTTTGGTTTTCACAATACAAAATACTACCTCAGTGATGTCTCTCCAATGCTAACGTGCTTTCAGCTCTAATGATGGCTGTCTATAATATCTGTTTTTGGCCTTGCACACTGTTCTCTGATGCAATACTGCACTCCCTAAAATGACAGCCTATTCTTTTTCAGTAATATAATTTAGAGAGTGAGAAAAGCTTCAAAGCTGGGGGTCAAAAACCCTTTCAATGGTGGATTGCAATCCTCCGGTATAGCTCCATTACCTTCCATGCAACCCCTGTACAAAATCCAATCATATTCCTCCACTGGAAACTTCCATAGGGTCTAATTTCATATTGTAAAAAACTCTTTCGCTTTATACAGAAGACCTTGAGGTAGAGAAGGTCATAGTGTTTTTTAAAAAGGGAGAACAATAGATGCATATGATCATCACTTATATGTTATTGTTTTCATATATTAAGGCTACAAATTTAACAAGCATTTGCAAAGTGCCAGTTGTTTGGAGATAAAGTGTATATCATATTTAAGTGCTCTGACCTTGAACTTTATATGAGGCAAAAAAATGATGTTAATTTAAGTTCAATATAAGAAAACATAATCATTCTGATGGCTTTCAAAGAAAACCATACAGTACTATTTGTAAATTGCATTTTAATTTCTCTCTTTGCTAGTTTTGATGAACTGCTGACTTTAGAGAAGCATTATGTTTGGTCTTTGCTCCATATTAGGGGAGGAAAGCAAATGCTTTGTGTCAGTTGTTGTTGTTGGATCCCATTAAGCCACTCCTGACTTGTGACAGTCACAAATGGGGTTTTGAGGAATGTGAGATGTTCAAGATGTACCAATGTTTGCCTCAGTAACTTTCCATGAATAAACTAAGATTTAAGCCTAGGTCTCTTGAGTCCTGTCAAGACACTCTGGATGTTAAATTAGGGCCTTTTCACACGCCCCTAAAATCTGTGGTAAATGGCTCCCAGATCCAGAGCTTAAAATTGTTTCCCCACCAGCTCCGGAGTTTACAAAAAATTAAGTGCAACCACGCCCACCTAAGCACGTTCCAGTGCACTTTTCAGTGCTCTCCGGGGGTGAAAAATTCCTGATGCGGATGTAACGTAGTGAGTGCCGGGTTCTCCTCGCTTCTGTTTGTTGTTGTTTTTGCCCCCACCCCTTTAAGACTGGAATGCTGCTGGGAGCAGAGCGAGACGGCAGAATGGAGGTGAGCCGGCATTCTTTTCTTTCTTTTTTTCTCCCTCCCCTCACGCAGACAGCAGCCAGGAGTGCGGAGGGGGTGGGAACACAGGAACAGCGACAAACCCCCAAGATCTCTGGTCCGAATTTAAGTGGCCAGTGGATCTTAGGGGTCGTGTGAAAAGGCTCTTAGATAGTTATAAAAAGCATTATTCGAAGTCTTCAATTTTATTGGCGCAATCATATTATGATTTTCTTTGTACAGTAAGAAAATAATAACAGGTTTATTCATCATGCATGCATAGTCTGACTTCCAACAAAAGAACCTATGGATCAAACATGTCTTCTTGTGTGGATCTCCTTTGCTGATTGTTTGCCTCCCCACACACAAACATTTTCTACCTGTAGGACAAACAGACAGATGTTCTAAAGAACATGTGGCTGTCACAGGGATCCTATATACAATGGATACTCCAAACAGCTATAGTGCTGGGTGGGGCCACTTAGCCTCCTGCCTGGCTAGTGTCACGTTTGTGCAGCCTAGGGGCTGCACAGTAGGGGCCAGAATCTTCATAAGGCCTTGCCACGTAGCAAGAGGCCTCTGTTGTGATCTAGCCATCTTTCTACCCTCCCTCCCAATGGAGAGAATGAGAGTAGCTGGTCGTGTAAGGGCCAGATGGGAATTTTTGGCTGCTACTCAAATTGGACTAGAGTGGCAGTGTGTTTTCATCCATCCCATTCTTTTTATGGCTAAGGGGAGGTTTATAACTGGTCACAATTGACTCCAAAGGGGGTCCGGGTAATTAATTGAGCGAGTGTGCAGCATGAGTGCCAGCAATTTAGCATTAATTTAGCCACTAGCTTAACTCATATTAATGCCTAAACTGCTGGAACATGTGCCACACACTCTCTCAGTTAACTAGCTAGACCCCCTTTGGCACTTCATAACTCAGCTTCCTGAACCCAAACCTTTCCAAATTTCAGGGGTTACCTAGAATCACTTGAGTAAGGTACCCCTGCCACTTTGATGTGGAAACATGGCTGGGATCAGTAATTTAGAGTGCATGTGCACCCCAAAGGGTGTGCACTAAAAAAAATCTTTCTATTGGAATCAGAAGCTGACCAGGCAAGCGATAGTGCTGCCCCCCACTTGGCTTCCAGTTGAATCCAATTAGAAAGAATTTTTCCTAGGGGCACCCCCCTTTGGTCCTTCATAACTCAGCCCCCTGAAACCCAAATCTCTCCCTTTGTTGGGATCTTACTTAGAATCACTTGAAGAAGCTAAGCCTTCCATTTCCATGATGAAAAATGGAAGCTGTGAATCATATTTTTACTACTCAAAAATACAGATCACAGCCTCCATGTTTTGGCATAGGAATGACAGGGGTAGCTTCCTCAAGTGATTCTAGGAAACCCCCCTAAATTTGGAAATGTTTGGGAAACAGGTGACAATGGCCGTTACTTCACGAGCCGCTCGCTTCACGGCTAGCCTTCTTTTCTGTGCGAATCGATCGTTTCAGTCCGCACGCTCCTCCTTTTTGGCTGCGATGCCACCCCGACCACGCCCCCTTTACCGTGCTCCAAGCGAGGCGAGTGGTCCCCCTGGCTGCTGCCGGGAATCTTTTCGCTTCGCATCTTGCTTTGCTCCCAACGTCACGTGTGGTCTCGGTTTTTGGCTTTTATTTCAAGTTTTTTTAAAAAATATTCAAACAGGGATATCGATGCATCGCTATATCGTTTCATCGCTTTGCGCTGTTACTTCCTCGCTCGAGTAGGGGTGGCGGCGGCAGCGGCGGCAGCGGCAGCGGGAACAGGAGGAGCCGCTGCCGCCTCGCCCGGCCAGAGCAGGGCACCCGGGGCAGGCAGCGTGCAAGCGGCGGAGGGCGGGCGGCTGTGCCATGTGGGGCTCCCCCCGAGTAGCGGCGGCGGCGGCGGGGGGGGGGCTGCCAATGATGCCAGGAAACAGTTGAAATCAGTAGAGCCATTGCAACTGACAGTCCAGCATCAGTGCATCGATACGCCGTCGGTAGGAATTTTTTTAAAGGACGGATGGGAAAAAACGAACGTTGAAAAGTGGCATGCGAATGTGAAGGGAGCACGTGAGGTTGTGCTCGAATCGGTCCTAAAACTGCAGCTCGTGAGTACTGAGAAACAGGGGCGGGAGCGAAGCGAGAACACGTGACCGCCACGTGACCGCCTCCGAATTCAAATCGAAGGCAATATCGCTGCGGAGCGCCGTGCCTCGTGAAGTAAGGGCCTAACTTGTTTATCATCAAAGGGGGTGGCCCTAGGAAAAAATCTTTCTATTGGAATCGGAAGCTGATCAAACAAGTGATAGCACTGCTGCCACTTAGCTTCTGGTTGATTCCAATTAGAAAGATTTTTTCCCTGGGACACCCCCTTTGATGTTTAATAACTCAGTCCCCTAAGCCCCAAACCTTTCCAAATTTCGGGGGTTTACAGGGAAGAGGCCAAACTTGGTCCCCAGCAATTTTGGTGCTGATTCATGGCTGCAGATTCCAACAGAATCCAATAGAAATGTTTTTTCCTAGAGGCATCCCATTTGAAGCTCCCTGACCCCCAAACCTTTCTAAATTTCAAGGTGTTACCTAGAATCGCTTGAGGAAAGTACCCTTGCCACTTTGATCCAATAGGACCCAGGGGAGCATAACATTTCATTTCATTTCATAACAAAACTACTACAAAATTTCATTACAAACAAAACAAAACAAAACTACTCTAGAAATGAAATGAAACAAAATGAAATACTATATTTCCATTTCATGCCCACCTCTATTGAGAATCATTAACTGATTCGCTTGCAGTACAGTCAGGCCCCCTTGTTTAAGGGATGCTTAGCAGTTGAATGGAGTGAAATTCATATCAATTGTGGCCCAATTTTAATCCCACAAATGTGTCTTCCACTTTATTTTCAGGCTGGGACAGCAAGGGTCTTTATCTACAGTTTCCAAAAGTCTGAAATACAAGACCAATTAATTCACAGTGTGATTTATTTCTAAAACAATTTCAATGTACCAAACTGGAGAGCAGTCCACTCTTCAATGCACCCCCAAAATATTGACCCCTTTTTGTATTAGAATAAATAGAAAGTTTTATCCTACACCACACCACCACCTCCATTTCCAGATGTGTTTCCATTTATGTTCCACTATAATTGACTTGCAGTATACATATACTGTTGCCATCACATTAAGATCCAAAGGTTTGGCTTGGAATGCTGTTTTAAAACAGAGAGCTAAACCCTAACAGCAAATCAACCAGAATGTTCAAGTTTGATGCCACCACAGAACATGGATACATGAAGACAGAAAAAATACCCTTTTCCATTCACTAGCCATCTGTGTAGAGTGGCTTTATTGTCTCCATGGAAAGTATACTTTTCTATCACTGGAACTTCAAGCAATTTGGTGGGGGGTAGTCAAACACCCTTTCGGACACTATTTTGGTACCTATAATAGAGCTTTTCCTATTACACCGTCTCCAGGTTAGTACTTTTCAGCTCTAAAATATTAGCTTCACTTTGGCACTTCCACAAATGTTACATTACTATTTGTGTTAAAATGTCTTGGAGGACTCTTACATACTTATTGTGTAGAAGACGCTCTAACATTGCTAAGCCTTTTACTCACCATTTGTTGTGAATTTTTAGATCCAATTAGAGTTTAATCACAGTGACTATTTTCCCTGGAAATAGAATTGTGAACTATCTGTGTGGATTTGTTGTCTTTACCTCCCCTTTTTGATGAAGCCCATGTATAGATAGCTTCAAATATATTACAACCACTGTTGGGATACAAGTCATAAATTATTTTAGTAAGAGCATTATTGCTTGTCTTTGAAAGTTGCAAAACTACTCCAATACAGAGTGCTTCACTTATTGTCTTGAGCTATATAAATAGCTCAAGCTGAGAACATAAAAATAGTTCTCTTCTGTTACCACAGAGAGAAGCCAATAAAGAAAATGAGCACTAACAATTATAGTAATACATCTAATCCATTAATGCCATGGATGTTACTTGTAATTAGCTAAGGGGTTTAGGCAATTCCTTATATATTTTGTTGTGATTCACTACTTCTAAACACAGGACTGAGAAGGACAAAAATTAAGGTAAATTAAGGTAAATATCATAATTGTGTTTTTATGAAGGAGAATCTGTGCTGGAATGTGCTAAATGAAGTGGTTCAAACTGGGGTGCTCACCAGATTTGCAAAACACACCAAACTGGAAGAACTAGGCATTACATCAGATGACAGATACAGGATTCAAGATGACCTTAATTCATTCAAGAGCTAAGAAAAAATACACAAAATGAGTTTCAGCAGGGGAAAAATATAATGTTCTCCACATAGCCAAGAAAAATCATTAGTACATATGACAGCTGACCCAGCAGAAGTACATGTGAAAAGGATCTAGAGGCAGTAGTATACTGTCATGTGGAAGATGGAGCAAGCTTATTTTCTGTAGTTGTAGAGGGTAAGACCCAAATAAATTGAATCAAATTAGGAGAAAGATTTCTTATAAAGATGTGTGTTTCTTAACAATAAGAGCTGTTTGGTAATGGGATAGGCTGCCTTTTTCTTTGGACGGTTTTCAACAGAAGTTAGGTTACATTTGTCAGGGATACTTTAGCTATAAATTAGAGCTGGGTACAAAACCAAATATAGTGTTTAATTTTGCTTTGTTTCATTATTGAGAAACTTTAAAAAGAATATCTAAAATGAAATGAACCAAAATGAAATTATTCATTCTGCTATAGAATGGCTCCCCTGAATGGCTCTCCTTGGGCTCTTCCCTTTAAGCCCTCCAAATTTGGTGATGTTTGGCATTCAGGTGGTGAGTTATTCAACTCCAAAATGGATCCCCTCAGGAAAAAAAATCTTTTGTAATTGGAAAGTTATGTACTTGAAAATAGTGATCCCAGGCATCTAGCAGCATGGAAGTTACAAATAGAGATGGGCACGACTTAGCGGTATTCCCGTTTCCGTTTCCGTTACTCGGTTCTGTTACTCTACGGAAACGGTAACGGGAATTACTCCGCCAGAATTCGAGCTCGAACCAACGAACGAACAATTTTGGTCTGATTTGTCGTGCTCGTTCCTTGCATCGCGCGATTGCGCGAAGCCACGCGGCACAGAAAAAAAGTTTTTAAAAGTTAAAAAAACCCAGTTCCCGGCCAAAAAGCAGGCGGAAAAATGCCTGCCGTGCCTCAGGGCACCTACCAGAGGGGTTGTTTCTGGAGGTCCCCGGCCTCCCCCCTCATCCCCCGTCCTGGGCTGCTCTGGTGGGACTCGCCGCAGGCTCGCAGCCAGCAAAAAGCCCAGTCTCGCCGCCGGCCGCCCGCAATTAAAGCGCAAGCAAGCGGCACGGACGGCACAGGAAAAAACTTTTAAACTCTCCCCCCACCCATTCCCGGGCCAAAAAAGCAGGCGGAAAAATGCCTGCTTGACTAAGGGCGCAGGGCACCTACCGGAGGGGTGGTTTCTGGAGGGGGGGTCCCGCCTCCCCCCCGTCCTGGGCAGCCGGACTCGAGTCGCCATTTTGCCATGCCATGCGGTGCGGGCGGGGGATCCAAAATGGGGCGGCAAACGCAATATTGTTTTTGAAATCGTGGTCCAAAAACACACAAGCACAACAGAAACACGCGAAAATTTATAAACTGCCAGATTTTTCACAGTAGCAGTGGGTTTTTTCTTGCAACAAAATGTCTCTCCTCTCCTCCTCTGTCCTCCATTGATTTTATTTTATTTTATTTTTTTTACACCTGCGCAATGATGGGCTGGCTGAGTGGCCAGCCATGTGGGAGTGGACAACCATGCAAATTTTTGGAGCCATCCCACCAATCGCATGGCCACTTGGCCATGGAGACTTCTGGGATGTGCCAAAAAGCCCCCTAAAACCTGCCCTAGCCCTAACCCTAACCCTTGACTCCGTACCCATACGTCACAGACTGTCTTCTTAGTGGGTCAGAGAGGCACCCAGAGGTGCAACCCACTAGCCCACCGTAACCTTACCCGTCACTAGCCTAACCCTAGCCATTGCACTAAGCCACCTTAAAGCCAGATCTACTTGCTTGCATTGCACTACACGCAGCAAGTACAATTCCCTTCTGTGTGAGACATGGTGGTGCCAGAGCCTTGTGAAGGGCGGGCATGACGCTATCACTCTCACTGGTCTCACTGTCTGCACATTCTGTTATGCAATATCCATATGGCTATTGGATAGCATTTTGCAGCAGCAGCAGGTGAGGAGGGGAGACCCCCATGTAGAGGGGTCTCTCTTGGAGCCTGCTTCCCCTTCCTAGTGGGTGAGGAGCCCACTTTCCCTTTATAGCGGGCCAGAGGAGGCACCCACCCCACAGAGGTGCCTCCAGGAGCCCGCTCCCCCCCAAAACCAGTACTAACGACAACGAAAAAACAAAAAAATGAACCGACTAATTTTTGTGAATTTTCGCGAAAACCGGAAACGAGCCGAAACGGGACCGGCCCGACTAACGACAACTCGAAAAAAAATTTTTTCAAGTCGTGCCCATCTCTAGTTACAAAGGACCTTCCTCAAACTCTTTGCTATAAGTCTCGATAATGTGGAGAGGTTTGAGGTTCAGGGGACCCAGTTATTAAACTCCAAAATGGGCCCCTCAGGAATCCATAAGACAAAAAAATAAGATAAAAAAATTTTAAGGAGAGGTTTGGTTTTGGTTTGGTTTCTCTTTCTAGATCAGTATTTTCGAGTACATATTTCCAATTACAAATGATTTTTTTTCCTGGGAGGACCCAATTTATAGTTGAATGACTCAGCCTCCTGAACTCCAAACCTCTCCCAATTTGGAGAGCTTAAAGGGAAGAGTCCAAAGAAGCTACTCACCAAATTGGGTGCCTCTGGGACAAATCATTTCAAATTTAGAGCAAAAAATGATAGTTTGATTCATTTTGTCATGAAATGTGTTTGACCGTTTTGTTTTGTAATGAATCAATTTGTTACATAGTGAAATGTTGAAACAGTGTTTCATTTTTCATTTGGTGCCCATCTCTTCTGAAGACTTTCTCCTTCATCAGGTAGTTGGACTTGATGACCCTTGCATTCAATCCAGCTCTACAGTTCTGAGATTCTATTGGTGTTTACGTGTATAACCATTGTAGAGTGATAATTCTGTTTCACACCATTGTTGGTACAATATCTGGTGGTGCACTTCGGCTGAATCCTTCTGTTCACACAAAAGTAACCAAACTGATCTTCCAGTATCCCCTTAAAGCTGCTTAGCGATAGCTGTTGTGCTTTGCTTTGCAAATGGAAGGAAAGAAACACAAAGAATAATGACCAGAGGCGTCCTGCAGCACCCAAATGGTGAGACCTATCCACTCAAAGCACACACATCAACCATACATGCACACACTATGCACATCCAGTCCTAATAGTATACAGTACTAGCATTTTGGTAAAGTTTAGTGAACTAAGCTCAGTGAGACTAGCCCAGGATATAATATCATAGTGACATAAGTCTTTCACTTTGCCCTACAGCTCTGTATGGATGGATCAGCTTCACTCAATATCCATACTGTATGATGGTCTCAGCCAGTTCCTCCCTATGGCTTCCAAGGTTGGAATGTGAAAGAAAGATTTTTTTATTTTATTTATTTATTCATTGAGCATTTTTATCTTGGCTTTCTCCTTGGAAAATGATCCAGGGCAGCTTACAGTAAGGAGAGACTATACAGTCCGTTACAATTAAGACAATTACAAATAATGTTGGGCTTTATTTAGGGAGTTAAGCTGTATCTGAAACTTTTGCTTTCAGGTGCTCAGCTGACTATTGTTCTCAACTTCCATTGCCCACCCACCCGGAATAATGAGACGAGGCAGTAATATCGGGTGAAACTGGGCCACACTTTTATTGAACACAACTTAAACAACAGCAACAATAACAAGGAGGGGCCTGGCTTCAGCAATCATGGTTGGAACCCCGGGGTCATCTCAGACACCTCCAACCAGGCAGCATGGGGCGAGTTCTGACCCCTGGGTGGTGCGGTCAGCCGACGACGCCACCCAGGCTGGTCCGATACTACCTCTCCCTGCATCTTATAGTTTAAGGCTGGGTTATTCCCTGCGCAGGGAGGCATCCCCTAGTACCCCAACCAGGCATTGTGACCTCTCGAGCGGCAGTGCCTTGGCTATTGGGTATTTGGGGACAGATGTTGAAACTACTCACCGCTGCCTGAATCCGCTTCAGCCGCCATGACCGAGGGCCTAGCCTTGCTATGGCCCCAGTCACCCCACCCGGCCAGCTCCTCAGCCAGGCCCCCCCACAAATCCCGTAAGAACAATTCCGTACCCACGTTGGACAGGTGCACTCCATCAGGCCTGTAGAGTTCCCCCCTGCCCACATTCTGTGCTGATACAGGCAGCCTGGGGCCCTCGAACGGGATACGGAAACCAACTTCAAAACCAGAAACCAAAAACTCTGCCGCCTCCCTGTTCGGACACTCAGCGGCCCACTGCCTCAGGACCTCAAGCTTGATTGGGCTGGGGCCTTTTGCAGGGGCATTGTCCCCAGATCCTGGCTTCCTATTACCCGCAGCATCCCTCCCCTTCCCCTGCTGTGGGTGGGCCCTGCTGCAGTTAATGGCAGGGTGCTGGGCCCCGCATATGGAGCATTCGTGCTTGAAGTGGCATGGCTTCCTATTGCATGCTCCCTGGCCGTTGTAGTCCCAACAGACCAGCCGGACCTGAACCGACTGGCCCGCCGAGGCACGGGCAGTTGGAATTTGCGTCCCCTTGTGTATGAGGTGGCCGCTGTCATAGCGCTCCCCCAGGGTTGGGTGGACGGAGGTCATGAATTGCAGCCACACTGGTGGCAAGGTCTCGGCCCACTGCAGGTAGGGATCCAAGGCCGCCGTATGACGAAATTCCTCATCATATTGCAGCCAGGTGTGGCCGGGAAAGTCAACGAAGGCCCGGTAAATAAGGTCCAAGTATTTCAATATGGACTGCGCCCGCCAGGGACAGGCCTGCAAGGTCAGGGACATATAGATCAGGTAGGCAGGCAGCCAGGTGTCCCGGGAGTGCTCCGGCTTCTTGCGCAGCCTCCGCTCCTTATCCTGTGTGTCCTCCTTCTCCAACCCCTTGGTATCTAAGTCCCGGTTCAGGAGGCTAAAAATATCAATAAACTCCCCCCTCCAGATTTTTTCCTTTGTAGCCTGTGGCAGGTGGTGCCCAAACGGTAAAGCGTAGTCCCCATAAGGGAGCGCACCAGCCGCGACCCCCGCATAGCTCGCGGCCCCACCAAGGTAGGGCCACGCTGGATCACCCGCAGGCAGCTGTCCGGGCGCGAGCCAAGCGGGCAGCTGCCCGTGGGGCCAGCTGAGTGGAGCAGGGTCTGGCTGGCATGGTTGCATGCCACCCATCCTGAGTAACACGGGCTGCCAACCCAGTGCGTGCATGCCCGCCCCAGGTATTGCCCCCGGTGAAGGCAGCACAATATTACTCCAGGGCAACCCGGTGCCCGGTGTAGTGGGGGGGGGAGGCGCTGCCTGCGCTGGCCAGCCTGCCAGGGCAGGCGATCCCAGAGCGGGCGGACCCGCTTGCCAGGGCCATGTAGATGTGGGCGCTGATTCAGGCGCGCAAGCCAACTCACTTGTGGAAGGGTTCTCCGCAGCAGCTAGCTCCCTGTTGTCATGTTCCGCATCACCCATCACCTCAGGGCTGGCGGTGGTTGCAGGCGGGCCGTGCGGCATGGAGCGCTGTCGCCTGGCGGATGCCAGCGGGCGGCCTGACACCGTGGGTGCCCTGGACGTGGGATCTATCTTCTCCAGCACTGCAAAATGGGCAGAAAAATTCTGAGCAACATCCTTCAACTGGGTCCGTTTTCTAGCCTTCGGCGGCCTGGACTCTGTACTTGGCTGCACCCCCTGGGTATCCTCGCTAGCATGCACCCCTTTAGCAGTCTTCAGAGCCACCAAGCGTGACTCAAGCTCAAGCCAGATAGGCCAGTCCTCTTCGTCTGAAGAGGGGTCTGATAGCTGGGGAGTAGGCCGCAGCCTTTTCGCAGGCTGCTTCACCTTGCTCTTCCCCCTTCCCTTTCCTGGGGCCATCCCTGTGTTACTCCCCTATGGGCAAGGCTGCGAAATAGGACAAGCTCCGGCGCCCAGGCCCACCCAGGAATACCACCCTAGGGGTCCCCCCAGGGCCCCCCCAGGAGCGTGGCAGCACTCAAGGGGCCTTCTGCCTCACTTCCCAAAGCCCCTGCGCCTAATTCCCCTGCTCTAAAAATAAGGAACAGCCACGGAGAGAGGGGGTAGGCAACGCAGGCCCAGGCTTCCAGTCCCTTCCCAGGCCTCGATCCAGGCCAAAGCAGGGGCCCCACCCAGCACAGGGCAGGGAAGAGGGAGGAGGGGGTCACCTGGCTAGGGATTGAGTTAGTTAGGGCCTCCGGCCTGACCAGTACCCCCCGCCCACTGGAGCCATGAGAGGGCGAAAGCCCTTCCTTGGCCCGAACGGGTCGAAGGCGGGCCCCACCCAGCCCGGGGGAGGTCTCAGGGGATGGGAAGGGTTGGGTCGGAAAAGCTTGGAGGGCCTAGGGGCCGCCGCATGTCGCCCCGCTCACATGGGGGGAAGGCCGATGCCGCTCCCCCGATCTGGCTCTTTAGGCCCATCCCACCAGTCGTGCCGGCCTCCGCAGCCTCCTGTGGGAGGCACAACCACGTCCGCCGCTTGGAGCCTCTGCCGGACAAGGGCCCGGCACGTTCCGGCCTCCAGCAGCGCGGCCGGGAGGTGAGTCCTCCATCGGCGCGGCCGCGCTGGGCGGCAAGGACTTGCTGGGCCTGGCCTGCAAGGCCCACACTGAAGCCGGGCCGAAACAAGCCCCTGTTGGGGCTCAGAAGGCCACAGCGCCACCGAGGCCGCACCGCAAACCCAGCCTCAAACTGGCGCCCACCACATGGCGCCCGAAGATGGCGGCACACAAAATAGCCGCTGCAAGAGGAGCGGGCAGCAGGTCCTACCCTGCTTAACGCTCCTCCGAAGTGCCTGCAAGAGGGGGTCAGAGCCACCCCTTTTAAAGGTCACTCCTCCCCCTCCCCTCTGGACGCTTCAGGCATCCTGCCTGTCTCTCCCTCCAGGAGGGCGGGCAAACACGCTCCACAGGCGGAGGTCCCACCCACGGAGCGACCATTCTCCTCTGCCCAAAGAACACATCACATTTTTAACTCTGTGAATGCTGACAAGGATGTGAAAGATCTCTGTTCTAATGGTATCTCCATGTTTTGCCTTTTGGTTTCACCAGAATTGTATAAATGCCCTTCATTAGGTCTGATTTTCACATTTGTCGAAGAGGGGGGGTAGGGAACATATATCTCTATTATGGAGGGAGCAATGTCATGAGTAAAATAAAAATCTTACCTGTTGAATTCCTTCAAAGTGTATTTATTTATTACATTTTTACCACATCACTTAGAGAGCATACACTACTCAGGGTGGCTGTGCAACCCAGGATCAACCCAGCCCACTCCAGTCCCCAGTCTGACCATCCTTGACAAAATATAAACAAAAACAGAAAACAGAAGACAAAAACAAAGAGGTTCAATTAATAAAATATTTTTTTGAAAATAAAACATACAAGATGATGACAATCCAGTAGGACCAAGAGTAGGCAATGACTGTAGTCTCCACTAAAGATGGGCATGAAACAAAAAACATCCGTTCCATTATTCATTATTCATTTCATTACATAAGAAAATGAATAATGAAAATTCTGATGAAATTTGAACAAACCAAAAATTAGGTTTGTTACATTTCGTTTTCGCTAATGGCGACGCTCAATGAAATGAGCTGTTTTAAAAATGTTAAAAAACATCCTGAATATCTGTAAAAACCCAGTGATAATTATTTATTCTGCCTGATAGTACCTACCAGGGGGGTTGGGGTCCTTAAAACGTGCATTTATGACTTTTCTCAGATCGCTGTATTTTTTTTCCTTTAAGGGGAGTTAGGGGACATCGACCCAAAATGGCTCCCAGGTGCCTAATTATTAAAACACCCTGGACATCCGTAAAAATGCAGTGATAATGCGATAATTATTTGAAATTATTACCTACTAGGGGGTTGGGGTCCTTAAAACGTTTGTTTTTGTCTTTCTCCCATCGTGATGTATTTCTTCTTTTCCCTTTAAGGATGACACAAAATGGATTCCAGCCACAAGATGGATGCAAGCCATATGATGGGATCATGTAAATTCTTGGACAATTTCAACCAATAGCATGCCTAGGTTGCATACTGGGTAGGTGTGGCAGCTACAGAGGGCATAAAAAGCTCTGGCAGACCCCCCCCCCCGTCCTCCTTGCAGTCTTCGGTGGGAGTTAAGGTGGGATTGCTGTCTCTGCGACTCGTTACTTTAGGCCAGGCAGGCAGGTGTGTGTCTCTGTGTTCCTGCTGGCTGCAGCCTGGCTCTTAGGTGAGAAAAAGAAGAGATTTCTCTTGCAGCCTCCCTGTGTGCGTGCGTACCTCTGTGAGTACCTTCCCCTGCCCTGCAGTGCAGTCACTCTGCGGCTGCCTTACGCTCTGGGCAATGCCCGCCGCTGCCTTTGCTGCCTCCCTGCGTACCTAGTCTATACTATGTCTCTGCCAGCATCATTTTTTTTCGTGTTTTCCCTCTGGTCTGGGGTGTTGGGGGACGTCCGTGCATGGAAATGCTTTAAGTTGCACAAAAAGTGGGTAAAAATGAAAAATGAAAAAACGAAACATTTTTTTCACATAATTCAAAAAAAAAAAACCAAAAATGAACCAAAATGGACCCGCAATGAAAAACAAAAAACCAAAACATCATTTTTTCAATTTGTGCCCATCTCTAGTCTCCACTGAATAGTTATAGATATTTGGGTGTTTCTTAGTGAAAATAAATTATCTGGAACATAGTAGTGCTTTACAAATTAGTGAACAGCATCAGCTTTCAAAACTCTTTGTTTACACACACACACACACACACACACACACACACACACACACACACATATAGATATAGATATAGATATATAGATATATTTAGATATTTATTTATTTATTTATTTATTTATTTATTTATTTATTTATCTGTGCACCTAGGGAATATTGTATATGAAGGCAAATGTAATCAAATTGCCCAAAAACCTCTTCCTTTTTTTCTTTATAGTTTCACCCAGATTAAAAATGCTGCCAAATATAGCAGAGGCAACATACTGTAGGGAAGTAAGGCTGGTAAATCAGGATGCAAAAAGATACATAAAACAAGTATGCACTGAGGGAATTTTCAGTGTCATCCTGACCTTGAAGGGAAGATTCTGCAAGAGACAAGAGATAACACAGATACACTGCAATAATGCAGACAGAGACAGATTTGGAATTAATTGGAGGTCGGCTTTTTTCATAAGTGACCAAGACTAGAGTTCCTAGTGTCGCATAGTGGGAAGAGTAAGAGACCAGGACTCTTCTGGAGAACAGGCTTCAAATTCCATTTCAGCCATGAAAAATGACTAAGGGAACAGAAATGGTAAAACCACCCTCTAAAATATCTCACCTTGAAAAACCTATTAGGATCACTATTACAGATGAGCTTTGCCAAACAGCCAAGAGGACAGAAACCTTTGCAACTCTGCAAAGCCCGGCCATTTCAATTAATCACGTGGGAACATTTTCCCGCCATTTGTGTAGGATGGGACTGGAAAGCGTCCCCAGGTTCGTACAAGCCTCCTGGAGCCACCATTATCTTGGCTCACAGTTCACACTTCCTAGGGCAGCAGATTACACCAGGTATAAATTGCTTGGATTCTAATTTACTACATTGGCAAAACTGCCGCTCAGGTTAAAACATGATGATGATGTTTTACATAATCTAAACCAATTATTTCAATACCCTTTTAATTCACTCCTTTGTTTGAGCAATCAGTTCTATATAGATTCAACTATCAGGTATGAAAAATATTCTTACAAACTAAGCTGTGAACGCATTTCAGTAACTTGTAGCAAGCTGCTGTTCAAACCTCATTTTTAAAATACAGTGTATGTTTAAGGGCTGCTTTTTCTACATGCTTCTTAATTATTTTAATAATCATTGTAACATTCAAATTTTGATACTGACACGTTCTTTAGAGTAACTTTCGAGTTAAATTAATTAATAGTGGTGTTGAAATTATGTTTTGGCACCAGGATTCTTTTAGTATTCTTTTTCAGTTTTACTCTGAAGTTATATTTATATTTATAGTTCATGAATATTATCACATCCCTCTCCTGTTCTTGCTTTGGAAAAGAAAATCCAGTTTTTCTGTGCCTTTATTCCAATCATGTGGTCTATAAGATTTTCATATTGGCCACCGTGTGACATCCACATGCACTGCAATCCATTTGGTTATTTGAAGCATCCATTTGTGATCAACAGATTGGTGGCTTCACAGAACTCACTCTTCCACTCTCCTGCTTTGTTTTTAACCCCCAGACTAAAATTTTCAAACAGCATTTGTTTCTGCAGGAAAAAAGGAAGACCAAATATGAGATGGATTTACTCCCTATAAAGTAAGTCACACCCTTGAGTTTACAAAAGCTAAACAGGACTGCTGAGTACAGGACATTTTAGAGAAAACTGACTCATGGGGCCAGCATAAGTCAAGAGGTGCTTTGACAGCAAATATCAACAACAGTATTAATATTGAAATGATACTGTGCTAAGAAGAGTGGTTGAATGTGCTTCTGTCTGTCCCTCTGTGGAAGAACCTTCATGTCTAAAAAGACACAAAAGGGGGGTGGTGGGGAACAACTCCCTTTATATTCAGTTGCCTGCACAGTAGGTCTAATTATTCCAGTTTTACTGCTATGGTAACACCTGAAAAAGGCAGCCAGCAAAAACTTAAGCTCCACAAAATCTCATCAGCTGAACATAGAATAAGCTTCAGGCAGTTAATATCCCTATCTTTGTTCTGGAAACAAGGAACATATTCAAGAAAGGGTTTCTAGTTGGCCACAATAAGAAAGAAAGAAAAAAGACTGAAAAGAAAAAGAGAGCAAGCAGGATATTGAAAATAGACTACTTTAGCGAATTGGGTTTGTGTGTGTGTGTGTGTGTGTGTGTGTGTGTGTGTGTGTGTGTGTGTGTGTGTGTGTGTGTGTGTGTGTGTGTGTGTCAAATAGCATGGACTAGAGATGGGCTATTCCTATCTCTACCCATGAGGATAGGAATATGAACCTTGGCACTGCAGGTGCTGAGATCCAGCTCTTCCCTCCAAACAAGCTGGTTCACTTACTGTTTGTCACATGTGGCTGTCATCACGCCATTGTGCCAATTGGAGAAGCAGCAGATTCAGGGGAGAAAGGCTGGATCTCCTCAGCACCTGTGGTGCTGATATTGGTATCCTCAGGTATACAAATATAAATAGCCCATCTCCAGTGTGCACTGTATTGTCTTAGTCTTCCTCAGAAACATATGACAGTTTTTTTAAAAAAATCTATGTACACATGCACATTATCCCCCCATGCTGAAAGGACCATGCGAGTTTTGGGTATACGCTCTGGGCCACACTTTATTAACTTTAACTATAAACACCAAACACAACTTCAATAGGGGCCTGCTGTAGTGCGGGTTCAAAGTTGGTACCAAGGGGTCTCCCGAGACCCCTCCAACTGGCAGTCTGTGAGGGCGAGTCAATAGCCCTGAGTGTGCTCTGTCGAAGGACAGGGCCAACTCGGCCAGCAAGTCCCATTTCCCCGTCCCGTGTAGGCCAGGCCCGGCAATTGTGCCTGCTAACCCGTTAGGCCCTCCAGGTGTATCCTTTCCCTCGACATTGTAATCTCTGGATCCGCAACACCGTGGGGTTGGATGGACCAAAAGAGAATTTGGGATCAGACTCACTTGCTGCCTCTCAGTACTCCACACTACTGTTTGTGTGGCCATTAAACTAAACCCACTGCCAACACCACTAAGGGATAGGCGAAAAATCCCCGGGTACCTGGCCAATCTGTGCCCGGGTCAAAAATTCCTATCCAGCCCCGTGGCAACCAGTTAGACTCATACTAGTGTAGTAAAGTGGCGGGTGGGTGGGGAAAGCCGGCTGCTGAAGAGGCCGGAGCCATGTTCGCAAGCCCCTTTATGGGCTTGCTGAAATCTCTCCTCGTGAGACCAGGTCAGTCTCACGAGCATTTGGCGGGGGAAAGGGCAAAGCGGCACTGCATGGTGCAATTGCGCCCGCGGAGCCCAACCTAGCCTAGTTTTCTGCAAGTTTAATCAGAAGGATACCCCACTGGAACCAGAAATGGACCTTATAGGTGGGCATCGCAGATGAAAGAATGTGCCATCAAGTCACTTCTGAGCTATGGTGACTGTGCGCTTGATTACACCAGCCAAAAGAAGCACTGTTATACCATTTTTGCCATTATTTGGATTGTCTCAAAATTTTCTACTTACATGATGCATAGCTAGCATCAATTCATTTGCCCTGGCAATTGGATTATTTATTTTTTGCCAGGAGGGTTGATGTAGCAATTGTGTATTACTTTATTCCTTATTGTTTGAGTGTGAGTGAAAGTTGCTGTTGGATTTTTTGTGATGGAGTTGAGTTTTGGAGCACTGTGGCTACTCTATGGCCACTGTGCTTGTGTCCTTTCAATTTTTTTTAAAAAAAATAGAGTATTAATAAATTGCTAGAAGCAGCAGCAGTCACAAAACAACATGCATATATTGCCCAGGAGGAGACAACCACCCCTCTTCCCTTGCTGGTGAAAGAAGGCTTGTGCAGAAAATGGGGCATTTTATGCTTGGAAATTGTAAAGAAAAATGTGCCTTGCAATAATGTGTTCTCTTTCTTTCTCTCTTTTTAAACCCTACTTTTGAGAATACTTTGCAAGTATGAAATGAAATGAAATGAAATTTTTATTTACGGTCAACGACCAAAAACCAAAAATAAAATCATAAAAATAAGGATGGTCAAATATGCATTCCAATAGACAGCACATGAATCAAGCCTTATTACAAGATATATCGTAAATACAATTTTAAATACAATTTAAAATACAGTTTAAAATTTATTCTGGTCCGAAATAAAAGTGGCCATTAGCTACGATAAAAAGAGTCATCAGTAACTACTATGTTTCTTTATTACGAACCCTTCTTGCAGCAGCACAGAATTTGGCAACTTGCCTAGTTACCTGGTAAGTGTTATCAGAAAGGAGCAACTGTATATAGAATTCTATTGACCTCCCAGGATATTTGCCTATAATTGGGGAAGATAATCTCCTTGCGTAGATCTTGATAATAGGTGCAGAATAGAAGCACATGTTCTACACATTCCAATTGGTCATTGGCACATGGACAATTTCGATCTGAAAAAGGCAAACCTTGAAACCTCCTCTCCAGTAGCTTGGAGGGAAGGACATTTAATCTAGCCAGAGTAAAGGCCCTCCTGGAGACAGGAGATATGAGCCTATCCAGATATGGGGAGGCAGTAAATGCTGATTTCTTAAGAAATTCCATTTTCCCCAAGTGGGCAACATGTTTCTGCAGTTCTATATCTCTGATTCGTAATTTTACCTCATTCATGGCTTTACAAAAACCCAATGTTTGGAGGGTACAAGGATAATAACCTAATTTATGTATAACTTTTATTACCTGTTTTTTCCATTCAGACTGAAAAGTATCTGTCAAAAGCAAGGGAGTTAAGCCCTCTGAAAAGAAAATGAGCTTAAGCCAGTACTTAACCATGAGGAATTTGGCTTGTGCTTCAATGGGAATAAGCCCAACCTCTAAACGAAGTAAAGTGTTGGAGACAGATGTAGGAATGCTCAAAATGGCTCTTGCAAATCTGGTTTGGACAGTCTCCAGAGGTCTCAAGTTAGCATATCCGAACAGCTGTGAGCCATAAAGCATTTGGGTAATGATTTTAGCCCTGAAAACTTGTAAAGTAGAGGGAACATGTCCCCCCCCCCCCCCGGTTGAATTAAAGAATCTGCTAATGGCTTTGCTGTTGCCTTGTGCTCTCATTGCAGCACAGCTTATATGTATGGACCAAGCACCAGATGACTGAAATGTTATACCTAGGTAGTTATACTGCTGGACCTGTTCAATTGGATGACCATTAAGGGACCATTTATGTTTAATTCTCCTCCTGCCAAAAACCATTATTTTGGTTTTAGTATAATTAATTTCTAAACATTCCTGAGTACAGTATGAGGAGAAAGCTCTCAGGAGCCTTCTAAACCCAACACATGAGGTTGACAAAAGCACAGCATCATCTGCATACAGAAGTACAGGAATTGGGCGAGATGCCAGCTTGGGTGGGTGAAAATCTACGTTGGATAAACTCTCAACAATACCATTAATATATAGATTGAATAAGGTTGGGGCTAAAATACATCCTTGCCTCACGCCCTTATGTACAGGAACTGGGTTAGTTAGGATCCCATCAGAATTACAAAGAACCTGTAAATAGGAATTCTCAAGTAAAAGACGGATTAATATAAGAAGTCGTTTGTCAATATTCAAAAACTGCAGTTTTAACCATAATATGTCTCTAGAAATAGAGTCAAATGCGGATTTAAAGTCTATGAAAGCAGCATAGAGAATCCCACCTTTGGGGGCTGAGTATTTACTAGCTAAATGATGAAGAACATGGCACTGATCAATTGTGGATTTCCCTTGCCTAAAACCTGCCTGTTCTTCTACAAGAATATTCTCTACCCGTAACCAATCTTCTATTTTTCCCAACAAATGCCTTGCATATAATTTACTGATGGTACTTAATAAACTGATAGGACAATAATTGGCAGGATCCCTTCTGTTTCCTTTTTTAAAAAATGGGACAACAATAGCTAATCCCCAGTCCTTTGGTATACAAGCTGTTCTATCAATCCAGGTAAACAGAGTAGCTAGGAGCCCACCTTTCGGCATTTGCTTTAATAAGATCCAATGGAATATAGTCAGGCCCTGGGGCTTTACCTGGTTTTAAACGATCAATTACCATGAGTACTTCCTGTTTAGTGACTGGAGGCCACTCTGGGAGGTCTTCTAGTTCAGTTTGGAAGGCGGAAGTACAGGGTGATTGAGCCGCATAGTGCCTGCCAAAATATTCTTCCCATACTGTCGGCATTATACAGTAGTCTGATTTAGGAATAAAAGTTAAAGTTCCCCTAGATACTATCTTCCAGAATGAAGCCGAGTCTCTCAAATGGGCAGCAGTTAGCAAGCATTGCCAGGCCTTCCTCTGGGCTTGTAGTTTCTTAGCTTTAATCAAGGATTTATACCTTTTTTTGCACTGATACCAATTTTCTGGGATTCTCCCAAGATTCTGATTCTTATAGTCTCTATAGGTCTCCAGTAGCTCATTCTTTAATGCTGTACATTCTGAATCAAGCCAGTGCTTTGAACAGGTGGTACGAGGCAATAGGGTACCGGATTTATTACAAGTTAAATGGGGTTGCAATGACTCTTGCAGGCTTGTTTAGCTGATCTCGCTATGGTAATAAGATTTCTAAAATGCATATAAGGGTTGGTGGCTAATAGATTCCTTGTACAGGCCGACTGCTCATCAGTCCACCTTATTCTAACTTTTCTTATATCAGCTGCTATGGATACAATTGGAGCACACTCTGCTACCACATTATATTGATTATAATTCAGCTTAATCATCAGGGGTAAATGATCACTTTCACCCCGATATTTTATCTCAAACTCTAGAATGGAATCAGCCAAATCCCTTGAAATCAGCACATAATCTATTATTGAGGCTCCTAATGAAGAAATAAAGGTGAACTCTCCCAGTCTATCCCCATTCATACTTCCATTTAAAATAACTAGTTCTAAGTTAAAAACCGTCTTCATAAAACACAGACCAGAATAATTAATACCACAATCTTTAAATTGTCTCTGATAAAATTTAGGATGTAAAAAGGATTGCAAGTATTTTAAAATCTGCTTTCTCCTTCTGACACTGTTCAAAAGAAAAATGAAAAATGAAAGCCAAGAACTGAGAGGACAGATATTCAAGGAAAAAGGGATGAGTAAAGAAGAGAAGGGAAAAAGAGGAGA
Source organism: Phrynocephalus guinanensis (assembly GCA_037367245.1). Taxonomy (NCBI): domain Eukaryota; kingdom Metazoa; phylum Chordata; class Lepidosauria; order Squamata; family Agamidae; genus Phrynocephalus; species Phrynocephalus guinanensis. Next base: position 40,081,980 of record CM074741.1, on the reverse strand, counting down.
AGATTCAAAGCGCTTTATAGATACATCACTTTTGTATTTATTTATTTTTTTAAGCACAAGGGGTGGCCTTCTTAGGCCCCGGTCTCACAACGATTTTGCTGCTGTTTTTTGCTGCAAAAGACTGCACAGCAAAAGATTGTGCCTTCACTCTGAAGCGCAGTATTTTGGTACCACAGCTGACCACGCCCCCAGAAGCACACTTTAACCACAGCATTTTGTACCACCACTAGAGGTTGTGTTAAAATACTTCTGTTATTGATGCACACTTTTAAATGCCTCGAACAAAGTGCAACCCCAGAAAATTTTCACCAATTTGATTTGTACCCACTTTCTACCACTTCCTGTAATTCTGCCTTAATAATTGCTTATGCTACTGAATTGGTGGCATACCAGCATGCTGGCACATTGGAAGACCGTGAAAAAAAATAAACAGCAGTGACACCTAATGGTGGTTATTGACATTGCTTGTTTATATAAATTTGCCCATAGAAAACACAAAACACATGGGGAAATAAAACTAACACTTCCGCATGAGGACAGAGAGTAGTGCAAGAAAGCCAGCATGCTGGTAATCAATATATATATATATATATATATATATATATATATATATATATATATATATATATATATATATATATATATATATATATATATATATATATGCATGATGGAGAACATCAACTCGAAAAAAGATGCACAGTAAGCAAGTCAGGCAGATGCAGAGAAGTCAAATACTCCCCTGTCATCGGGGCACTAACTGTGCATCAAACATCATGTGACTGCCCCCCCCACCAAAAATAGTATGTATCAAATTAAGATGCACAGATAATGGTAGTGAGACCAGGGCCTTAGTTCCCTTCCTACTCCTTTGTCCTAAGGGCATAGTTAGCTACCCATTGTAGTTGTTAGCTAACTCATATCCTTTTGGTTCTCAATTGAAGCTGCTATTTCCATACTGTTATCTCCTGCATCTCTAGTCCCTAATAGACCCTTCTTTAATTATTCCTAAAGTCTTTATTCCCATATTTCAAAGACTGAACATGTGAATCTTTTGAACTATTCAGGTGCCAATTAGACATGGGCACAACTCAGTGAAATTGTCGTTTCCGTTTTCGAATATCGTTTCCGTTACGTAACAGAAACGGTAACGATAATTAAGCCATCAGAACTCAAACTCGAACCGAAAAAAGAAAAATTTGGTCGGGTTTTCCATTTTCGTTTGCGGCATCGCGGCGATTGCGCAATGCGAAGCACAGAAAAAGTTTTTAAAAGTTTTTTTTTTAAAAAAACCCCGACTCCCGGCCAAAAAAGCAGGCGAAAATATGCCTGCCTGAGGCTTTGCCACCTACCAGAGGGGTGGTTTCTGGGGGTCCCCGGCCTTTCCCTCCCTCTTCTCCTGTCCTGGGCTGCTTGCACCAGGCTGGGGGGGGGGGTCATCCTCGTCGTCTCGCCATGCCATGCGGTGGGGGGGGGAATCCAAAATGGCAACCACAATTTTTCTTTTGAAATCCTGGTAAAAAAAACCACACCAAATCACCACAGAAACATGTGAAATTTATTTATTTTAAATGTCTGAATTTTAATAGTAGCAGCAGTGGTTTTTTTATAGCAATAAAAAGTCCTATTGATTTTATTTTATTTTATTTTATTTTTTATTTTTTTAGACCTGCCCATTTGGGCTGGACATGGGATGGGACCATGCAAATTATTTGAACCATTCCACCAATGGCATCGCCAGGTTTTTGACTGACACTTCTAGATGTCTCGGAGGGCATAAAAAGCCGAGGCACTTTCCAGAAATCGCAGTCGGGTGTATGGATGTGGTTGAGGGAGGAGGGCTGGCTGCTGGTGCTGGTGTGATCCGATTGAGATTGAGGAGGGAGGCTGGAGGCTTTAGGATTTAAGTTAGGCAAGGCAGGGAGGGAATTGAATTTAGAAAATAATTTCTTTGATTCCCTGCAGCTTTGTCTGCTGAAGGGAATAGCATTTTATTCTTTATTTCTTCTCTGGCAGTTTGTGAGGATTTTTTTCTGATATTGGATAAAGGGGGAGGTTCGACTGGGAGTGGGAGGTATGGATTTATTTTAAAAATATATTATATACTACCATTTATTTTCTATTTTCCCAACTTCAATTTGCTTGCACATACACACATTTGGGGTGCAAGCCAAGAACAGAACCTCTATCCTACGTGATATCCTAACTGCCCACTCGCCCATCCGCCCGCGCCACCACCCACCTGCGGCCTGCGCCGTCGCCCACCCACTCGCCCACCCGCGGCCGCCGCCCACCCGCTCACCCGCCCCCCCGCCCGCTGCCTAGGGTGCAAAACACCTAGCGCTGGCCCTGATTGCGGGATGCCCCTATGCTCTGGGAAGTCAAATCGCACTAAATCGCGGTGGAAACAAAAAACGACAAACGGAAACGACCCAAAACGGACCCGTTCCGACAAATGAAAACTCGAAACGTCATTTTTTCTGTTTGTGCCCATATCTAGTGCCAATTGTTACCTCCTCCATTGTCGCCTGCTCCCCATTATCCTAAACAGATGCTGTCTGGTTAACAAAATACAGGGGTAGTTGTGAGTTTTTTGGGCTGTTTGGCCATGTTCTGGAAGTTTTTTTTCACCAGACGCTGTGGCTGGCATCTTCAGAGGTTAAGGAGATCAGGGAAGCTCCTATCAGATCCCGGCTGTGAAAGCCTTCGAGAAAACACAGGGGCTTTCTCCTCCTGACATGTTCTTTTGATGTTCCCTTTAATCCTCTGATCTCTATTTCTGATCTTGTGTTCTTTTTCATTCCTCTTTTTCCCATGAGAACTAAACTAAAACACTATCATTCACACAAGGAATCAAAATTGTATCAAAGTCTCATTTCCTACATCGCTCCATAGGGACATATACTCTCTGTTGCTGTAACAGAGAGAGTAATAAATTTGTGGCCAATTCCATCTAAACCAAAAATGAACATGTCCACATAAATGTATTGGGAGAACTATCATACAGTGATTTGTTGCATGAGAGACTTGTGCAGAGATTGTGTTGACTATGTGTTCTATATATGAACCAAATTACAAATATATCTGATGGGGAAAGCTATTTGCTTGTGATCTATCATAATAGGATCAAAAGACAACAGTGTTTGTTGAGTATTTATCTAATAATAACTCATCTTAAATATGTACTGCACAAGTGAAATATAAAAATGTTTGAATGAGAATAATTTTTTTTTTGGGGGGGGCGATTATTAGCATTTCAACATCTCATCCAGCCAGGAAAATATACAGAATGATATGTGAATGTGACATGTTTTCACACAAATATTCCTTTCAAATTGAAGAAAATAGTAACAGATCTATGGTAATCAATTTGTTTCATGGCTTATTTTCATATTATATGCATCTTAGTTGTCTGACTACAAAATGTATTGCTTTGTTGCTACAGGTGTTGCTTTCTTAGCGTTTATAAAAACATGACTTAACATCATTTATAACTATGTTTTGAGAATATAGGAAAAATTGTATATAGACCAAATCCATACATTATGCAGGTTTTCCAGAGCTCATTGAAGAGTTATTCTTACCTCTGGTTCAGTTGTGAAACACATACATACAAGCTTCTTTAACATCTTCTTAGACAACCTTCTTAGTGCTTCAAACTTCTTAGAGCAGAACAGGAGTAAGTGTGATAAAATAAGTGGAGTGAGGGGTGGAGTTGGAAAGAAGATGCTTTGGAGGGTAATGAAAGGTCACAGAAATGGTTAAAAGACAGGTTTTCTTGGAATAGTCAAAAAAGAGAGAGAGGCTTGCTTTAAATGAGGAAATGGAGTAAGGGTATTCCAGAAAGAGACATTTTGCTATGTATCTCCAGGGTTTCTGTATTACAAAAGCACACGGAAGTCGTATCTGTGTTCAATAAACTTTATATCAGGATTTCTGAGACCAAGCTCATGACACAAGTCTTCAAAGGAGAAATGAGCTGATGTAATTTGAACCTTTGATATTGTCAGTTAGGACCCAATAAGATGTCTCTCGGGGAGATAACTTTTTAACTCTTTAACCTTTTAACTTTTTGGCAGGCATTCATGCTGGCAAAGGGATGGCAAGAGTCAAGATGGTCTAAATGATACCTTCTTGTTCTCATTATAATTCACGCTTGTTGAAAAACATGACAATTGTTTTGTATTTGAGTGAGACGTGATTAATTTCTTTAAAAAACAGCTTCTGGGATATTCTCTTGCTTCACATCACTTTAACTGGTAGTGAACACAAGAGGGTATCCTCTTGTGCAATGTGTAGCCTGCACACTGTAATTAAAATTGTAAACCCCCCAGAGACTACTTGTAGTGGTATGGGGCGGTATATAAGCAGAACACACTTTTTATCCTGTAGACCATCCTGTAACTGCTGACATTGGTTTTGTCAACATTCAGGCTACCTTTTACTATGAAAAGTTTGGAATCTTTTTTCATTCTTGTAATATGGGTTTGGTATTATGCACTTGTATCAGGCCACTGTCTGGTGTCTTCAATTTTGAATACAGAAGCACAATATTACACATTTACAAAATGAAGTTTTTTAAAAAAAATAATTTATAATAGCTCTGTACAGATTAGTATTCTTCCAGGAAAAAATGACAATGAAACATCCAGCAAATCCCAATAAATTTATTTAAAAACTACCCGCTGCAAAATATTGTGAAGAAAAGTTTGCTTTAAAGATTTATTTATTTATTTATTTATTTTTCACACTTATATACCACTCCTACTTCCCAAACGGGAACTCAGGGCGGTTAGAGAGAGAGAACCCCCAATTTCTCAGCAAGTAGCTATAACATACACAATTATAAGATGGAAGAGGCCTAGAATGTTGGTTTACATATGTACTTGGTGAACTTCCTGGACTATTGGGTTTTCAGATATAATATATACAGCAGAATCTTCACACTCAAAATGAGCACAAAGTACTACTACAGACTTTGGTCAATTAAAAGTGGGACACAAATGGCAACATTATGCATGCAGGAAAGGAAGGCCAGTAAGTCTACTGATATAGAATTTATAGATGTGAACACCCCGATCCAAGAGTTGCAATGACAGAATGGATCTTCAATAGAGATGGGCACAAAATGAAAAATGACACACTGTTTCATTGTGTCATAAGCTTATGAAACGTTTTGTAATGTAACAAAATGGCAGTGTTTTGTTACACAACAAAATGAAACACCACTTTTACACCTTGCACAGTCCCTGCCTGCCTTCAAAAAGGCTTTGAAAAGTCTGCTTTTTAATGAGGCACATGGCGACCTTTAATTTAATTTATTTATTATCTGCTCTTTCCCCCCCCTTCTTCCCCGTACGTCCTTGCTGCATCTTGCTCAGGGTATTCCCCCTCTTTTTTGCTCATGCTGCTATTTTTAACTTGATGTTTTTTATCTTGTAAACCACCCAGAGTTCCTGATGGAAGATGGAGTGGTATAAAAATGAAACACATAAATAAATAAATAAATAATAAATTTACTGGGGAAATAAAATGATTCATTCTCCCTTGCTTCTCCGCCTCCCAGGTGGTTTTTTTTTCTTACAGGTAGGACAGTGGGGAGGGGGCATCCCATCTCCCCACACCCCAACCTGTCAAAAAGAAAACCAACTGGGTGGCGGGGGCGGGGGCGACAAGACAGAATCGAACAGGGTTTTTACTGCTGCCTGCTGCCTTCTGCATTGTTGCTCCCTCCCTCTCCCCCAAGGTAGGATTTTTTGACACATTGGGGTGTGGGGAGGGAAGAGCTCCCTCTTCCCACACCCTGACCGGTCAAAGAAAAGAAAAAGTGGGGAGTGGGGGTCAGAAGTCAAAATGGAGAGCTGCTTGCTCTGTTCTCCCTTGTGATCCCTGCCTCCCTGCTCAGTTTTTTTTTTGTTTGTTTGGACAGGTCAGCTGTGGGACAGTCCAACTTGTAAAAAAAAACACCTGGGCTTCTGAATCATTTTGTTGCTCATTTCATTTAATTACAAATTTTCTATTAAAAAGTTGTTTAGTAACAAAACAAAGTGAAATGCAATAAGTAACAAAATTAAATGAAATGAAACACTACAGGTATTTTTCTGTTTCATGCCCATCTCTGATCTTCAATAGTATGGTCTTTTTTTCCAATGTAAGGCACATGGCTTGCATAGCACAGTAACAGCTCAGCATTTCCTGACCTCCTTACTTCCCTTCTACGTAGAGATGGACACGAAATGCAAATAGCATTTCATGTTCGTTATTCAGGCCCTGGGGCCCGCTTCATTTTTTTACCATTATTGGGGGGGGGGCGCTTTGTTTCCATTTATTCATTTTTTGGGTGCCCGGGTGCCACCGATGCTAGCAGTGGCATGCAGGCCGGGAGAGTGTTCCCATGGCTGCAGGGAGCCCTCCCGGGGCCGGGCTCCACCAGAGCTGAAATCAAGCCTCCTGGGAGAACCATCCCGCAGCCACGGAGAGCCCTCCCTGGGCCGGGTGCCATCGGAGCCAAAAGCAAGCAGTTTGGAAATGGACAAATACCCTTGATTCATTTCATTATGTGAATTATTTTTTGAATATGAAGCACATGCCTAACAGCTAGCACAAAGAGTTTAACAGTGAGACATGGGACATCATCTCTTCTTTTCTGCAGCAAAGTGACAGTGGTTGCAGCTAATCTTGGCTTTGACTGGAACCCTGAGTAGTCATTTAAGAGAAGTTCTGACCCTCCCTTGTTCCATCTGATTTTACACCAGTACTTGTCAAGTGGAAAACCTCTATGGGTAGTCAAGATTTTCCCTGAAAACATTACACTCTTCACATGAGCAACTAGTACATTTTACCTCTAAGTACCTATGGATTACTTTCATCTAAGATGGCTGAATAGAGCGTAGGTTGCCAAATTATTTATATTCTTTTGTCCCAATGTTGTCCTACAAGTAAACTCAAGGCACTCAACAACATTACATTTACCACATCATGTTCATCATCACAACAACACAATCATTTAGAAGAGGTTGATGAGTCAGATGTGCCTGCAAGTTATAGTATATCACAGAAGTGAGTACACCTCTCACATTCCATAAATATTTTAGTATATCTTTTCATGTGACAACACTGAAGAAATGCCACTTGGTTACAATGTAAAGCAGTGAGTATACAGCGTGCATAACAGTGTTAATGTGCTGTCCCCTCAAAATAATGCAGCACACAGCCATTAATGTCTAAGTAAACTCACATGAAAAGAAAAACTAAAATATTTACAAAATGTGAGGGAACGGATTCACTTCTGTGATATACTGTATATCTTCTGCTTAAATAATATGTGAACATATATAGCCATTGTGGGGATTCCATACCCCAATAGGCTCTGAACCCCAAAAATAACCTGGCAGCATTGAGGCAGCCTAAGCCCTGGACAAACATGTCCAGAGAGCAGCAGGGAACACAGTGTGGTTTAGCTGACCTGGAGCTGGCAGAGCTCAGGAGGCCAGGGGAATTAATGTCAATCCCAGATATCAGGCTATCAGGCACATCTGGTCTGTGACCAGCCTGAAGCTCCTTCCTCTCTCCCTTATCAATGATTCCTCACTAGCCAGCATTTCCTCCTAGATAAGGGTGCATATGTGAAGACACTCACTTCCTCCACAATGGAATTCATACATGACCAAAGACCATCCTTCCTCTGTCTTCCTCTGTCCTATTGTCAATGCTTCTCTCCACCCCTTGTGTACTTGTTTACTGTTACCAATAAAGAGCCTTGGGTCCCAGGCATGGCACAGAGACACCCCCACACACTCGCTCTCACACATATGCACACACAGAGACACCCACACAGAGAGAGAGATGCAGCCTGGGACCAGGAGATGATTGTACCCCATATTCTGTGTATGTGTAATTAATAATGCTACAATCCATATAACTGTTAGGCACATGACACTTAATCTAAGCCTGGAATTATTTTGCTTATCAAAGAATGGACCTTAACTGGGTGTCTGCAGGGCTGGTGCTAGTTTTGTTTGCACCCTAGGTGAGGGGCAGCGAGCGGTGGGGCGGGCGGCAGGCGGTGGGGTGGGCGGCGGTGGCAGGCGGGCAGGGGGGCAGTGGTGGCAGCGAATGACGGGGGACGGCAATGGGCATGGGGCGGACAGCGACAGGCACGGGGGTGGGTGGCGATGGGCGCAGGGGGCGGCGGGCAGGCAGTGATGGGCGACAGGGGGATGGACGGCAGTGGCCAGCGGTGCGGGTGGTGGGGGGCAGCAGGCTGGCCAGTGCCCCCTCTCCATTTTTGCACCCTAGGCAACTGCCTAGTTCGCCTTAATGGACGTGCCGGCCCTAGGTGTCTGTTTTGTTTAATTCCTGCAATTGCATTTGTACTAAAGGAATTACTGTAGTAAAAATATTGATCCTAACCCTCACTTCAAGTTCCATGGAGTATGGTTTCAATCCATGGAGTAATACACTGCCTGACTTTGTGAGGTCACATTCCATAAACAAAAGAACCAATATAATACAAGGGGAGTGATAGATCTCCTCTTTCAAGAGGGTGTACTGAAAAGATTTGATAAACCTCAAAATATATGGAAATTTGAAATAATGTACCCAGACATTTGAAAGAAATGGGAAATGTGTGAAACTGGAATAATTATTTTCAGCAACAGAATTTTGAGGCTCAAAGTGGTTTAATTTATTTGGTGTGACAAAAGAGAAAGGGCATTCCTGTGGTCCTCTTTCTCCTCCAACAGAAAGGTATATTTTAAACAGGGATGCACTTAGGATTTGGAATTTATTCAGAAAACATGAAGTATTTGTCCTTTTCCAGATGGATCTTAATGAAAGTGAGGAACTCCAATATGTTCTCATTGAATTTGGGGCTTTTAAAGTGCTAAATATTGCTTTTGTTACTTTGGAAGTTTATATCCAGAAAAACATGCTTTCATTTCAAAGGAACCAAGGTGAAAAACTGATTGGCAACACTGCCTAGCAAAGTCAGGAAGGATTCATGGAAAGATGGAAGCTGGGCAAGGAGATTACATGACTTTTGGTGGGGACGAGGGAGTGGGGAAGAAGGAAGACAGGATGGAAAGGAACGAAGAAGGAAACTGGTGTAAGATTTGACTGAAGTGAGTTTAAATAGATTGGAACCATCTATTGTACCATACAAAAAACAAACACATGTCTAATTCTAAAGTTCAGGTCAACAATGAGGCAGAATGTAGTGATTTAATTATGACATGACTGTGTATGATCAAAGATAAAAATACTGATGCTTGCAGCACACCTACAAGAGTACAGGGTGACATTTCAAATGCCATGTGTTCTTGCTGCTTCATGTGCTGTGCCACAGTGGCTGCCAATTAAAATGTTATGCTTTTACTTTTTCCTGTTATGTCATGGCCAAAGTCATTAGCTACATGTTACCAGTTATTAATATTCTCAGTGGGTTTGTTACAGAATAAATACTGGTCATGGTGTAATGAAAGTTGGGTTTGAGGCGGTCAGCTGCCGAATGGCTTCTTTAATTATTTTGAGAAGGCAAAACTACAAGCAGAGTTACAAGGGTGTAGAAACTCAGCAGAATAGCCTTATTCTTTGTATCAAAGTCCTAAGTCCTCTTCAATCAGTACTTAAACAAATATATTTATCAAAGGCAGAAGGGAACATTCTGGACCTGTTCTCCTATGTTTCCAGCTTTGCCATCCTCTTATACAGGAAGATCACATGGTGACTGCATGTGAGTCAGAATTTTGAAAAACCAGGGCCTCACCTCATTTGGATGGCCTCCACAGATTGTACGAGCTGCCCTTTCCATAACAACTACAGTAATACCTTGGTTTACAATTGCCTCGGTCTATGAGCATTTTGCAAGACAAGCAAACATTTTGGAACATTTTTCTTCCAGTTAACAAATGTATCTTGCAAAACGAGCACCAAGTGGCCCTGGGTGGCTCTTTGCCCTCTGTGGCTACGCATCTCCTCCTCGCTGCTGCACTGATGTGGATGCCACCACTGTGCCCTAGGGAGGGCACCACTGCTGCTGCTGCTGCTGCTGCACCCAGGCAAGCCCTTCCCACTGCCGTATACATGCAGCCACAACTGCTATGCCTGGGCAGGGTGCCACTGCCACCACCACTGCACCTGGGCATGCCCTTCCTCCTACAGTGCTCATGCAGCCACTGCCGCTGTGCCCTGTCAGTGCCCCAGACACTGAAGACAGTGTCCGCAATGATGGGCTTGCGGCCACAGAATGACGTAGGTATGTTTCAATTATTTCTTGTTGGATTTTTAATGAGTATTTTGGTTTACGAGCATGTTTCCAGAATGATTATGCTCATAAACCAAGGTACTACTGTATAAGAGGAAGTCATTAATGATGGGAGATCTTCATAATTTAATTTGTACCATATTTCATAGATGTCTGTGTCATGTACTATTCCAAGCTGATGCATAAGTTTTCCCATCATGGCAATTTGCCACAGTTCTGAATACCAGGAGTTTAATGTTAAGACCTTACAGACTTCCAATCTTTTGCTAACACCCTGTGGACTGCCATCAACATAAACCCTATTAATCACTTTGATACATTTTCATTTTGTCCACCCCACCCCAATTTGTTAATAAAGCTATTGCTGCTGCAGCATCGATAGTTAGATATATCATATTTGACATTTCTGTAAATCTTTTTTCCCAGAATTGTGAAGCTGCAGGATGTATGAAAAACAAAAAAAGATTGATTTCTTAAAAAATAAAAAATAAAAATGCATCTCATTTTATTTAAATAGATCCAAGTCAAATGGATTGAAAACAAGATGGGAAGATGATAGTGAGATAAAAAAAATTAAAAACATATGGAATACACTATGGATGACTCAATCAATGAAAACCATATGAACAACCCTTAAGGAACACTACTTAAAATTATTAAGTAGTTTTGAGTTCTGCTTTTCACTTTAAAGTGCTCTAAATTTGAAGGGAAAAATAATCCATCCTCTAAACTACCAGCAAGGATGGAAGGAGCCAGACAATTTCCCTGTCCCTAGTCTGGTTCTTGTTGTACAACCTATCTGGCTATGAGATTGGTTACTTCTACAGTGTCTTGCCGCTTTCCAGTCTCTGTGGAAATCCTTGACTGTCTTCTGAAGCTAACTCACTTTTTCAAGCTATTGGGGGGTCATGCTTAGTGCTTTCAAATTCTCATTCAGGCCTTCTCGTCTCCTTCTAGACATCACTTCTGGATTATACTGTTTTCTCTTGTCCAGCTGGACACACACACACACACACACACACACACACACACACACACACACACACACAGAGAGAGAGAGAGAGAGAGAGAGAGAGAGAGAGAGAGAGAGAGAGAGAGAGAGAGAGAGAGAGAGAGAGAGAACAACAACAACCCAACAAAAACCCAGACTTCTTTGCCCTTTCCTCTTGACTGATAACCCTCTTAGAAAACAGGCCAGGCAGAGAAGCCAGAGCTGCAGCCAGGAGTGGAGACACCAGTTGAGAAGCTGCCAGAAGTTAGTAAACTGGGACAGGTAAGTGGCTAGATTGATTGAGGAGGCACGAGGGGGGAGCAGCAGCACCTGTGCTGCTGCCTTTACGAACCGGGAAGAACTGGTTTGTGCCCATCCTTATTTGTTACTCATTTGAACCCAAGGTTCATTAATTTTGATACTGAAGTGTTGGGAGTATGAATGTCTTTTCCATCATCTGCAACTGGATCTATGTCATCTTGAGTGCATGGTTAAACTGGCACCAAGAGTATCTACTGGAAGTTGTCTGGCATGACTCCTCACCCATTCTTTTAATATTGTGTACTCTCTGTTGCCAAACCAGGAATTGATTATTTCCTTCAAACAAGTTATTTTACCCCATTATCTCTCATACTGCTGCACCCTATACCATTAGGCAATATTCCTAATGCAGAATGAAAATAAATTGCAAATAGAATAGTTGCACATTGCATCAACCACTACCATGATGAGAAGCCCTAATAATGGAGGTTGCAATGCCAGCTTTCTTTTGAATATATATGAGCGAATTAATTAACTAAGCAAGGAAGACAAAGGATGGGCTGAGATAAAGGGACTGTCTCTTGTCTTTGAAAAGCCTTAAATGATTCTGACAACAAAGAAGCCATATTCTCTCCCTGCCTGAATATAGCCTTTGCTTACAGGGTCATTGGAGATATTTGGACTGCAGGGACTAAGAGGTTCTGAGTAAATGTGATCCATATTGAATCAATATGCCTGTGGCTGGTGGCATGAAAATCCATAGAGCTTGTCTCTGTGTTTATTTGACGCCATCATAAATGGCACCAGCAAAATCCATTATCTTTTGTGTCAAGCATTTAGAAATAGATGTAAGGCAGCCCCAAGGGAATGCACTTATTTACAGTCTTGCTGCTGATTTAATTGTCAGAACAAGTTTTATAGTTCAGAAGGTGCTGGAAGACAGCAAGCAAATAAGCTCTGCACCCACAGCACATAATAGATTGCATGAAAGTCCCTTATTTAAAGTGAGGACGTCTCAGGATTCTTTTGCAAATGAGATTCCTGTGCAGGTGTGTCACAAGTATGACAAGGACTGTTAAGAACAATACAATGTGCATTTATGGTCATTATCGCAGTAACTGGAGTTCATGTTGTGGCTTGCTGTGCTTGGAGGGTATTTTACAAAATTGCCTTACAGTAAAGGCCTACAGCTTCCACATAAACTTGGGGTTTTGTTTTTTTTTTTTTTTGTTGCGACAGACCTGCCACCTCCTCCCATTTCTTCCTCTTGCTCTTGTTTTCCTAAATCCAAGTCCTATGGATGCAATTTTGGTCCCTGCTTGCCCCTTTATAATGGGTACATATCAGTTGGTGCTCTAGACCGGTGGTCCCCAACCCCCGGTCCGCGGACCGGTGCCGGTCCGCGGACCGGTCGGCACCGGGCCGCCTGGGGAGGCCGGGGAGGCTCCTCCCCTTTTCCTCCGCCGCCCTCCTCCTCCTCCTCTTCTCTCCGCGGGCGGGGCGGTGGAGGAGGAAGGCTGGAGGAGTGCAGGAGGAGCCGCCGCCGCCGCCTTTGCCTCCCTCCTCCCCTCCTGGCCCCGGCGCCCCGCACGCGGCACTCGCCTGGCCGCGCCGGGAAGCGCCCTCGCGGCACCGACAAGCCGCCGCCTCCTCCTCCTGCTCCTGCTCCAGTTCCTCCTCCTCCTCCTCCTCCTCCCGCCGCCGCCGCCGAAGGAGCAGCAGCAGCAGCAGCGAGGGCAATTGCCGAGGGGGGGCGGCGGCGGCGGCGGGACAGGGGCGATTGCGGGGGGTGGCGGCGGCGGCGGGGGGGCGATTGTGGAGGGGTGGCGGCGGCGGGACGGGGGCGATTGCGGCGGCGGCGGGGGGGCAATTGCGGGGGGGGTGGTGGCGGCGGCGGCGGGATGGGGGCGATTGCGGCGGCGGCGGGAAATTGCGGCGGGGGCGGGGGGCAATTGCGGGGGGGTGGCGGCGGCGGGACGGGGGCGATTGCGGCGGCGGCGGGGGGGCAATTGCGGCGGGGGCGGGGGGGCAATTGCGGAGGGGTGTCGGCGGCGGCGGCGGGACGGGGGCGATTGCGGCGGCGGGGGGGCAATTGCGGAGGGGTGGCGGCGGCGGGACGGGGGCGATTGCGGGGGTAGCGGCGGCGGCGGGACGGGGGCGATTGCGGCGGCGGCGGGGGGCAATTGCGGGGGGGTGGCTGCTGCTGCTGCTCCGGCGGCGGCGGCGGGAGGAGGAGGAGGAGGAGGAACCAGAGCAGGAGCAGGAGGAGGAGGAGGCGGCTCGTTGGTGCCGCGAGGGCGCTTCCCAGTGCGGCCGGGAGGGTGCCGCGCGCAGGGCGCCGGGGCCAGGAGCCTCGCGTGGGTCTCGCTGCTGGCACCCCGCTTGCTTTCCCCGGCGGAGGAGGAGGCCCACGGCGGCGGCAGCAGCAGGAGCAAGCGGGGCGCCAGCAGCGAGACCCGCGCGCGGCTCCTGGCCCCGGCGCCGGAGGAGGAGGTGGGGGCCCGCCTGCCCAGGAGCCCCGGGTTCCCCCCCACCCCGCCCGTGTGTGTGGGGGGGAGTGGCACGCCCGCCGCCCCAGGCCGGTGAGTGCCGCCGCCGCCGCCGCCCTCGTGCCTCCCCCCCCTCCTCTTCCCTCCCATCCTTTGCTTTCACCCTTTTGCCTCCCCGCCGGACCCCCCTTTCGCATTCTCCCCCCCCTCCCCACCCCCACACCCAGCTTCGGGCCACAGAAAAATTATCAAAAATTTCCCGGGCCGCGGGGACAAAAAGGTTGGGGAGCACTGCTCTAGACCACTGAAACACCATGCCCCTTACATCTCACTTTACTTTAATTCCCTCTACCTGTGACTCCCTTTGAAGATAGTTCAGAAATGTCTGATGACTCAAATGCAACAGGCAGACTATTGACTGGAGCCAGTTATAGGGAACATGTAATGCCCTACTTCCACAATGGCACTGGCAAATGAATTTCTGGGCCCAATACAAAGTGTTGGTCATACCTATAAAGCCCCATATAGCTTGGGACAGGCTACCTGAAGGACCATAGCCCCCCCCATGAGCCTTCTCAGCATTTGAGATCAATCAATCAATCAATCCAACTCCCAGTCCCCATTAGATTAGACCAACTGAATCAGTGTAATCGAGATAAATGTTGAATATACCCAGTGTACTCAACTAATTCAATGGGGATATTTTAGTCATGACTAAAATTTGATTTGGGTTTTAATGTTGTTTCTTCTTTCTAAGTAAATACAATGGTACAAGATTCCAGTGGGTCAGTAATTATGACTTCCAAGAAATAAACAGACACGAGAATATAAGAGATATACTAGAGTCAACACATCTAATCACCTGGATTCTAGGTGATGGTTGTACTGGATGATGAAAAGACACACACAAACACACGCACACACACACACACACACACACAGAGAGAGAGAGAGAGAGAGAGAGAGAGAGAGAGAGAGAGAGAGAGAGAGAGAGAGAGAGAGAGAGAGAGAGAGAGAGAGAAGACTCTCATTAAAGACTGACCATGGAAGACTAGTCAGTTTTGCTCAGTCTTGGATAAAATGTATGATCTGCTTAACAGCAAGTGAAGAACTGTGTCAGTGTTGTAAATTGTAGCTTTAAAGCATCTTCTGCCCACCCCCTAATATATGAAAGAATAATGAAATTCCCTAGCTTCATTATTGGTTACTGTACAGACCTGTTGAGATTGTTACATGTACTTTAAAAAGCAGGGATACTATAAAGCTTACACCAAGCAGCATATTTTACCCTTCTTTTTGTAGTGCAATAGTGAATTATATCACTGCCATACACATCTATAGAATGGTTTACAGAGATAGAGAGAAAGAAAAGTGTGATCCTAATAAATATATTTAGAGGGAATTTGCATTGAAATTAAAGGGAGTGACTTTGAGAAAATTCACTTGGGTCCAGACAGACGGAGTCAGATTATTCAGCCTGATTGATTTTCAGATACACTTGAGTTCAATAGCATTCAGAGAAATTTACAGCATTGTAACCCGGGATCAGCACAATGTGATGTTTTGATTCCAGGAAGGAGGAGGAAGATGTGCATGTGCTGACAGGATAAAGGAAGGCCACAACAGGAGAGGTTAGACTTGGGTTCTGGTTGGCTGAAACCTTTCTGTTCTTGCTTAGAACTAAGCAGGCAGCCATTATGCAAATTGAAGTACGCCGGCTGCTCTGTCATAATGTCCAACCAAAAGGGACTTGCATACAGCATAGGAGAAGCAATACTTCCAACATTACATTAATCAGACGTACACAACCAAGCAGAAAGGAGAATATACGCAAAGCAGAAATAGCTTTGCAGCTGCCAAAGCACAAACTCTAGTGTTTCTTGGTTTCATAAGGAAAAAGGGGGAGGGGTGGGGAAGAGTATTTTTTAAATCAATCTTTAAAAACAAAAAGGTCTAGAGTCTCAACTTGTATGCTAATTAAGATAAATGTGAATGCAAAAAGTTGTTGACACTGGAAAAGTCAGTAACCCAAGGCATGCCTGGGTAAAATGCTTCGCAAGTCAACTTAATTGAAATAATTGTAATACTATAAAAACAGAACAAATTGGAGTACGTTGGCAAAGGCCAAAACAGCTTGAGGCTACAAATTGAATTGTATTAGCTTACTGACTAATGATGCAGTGTGGCATGGGCATAAAGAGCACTATATATTACTTAGCATCAGTAGGAGGGAGATAATGGAATTAAGGTTAATTCCAATACAGGACGTAGAGTTTGAAAAATACAGATTGTGATTGGAGGTGAGTTCCTTTGAACTGTGTTTTCTTCATCCATGGAAACTTATTATAACATATTACCTTCTTTCTTCTCTTTTTATTTAGAATATATAACCATCTGGTCTTATTTTGGTCATGTAAAAAGCTAAAGAAATGTTGAATACATCACTGTGTGTGTGCATCTGTTGGTGTCAGAATATACGATACTGTTAGAAAACTTGATAGGATTGAAATAACTGTTTTTGATAGATCAGATTAAAGTTAGCTAATGGAAAGGGGTAACTTAAACCTTAATTTTTAATGAAATTAACTGACTTGAGTTTGTATTTTTGTATCAACACAACACTGAATTCAGTTAGCATTAGCCTTGTGGTGGTTTTCTTCCTTAGGTCAATAAAGCTATAAAATGTCAGAAAGAGGAGTCACCAAAAGTGACAGAGCTTAACTTCCCATCTTTCTCCTTTGGAGGCAAGTTGTGGGAGGCAACTGCTGATGTGATGGTACAGATTTCAGCCAGGCCATTTGGACAGGTGTTTGATGAATTCACCCATTGGTCCTTTCCCTCCCATCATAAAATGAGACCAAGCTCAAGAGAGAGACTGTGGACTTGAGAGATCTACCTATTAATGCTGCCATGATAGTCCCTCTCTTTTGATCTCCTTCATGGGTGGTTATTAGATTATTAATGGTTATTGAACTACATGATAGCTCAGTGGTTTATGTCTCTGGCTGCAGAGCCAGAGGTTGGAGTTAGTTTCCCACTATGTCTCCTTTGAGTATCTATAGGGTCCCTTCCAGCGTTGAAGTTCTAACATGTTAATAAAGTAACCACATGAATTGGGTATGAACTGTAAAAAATCTGATTTGGGCTATTCATCAAAATTCATCCATTCATATTCATCATAAATAAAGTCAACAAACAAATACGCATTATAATTAGGGATTGGCACAAAATGGAAAAATAATGTTTCATTTCATTTCATTTTGTGCTCAATCCCATTTTGTTTTGTTTCGTTTCTTATGATATTTTAAAAAAAGAATTCATGTGAAACAAAATGGCTCCCCTGGGTCCTAGAGGCACCAGATTTGTTGTGCGTAACACTGGGAGCCATTTTTAAAGGGCTCCTGCTGAGCTAATATTGGCCGGACCCCTTTAAAACAGGCCCAGTTGGTACCAGGGGGATCTCCTGGTAGCGACTGGCCCAAGTTTAAAGGGATCCAGCCATTGACAGCTTGGCAGGATCCCTCTGAAAATGATGCAAAGGGCAGTTCAGGCAATCACACTGCCGTCCCAAGCATTTTCAGAGGGCTCCTGCTGAGCTGTCAATTGCAGGAGCCCTTTAAACCTGGCCCAGCTGGCACCAGAGGAAGCTCCTGGTGTTGACTGGGCCAGGTTTAAATGGCTCCAGCCATTGACAGCTCAGCAGGAGCCCTCAGAAAACAGCCAAGTAAGCAGCACAAACTGCCTACCTGACTGTTTTCTGAGGGATCCTGCCACTCTGTCAATGGCTGGAGCCCTATAAACCTGGCACAGTCAGCACCAAAGGGCTCCGGCAATTGACAGCTTGACAGGAGACTTCAGAAAATGGTTCATTTCAATGCAAAAATGACCATTTCATTTCGTCTATAACAAAATGCTGCTTCCTTGTTTCATTTTGTTTTGTTTTGTTACGTAACAAAATGATGAAACAGGTGCAACTTGCCCAGTAGCTGATTGTTGGAACCCCCTCATCATCCTCTCTCTCCCCCTGCCATTCTGAAGTAAAAATACAGACCAGTTTAATACTGCAAGGAGCGCCTACAGCAAGTCTTGGTGAGCAAAATGCTCCAGCAAGGTTTGTGAACAGACTGAAGTCTTTCATGCTTCACTGTTGTTCTTCAGAAGCCATTATCTGGCTCTGCCTTTCCCTGAAAACTGGAAAGGTGTAAAGCAGGTATGAGCCACATGGGTAGTCCCAGAAGCCAATTATCTGTTCTCAGGAAATTTTGTTGGGCGGTGGAGGGGGGCTAAACATACTAGACTGTTAAACATACTAGCTTGTCTAAAAGACTTCCTCATCTTTATCCCATGGTAGGACTATTGAAAAAAAAGCAAAGTGATAAAACCTTACAGCTACATGTTTTCTAAGATGTACTAACGAGATCTTGTATGCCAAAACCATCGACATGATAAAGTTCAGCTTGCTCACAGTTCTAACGGCAGCAGACCCTGTGACATGTGGCAGGCATCCATGATAAAGCTTTTCCTGTCTACTCTTCAGTACAGGAAAGGGAACTCTGGCAGGGAAAGGGACCCTACTGGAGTCCCTGCCTGCCTTCAAGAGGGCCTTGAAGACCTTCCTCTTTAAAGAAGCCTATGGTGACCTTATCAGTTAGTGTTTTTCCCCCCCTCCTTTCCCCTCCCTATTTATCGCCGCCATCTTGCCCTCCGCTGCTTCTCGCTCGGAGGCTCTTCCACTTATTTTATGTCTTTTTAACATTGTTAGCCACCCAGAGTTCCTGTCAGGGAAGATGGGCGGGATATAAGTCTTTAAATAAATAAATAAATAACAATGATGTTTTAAGTTCTGCCATCTTCCTGAAACCATCAATATAAAGCAGCTTCAGAAGGATGCAAACTGCTGATTGTATTTTTAGTGAGTTCATTTTGACTACAAGCCACTGAAAGGATTACTTTGGTGAAAAGCCTGTGTATAAATATAGAAACAAATAAATACTGAAGTTGCTTCCATGCTGCAATCAAAATGAATAAAGTAACCGAAAGTTGCATCCCACACAAGATACATTACTAGCAGTTTCCAAATATAAACACATCTCTATCTTTAAACTATTGAGCTAATGGTATACAATAGTGTTATAGATAATCCTAAGTAGGTGGTTGAGATACACTTCACACTCCTCATTGGCAGTCTTGTGAAAAGTGACTGGGAAATGCCATTTTAATGTGACACATCATTTTTATTAAAAAATTTCCTCTGTTGACCCACAAGTTATCAGTGATGGAAAATATAAATATGATACAGAAATTAAAGCACAATAGCAAGCAATTATTTATCTATCTTGCTAGAGAGCTTAATGGTTTAGGTCTCTGTCTATGGAGCCAGAGCTTGGAAGTTCGATTCCCCACTGTGCATCATTGATAGGGGCCAGACTTTATGATCTACAGGGTCTCTTTTAGCTCTGCAATTCTAATATGTTTTGATTATGACAGATCATTTTCAGAAAGAAGGGAAGATAAAAATATTATATATTTTATTTTTGTCCCTGATGAACCAGGAGAAACATTATTTCTTTCTTTCTTTCTTTCTTTCTTTCTTTCTTTCTTTCTTTCTTTCTTTCTTTCTTTCTTTCTTTCTTTCTTTCTTTCTTTCTTTCTTTCTTTCTTTCTTTAACCAGAAAAAATATGTTTTGAACTACAGGAAGATAATGACGATACAGATAGGTAGGTAGTAGTTTATTGCTAAAAACCATTGGTCACCGCAATCTTGCTTTACAACAGAGAAAGAAAAAAAACTTATAAGGTTACATCTACGACAAATGATATAGTTTCACATGCCATGACATGGAATATATTTGCCTGAGATTCTTCTGAACAAATGTTTGATTGTTATAATTACGAACATTGAAAACAATTTGCAAAATCAAAATCTGGGGTTGATACTCTCTTGATTGGATGACTAAAAAGTTGCAAACTTCAAGTCATCTTCGTCATGCAAAGATGTTATAAAATACTGAAAAGGGGGGAAGTCAAGTACTTAACCCCCCCAATCTAGTCATTATGTACAGGCCATTGTAGGTGTAAGAAGACTGCTGGCAAATGAAGATGCTGACTGTGGATGTGTCAGATAAAAACATGACAGGTATGAGTTCACTGTCTCCCTTTCCTCTCCTTGTCACCAAAAGCCTGGTTAAGATACTCAAGTGCCTTAAGAACATGAAGCTTAGGAAAGGTAAATCTGGAGCACCAGGACAAGATTTATGTCAGTTAAGCAGAAGCTTAAATCTTGTCTTTCCACTTGGTAAAAAAAAAATAGTGGAAAGCCAAACTGGGAGTTATCACTAGTGGCTTGATGACATGGCGCCAGAAATTTAGTTTTAAAATACAAAATCACAGTAAACCTCAATCAGCGTTCTTCAAAACAGGCAGGAATTTATTTAAGATATGAGCACACATGGCACATAGCCCTCAAATCCAATCTGGCAAAGGGAATGACATATAGAAACAGACACGTTATATACCTTGATTTCTTTTTTGTCCTAAAGTAACCCTGAAGGCAGTCACCCTGACTACTGTCAGAGTAATAAGACACTTTGTTCCTTTTTCCATCCTTCAGCAAGTCCACTGCCACATACTGTATGCATGCAATAGAAAGCCTGTATGATTTGATATACACTTTTGTTATCAGATCAAACCTATTCATCCTGAAAGAAATCAACCCCAAATGTTTACTGGAAGGACAGATTTTGAAGCTGAGGCTCCAGTACTTTGGCCACCTCATGAGGAGAGAGGACTCCTTGGAAAAGTCCCTGATGTTGGGAAAGACTGAAGGTAAAAGGAAAAGAGGATGGCAGAGAATGAGATGGTTGGACGGTGTCATCAATGCAACCAATATGGATTTGACAAAACTCCGGGAGGCAGTGGAAGACAGGAAGGCCTGGCGAGCTCTGGTCCATGGGGTCACGAAGAGTCGGACATGACTGAATGACTGAACAACATACACTTTTGTGATTTAACTCCTTAAGTTAATTTATTGAGTAGAAATTAATTTCTACAATTAATATCCTGCCGTACATCAGTCTTCTGAAAACTTTCATCTGAAGGACTTCTGTTATAAGTATTGTCAGAATTAGCCATACTTGATATTTTACCTGCTTGACACCCTAAAGTTTATGTAAAATCTTTGTATTTTTTGTATGCTACATGTATTTGACATAGGTTACCTCCGCCTGGCGAAGTCCAGCGGCGGGGGTGCTTTGCCCTCGCGCCAGGGAGGCGTCACGGGCAGCGTCGGATCACGTGGGCCAGGGAGCTTAAAGGCTGCTGGCTCCCTGGCCCTGGCCTCTTTCCCGACGCTGCTGCTCGACGGAGAGGAGCCGGTTGAGCGGAGGATCGGGAGGAGCGGCGCGGTTGCAGGCTGCGGGATCGTGCAGCCTGCGCTGGTGTCGGGGCCTTTTGAGGAGCGGCGTTTGCCGCTTGAGTGTGTGCCGGTGTTCTACCGGCTTGGTGGACGCGGCGGCGGCGGTTTGGAAGCCGCGGAGGCGTCCTTCGGATCATTACCCGGCTGGCAGCCGGCTGGGACGCCTCCGTGGTTTTCTTTTCGTTGCGGGCCGTTGGGGGGATTTGAATAGCCGGCTGTCAGCCGGCTGGGAAGCCTGTGGAGGTTCCTTTGGAGGCGGGCGGTGGGGAGGTGTTTTATAGCCGGCTTCAGTCGGCCGGGAAGCCTCTGCGGCTTCCCTTTGCTGTTGCGGGCGGGAGCGAATTCACGGCTGGACATAGCCGGCTGTCAGCCGGCCGGGAAGCCCCTGCGGCTTCCCTTTGTTTTTGCAGGCGGGAGGCGGGAGCGGATTAGCGGCGGCAGCGGGTAACGAGGCCGGGGTGGTGTTGGCGAGTTGGGCGGGCGGTGGTGGTAGGTTGGCAAGGGGCAAGGCGCCTCGCTTGGGAGTGGTGGCTGGGCGCCCCCCCCCTCGGGACATTATTGGGTTTCTTTAGCTGGGGGGGTGCTGCTGAAGGGTGGTGAGCCAGGGGAGGCAGGCAATATTGGTCGTGGGGGCGGGGCTGTGGTCTAATCACTCAGTGATTGTGGGGTGTTGGATTCCTGCCTGGGGCAGTATTCCTGCCAGGTGGCCGCATGGCCTGGGTGGCTGTGTAGTGGGGTGGCATTTGGGCAGGTGGTATTCTTTGGCGACGGCCATTGTGTAAGGGCGGCCATTTTGTCAGGGAGGCCATTTTGTCAAGGCGGCCAATTGTGGTTATCACCTCGTGGCTGGGCCTAGTAATTTAATCTGGTGGCATCCACCTGCTTGTGCGGCCTGGCTTGCTCGTAACTTTCCGGCGTGGTGTAATTTGAGTTGGGGACTGTTGGTGGGGGCGATATGGCTCCAAAGAGGGGTAAGGCCGGGGGGAAGGGTAAGCAGCCTGCGAAGAGAAGGGCGCCTGCGCGGCCTTCGCCTCCTGCTATTTCTTCATCTGATGAGGATGATTATCCTGACCTCAGGCCAATCTGGGATAAGCTGAGTGCTTTGGAGCAGGAACGGGCACGGGGGTCTGGCATGTCTAATTCCTTTGAGAGGCGGCAGTCACGGAGGGAGACACGGGATAAGAAGTTAGCCGAGCTTAGGCGAATGAGTGAATTGATGCTTGCACGCATTGCTGTTTTAGAAGGAGAGCGGTCTGATGGTAGCCGGGCCCATGGAGTTGGGGAAGCTGTGGCTGGCGCACTGACACATGCAGCAGTACAGGCCTCGGACCTGGATGAGGAGCCGGAGGAGTCCACGCTGGTGAGCGGACAGTTCGGCGTAGAGGAGGCTGCTGGAGGGTCCGAGGCGAGTGCAGCTATGGACCTGTCTGTGGTGTCCAGGCCTAGACCTGATCGGGTCAGGTCGCCTCCACGGGCTCGTGTACAAGGTGAGCAGGTTCCTGTCATTTCAGGTACACTCCGGGAGAGATGGCCTTGGCGCCCGTCAGTCTTGAGGTCGCCAACTAGGGAGGTGCAGGCTCTTCTGCATGATGCTGCGCCATTGAGGCGGGCTGAGGCAGCTACACAGACTACGCGAGAGGAAGTTGGGCCTGTCTCGGTTGAAATTCAGACAGATAACCCGGCCCAGGTGACACAAGGGAGTAGTTCGGTGGCTGTCAGTACCACTGAGCACACTATCCCGTACAATGCGTTACCTGATGAGGATGAGTCCCTTCCGTTAGGCGATCACCTTTCACAGGCCATGATTGATAAGATTTTGAGGGGGGATTATGTTGATGTGTTTGAGTTACTTAATAGGGAGATCGAGGATGGTAAGTATGACAAGCTTGATGACAAAGACAAGGAAAAAAATCAAGCGAAGGAAACCGGATCGGTGCTGGGGTAACTGGGTTCCGGCATTCTATGTGTACGCTGGGGTGATAGTTAGGACCTATCCGGAGAGGGCGTTTGCTTTGTTCCAGTATTTAGACTTGATTCACAGGGCACACGCTGATTTTCCGGGTTCGGCATGGCTGGCGTATGACGAGGGATTTCGTATGAGAGCCGCTAGGCGCCCTAGCTTGCCTTGGAATAAGCCACATGAGGCGCTATGGCTGCGAATTATGTCCCCGAACAGACCGGTGAGCGGGGAGCGATTTGACTGTGGCCATCTTATTCAGAGGAGCAACCAACCTAACGTGTCCCGCCAAGGAGCGGGCCAGGTGGTTCAACCCCGCCTGGTCTGCTGGGACTACAACAATAAGGGCGCCTGCTCTCGTAGGCCGTGCAAATTTAAGCATCAGTGCTCCCTGTGCAGTGGCCCTCATGCCGCAATGCACTGTTCCCGGGGGAGAGGAAATTGGAGTACCAATAAGGAAGGGGGTGCTGGAAGGAAGCCCCCAGGATCGGGTACTGCTGCAAAGGGGCCCCAGTCCGGTTAAGTTTGAGGTTTTATGTCGTTTCCTGCAGGGGTATCCCGATAGGGCGGCGGCTGACGTTTTGTGTTCGGGTTTTTCTGTAGGTTTTCGGATTCCAGCTGTGGGGGTTACTGTGGGGAACCCTCCTAGTAATTTGAAGTCCGTTCGGGGGCATGAGGGGATAGTCAGGGATAAGATAAGTAGGGAAGTGAAGGAGGGTAGAGTTGCAGGGCCTTTTGCGAGGCCCCCTTTTGACAACCTGAGGGTTTCTCCTTTGGGGGTGGTGCCTAAGAAGGCCCCGGGGTGAATTTCGCCTGATTCACCATCTTTCTTACCCTGCCGGAGACTCGGTGAATGACAAAATTCCTAGGGAATTGTGCAGTGTGCGGTACACGTCGTTCGATGAGGCTATTCGGATGGTAAGGGTTGGTGGCTTAGGGGCTGAACTCGGGAAATGTGATATTAAATCTGCATTTCGCCTTTTGCCGGTGCATCCCGAGGATTTTTGGTTGTTAGGTTTCCGGTTTGAGGGGAAGTTTTATGTTGATAGGGCCCTGCCGATGGGTTGCGCCATTTCTTGCGCAGTATTTGAGTGTTTTAGTTCTTTTTTGGAATGGGCGGTGCGGAGGAGGTGCCGGTCCCGGCAGATAGTTCATTATTTAGATGATTTTTTGTTCTGTGGAGCGGCTGGGACTGGGCAGTGTGCTGCCATGATGGCAGAGTTTGAGTTACTGACCGCGGAGTTAGGAGTCCCGCTGGCTACTGAGAAGACTGAGGGACCTGCCGCGCGGCTGACATATTGGTATCGAGCTGGATACTTGTCAGCAATGTTGTCGGTTACCTGGGGAGAAATTGCAGGAGTTGAGGGGTAGGATCCGGAGTATGTTAGGCCAGACTAAGGTGACATTGAGGGAGTTGCAAGTTTTGGCAGGGCATCTCAACTTCGCGTGCAGGGTCGTGGCACCGGGTAGGGCTTTCCTTCGGAGGCTCTGTGACTTGATGGTGGGGCTAAAAAAGCCTCATCATCGGCGGAGGCTGCCTAGAGGGGTCAAGGAAGACTTGCAGGTTTGGTTGGAGTTTTTGGATGGTTTCAATGGGGTGTCTTTTTGGAGGGCGGACCTGTTTTTGGGCGCGGATCTGCAGGTTCATACGGATGCCTCTGGGGCCTTGGGCTTTGGCATGTTTTTCAAGGGCCAGTGGTGTGCGGGCCGCTGGCCTGATGAATGGCACAGGCAAGGGATTACTAGGGACTTGACATTTTTGGAGTTTTTTTTCCAATTGCTGGGGCGCTGTGGATCTGGGGTGAGCAGTGGGCAAACACTGCTGTCACCTTCTGGTGCGATAACATCGCAGTGGTACAAATTATTAATTCGCTGACCTCCAGATCACCACGGGTTATGTCCATGCTGCGGGCTTTCACTCTGAAATGTCTTAAGCTTAATATAGTGTTCCGTGCAAAACATGTGCAAGGCATAAAGAATGAGTTGGCTGACGCCCTTTCACGCCAACAGATGGCGAGGTTCAGGGCGTTGGCTCCGGCGGCGAAGTTCCATCCAGAGGTCCTGCCCGTGGAGGTATGGAGGATTGGAGGGTGGAAGCCCACAGGGCGATGAACTTGACCCTAGCTCCTAGGACCAGACGAAGTTATGCTGCGGCCTGTATAGAATATGACAGTTTTTGCAGAGGAGTGGGAATGAGTCCGTGGCCGGCTGGTCCTGAAATGTTGATGCGATTTGCTGTTTATCTGTTTAGGAGGGGCCTAGCCCCCCGGTCTATTCAGGGCCGTATGGCGGCGGTGGCTTTTTTACGCAAAGGCGATGGGATTCCCACATCCTACCAGTGATGGGAGGGTGGGCAAGATGATTGAGGGCTGGGCCAGAGAGCGGGGAAAGGTTCCGGACAAAAGGGTTCCCATTTCGCCTGCAATATTGAGGAAGTTGTGTGCGGGATGGGAGGTGCTTTGCAGGGATAGTTTTGAAGCTGCGTTGTTTAAAGCAGCTTCCTTGTTGGCCTTTTTTGGGGCTTTTCGTGTTAGTGAGTTGGTGGTGGCAGCGAAAGGGGACATGTCATGTACTGCACTGCAGAGAGGGGACCTATTGCTCGAGGGGGATCAACTCTTAGTGATCCTGAGAAGATCCAAAACGGACCAGAGAGGAGTGGGTAAGGTTATTCGGCTTGGGCCCTGTTTTGAGGCGGCTTTATGCCCAGTTCAAGCAATGTCCAGGTACCTGACGCTGCGGGGCGACGATGATGGGCCCTTGTTCAGACATCGTGACCGGTCACCACTAACGAAATACCAGTTTTGGCAAATGTCCTCTCGGGGATTGCGGTGGGCTGGCCTCGAGGGGTTGCACTTTGGGACACATTCATTTCGCATTGGGGCTGCTTCAACGGCAGCTGCGTTGGGCTACTCTGTCCCAGAAATACAGGCGGTGGGGCGTTGGTCTTCTCATAAATATCGTACTTATGTTAGAAAGTTGCCTGATTGTTAGGGCTGGTCTTCGTCTGGCGTTGTTTCTTTTCTTGTTTTGCAGGTTGGCTGCCATGTTCCAGAGTTCGGGTGCTCATCTGCGGGCACAGTTTCGTTTATTGGGCGGCGGTGTATGCTCGGAAGACCAGCTGGGGCAGAGATTTGGGCCTGGGCCCTTCTACTTGGATTGAGTGGCAGGGCCGTCGGGGGATGCTTTGGGACGGCTTTATCCCCTTAATTATGCAGTGTTGTGAGGCTCTGCCACCTGAGGTGTTAGTAATTCACCTTGGGGGGAATGATTTGACGAAGCGTCCTGGCAAGGCCTTGATTTTACAGGTCATTGCTGACCTGCAGTTTTTGAAGCACCGGTTCCCCACTATGCGGCTGCTTTGGTCTGAGATTCTGCCCCGGATGTTTTGGAGGGATGCTTGGCATCCTAAAAAGGTCGATTGCGCTCGGAAGGGTGTCAATCGTGAGGTGAATAGAGCTATGCGTGGGGGGCTTGGGGGGGGTCATTTATCACCCTCAGCTCCGGGGCCGAGTGCCTGAGTTTTACAGGCCCGATGGAGTCCATTTGTCTCCTTTGGGTTTGGATCTGTTTTTGGGGGACATCCAGGGAGGCCTGGTCGATGAGATCGCCCTTTTGGTGGGGGGCAAGGAGCATACAAGGTAGCTCCTTTGCTGTGGCGGGTAGTGAATAGGTCTTGTAGGTTGTGGAGATCCCAATGGCACCCAACAGGTGCTTGGTAGCCCTCTTGTTATAAATAGGAAATGCCCATTTAATGCAGTTTAAATCTATATAGCAAGGAAACAGAGGGCTGCCCGGTGTTATTTTCTCTGGGTTGGAGGTGTGCTGAACAGGTGGACAGCGTGCTTCCAACCGGGATCTCACAAATGATGTTTGGAAATTAGAACTCCCTGGGGTTCTAGTTACCAACCTATTCACTACGTAGGCCTCCTGTTTGTCCCTTAAGATTTATGTTATAGGTTAATAAAGTTGTGGCCCTATTTAACCCAATGCCAGTGTCTGCCTCGTTATTCCTGGGCTGGGAGGGCAAAGTACCCATTGATGCCTGGGACTCAGATAAATTGCAGATCATTTGATCAAAAGGCAAACTTTAAAGCTCCTGCATATAAAACCTGATTCTTCTACAAAATCTCTCCTTAAAATTGTTATTTTCAGAATCAAAAACTTCACCAGGCTGCTCCAAAATTGAGACACTATTTTATGTTTTTCATATTGTCAAATAACATTTCTGGACCTATGTTTACATTAAGGCTTTTTAAATGATATCTGATTTTTTCAAAGTCTTTTAGCTTGAGGAATGCAATTAAATGTACAAATACTATTTCCAGAATGTTTGGTTTGTATTAAAGATGACATTCTGAAAAATGAAAATCCATGCAAGAGCAAAGTTAGTAAATCTGTCCTCTTGGCTAATTTAGTGATCTCAGTCTTTGCCCTCCCAAGGTGAAATGAAAAGGTGAGACGCACAGGATGGGTTAAACTTGGGCCACATTTATTAAGCACATTGCAAAGAGATTTCAAACTATAACTCAAAGAGGGGGCTGGCGTAGTGCAGAATAACAGTAGGGATCCCACCAACTGACTTATCTATGAGTGAGTCCACTGCTGACCTGTAGTTCTTGAAGCATTGTTTTCATGAAGTGGACTTGCTATGGTCAGAAATACTGCCATGAATGTTTTGGTGGGGAGCACGGAACCCCGTAGGATCGATTGTACTCAAAAAGGTGTCGATCGAGAGGTTGGGAAAGCGATGCAAGGTGGTCTTCAGGGTGTCATATGTCACCCTTAGATCAAGTTTTGGTGGCCCAAATTGTATAGACAGGATGGTGTGCATTTATCTCAGGAAGGGCTAGAATTGTTCCTGCAGAGACTCCAAGGGAGCCTGGTGGCCAAGGTTCGCTGGCTGTGTGTGTGTGTGTGGGGGGGAGGGCTAGGAGCATTCAAGTAGCCCCTTAGCATTGTTGGGTAGTGAATAGGTTTTAGAGACAGTTGAGATCCCAGAGGCATCCAATGGGTTCTTTGTAGACCTTTTGCAGTAAATAGGTTCATATCTTTTTTCCATAGGTGAGATAAATTAAGATTAACAAGGTGGCAGAGGGAAGCCCTAAGGTATGTATACCTTTAAGGTTGGAGGCATGCTGAACAGGTGGGCAGTATGCTTCTAACAAGGATCTCACTGATGTAAATTGGGAGATGGGGCTCTGAATGAGTTTTCTGCACCCAACCTTTTCACTGCATTGGCTCCCTTGTTTGAGGATATTTATTCATGAGTCAATAAAGCTGTGGCCCTATTTAATCCAATGCCTGTTGTCCATCTCTTTATTTTGAACTGGGGGGTTGGGCAAAGTGAGTTAAAATAAATGGCCACCAGAGGGCCCTTTAAACCCATTGTGAACCTTACAGTCAGTTTTAAAAGGGACCCTCTCCATGCCTACCTAATTTAATTGTGTAAATTTTGTGAATTGTCACTAGTTACTGGGTTGCTGCTCCCATTCATGGCTATGTAGAAAGTCATGCAACTAGCTTGCAATCAGAAATGCTAACACCACCTTGTTAATTTGAAGAGATTTGTTGTTGCAATTGGCACAGTAATATATAATGCTGACATACATTCCCAATAGAATTCTGGCCACTAGGAATGCAATGCTCCTTCAGAATATCATTTTAGCTATTTCACTAGAGTATAACAGCTCATAAATGAATAGAACCTGAGCTTCAGCAATGCTATTAGAATATCATTCCGTGACTTTAGCAATTGCAATTCAAAAGGAACATTCAGATTTGTTCCTCAAATGCTGTCATTGCTGGACTGCTTTATATAGCAAAGAAATTACAGGATGGCTATATTTGCCTATTATTTTTGACATAGTTTTTTCTTTCCTTATTTTGCAACCTAGTAAAATGCAGAAGTCTACTAATGTCATTTCTTCTAAGTGGCAAATGAAGATAGTAATTCATAGCTTACAAAGACAAGAGCATAGGAAGTAAGAGTTTGAAAAGAATGCATTTATTTTGTCAGGCATTTTTTATTTTTTAATTTTTAATTTTTTGCTGACATAGACAGTCGTAGGCCATGGAACTGAGAAGGTAGATTTTTCAAAATGTATATCTAAAGTTAATAGCAGTAGAGAAGTGGTTTTAAAATGCCCATATTTCAATTGCCTACAGAAATAATGATAGAAAGAGGATTCAGAAGGAGAGGCAGTTTCAGCTATAGCTTCATGACTCTCTCTCTCTCTCTCTCTCTCTCTCTCTCTCTCTCTCTCTCTGTGTGTGTGTGTGTGTGTGTGTGTGTGTGTGTGTGTGTGTGTGTAAAAACAACAATTAATTACAAAATCTGCACCATCAATTTGCTGTGTCACACTAAATTAATCTATAATAGACCCTAGGTTTAGGAATAACATAGATTGGGAATAGGGTTCTTCTCAAGCTCCTAATGCATTCCATCTTTGCCCCCCCCCCAAGCTCGGAAATAAAGAGGCAAGACCACTTCAGCTTTGGGTAGAACGGTCCACAACTTTATTTATAACATTTATCTTGTTTAACTGTAATATTCAGGACCTGTAAAGGGGGCCTGACCCATAGTGCAAACAGGTAATGTTAGGGGATGAAATCCCGTAGATAAACTGCTCTGAATTTAGGGAGATTCACCCATAGGGAGATGCTGCCCACCTGTTCAGCATCGCCCAATAGGGCCAATCTGCTAGCCCAGCACAGCCCTTGGGAGGCCTAATGTTAACTTACTAACTTTAACTGTTTCCTGAGATTGCTAATGATGTTGGACTTATTATGAGGGCTGTCTGGTGCCTTAAGGGCAATTTATTAGGGTTTACCTGGATACATTTACCTGTTGCACTACCCGCTAAGTTAGTGACCAAGGTGGAAGGGAAATACCCATCCCCTGAGGAAAAGAGAATGCGATGGGTGAAAACGTGTGGCCACTCATGACCAATAAGAGTGGCCACCAAAAATTCCCATCTGGCCCCAGATGGCGACCAGCTAATCTCATTCTCTTACCATAGGGAGGGAGGGTGGGGCCACCAGTCTCGCCAAGAAGAGGCTGGAGCAAGGGAGGGAGCCCTCTTTATTGGCTCCCATCCCTGACCAAGAGGACCCGGATGGGCGTGAAGTCTTTGTGCCCAAAGTCCGGGACTACAGGGGCAAACTCGCCCCACCCCCCAACAGAATGGGGCTCAGAGCTGCCCATGCCACCACAGGGAGAAGGATCACTATCATATTATGAACAAGCTGCTTTCTAAAAACAAAGCCAGTATCTGATTTTGTTGCATTGGCCACAGAACTGCATCTGCACCACCTGTAGCCTCCCTCTCCCGCAAAAGGTTTGCACCAAATCTACTGGTCCCTGAGACATCACCACCACTACACCTGCATGAAAACATGTGCACTCAATCTACCCTTCTGCTATGTGAAGATGCCCCAGATATAAGTACAGTGGGCCCTCGTATAACAAACAATTTGTATAACATAAAATCTGTACAACATAAAAAATCTGGAGATAGGGGAAATTTGCTTAACAGAATCACCTATGGAGTGAATCTGTACAACATAAAAATGGTCGTCATTAGGGATTACTCTATTTTCAATGCATTCCTATGAGAAACTTTTATAAAGGAAAATTTGCTTAACATAATTTCATTTGGTACAAATTAATACCTTTATAGAAGGTACCACTGTAGCTTATTAACCTCAGCATCATAAGAAAGAAGGGGAAGTGTTCATTGGCTTGGGACATTTTTGAAACAACCACAATTCTATTCAGGGGTGCAGAACATATTAGCTACTTGCCACATTCACCACCACCATCACCTCCTCCTCCTCCTCCTCCCTCTGTACTGTCAAGCCAGAATAGATTTACAGCAACCATAATGGGTTTGGGGGTGGTTTACATAACTAACTGTGGAACCAGAGTTGAGAATTCAATTACCTATTGTGCTCCTGTAACTAGAGCCTGCGTGTGTGGCCAGGGGTAAGGTACACAGTCCCAGAGTGCAGGCTACACATTACTCCCCCAGTGAACTGGGTACTCATTTTACCAACCTCAGAAGGATATAAGGCTGAGTCAACCACAAGCTGGCTACCTGGGACAGAGCCCCAGATTGTGAGCACAGTTTTAGCAGCAGTACGGCAGTTTAATTACTGTGCCATGAGGCTCTCTACTTCTCAGTATTCTCTACCTCAAAAGTGCTGAAAAATGTCAGCAGGACTGATTAACAGGACTTTCAAGGCAAGTGAGAAGTTTAAGGGGCAGATTTACCAGTTTTACACCCCTGTTGAGTTTCAATGGTTGAGCAGGAATTTGAACCCCCTGAGTCCTAGTCCATCACTTTTTCCACTATAGCACACAATTGCCACTGTGCTCCTGCAATATATTTCCCTTAGGATAACGGTTCACCATTTTGATTGAGATATTTCAGCCTGCATCCAGTTCCCAGTGATCTAATTATTCATGTTTGCAGAATCTTAAAGTAGCAATGGCTAAACCAGGATCAGAGCCTTAAAACAAACATTCCCATCATGTTTTCCAGGAACGGACTTTGTGTCTTGCTTCTATCCATAGAAAAGGAACTGGTCTTATTGAAGAAGCTTTAAAAATAAATTCATATCACATGCATATTGCTTTGAGCAAGCTGACCCCCTTTTAATATATATTCCTTCAAAATGGCATATTTGTGTGTGCACAGCTGAACTCTTCTGAGATGTTGACAACAACTATGCTGAAATTCAAATGAAAAGAAATAAAATAGCACCATCATTTAAAATTGCTCCATGGAGGAGGGCTTTGTGATGTCACACACTAGCAGTCAGTCACAACCTGGCATAGATACAATCTGCTTACAACAGTAGAAATAGTTCCCTTGGTGTCTACGAAGGCTAGATATGGGTACAAAATGAAAAATGAAATGCTGTTTCTTCATTATGTAATGAAACAGTAGGATGTATTTCTTCACGAAACAAAACTGAAACATCATTTTTCCCTTCTAGGAATGAAACAACTTGTCCTAGAGGAGAGAAAATGGCAGGGAAGCTTCCTCAAGCTCTTTCCTGTACGCCCCTGAAATTTGGAGAGGTTTGGGGGTCAGGGATTGAGTTATTAAGCTCCAAGGGGGAATGCCCCTAGAAAAAATTCTTTCTAATTGAATAGAGAAAGTGCAATGGCCCCCCACCCCCGTGAGTGAGTGATTAGTGGCTTGGCATCCTTCAATTAGAATGATTTTTCCTAGGGGCACCTTGGAGCTTAATTACTCATCCCCCTAATCTCCAAACCTCTCCAAATTTGGGGGGTTTATGGGGAAGAGTCCAATGAAGCTCCTCTGCCACTTTGGTGCTGATACATGGCTATGAACCTAATTTCATTAAATCAGGAAATTTAATGGGTTCTAGAGGCACCAAAATGGCAGGTAAGCTTCTTTGAACAATTCCCTGTAACCCCCGCCCCTCCAAATTTAGAGAGGTTTGGGGTTTGGTGGCTGAGTTAGTTACCCTAGAGGAAAAAACATTTCTAATTGAGTCAGAAGTTGATGATAGCCCCCCTCCCGCAGGTGAGCGAGTAGCAGCTTCCTGAGTGCTAATATTAACCCCTAGGGGGGGGAACATTTCTAATTGAGTTTAAAGTCAATAGTAGCCTCCCTGCAGGCGAGTGATTAGCAGCTTCCCGAGTCTATTAGAAATGATTTTTTTCCTAGGAGGACTCCCTTTGGGCCTTAATATCTCAGCCTCCTGAACCCCAACCCTCTCCAAATTTCAGGAGCTAATGGGGAAGAACTTGAGGGAGCTCCCCTGCCATTTTGGTACTTCTAGGACCCAGGGAAGCATAGTGTTTTGTTTCATTTCATTGTTTCATTACAAAACAACTTTAAAAACTTGCTAGTAATGAAACAAAATTACTAAAGAAATTAAATGAAACGAAACGAAACACTATATTTCTGATCATGTCCATCTCTATTGAAGAAACATGTGATACGGCAGAATTAATCCCCCTTTTAACGAGCAGTTTCATGTATCACTAACATTAAAACTGCAATTGCAAATGCAGGCATGCTCAGATCTTTAAGAGAGGGTGTTGGTGGGCGTGGAAGTCTGACAGTTAAGTGGATTACTGTTGCATTCATGGCTTAAATTGTTATTTCTAATACACCACAAACATAAGGGTAGCTAGACTTTTTCTGCTGCAGAAGTCCCTCTGAGCCACCCTGTACAGTAGGTGTGTGTGTGTGTGTGTGTGTGTGTGTGTGTGTGTGTGTGTGTGTGTGTGTGTGTGTGTGTGTGTGTGTGTGTGTGTGTGTCTGTATTTCTGCACACATGCACGCACACATGCACGCACGCACGCACGCACGCACGCGCGCACACACACACACACACACACACTGCACTCTAAAAGCTGCTGTCTTCTGCTTTGGCTTAGTCAGTGTCCTGTGGACTGAAATATCTGATAACATTTTGTAGCTAAGGTCCTGCAGGGCAGAACTTGTCACAACAGCAGCTCCCAAGTGAAGAGGATGCCTTGGAGGCACAGCTGTTTCCCAAGCCATGTCACCATGTATATCCTCTTTACCGCAATGAGGATGCAGTGATAGCTTAAACTCAGTGCATGCTTGCCCAGTGGAAGATTTGTAGAGGATTTCCATCCCAAAGGAGTCAAATATTCAGTAGAAGAGAAATATGCTTGGAGGGGAACAAAAAGTGTTTTCTAGTTTTCAAACTATGCTAATGCTGGTTCCACAAAAAGGGGGAAATTCAACCCCAAAATATCAGTGCTTTGTTTGTTTGTTTTTTAACAGAGATATTGTGACAGACTAGGAGGCAAAGATCAGTAAGTCTGAATAAAAGCTAATCATGCAAGTTAAAGCTGCCCAACAGCCCTTTTCAATGCCACATTCTGTTTCAGCATTTACAGTGCACAAACTATTAAACTGTCCCAGTGCGGTCATTTGCACGACTCAATGCACCAGCTATGAAAGCCCCCCCCCCCATGGCTTTTCAGAGCCACAACTGAAAAAGCGGAAGGGGAGAAGTATTGCCTTCCCAGGATCCTTTTCTAAAAGAAGCCTGGCTCAAGTTCAGCCTTGGAAACGTGCTGTGCTACAGATCAAAGGAATAACATGGGGGTGGCTCAGCCAGGCAATGGGTTCCTATAATCCAAAAAGATGGCCTATCATTTTGGGTATGTGTGGTTTCTTTGAAGAGGAAGGGAAAATGTAGGGGCAAATCACTTTTAAGCAGGCACAAAGCAATGTTTTTTTCACCTCCACAGTGACTTCTATCAATCCCTTAATTGCTATATTTTGCTATTTTTAAACCGGAGCTTGGCAGAAAAAAAAAGTCACTTCAGCTGGAGGCAGAATATTACCAGTTAGTCTTTGTACTACAGCACTGAGAGTGGATAAAATGTCCCAAAGGAGAAGTTGTCAGTCACTCCAGCCCTTGGCACATTGCCACTTTATTTATACCAGTGGTTGCCAAATTTTGACTCCTCAGATATTCTTGGACCAAAACTCCCCAAAGCCTTCACCACTAACTGTGTTGGTCAGGATGCTCAGGTGTTGTAGTCCAAGAACATCTGGATACCAAAGGTTAGGAAACCACCGATTTAAAGGAAGCTGACTTGTAAATGTTGGTCATTCTATAAAGTTTTTACTATGACAATCAGATGCCTTCAACACTTCAAGAATCATGTTTTAAGGGCAGGCTACATATAGTTTTGTCCTCATTCATGTGACTAGTTTATCCAACTGTTCACAAAACAAATGACTTTAAAATATGCCCAGAAGTAGTAAATAAGAAGGTATGCATGGAATTACCCTACGCATAAGGTATATCAGGATAACTCGATAGCTCAATGGTTTAGGTATCTGGTTGTAGAGCCGGATTCACCACTCTGACTCTTTTGAGTAGAGCAAACCTGTGTGGCCTTGGGCAAATTTAAAGCCTCTAGAAGAAGGAAATGATTCTCTGCTTGGAAAAATCCTGCAGAGGGTCACCATAAGTCAGAATTGACTTGACAGCACATTGTTATTACTGTAATAATGCACCTCAGGCAGCAAGAGACAGCAGCTATGACATGAGTGAATAAAAGGTATCTGGTAGGTTATAAAACATGGACCAACAAAGAGTTGCATTTTAAAGGCCCACAAGTGGTCACAGAAGAAAGAACTATCTGTACCTATTAAGGATGAGTTCAATTGTTCTTCCTTTTGTTACCAGAATTTAAAATTTCTTCATACTCAAGATGAAAAGAACTCAAGAACTGAAAATAAAACTAAACTGAATGCCATTCACTCATCAGGGCTTTCAATCAGATCTTCCAATATTGAGCGCACACAGAATTAACTGCTGAGTTGAATATACAGAGCCACATTTGGCTTAGATCACATATTTCCCTACACATTTTTATGGCCTGAATCAGCTTTCCTGAAATAATCTTTGTCCTTTCTTATACCCTGTCTTCACATTCAGTCAGAAGAGATAAATTGATGAGGAATTTACTGGAGCTCCCAGGAACAGAGGGTGAGCGGGTGGGGGTGGTTCCATTTTTTTTCCCAGTCAATGCACATATTGTAGTTCAGAATGAGAATTTCTTTGGATTTCTTCTTTGGAAGGTTGTAGTAATATGTAGCCACAAAATGCATGATATATTGTAAGCAAGTAGATTACGTTTATGTTTAATTCTTTTATTCTGCTTGACTTCTGCCTTTAATATGGGCTTTGACTTAAAATTCTGCACCATATCCTAAAATCATCTTATCTGTAAAGCACCCCCTCCCTTTTGACCTTTGAATCAGCTTACACATAGAAATCCCCTGAATGACAGGATACACTCACCACAAAGCCACATGCCTGACACCTCCCTACTTCTCTGTGTAGAAATAGATTTTATGTACTTTTCAGCTATTGGAATGTGCTAACAAGGCAGAGAGAATAACAGGAAATTAAGAAAATAGTGACCTTTAATCTTGCTAATGCAGATGGGAAAGTATCACTGATCTTTAAGTTTGGTTGCATTAGGGAAAATGAACATATATGTAATGAAGTCAAATGCTTTTCACCGCGGCAAATTGTAACCAGTCCTGAGTTTGTTCTTTGTTTCGGTATGCTGAAGAGTATTTAAGACTGGACATTCCATACAGGAAGTTTTCCTTGTGTTCAGACACCCCTTATGCACAAGGTATTCTGAAAGGATCCTCTGAAAATAAACCTGCATTCCCAGGAGTCCGGTTTGTCTGTCATCCATTTTATAGTGATTCTCACTGAGGATCAGCCACATTCAAATGTGTGGAGACAATACTAGTTTCATATGTTTACCATTTTCATTCCAACAATTTCTAAGGCCCTTTGCCACTTCTTGACTCTAAAAATACCAAAAGAAATAATGTGTATGTGTAGTAAGAAGTATGCTAGCTATCAAATATGCATGTTAGGACTGTAGCCTTAAACACAAAATCAAATGAAGTTTTAGTTCTCCAGTGCCTTTGTAAATTTCACTGTTTGACAAAATAGAACTAAGTGTATACATGGGCTTCACAGAGTATAAAAATACTGAAACAGCTCAGAGGTGCTTTAGCTTCAACCATTTCATATGCTGCTGGGTTATTGGTGTATCTAGCAGTTACATTCTCAAAGACCACCTCTTCTGTCTCCCAGAAAACTATACCCTGAATAACACTAATGTATCCTTAACAATGTCATTGCTTTAAATAAACTGAAGTATATACATTTTCTTTTACACAAAAGGGGAAAGCTTTTAGAGTTTCTCATTTGTTTTTCCCTAATTGTGTTTTCTGGCATGACAAAAGCTCTAAAAAAAACCCTTAACAACTACTTCAAAAAGGCAAAGGCAGGGCATCACAGAATCAATTTATTTCAAAAGCAGGCAATATAACGTGATAAAGAAAAATTATCTTCAGACCTAGGCAGCCAGCTCCACAGATCTAAACACAGAACAAAGACTATGTCACTTATCAACCAACTAATTAATAAACAAGGATAAAGCAAATGCATCTAAATATTAGAAAACAGAAAACAATGGTATGAGCAGAGTGCCACCCAAACAACACAACTGACACTCTGGGCCTAGGAAGCATTGCATGAAAAAGGCAAGGAAGTACCTATCCAAACAGACAGACAGGCACTAGCTGTGTGGTACATGTGTGTTGTGTTGTTACAGTTCGTGACCGACTCTTTGTGACTCCATGTCCATGGAGTTTTCTTGGCATCACTAAAACACCACTGAAACAAAAAACAACACAAAGCTAATAGCAACCGGAGAGAAATACCTGAACCTTTGCCCAACCAACAACATATCACCACAAAACTTAGTGGAATACGGGCACAGTCTATCTTCCTGGCCAACATACCACCACAAAAGGAAACAAAATGGCCCTAAAAATCCCACCCCAAAATGTATACCTTTAAAATAATCCTTACACAGCAAATTAACCAAACAGCAATTTCAAAACAAAAACCACTTACCATAAATGGGGAAAGAACCCTCCACCCACCCACCAACATAAGAGGGGGGGGGAATCAAAAGTACAGTACATACAAATAGCCTCCCAAAACACAAGAAAAGGAAGTTTATGGGAAAAGGGAGTTTTTAAAACCCAAATCAAAGTCTCCCATCCCAACCAAGCTATAAGAGCATGAGGAAATCTCTCTCCTCCTGCCATTTTATAATTTCTGTTATCTTCTTTGAATCTAGTACGCAGACCAGTGAGCAGCAAAAATAACCCAAGAAAGAACAAAGAAGTAAAGACACACAGACAGAGGGGGGGAGACAGACAGACAGAATCACTCATTCACACACACACACACACACACACACACACACACACACACACACACACACACACACACACACACACACACACACACACACACACACACGGGGGGGGGTTTCCCTGAAGTAACTATGGAGGGATGCCTAAAAAATAATCCCAAGGAGTCACAGGCAAAAATAATAATTACAAAATGAGGAAAATATTTCAAAAAAAAATCAATTTACAAAGTCAAAAGGGAAAAAAAGAGGTTAATAATGGGGCTCCTTACACTTTTGTATGCTATTGTTAATGTTAGGCTTCTGTTAGGTTTCTTTGAAAGGAAATAAACTCCAAGTACAAAGATGTAGGTTTGTAGTGCAATGCTTCTTCCCCTAAAATTGCTCAGAACAACAATCTGTGTCCCTTAAATTGTTTTGTTTTTAAAGCCACATTTCTGAAAACTGAGATAGCTCAGTGGTTCAGGCATCTGTCTGCAGAACCTGTGTTTGGGAGTGCAGTTCCCCACTGTGACAGGGTCTGGAGCTGATGATCCATAGGTTCCATTCCAGAACTGCTGTTTAAATATGATGACTATGATGATACCACCACCTTAATTAATGAGGCAACTAATGGTAGGACTACTATTACTATATTTTTATTGAAAACATTTAAAATAAGATATTGCTGACAATTTTCAGTGGGTATGAATAAGAAACCAGTGTGTGTTTGTGTGTGTGTGTGTGTGTACAGATATTGATATAGCTATAGATACACACAGAGAAAGAGAGGGGGAGAGAGAGAGAGACAGAGACAGAGACAGAGAGAGACAGAGAGACAGAGCTGACAGTAATAGCAAGGTGCTTTTAGAAAAATAATGCATCAGGGCTTTTGGTATGGCATCCCAGGAAATATAACTATAAATTCTTAAGCAACTTCACATTCACAATACTATTTAAGATTGCCATGGGATATATGCACCAAATGAAAAGATACTTCAAAGCATGTGAAGGGTAAA
The DNA here is from genome assembly GCA_037367245.1 of Phrynocephalus guinanensis. NCBI lineage: Eukaryota > Metazoa > Chordata > Lepidosauria > Squamata > Agamidae > Phrynocephalus > Phrynocephalus guinanensis. Next base: position 40,042,818 of record CM074741.1, on the reverse strand, counting down.
GTTTACATTTTATTCACCGTTAACAGCAGAAACCTACCTTGAGGTTTTGTTAAAAGCTTTTCCAAATCCTTATTGGGCTGTTTATTTGTAACAGCCAGAACAAAGGATAAGAGAAAGAATATTTGATAAAAGCTGAATGTCAACTACACATGTTTTAATGGGAAAATGTGCGGCCTCCCAGAAAAGTAGCATTTTGTGATCTATCTAACTCTCTATCTTGCAATTCAGCTATAAATCACCACAAAAGCAGACCCATTGAATCCATGTGTCTTAGAGATATTTTGTTGTTCGTTATTCATTTCATAATGTAATGAAACGAATAACGATCCTAGGGGCAAATTTAACACGAACCAAACCAAACTGAGAAAAATTGGTTTGGTTCAGTTTGATTCATTAATGGGGGTGGAGATATTTCCTACCAGGTGCTGTTCTGGAGGTCCAGTCTTCCTGGCTTCTGGGATGGTGCCCAGGAAAAGACCAGGGGGGAAAAGCTGATGGCCACGCTAACCTGTAGCACGGCCATGTGGTTGGCACAGTAAAAAGAAAGAAAGAAAGGAGAGCTGACCAGGCCCCAAGCGTGGCCTAGTCGGCACCCTAAAATAAATAATAATAAAAAACCAGTGCTGACCAGTCCCCAGGGACCACAGAGTTGGCGCTGAAAGAAAAACAAATAAACAAAAAAAGCCCCACGCTACAGCTGTAGTGTGGGGCCTGACTCCAGAAGTGGGGAGGGAAATATAATAAAAATACTTTTTAAAAAAGGGGTGTGTGCCAACCGGCCACCAAGGGTGGCATGGTCAGCACCCTAAAAACAAACAAACAAACAAACAAAACAGCACCGACCGGGCCCCAGGGGCCGTGCGGTGGGCGCTGAAAGGGGGAAAGGACAAAAAAAAAATCCCTGTGCTACAGCTGTAGCGCGTGGCCTGAATCTGGAAGTGGGAGGATTGGGAAGTCTGATAAGAGCGATCTGCCCCCCCATGCCTGCAGGTGCTCTACAGTGGGCAGCAGGGACAGAGGAGTGTGCGCGCTGTGGTAGCAGGGCGGCAGCGCTGGCCCGGCGGCTGGTTCCGGAGGGGAGCCCATCCAGACACGTGTGCCTGAGGAAGCGAGCCCAGCGAGTGAGGGGAGCACCTCTGCTGCCCTAATCGCTCTTCCTCCTCCTCCTCCTCCTCCTCCTCCTCCTCCTCCTCCTTAGCAGCAGATCTTCCTTTGTGCCAGAGATGTGGAGCTGAGCAGGGCGTGGGCCAAGCCGGCAACTAGCCAGCCAGCCAGTTAGCCCGCCTCCAAAGGCCAGGCTTCGCCGCCAACTCCTCCTGTGCTGCCGCCACCCCGGCTCCTCCTGGCCCGGCGATCATGGCCAAGCAAAGGAATGGAACAGCTGGGGTAAGTCTCACCTCAGAGGCCAGCCTGGCCCTGGTCCGGGCGACTGATGCTGCTGCGCCTCTGCCACCCTGCTAGTGCTCACTCTCTCACCTCAACCTTGCACGCAGAAATGCTTTAAATCGTGCAAAGCGGGTAAAAACAATTAATGATTTAATGAACCAATGAAATCAATTTTACCACAAAACATAGCAAAAAACAAAATGAAACGAACTGGACCTCTCAATGAAACGAAATGAAATGAAACATTTTTTCGATTCATGCCCATCTCTAATGTGTCTATGTATGTGATGACTAGAGTTGGGCACGAAACGAGCAATTTTTCGTTTTCGTTTTCATTTTTTTGTTTCGTTATGTAACGAAACAAAAAATGAATTTTGTCTCCAAAATGAAACGAAACAAACTGAAACAACAGAAATTTTGTTGTGTGTTTCATTTTCGTTGCGGCAAATACATTGAACTGTAATGAATGCTAATGAAACAGCAATTTTTCATTTTTGTTTTCATTTTTTGTTTCGTTACGTAACGAAACGAAAATGATTTTTTTTGCAAAAAATTCATGAAAAACGAAAAACGAACCGAAACGGACCCCCTAAACGACAAACAACAAACGAAACACATTTTTTTTTAGTCGTGCCCATCTCTAGTGATGACTTATCATCCATCAGTTTATTCCTCAAACTATCCTCTAGGGGACTAGAGGATGGATTTTGGCCACAATTTATGGTGTCATCCTAAACAGGTCTTTGATTGACAGTGACTGGAATAGGTCTTGCTCATAATCTGTTTTAAAATGTGTTTACAAATCCCCACATCTTATCCTGGAAAAGGGAAAATGTTCACAAATCAGAACTGCTATTACATGACAGCCCTTAACAAAATTTTGTGATCTATGGTATGCTGATTAAAGTCACTCCTACTGACTATTGGACAGTCTTCCTTTTGATTATCATGCCATAAATATCTTTATATCTAAAGGCTAAAATGTTGTATTAAAAACATGCATGGAGCCTATCTACTATGCATTATTTGTAACTGATCTATTCCTTGGTCCACCTGCATATTTCACAATGCTTATGGTTAATCATAACCCACTGGTGAAGTCCAGAGTGCAACAAATTTCAGGGCAATCCATAGTCCACATTTCTCATATTCTAATCCATTGCATGACATATGTTAGTGTGGAAGAGCTTGGTAATTCTAAATAATGAATAGGAATATACCAATGTCTACTTATGGTGGTGTGTGTGTGTGTGAACATTTAATCTTTCATTATCAAACTGATCCTCAATCCCAATTCTTTAAACTGTATGGCTCTCTTCCAAGAGCATGTTGTATCCATCACAATTTCCCCTGTATCTACTAATCTTTTGTTAATAGTATTGATGAGGGATGGGCATCAAATGAAAAATGAAATGCTGATTCATTGGTTCATTATGTAATGAAACAAATGAACCAAACCAAACCAGTGAAGCAGCATTTCATTAGTAACAAAATGAACTGGCGTTTTTTTAACTTCAAAATCAACCAATTCATTTCTGTGTAAAATGGCTCACCTGGGTACTTGGTGTTAACCTTCCTTGGACTCTCCCCTTTAAGCCCTCCAAATTTGGATATATTTGGGGTTCAGGGGACTGAGTTATTCAACTTCAAATTAGGTACCCCCCCAAAAAAAAATAGAATTGCAATGTTATGTGCTTGAAAATCATGCAAATCCAAACTCCTTCAATTAATTTTCTCCCACAGTCCCTTTGGAGCTCAATAACTCCATTCCCTGTACCAAACCTCTCCAAATTGGTGGTGCTTCCAGGGGAGCGCTTGAGGAATCTCCTCCGTAATTTCCATGCTGCTAGCTGCCTGGGATCATTATTTTCAAGCAAACAACATTGCAATTCTAATTTTTTTTTCTGCGGGTCACCCCCGTTGAAGTTAAATAATTCAGTCCCCTAAACTCCAAATCTCTCCAAATTTAAAGGGGAGAGTCCACGGAAGGTACTCACCAAATTTGGTGCCTCTAGAGAAGCGAATCAGTACAATAATGGTTTGTTTCATGCAATTTTTTTTAAAAAAAGTTTCTAACTAAATGAAACAAATCACGGGGGAATGAAACAAAATGAAACAAATCTCAGTTTTTACATTTTGTGTCCATCCCTAGTATTAATAATTATTAATTGATGTGTATTTGTTATCTGTAGGATGTTTATTTCTTCATTAAAAAAAACACAAAGACGTCCATGTCATATATTTGATGTATGGAACTATTGATAGAAAAAATTATTTATATGTTTGAGTGGTGCAAAGCAATGTGGCAATGTACCCTAAAAATACAACCAAATACACAGTGTTATAAACTATTATATGTTTCAGGAGCCTTCCTGACTCCATTTAAAGTGCCTGCTGTTCCTACATTTCAATATTTTCTTTATAGTCAATAATTAGCATGCCAGGGTGTAGTAGAAGTGACAAGGTAAAATTATCCTTTAAGAGCATTAAAATATTCTGTGGATAAGCCATTATATTAAAATGTGTCTCAGCTGTTTCCCCCTTTTCTGGGTCATAAAATATTACTTTTAGCAATAGAAATTACTATGAATTAAGTCATCGTTTGCATTTTTTATTTTATTTTTGCACAATATACTCTAAAATGCTGTAAAATAAAATCCATTTGACCTCTGGTGTGTGCTATAAGCTTGAATATGTGAATGGATAGACATCTGATTGGAAGAGATGAATGTTTGCATTTTACAGCCTTTGCAATCCAAGATGTAAATATCTTCTAAATACTGTTTAAATATAGTCATGATTTAATTGATGCCTTGCCAACATAAGCAAGTTGGAGTGGATGCAATCTTCAAAATCAAAATCAGTGATACTTAAGTTAGTCAAGACTAATTTAAGTCCCATTGATTGTAATGGGTCTCATTTAAATATGACTGAGGCCAAATCAAATCAATTGCTTTTAGCTAGTGACCGCTATTTGTTTTACCAGATTGAGTGTTTGGAAGAAGAGAGGAGAAGGAGAATTGGTGCAAGTGAACAACATGGAATATGTGTGGGATGACCATATAGTGCTAAGAATACACAGGAGTAGAGGTGATTTCGGAAACTATACTGCATAACACCTACTTCTTTCAGGTGTTGTCCCTTACCCTTTGGCTCTATATATAACACAGGAATAGAAGCATGTGAAACAATTTATTGAAGCAGTCTGATTTTGCAGTCATGCAACCACATGTCTTCTTTTCCTTTTCCTTTTTCTTAGTGTTTGCCGTGCTTAGTGGTGGGGTCTGCTATTCTTGTTTTTGCCTTCCATTTGACACAGTTGTGGGCTAGGCCTGGATGAATCAAGGACAGCTTCATGTTGTTGTCAAAGGTGTCCATCCAGGGCTGTTTTGGATGTCCTTTCATTTGGGATCTGCTGACCTCCAGGGTGAGCCCATTTTTGCAATCACATGTATCCCCTCAATAGGTCCTAGAAGCCAACTGGACAGTGAGATGAAAAATCAACTGCACTATGTCAATGAGTAATTTGTTGGAACTCATAACTTCATGTGATTTCATATAATACATAATATAAGCCAAGGCAATCTAACTACATACGTATTAGATGTTATGTGGTAGGAAGAGTCAGAACTTGAGAAAGTAATTCTTTGATTTCCAAGTACAACAGCCAAAGAGAGAGAAAATATATATATGCTGTGGAACAAAAGGGAAAATGAGAGATTTTCTATGAGAATTTCCTGTTCCTTTTCTATGAGAATTTCTTGTTTGCTTGAGGTTGGAGTTAATCTGAAGCAAAGCATCTTATTTTATATTGAGCCAGCCTAGTTTTGGACTAAGTAGACCTGATAGCGCATAATTGGATATGCTGATGATTTAATATAGGACCTTTATGTACAAACAATATATGCACTCTTTATCTCTTCCTCTTTGATCTATGATGGAGGCTGCCTGGTGCATGGTCGCCAATGAAGAACTTGCCCTCCAGTAGCTACATTGAGTCTTCACATGTATTGGATTGTGGTAATGTCATTTAATGACCATGACCTCCAAAAAGACAGGGATACATTCACCACTCTCATTTTTCAAAATTGGTTACTGTTTTGTGTGATTCTGATTTGACTACCCTTTAGCCATTTGCTTCTTCTACACAGACAACATCCAATACTGATATATTTTCAATTTCTCTTCATAGAATTACAAGACATTTGGTTTATTTGAGAGACATGTTCCCAGATTAGATTTTTTTGGCTGTAATAGCCAAGTGTCAGGGTCATACAATACCATGATATTATCTCCAGAGGCATTGCCATGTATCACAAAATGGTGTTGACTTTTTAATTCTACTTTTTCTGGTGTGCAATGAGTGCCTTTCTGTTCTTGTTCTTTTTAATATTATTTTACTGTGATTGTCTTACATTCTGTTAGGTAAGTAAATTATAACTATAGGAAATGGCAGCACAGAAAACAAACCATACATCACCATGATGATGCTTTTAAAATGAACTTACTGATATAGACTTTTTAAAATATGGAAAGTAAATTATGCTTATAATTATGGCATTATACATAGAACATTTAAATGAAGCACAATGAATTGATGAGCAGTTTCAGTAACTGGACTATTTAAGTTGATAGTTTGGTGTCTGATGGCATCAATTTTTTTTCAAAAAGAAAGAAAGAAAGAGGTATATATGAAACAAAAGCATCATGACAGGAGGTCACCAGTGACTCAGACAGAGGTCTTCCCTAACAACTGCCACATGAAGAAATCATTGGAGATGACAACTATATGGACCTTCTGAATGCAAAGCTGGCACCTACTAAGCCGCAAATCTTCATCTGTCAGCTTTTGATAGCCTTAGCCCACTCCTTTCCTTAGTGTGTATCACTGCTTTTGCCTCAGGCTATAAGGTGAGTGCTTGAGGCAATAGGGTCACCACCCAAAAAGTGGTACCAAAAAGGATTGCCTATTGGAGATCCACTTTGGGAAACACAGGAGTGAGGACTCAGCAGAGGGGAAGAGAGAAGGTACTGTTCATTGCCTAGTTGCTTATCTGATTTACTGTTGTCAGGAGGGATATGTTGCCAAAACATGACAACTGGTGAGGGGAAGCAGGGAAGAGCAACTGTAGACTGAAGGGGGAGATAGGATATACAGTCTAGACTCGAGGGAGACAAGTATGTTATTATGAAAGAGAGGGAAAATGTTGCCATTCCATGGGTTGGACATCCCTTTTACCCTTTGACTAAGTCATCCTATTTTCTGTATCCTTATTTTACATGCTTTATAGCCATCCAGAGACCTGCTTGATAAAGCAGGTGAATTTTGATTAGACAGTAGCAGAAGTAGCATTTTTGTTCCCACTCATATGACTGCATGTCTCTGAGCTAAACACTTGACTAAGTAAAGCTATAGTAGGTCCCTGCTAAGCTCCCTGCAAAACAGCTCAAAGCTCTGCTTTGTGTTCACATTAAGAACAGAATTCACAGCAGTTTCCATGCTACTAGCTGCCTGGGATCAGTATTTTCAAGTACTTTTAAATTACAGATTTTTTTCCTGGGGCACCCTGTTTGGAGTTGAATAACTTGGCCACCTGTACCCCAAACCTCTTCAAATTCAGCTTGCTTAAAGTGGGGAGCTTTGAAAAGCTCCACAGCAATTTCTATGCTGCTAGCTGACTGGGATCAGTATTTTCAGGCACAGAAAATTGCACTTAGAAAGGTTTTGTGGCACCCACTTTGGAGTGGAATAGCTCAGCCCCTGAACCCCAAATTGCTCCAAATTTGAAGGGCTTAAAGGAGACCGTGCAAAGAACGTACTCACCAAATTTGGTGCCTCTAGGACCCTGGGGGTCTGTTTTATAGAGAAACAAATAGATTTATTTCTGATTTGTTTTGTATGTTCTTTTAAAAAAATTGTTAATAATGAAATGAAATGAATCATGGGGTCAGTGAAACGAAATGAAATGAAACACAATTTTTCCATGTTGTGCCCATCCCTATAACTCACAATTCTTCCTGATTGCTTCACATCTGCAATGGCATCCTGGCCCAGCAAAGTGACTTCTTTCGTCAGGCAGATCACACTTTCTTCAGACAAATCACATAGAAGAAAACAGGTGTATCTTTGCCATGCTACTACTGGCGTCTGCAAAAAGTCAATGTACAAGACAGAGCCAGTTTTCTGATTTTTTTCTCACCTTTGGTTATCTAGAAGAAAAGAGGAATGGCGAGTAAGTCACGTTGTCTTATTAAGAAGGTCTGAATTAGGTATAATGAGTCAGTTGAAAGGTGAGAGGTTCAATACAGGCCAATACATTTTGATCAATTCCATTACCTTTTTTTTTTTGAAAGGGCTAAATTCAAAATGCATGAATAAATATTAGAACTGAAATTATAACAGAATATTTGTTTTTAAAAATCCTCCTAGATTAAAGCAGTATGTAGTGCTGACGATACTTTCAATCTAGAAAAATAATATATTAGTTTTCATATTATGCATGCAGGATACTCTTGCTAGATCCCTGACCATCTAATCACTTACCACTGAGCAACTAAAATGCCTTATTCATAACAGTATCTGGTTTGTTTTTGGCAATTATATTGAAAGTAAAGGTGTTTGTGAGGAATCCTTACTTGAATGGCATGAACCAGTAACCAAAGTAACAAAAAGAGCTCTCAGAAATATCATTTATTTCTTTATTTCTTTATTTCTTTATTTACAAAAAAAAATTGAAGGTGTCTTTTGAATCCCTTACCCTATATGGTACCTTGACAAGCTACAATATAGCCAAGGATTTCTTTAATACTTGTTCCCTATACCCATATAGACTCAAGTATAGGTCGACCCGAGTATAAGTCGAGGCCCCTAATTTAATCCCCCCCCCCCCCAAACTGCGGAAACTTATTGAATATAAGTCTAGGGTGGGAAATGCAGCAGGGCCTGGTAGGTCCTCCTTTGTGTGATGTTTAAAATGACTTTTAGCCATTGAGGCAAGTGCTTGCCCTCCATGGTTAAAAGTCACTTTAAACATCACACACCACTCCCTCGTGATGCAGAGGGGGGGGGGGTCAGGAGAAATGGTGTGCAATGTTTAAAATGACTTTTAGTCACTGATGCAAGCACTTGCCTCGGTGGCTAGAAGCCATTTTAAACTGTGCACGCCACTCCCCTGCAATGTGGGGGGAGATCAGGAGAAGCAGTGCACGATGCTTAAAATGACTTTTAGCCATCAACCCAAGCACTTGCTTCAGTGGCTAAAAGTATTGACCTGAATATAAGTCGAGGGGCCCTTTTTCAGCCCAAAATTAGGGCTGAAAAAACTAGACTTATATTCGAGTATATACAGTACTTCTGTGCAATAGGTTTCAGATGATGCTTTATTTCTCCTACCATGATGTCATTAAATCGGGTGATTGTGCTGAGTTTTGCTGTGGTATGTGAGATGTATTGTTATTAGTAGTTCATAACTCCTAGTGGTTGCTTCCAGAGCTTCTAACACATCACAGGTAGAGATGGGCACGACTTAGCGGTATTCCCGTTTCCGTTTCCGTTACTCGCAATGAGTTTACTCTTACGGTAAAGGTAACGGGAAACTACTCTGCCAGACTTCGAGCTCGAAAAAAGACGAACGAACAATTTTGGTCTGATTTGTCGTGCTCGTCTCCTTGCAATCGCTGAAGGCGCGATCCCATTGCGGTACAGAAAAAAATTTTTAAAATGTAAAAAAACAGTGTGTTCCCGGCCAAAAAGCAGGCGGAAAAATGCCTGCCGTGCCTCAGGGCACCTACCAGAGGGGTTGTTTCTGGAGGTCCCCGGCCTCCCCCCTCATCCCCCGTCCTGGGCTGCTCTGGTGGGACTCGCAGCAGGCTCGCAGCCAGCAAAAAGCCCAGTCTGTAGCCGCCGGCCGCCCGCAATTTAAGGCAAGCAAGCGGCACGGACGGCACAGGAAAAAACTTTTAAATGTCTCCCCCCACCCATTCCCGGAAGGAAAAGCAGGCGGAAAAAAAAGCCTGCTTGACTAAGGGCGCAGGGCACCTACCGGAGGGGTGGTTCCTCCATGGGGGGGCTCCCGCCTCCCCCCCGTCCTGGGCAGACTTGACCATGTTGCCATTTCGCCATGCCATGAGGTGCGGGCGGGGGATCCAAAATGGGGCGGCAAACGCAATATTGTTTTTGAAATCGTGGTCCCCAAACACACAAGCACAATAGAAACACGCGAAAATTTATAAACTGCCAGATTTTTCACAGTAGCAGTGGGGCACTTCTTGCAACAAAATGTCTCTCCAGACTAGTCTGTCCTCCATTTGTTTTATTTTATTTTATTTTTTTTTACACCTGCGCAGTGCGCAATGATGGGCTGGCCGAGTGGCCAGCCATGTGGGAGTGGACAATCATGCAAATTTTTGGAGCCATCCCACCAGTCCATGGCCACTTGGCCATTATGATGGAGACTTCTGGGATGTGCCAAAAACAGCCCTAAAACCTGCCCTAGCCCTAACCCTAACCCTTGACTCCGTACCCATTCTGCGTCACAGACTGTCTTCTTAGTGGGTCAGAGAGGCACCAGAGGTGCAACCCACTAGCCCACCGTAACCTTACCCGTCACTAGCCTAACCCTAGCCATTGCACTAAGCCACCTTAAAGCCAGATCTACTTGCTTGCATTGCACTACACGCAGCAAGTACAATTCCCTTCTGTGTGAGACATGGTGGTGTGAGAGCCTTGTGAAGGGCGGGCATGACGCTATCACTCTCACTGGTCTCACTGTCTGCACATTCTGTTATGCAATATCCATATGGCTATTGCATAGCATTTTGCAGCAGCAGCAGGTGAGGAGGGGTTCCCCCCATGTAGAGGGGTCTCTCTTGGAGCCTGCTTCCCCTTCCTAGTGGCAGGAGGCACCCACGGGTGCCTCCAGGAGCCCACTTTCCCTTTATAGCGGGCCAGAGGAGGCACCCACCCCACAGAGGTGCCTCCAGGAGCCCGCTCCCCCCCGAAAACCAGTACTAACGACAACGAAAAAAAAAAAAAAAAAAAAACCGACTAATTTTTGCAAATTTTCGCGAAAACCGGAAACGACCCGAAACGGGACCGGCCCGACTAATGACAACTCGAAAAAAAATTTTCAAGTCGTGCCCATCTCTAATCACAGGTAAGATGATTACTTATCTAGCTACTTTTTGATATTAATGCAATGAGTGATTACACATTATAGTAAAGGTATTTTAAACTATATTTTAGTACAAAATTTGCCCATGAAAAAAGACTCCCAAGATACTGATGGGTGCTTCAATACCTCTCTTTGTGTGGAATCTCTGAAGGTGTTCCCCATTGTTGTATAGTGTCCATACTGAAATGTAACTTAACAGTTTGAGATTGGCCCCAACCATCCTTGATGGTGAAAGCGGGTTCTCTGCTTCCCTGAGAGTCATGGTGAGATTCCAATCCCATACTTCACCTATGGTTTAGGGTGTTGGCAGTGCAGAGGAAGGCAGCACATTGGAGGCCAGATATGTAGCAGTGGTGGGCTGGGGATTTAAGGAGGAGAGCAAGATACAGGAGGAGGATTGTTGGATAGATGTCATCAACTGGGAGGCGTCTGATGCCCAGGACATGTTGGTGTTGCTAGAGCGCTTGATGGCCAACTAGGAGATCCAGACATGGGGCACTGGGAGGAAGCAGCTTAGGTTTGCCTGGGCTTCTTCCATCAGTAGAATAGATGAATTGAGACTAGATGAACTGAGTTGAGAATGCTGGAGAATCAGTGACAGGCTTGATGCTGGCAGAAGGAGAAGCAGGGGTACAGCCAAGGCTAGTTGACTGGCCCTCCTCTTCCTATCTTATCTTCCTCCATGCTTTCTGCTCCAGAGAACCAAGCCATGTTTGCATAGACTTGACCATGTTACCAAAGATGAATATCACATGTCTGGAGTAGCTGCTTGTAGCAGGGACTATAGAGGCATAGGTAGGGGTGCCCATACTATGCTGTGTCGGGGACAACTGAGAGTCTGCTTCCAACATTCTTGTTGTGGCACTTCTCCAAACCTGGCCCAGACTAGTTGTGTTTGTGTGGCCTGTTTGGGAATGCAGTTAACTCCCTGGTGCCCCAAAGGTTCCTAAGTTTTATAGCTGAGCCATGCTGGTCATTTCTAAGTTGTGTTGCTCTGAGAAAGAGCCTCTTCCTGCCAACACTTGCTGCATCATGATGGAGGGGCTTACAGGGGGTGCTCACAAACAGCAATTCTTTTTGCTTGTTAATTATTCTTCAATATGCACAATTATTAAGTGGCCAGCTTACAGAGAGAGTACTGAAAAGCAGCAATTAACATTACTTCTTTTGTTCATGTCACACCTGACTCTTCAATACAGTGCTTGCTATGTTAACACTTGGCAGAAATTCTGCTGTGTTCAAATACGATTTAAGTCAAATATCAAGAAACAAATGAAAGCTAGGGATGAGCAAACATCCCACTGTTTGCTTTGATGATTCAGCTGCTTTTCAAATGATAAACTATTATTGGTGGACTAATGATAATTCTCTGAACAGCAGTTCCAACTTTTTGTGGGCAGAGTGAAGATTCTTTTATATTAACTCTGAAATGATGTTTGGTTTGGTTTGATTCTTTATTTGTTTGTTTATGTTTGTTTTCCAGCACAGAATAAGTAGTTTGGCTGAAACCATGTATAGAATATCAATAAAAGCTAGAAATAATGGTGGATAGGGAAAGAAGCTCTTGAGTTTGATTCCCCAGGGTGCCACTTTGGAGAACAGCCTTGGGCAAGCTACCTGGTCCTAGCATGCTTCTTAAAGAATGCATATTTTGCAGTGCTTTATATCTAGAAGGCCCTGAGAAGAATCACTAAAAGTCAGAAACACATTATATTGTAATCATAAAATATATCCTTCAGAAGAACATCAGGTCATGGACGTAGCAGTCCAGTAAGCCTGTGGTGTAAGGCATGGTCCTTCTATGGTCCCACTTATTCAGGGCTTTAGTGCTTTAACATTGAATACTGGTTGGAAATGTGCTGACAACCAGCATCATTCTTTAAGAACTGATGTGATGCAATCCTATTTGGGCAATGCCAGTTAGAAGACTACCAGCGGTACCCTTAATTTAGTGAGTATTCAAATATTGTCCAACTTGTAGTACACAGCAGTAGTCCTTATTTGCTATCAGTATTGCTGTCACTGCTAAGGCCACAGTATTACTTCAAGAATAGTGGGACACTCTAGCATTAGCTTAGGAAAGGCTTTTCTGCATTACATGTTTCCAGTATTGATGCTGGGTTTGTCAATACCTTTTTACTACACCTACCAACCTGATAATTAAGGGGAAGAGCAACCACATGTAGAAATTAAAGTGAAATAGCATAGGATGCAAGATGAATTTTCTATAAGTAGTACTTCAGTCCTATAGGATTGAAATTCAGTGCATCTGTTTGGACTTATTCCTCATGAATTAACATTACCCCAGAACCAAGCTGAGTTATTCACAGTTATTATATACAAACAAGGAAAATGTATAGTGAAGAAAGCTAACAGGAAAATAAAATCAATGCATTTGAAATATGGTGATAGAAAAAAAGCTTTATGAATAGTGTGGATCCACACAAAAAGAAAAAAACAAGTGCATCTCTGACCAAATCAAACTTGAATTTGCCATAGAAGCAATGATTGCAAACAGAGGCTGCTGTACTACGGGCATATCCTAAAAAGAAAAAACTCACTGAAAAAAACCCTCCAATAATGCTTGGAAATGTGGAGGGGAACAAAAAAGATCACATGTGATGTGAACTGACTCCATCAGGAAAGCCATGACCTTGAGGTTTTGCAAGATCTGAGCATGGCTGTTCATGATAAGGCCATTTAGAGGTCACTCATTCATAGGGTGGCTACGTCAAAAGTGTCTTGATGGCCAAAAACAACACTAATGTGCATACTGTCACTTTTGTTCTCATTTTTGTGTGTTTTTTCACTCAGTAAATAGCTTTCAAAACTTTCATCTTAAATTTTTCAGAATGCCTCAGCCACCATGGTCACTGATCATGCTGATTGAAGGACTATGAGAGTTCTCATAAAAGGGTGAGGAGGGCAGTTGGGAGATTTCATGGTCCATTCTCAATTCTGACACATTTCCTACCTTCTCATTTTCACCTGGCTTATGCTTTTAGTTAAGATCTATGACTACTGAACTTTCCTTCTCAATAGCCCTAGACCTTTTTCACTGTAGAAAGTTGCCACCTGTCAGACTTTATTGAAACAAATATAGTTTAATGATGTTCAAAATATATCTTCTGGTCTATTGTACACTGAATTGAAATGAGGAAACAAACACACCAGTTGAGGGTGAATTCTACAGACAATCAAACTGTGCTGGAAGGAGTAAGATAATATACAGTGAGAGACTTGCCTCCTTTGACCTTTATCTTCATAAGTGATAACTTTCAAAAAAATGACCAAAATGTTAGCTAAACTGAAAAGGTCATCTGTCGAGTCCAACTGCACAGATCCTCTTTCCTTGATGTTTAGCTTCTGTTCATTAAACGTCTATTCACCATTCCATGATTTTTATTTTATTATCCACTCAGTTTCTTCCAATGTCAGTTGTCCCATTTTGCCCTTTCAAAAGGTAGGATTTTTAAAATAAGTGATAGAATTATTACACTGAAAATATTAAGGATTTTTGCTGAGGGTTAAATTAAGTGTAGCCTATGGCTCAGAGCTCTACCTTTTCCAGACCTAATATCTGTATAATAATTTGAATAACAAACCTAAAAGACTTATGCTTCTGAAGAACACAGGGTCCTCCACCAAGTGGGAATAAGTGTGTGTTAATCTAAGCAATTTTATCAGGCTACCAATATGCAATGGCAGCACATCTGTTGCAAAGAATAAATAGTATTTGTTTCCAAATAAATGAGAAAATGTTGGATCAAGCTGAAGGACTATCTAGTTTAGCGTTCCATTCTCATAGAAGTCAATCAGTTTCCAGCGGAAAAGCCTACCAGTTGGACCTGAATGCATATCCAATTCATAACTGACATATGGTGGAGTGCTTCCTCTGGTATTGGAGAACATATATAGCCATCATGAGCACAAGCCATTCTGAACTATAATGTACAGCTGTTGGGAAAGTATGGCTTTCTTCCTAAATTTTGCATAGTGAATGCCTATAATTTAGAGTTGAGTGAGGAATGTGGTTTTCCATGAACCTGGTAGTAGGAGTGACACTGTTCATAAATGCAAAGAGATAGAATATTGCCAACCCAATCCTGTGCCAGTTTGACAATTTTAACACCTTCTTTAAAGGCTTAATGTTCCTCCAGTCACATTGGGGAATATTTATGTAGGGTTTTCTTTTAAAGCAAGCATTAACTAAGGCTGTCCTCCCCTGCAACAGTCTTGCAAGCTTTCATAACTTCCTTGGGTGACAGCTCCAAGAATTCTCAAGTCATTGCTAACTGTGAAATAACGGAAGTTATAGTCCAAAAAGGACTGTTTCCAAATTCTGTGAACCAGGCATCAGTTTTCTTTTTCTTTTATCTTTCACTTTTCAGATCAACTCACGTTGTAGGTAGCCAACTGCAAGGGATGGTCATATTCACTGAGGTCCATATTTAATGCTGTATCTACAATGAATAGAGGGCTTTTTGTCAGGGAAGAGAAAGATATTGGCTTACTTGTTTATCAAGGATGAAAGATGACTGCTCCTCTAGACATAGGATACAGCCTGTTTAAGAAGACAAATCAGAAAAAAATTGGTGTGAAATTTGTTGGAAAAGATGTCAAGGCCTTCTGAAGGTTTGGTATGAGTGAGGTGTTGAAAACATCTGAGGGATAAATCAGAGCTGCGTCTGCAGAAATGGCATTCCAGGACAGGATTAGGTGTGTTGGAGGGATTTGGGGTCAGAATTCTGGTGTGTGTGTGTGTGTGTGTGTGTGTGTGTGTGTGTGTGTGTGTGTGTGAGAGAGAGAGAGAGAGAGAGAGAGAGAGAGAGAGAGAGAAGCTGATTGTTCTCTACAGAAGATAAGTATTTAGCTTGTTTATTTTAATGGTTTGACTGTTGCCAGATGGTCAAAAAGTGAGGCAAATGTTAGCTGCCGTGGAGGGGATCCAATCTTCGCACCAAAGTGGTAGGTAACACAGTGGTATTAAAACTAGTTGGGACCAACTGTTACATTTAGTGCTGCATACAGGAAAGCAACAAAGACAACATGACAAGTAGACAAAAGGTGCAGAGGCTATGTTCACACCAGATGTCTGGTTACTATAGCTGAGACCATGCTTACACAGTGTTCATAAACCTCTGAAGATTGTTAGAATTAATGTGGTTGTACTGGCTGTGCCTTAACTCTCTTTCAGAATCCAATCAGGGAAGTCTGTTCAGATAATAATAGGACCGAATGCTGGCTATATAATGCTCAGAGTGGTGCACCCCATAATATGGATTTAATAACAGCTGGATGTGTATTTTCACTGTGCAATGCTTGAAGTTTAGAGATGCTGAACTATGAAATATAGTCCATCATTTTACAACTAACTGATTTATTTAAAAAGCCTTAGTCTTACAGAAACAACTAAATATGCCGTGGTCTGCTTTAAGGCCAGACTGCTTTACTTTACGCCTTGTATCTAAGCCAAGATTTTGGGAATGTATGTTATCAATTGACCAGGGAAGTAAAAATAATAATTCAAAAAGCTCTAGCCAAAGTTTACCTGTCACAGAAACATCTGAATATGCAATGGTGATTAGAGATGGGCACAAAACGAAAAAAAATTCGTTTCCATTTTTGTTTTTTCGTTTCATTACGTAACAAAACAACAAACGAATTTTGTCTCTAAAATGAAATGAAATGAACAGAAACACCGGAAATTTTGTCGTGCGTTTCGTTTCCGTTACTGCAATATGAGTGAATTGCTAAAAATCCTTAAAAGAATCACGAAAAATGAAATAAAGGTAACAAAATGGTAACAAACGAATGAAAACAAAAACAATTTTTTTCAAAAATTCGCAAAAACGAAAACAACCGAAACAGACCCTCCAAATGACAAATGACAAATGAAATGCAATTTTTTTTATTCGTGCCCATCTCTAGTGGTGATATATAAGATAACTCTGAGATACTGGACTGGTTGCAATTTTGTTTCATTGTTCTCAATAACAGATTTCCTCTCTGTGATATTCTTGAATATACATAGACCCTCCCTAAACTCTCCAGTTTTTTTGTGAGCAGCTTGCTGTTTAGGTGGTATAGGAGGGGAAGGTTCTAGCATTTAAATTCAAAGATCAAACTAATATTTTGGGCAGATTGTTCATGCAAGCTTGTATTGTGATCTAAATGAAAAATCTGACTACATGTTATATTTCCTGTGAATTCTTTAAAACTATAGAGATAAAAACACGCAGTTGATCAAATTGGGAAAGAAATCCATATACCTTTCTTCAACTATGGTGTTCCTAATGCTAAAGCTCCTTTTCTTCCTTTTTCCTTTATGAGTCATTGACCTTATTCTGTACCTACTGACCTACCAATCTGTCTGTAAGTAAGCCTTAATCAGTCCCTAAAGCATCCCTCCAGATCATTCTAGCCATATGCACTAATCCCAATATCTGGTTGGTACTCTCATTCATCATACTGGATAATGGGCTGTTCTGTTCTTCCTCAGACCAGAGCCAGCTTGCTTTGCTTGAAGATGGGAACCTATGTGATGATTTCTGAATATCAGTGTAACTGGTTGAATAGGGATATAAAGAACACTGGCCAAATTCAAGTAGCTTATCTCAACTTGACAAAACATATCAGCAAAGAATCTTCATATCTGGACACAAGGCAGACAAGGTGTTCTCTCCACCACAGTAACTAAGAGCTTTATAACAACCACAAACTATAGGCATAAAGTGCTGTACTTTCCCTTTGAACAACAAAGAACACATATAGCAAGTAGGGATGGGCACCAGATGAAAAACAATATGCTGTTTTTTCAGTTCGTTACATAACAAAACTAAATGAAATGAACAGGAGAAGCAGCATTTGTTAGCAATGAAATGAACCAGCATTTTTTTAGTTTAAAATGAACTGATTCGTTTCTCTGTAAAATGGCTCTAGAGGCACCACCTGGATTGAAAATAGTGATTTCAGGCATAATTTTTAAAAATATTCAATGGAAAACTACTGATCTCAGGCATGCAAATGTCAGGCTTATCTTTCCCAAGCGATTTGTGGCCACATCACAGTGGCTCTTATACAGTGGTTCTTATACAGGTTATGATTTACCAGAATTCCAAGATCCTTCTCACATGTGGTGAGGCAGGTGCCTCCTATCTGTAACTGTCTATTAGGGGTTTTTTTATCCTAGGTACAGTTCTTTGCAGTTATCTCTGTTAAATTTCATTCAGTACTCCAGCCTATCAAGAGCATTTTGAATGTCGTTTCTCTCTTCCAGGATATTAGCTATTCCACCCAATATTGTGTCATCTGCAGATCTGGCAAGCATTCCCTGTACTCCATTGACAAAGTCATTAATAAAAATGTTGAAGAGCACTGAACCCAGAAGTGAGCTTTGGGATACCTCACTTGTTACCTCCTCCCACTCAGAGAAGGAGCCATTAATCATCACCCTCTGAGTATGATTATGTAGCCAAATGTGTATACAACTTACACTTGATTTATCCATTGCACACCAAATTTAGCTAGCTAATCAGGATATCATGGGAAACTTTGGCTAAAGCTTTGCTGAAGTTGATATATATTACATCTACAGCATTCCCTCTGTCTCCCAGAGAGGTTACCCAATGCAAAAATGAGTCCAAATTAGTCTGGCAGGATTTGTTTCTGACAAATTTCTGTTGGCCCCTAATCACTGTTGCATTGTTTTCCAGCTGATTGCATGTGTGTGTGTTGTGTCACTATAGTCATGTTTGACTCCTCATGACTCCATGGCCATGAAGTTTTCTTGGCAGGAATACTGTAATGGTTTGCTAGTTCCTACTCCAGGTGCCTACAGCATCTGGTGTTCCCTGGTGGTCTCCCATCCAAGTACTAATCAGGGACGAACCTGCTTAGTTTCCGAAATCAGGCGAGATCGGAAGTGCTTAGGGCATCTAGGTGATTGCGTAGTGACTGCTTAATAATATGTTCCAGGATTTTTCCAGGGATTTATGTCTGACTGACATAGTTCTCAAGTTCTTGTAGTTCTCAAGATCCTTTTTCCCCCCTTTTTGTGAATGGGAAACTCCTTCTGGCATTCCTCACACTTGAATAATGTAAGTAAAAGCAGACAAGAAGACAGTATTTACAAAAGACCAATTTGGCGGTTACTTCATGTCCTTCTTTGTTCGACGACTAGTTTTGTACCTTGACAGCATTGGTCGCGATCACGTAGTTTTCCCATGGTTGTTTCAGTGTTCCCATGGTTGTGATAACTTGTCTCATGACAAGTGTTACCTCACTGGCTTATACTGTGACAAACACTGAATTTGTATAGCTTCCTTTTCCCTTTTTGGGGGGGGGGGTTTAAAAATTCTTTTTGGATATTTTGCTTCTGAAAAGTCAAAATAAAACAAATGTTTTGTTGCTTGACAGTCGTTACTACATGGTGTTTTGTCTCAGATCAGAAAGCGGGAACAAAAAGTGACAAGGGAAAACCCTACCCCAGCACCAGGTACAGTATTGTCGCACTTAGCACCTCTTCCAGGGGCGTGGTCGAGACAAATTTCAGTAGATGCGCGATGGACGTGAAGTAACACTTTTTGTACTGCTCCTAAGTGCATCTTTAACAGAGACAAAAGAGACTTGAAGTAACCACCTTTGATTCAGTGCTAGTAATCAGTCTGAAAGACCACATTAATGTGATCGGATGGAGATCAAATTCCCCACATCACTTTTTCCTTTTTTCAGAGTTATAAAGTCTGTTTCATGCTCTCTTGCTCGGTGTCAGTCTGCAAGGGTGATCTTCTCTTGAGGCTGATTCCATGCCTTTTCTTACAGTGTCAGTCTGCTTCACAATGCACAACAGAATGAGGAGTGTAGAGGCTGGATCATGGGCATGTGCATCTATGGGGCACTTGGCATAATGGCACATACTTTCAATAAATTAACACCAAGAAATAAATCCACCAGCAACATCTATACAAGTTCAAATGACATGATACATACATAGACCTTTAAACGACTCATCTCAGACCCCTTACCCTGCTTCCTAAATGGAATGCTGTGCATAATTACATGGAATTTTTACTCTCTCTTTAACTGCTCACGTTCTCTCGTAGCTTTAATGTTATATTTTAATGCTGTAAGATGTCTCTCAATTCCTTGTTCTCAAACTTGAATATGTCTTAATTGTACTGGACTGTATATTGTCCCTTATTACTGTAAGCCACCTTGGGTTCTTTTATTTATTTATTTTAAGGCTTATATACTGCCCGTTTTCCCAAAGGAACTCCGGGCGGTTCACAACAAAACAAGGAAGCAAACAATGAAACACAACATATGAACAATTAATAAAATCAATTTAAAAGACATAGTAGAAAAAGACATAGAAACAGATGACGGACCAAGAAAAAAAAAGGTAAAAGGTCAGGTATAAATAAATAAATAAATAAATAAATAAATAAATAAACAAACAAACCCCTAAGATGAGTTGGCAAAAAACCCCACAGAGCTATGGTTGGAGGGGATTTTACAAATACATTGCAAACTTTTTGTTGTCTATGGACCCATATTAAAGTGCCATGGCTCATATGTGTCCTTGGTTTGTAAATATTATTGGATTTTAAATAAGGCATACATTTCCAAAACAGAAGATATTTTAGTTAAAGGTGTGGGGTGGGTAGGTGAGGGAGGCAGAGAGAGAGAGAGAGAGAGAGAGAGAGAGAGAGAGAGAGAGAGAGAGAGAGAGAGAGAGAGAGAGAGAGAGAGAGAGAGAGAGAGAGAGAGAGAGAGAGAGAGAGAGAGAGAGAGATTAAGGGACTTTTAGTCCCAATAGAAACCACTTTACAAACAGCTGCCTTATTGTGTGCAACAACATAACCATTTTCTGTAAAAATAGAAGCCTGCAGAGAAACCTCTTTAAAGTTATTACATGAAGTTACTTTGATCAAACAATTTCAGAATGTTCTATGAGACAGTGTACTATGTGGGGAGTCCTGTTCCTTTCAACAAACTGATGCCTGCTTTTCCTTTCCACCTTTATTTCTGCATTTGGAAACTTTCCCTTTGTATTTATAGCAAATTGATAGGACAGAAGAGATTGCACAGTTACAGACAATTTGCACATGCTCATTTATATGCATTTGGTGGACATTTAGAAATATTTTTACCATAATGGGAGAGTTGTGATCAGGTAAGCCGTGCTGCTGCACAGCTTACTGTCCCTCTGATACTAATGGAAGGACAACTTCAAGGCTTTCCTTTAAAAGAACATAAAATAAAATAGATTTGGACTGGGCAGCAATTCAAACAGAGGGACACCTTCCCTTCAACCCCTCCCCCCAACCAAACCCAAACTTTTGAAAGCATCTAAGGGCTCTATCACATGCCCTATAAAATGCTGATTAAATTTCAAGATAAAGCATTTCCAAAAATCTTTTCCCCACGGCCACTGGGTTTTTTTTTTAAATGGTTTTGCCCCCTTTAGTGAGTTTTCCAAGACCTACTGGAGAAGTTGGGATTTTTTTTGCTCCGGTAAAAAATGTGAGCCAGAAGTCTGTGGGAGCTTGCATATGATCCAGTTTTTTTGCCTTTTCTCCCTAGCTCCGACCAGCTCGTCCTGGGGCTGGTTGGTGCTTTTTTAAAAAAAGTCCCCCCCCCCCAGAAGTGAGCAGCTGGACTTTGGGCTGTCAGTGCTTTTTCCTCTCTCTCTTTTCTTCCTAGTGCTGACCAGCTTGTCCTGAATCTATGGGGCATTGCCAAGAGAAGATGAGGGACATGAGACCAAACAATGCAGCAGAGCTGAAGGCCACTATTGAAGCATCCTGGTCTTCCATAATGCCTCATCAGTACCACAGGTTGATAGCATCCATGCCATGCTAAATTGAGGCAGTAACTGATGCAAAAGGGACCCAAACCTTATACTTTTCAGAGGTCAGTATTGTTCAATTTCCAATCCTTGTGTTATTGATGTCATGTATTATTCTTATTTTCTGAGATTGTGAATTAGGGCTTTTCATAAGCTGTACGCCACAACATCACTATTAAACCAAAATAAGGCTTGACATATCTCACTATGCATGTGATTGCTCTATCTCATATATGAGTTTCACCATTTGAGTTGACTTACTGAAGTAAATGACCATTTGCATGATATTTTAATTTTTTGAGTTTCGCCGTAAATTATGACCGGATCATTTCACTTTGAAGTCCTTAGTAGTCACTAATTGGAAGTCTAGTTTTATACATGGAATGTAAACAACATCTAAAGCAAACAATGATCAATCAGGTCATGCAATGATATGAATACAAGAATGTCAACAGAGAACTGCAGCTATATATACACATTATTCCACCATCCGTAACAATATGGTGATTAATTAATATTACAGAGCTGCTATGATGAAGCCGCTCAAAGGGAGGTGGGGTTGGGAAGTATCAGTATACAGCCTACTTGGGTGTGAGGAAGAGACACAGGCAGGCTGGAGCTTCTCATCCCCTTTTCTTCAATTTATTTCCACCTAGCTTTATGCCCAGCATCATTGTGGTACCATGAGTCTGTTATTTCATGTGGACAGTAATTTTTTCCTACTGAAATATTTGTAACTTGTAACAACTCACAATTGCATGAAGCCCTTAGCTGCACAAACTGCATTTCCGTGCAAGCAAAGACAGAAGAGACAAACCTGGGAACATCTCAAGGTAATTGTGAAATGACAATGAGCCATAAAAAACATGCTTTCCAAAACATATAAAATATATCCATGTTGCTTAAATAGGGTCTTAAGGTACAGTTGCAGATTCCCATATTTTGGATGCTGAGGCAACATGGGACGTCCTTAATACAATACATTAGGCCAACATTTTTATTTCATTTTTAATCATCGAATTTTGTAATGTTTTAAGAAATCTTTGCCTCATAACTGTTTGAGCAAGAAAACATGAAACTGATAATGTGAAGCTTAGTGTAATGGTAATAATGCTCTGATTATCTTTCCTCCTCCAATAGTTCACTTAGGCTGCTATTTCACCTGGGGAAGATCTTCTGAAGGTCTGGCTTTTCCTCTTCCTCTGATCACATGACAGAAGATGTGGGATAGCAGTTCCCATGAAGAAGGAAGTAAAAAAGCCAGCTGAAAGATTTAAAAAAAAAGAAAGATAAAAAGAAAAGAAAAGAAAAAAGTGCCAGGCCAGCCGGAGGACCAGCTGGCTGGTGCTTGGGGGGGGGGGGTTAAAAGTGCCAACCAGCCAGCTGGCTAGCGCTAAGGGAGTGGGGGGGGTTAAAAAAAAGCACCAGACAAGCTGGAGGACCAGCTGGCTGACGTGGGGGGTTTTTTAAAAAACCCAGTGCCGATTGGCCAGCTGGCTGGCACTAGGGGATGGGGGAATTTTTTTTAAAAAAAAATTTAAAAGCTCCAGACCAGCCAGAGGACCAGCTGGCTGGCACTGGGGGGGGGAGTAAAACACAAACAAACCACTGCCAACTGGCCCCAGGAGCAGCCGGTTGGTGCTCGGAGGAAAAAAAATAGGAAAAGAAAAGAAAAGAAACCTGAATCATCTACGTGCTCTTACGACGTCTGCCTCTTAACAAGGTGGATTTTTGAGAGAGGCAAAAAATTCCCTACTTCTCCAGTAGGTCTTGGAAAATGCACTTAAGGGGGAGTTATTGGGGTTTCTTTTTCTCCCCCCCTCCCAAAAAAAAGCCCGATGGCTGTGGGGACATTTTTGGATACGGTTTATCTTCAAATTTGATCTGCATTTAAAAGGATGCGGGATAGAGCCCTTAATGGTGCATTTTTTCTGAGTATTTTCAAAATTATTCTCTGTAAAATTATCATCTACAATGTTTTTTGGGCTTTATACATTTATTTTTACTTTTTAACATTATGGTAAATGAGTAGAGATGTAAACCAACAATAGTAATAACATCACACCTATTGGCCAGCATGAGAATCAAACCTATGACCATAGCATTATAAATACCACACTTTAACAAGAAAGGAACTAAACCAGACCTGTCATTCTGCATGGGGGAAGGGGGGACTTTGATCCCATCACACTAAACAGGCAGCTTTTTCAGCTAAAGCTGTTGCTAAGCAACCCAGGTTCCTACTGAGCAGATGCAAAGACAAACATTGTCATCTAAGATAGGCTAAAATAAGTTAACAAAATCACATTTTTAAAGGAAGAAACCCTACAAACATATTCTGTAGCTCCTAAAACAAAGTACAGGGTAGTATTTCCCTTGATATAACACAAATATATTCCTCTCAAAAAAGTCAGTAATTTGGAAACCACCGAAACACTCAAACCACATCAAAGTCTACCAAAAAAGGAAAAGAAAGAAAGAGAAGAGAAGAGAATTAAAAATAACATCCAGTCAAATGGCTGAATTCAGTCTTTATACTTCAAATCCTACTACCAAAATAATGAATTTCCTATGCATTTTGCCTCAAAATCAGGTTTCACAACCCACAATGAATTCTTACAATATAGTACCTATTGCCTTTTCAATTTTTTATTGTAATAGTAGAATATCACTCTTGATTTGAATAAATCACCACTCTTAAGATGCAGGTCCAATGATGGTCCTAGAATAAGTAAAAATATTCATTGATACATATAGAAATATTGATTGGTGATGAGATGGATTTTAAAAAGGGAAAACAATTGTGCTCCCTTCCATTCATGGAAGAAAGTAGAATCTAGCAGATGATCCTGGTGAAGCTGCAAGAAGATATTTTACATCAGTTATATTTCTCTGAAGCCCTCCATGGTACCACCCATCTTTTTAGGTTCTCCAACCATCCTGAGTAGTGCTGTGTTAATATTTTTCCCCATGAAATTTGTAACCAATCACATTCAGTTAAATAACAAATATATTCCCTTGAAATGGAAACTCAAATTCTTATGAGTAAGGTCCAAGATTCTTCTGTTTACCAGACTTATTAGGTTCCTAGCAAACCGGGACATAAATAATTCCTGTTAAATTCTTCCCTGCTTTTTGTCAAAATACCTTGACAAAGAATATGCAAGGCCTATAACATTTCTCACTTGTGTAAATCTTATTTATTCAATGGATATACTCTAAATGGAATTGCCAAGTGGATTTGACCCATTATGTTTAAAACCTTAAGTATATGCAATAAATTACCATATTATTCATTCTAACAATGTCCTGTTTTTCTGTATGAACTTTTAGTCATAGTTTGAGCAAGAACATGTGAAATAGTTATGACATATTCCCTCTAAGCTGAGGGCACATGCGGCTGAGCTACTGTTTCTGCCCATTTGTTCCTGGTTGTTGCTGAAACTCTGCACACACAGGGCAGCCTCCAATTCAGTGTTCAGAAAATTACTGGGAACATAAGTTATGACTAATATCAGTCCCCCCCAGTTAAATAAACTAATCTATGAAATAATTCAGTGTTTCACTTACCATTATTCTATCACATGCTTCAAGCCTGCACAACAGGTAGACTGTGGGCTACCGGTAGCCCACAAAGGGTTCGAAAGTAGCCCACCGGCCATCAATAAAAAAAAGTGAGGGGATAAATTCTCCACCCCTCCATCCCCCATCCAAAGGACAACCATTGCCCCAGCAACGTTCTGGGTCTGCCAGCCCGCTGTCTCAGCTGAGCAGGGCAGTTCAAGGGCCATGGCACATTGAAATCTGTTCCCTCCATGGCAACACAGACTGACTCTACTCACATGATGCGCAGTGGAGAATCAAACTCTCAGTCTCTGGCTCTGCAGTCAGATACGTAAATCACTGAGCAATCCAGCCAAATTTGTAACTATAGAATTGAAAAATATAAGAAAAAATATATTAATTTGAGTACATGGTCCCAACCATTATTAGAGATATGCTTCATATGAAGGTGAATCCCAAATCTGAACAGCATAAATTTTATTTAAACAATTCAGGAGATTCCATCTCCCAAGTGTGACAAATCTGAAATCTGAGCATCTATCAGGAGTTTGATTTTTGCAGGAAGAGAAAGACATTGATAGTGTGGTCCCAACACTGATCTATTTCTCCTCCAAGCTTTTCACTTCAGCAAACCACTAGGCTGGAGAGAGTGGGGAAGGAGTGAGTTTCCTTTATTTTGCTAGCTCCTAACCATAATGAATGGTTTTACCAGGACTCTCCAATCTGAATGGTGTTTTGGGAGAGAAGTAAGCCACAGTTCTGTAGTATTTTGCTAGTTGTTTCTCAGTGTGGGAAAAGGGAGAAAGAATTCAGTGGCTGCTTTTTCTCTGACATCTTTGGTATTTACTGTATAGGCACCAAACCAACTTCACTGGTTATTGGGAACACTGCAGCTTTGTGGACCACTCAGCTTCACTGAGAGAAGACGACTTAACAGCAAAAGCTGCATTCATTCGTTCGTTCATTCATTCATTCGTTCATTCATTTGTTCATTCGTTTTCATTTGTTTGTTTGTTTGTTTGTTTCGTTCGTTCGTTCGTTCATTTTCTGGAGCCATCTTCTATGCTGGAACTGGCTTTATGAACCCTTTCTCCCTACCTTGCTATGGATTACATTCAGTTGCTGGTTGACAGCAGTAGGGTGGAAGGTGATCTGCCGCATGATTTGCTCTCTGCTCTAGTGTGCAGAATGCTGGCCAGCAAATAAAGAAACTGAATGTCATCTTGGTGTCATGGAGATAAAGATGCTGCGATGGACCTCTGGCCTCGCATGAAAGGATAATGTGCACAATGATGACATCAGTGCAAAATATGGCATTGCACCTACCAACAACAAGATGTGCAAAACCTGACTGCGTTGCTTTGGTCATGTCTCGCATGCCGATGAGAAAACTCTGGTCAAAAATGGTCTGCAGGCCAGTGGATCTTGACAGAACAGTGGATCTTGACAGGGGGTCATTCAAAACAGTGCCAGACGAATACCCTCGAGAATGACATGAAGTTATCCCAGGTTCACCTGGACCTAGCCCATGACCACGCAAAGTGGAGGGCCTAAGAATAGCAGACCCAACCAGCAAATGGGACAAATGCTAAAAAAAAGAAGATGGGATTTACAATTCCTTCATTGCAATTCACATCGTTTTACACTGTACTTTTATTTTTATGCCATCACTTCAATGTAAAATTTGAGGGTGTTGGTCTAAGTCCATGATTGTGTGATTCCTTGTTGCTGGTTGTAACATATAACTGTACACTATGCCAGCATGAGCAGGATAGTGGTCAATGATACATCTGTCTTTTAATGTCTACCCTCCTGCAACCAGAATAAAGTTATAGCCACTTAATTAGCTCCAAAGATAGTCAATGGGAAACATAACATTTGGATTTCTAAGTCAGTATTTGGACCCAAATTGAACTGGAAACCTTTAAATTGCTCTGAGCCAAATCATGATATTTACTGAAGTTTAGCAATTCATCTTTTGATTTATTTATTTACTTGTTGCTGATACAAACCATGGTAAATAATCTATTGGTTTCTATGGATGCCTTTATGCATTTGCAGGTTTTATTATGCTTCCATTTTTCTCTTCTGCTTCTTATATTCGGTATTGATTTATAACTTTTGTGAAATGCCTTAGATCGTTATCATCTGAAGAACAGCACCATATTCCAAAAGTGTAAATTACAAATGCTAGCCAGTAAGGTAAAGCAGATAAAGAATTGGGCTATGATTTCAGAAGTGTGGATTAATTGGCCAAACATATTCAGTAGGAGAATCATAGACTCATAGAATCGAATAGAATCATAGAGTTGGAAGAGACCTCAAGGGCCATCTAGTCCAACCCCCTGCCTTTCAGTAATCCCGACAGATGGCCATCCAGCCTGTGCTTAAAAACCACCAAAGAAGGAGACTCCACCACCCTCCGTGGCAGCATATTCCTCTGCCGAACAGCTCTAACTTGTTAAACAGCTCCTTCAAAATCGAACATTCTTTGGATGCCATCTTTGGGTTGCTGTGAATTGGAAATGAATTAATTACTTATTCCAAATTAGCAAGGGTTTGGGAGTAATCCTACTTTACTTTTTGCTTGATTTACAGAATTTTCAATGTATATGACTGTTGGAAAAACAATAGAATACAGACAAAAGTGCAATGAAAAAGGCAAAGGAATTGCATATTTAGGAAGCCAGCCAAGCAATATCCCAGTACAGTATCTTCCACATCTAGATGTCTTAAACATTCATAGTTACTACTATTTCAAATATCTCCAATAAAAGCTATCGTTTTGGGACTAACTTAGTGAGTAGATTTCTCAGGGTGTAACTGCATCGTTGGGATAAATATAAAAAGAAGAATAAGGGAAGATCCTGATTAATAAAATAAATATTTAAATAACCTTTTACTTTGTAAATGTAAGACACTTGCCATTGTACCGTGATGGCAGTTTTGTCCCTATCAGAAGGTTATACCTGTAGCAGGAAAACAAACATAAACCTTACAAAATTTTATTTTATAATTACACAATGTATTTATTATCTTCTTGACACAGTGAGCTAGGTCTATGGCAACCACTAGAACCTTCAAAATGCTACAGAGAACATTGAGAAGATCTTACTGAAGATGGTGGCCAGTAGGCTATGGTGCACAGTGAAGAGAAGAATACCACTTAGAGAAGATTCTTCTGTCCAGTTTGGGGAGAGCTGTCATATCCCTTGCATATTATAGCAGAGTCTCCCGAATCTTTCTATGGCTGGCAGACTGGAAAGATTACTTCTGCCACCTAACTGGCATGTGCTTAAAAGTGGGTTCATCCTGGTGTGCATATCCTACCTTATCCACCAAATGCTGTCTCTTCTACTCTCACAATGATGTAGAATATTTAACAAAAGCTTTTATTCTACTGTGATTGCTTACTGCTTTCATTTCAGAAACTTGGACAGGAAAAAAAACCCCAAAGCATAAATGGCTAATTTTTAACTGGCATTTATTCACCTTTCTCTCATTTAATACCTGTGATTTACAGGGTTTTTACTAAACATTTTATTTATTGCACTCACACTTGACTTTGCCATCATGCTGATAATTCTGAATTAGTCAGATTGTTCTCAACACATATCTGGCCTACATAGTGTATGAATTAATAACAATCACTTCATTTGTTATCCATTGCTAAAATTTTCAGCACTGAAATGAACAGACTGGAAAGATTACTTCTACCACATAACTGGCATGTGCTTAAAAGTGGGTTCATCCTGGTGTGCATATCCTACCTTATCCACCAAATGCTGTCTCTTCTACTCTCACAATGATGTAGAATATTTAACAAAAGCTTTTATTCTACTGTGATTGCTTACTGCTTTCATTTCAGAAACTTGGACAGAAAAAAAACCCAAAGCATAAATGGCTAATTTTTAACTGGCATTTATTCACCTTTCTCTCATTTAATACCTGTGATTTACAGGGTTTTTACTAAACATTTTATTTATTGCACTCACACTTGACTTTGCCATCATGCTGATAATTCTGAATTAGTCAGATTGTTCTCAACACATATCTGGCCTACATAGTGTATGAATTAATAACAATCACTTCATTTGTTATCCATTGCTAAAATTTTCAGCACTGAAATGAACAGACTGTCCTCTTTCCTGTTTTCCTTTACTACTGGATGACATAATGCAAAGAATGGATGGATAGATGGATGGATGGATGGATGGATGAATGATTGAATGAATGATACTTATTTATGACCATGTTACTCTTTCACATAATGCCAGTGAGTCCTATGACTACTAAAGCATTACCTTCCAAAACCTTGGACTAATTCAGTTCTCATCAATATTGTATATCTCATAGTCAAAATGACTTCAAGAAAACCAACAACACTTACTTATTTGTGTTGTAAACAATGGCTTTTATTAATGTATAGTTTAATTGTACACTGAGGGGTTAATTTACAAAATCAGGCTCTGTGACCAGCCAGGATATCACCTCCTATGGAAGCTCTCTACACATGCTATGAGTTAATATACTCTTTCATTTAGTTTTTCATTTAGTTTTTCTATAACATTTTATATTCTACATTTATTATATTTATTATTACAATGACTTCCCTCAGTGAAAACACAAAATAAGATAAAATGAAATATAATATAATAGTTGACATTAAAAAGACATGCTCTAAAAATGCAAGAACCACTGAATTTAATATACCTTGTTTCGGGTAAGAATGTAAACAATTACATTCTTTAAGGTAGTAAACAATCTTTAAGGTAGAAGCTTCCCTAAGGCAAACTGGGAGTTTCACAATGTGCAAATAATTTTGTGGGGCAATCAAATCAACATTCTACAAAGTGATTTGGAAATCAGGGTCAATCCCAAACAAACAAACAAACAAACACACTTCCATGGCGGGGAGGGACGGGAGCCTTGGTACAAAACGGCCACTAAAGAGGCGAGACAACTTCCAATTTGGTACAAACGGGCCACAACTCTCTAAACTGATAAAGTCAGGAAACCTATAATTTCAAACTTCACATTGGGCTAGCAAAACATTCGGCATAATAAAGTAGATTGTCTACTAAAGCTGTTTTGTGCCTAATTTTGTCAAGATTGTCTCCATGGTACCCTCTTGTGCTGACTGCCATTCAAGTGAAGCCAGTCAAAAAAACAAATATTCCAAAAACTTACTCCTTTTCACCCAAACACAATGGAATTGTTAGGGCTGCTTTTTGAATTGTGGATACATTTATAAAACAGAAGGGTTTTTTTTAAGAACTGAATTTCCATGCCAGTACCCCATTGCCAATCCCAGACTCGATGGCATTTGCAGAATGACCTATCATTTAGCACTCAATTCAGTGAGTCTATACTCTAGCTGAGACTAATGATAATATACTGTTAGCTGTTGTGAGGTTTTCAGGCTGTTTGGTCGTGTTCTGGAAAGATGGAATAATATACTGTCCTGACAGATTTTTGTCTTTCCACCATTATTTATCTTCCCTTAATTCAGCCCAAAGAGATATTACATTAGCCCTGTGGCATATTTCTTAGATAGTCACAAGTTTTAATAGTTTCAAGTAGCATCACTTGACATATCTCTTTGCCCCCGCTTCTCCTTTTGTGTTGTCAGTCTGGATGCCTTAAACAGATGCCTGATATACGTGACAGCTGAACAACCATTCCTCCTACTACACTGGGGAGCCAGATGTCTGTCATGTGCATCTCAGCAGACAAGGCATTTTGCCTCTCCAGTTTCCATCACAGTCCCCAGATGGACAGGCCAGTGTAGATACCTTTCCTTGCTTGACAGCTTAGCTAGATGATTTTATCATCAGATCACATCCTGTCTCACCGCCAGGCTCCAGATGTCATTCTTTGGAGAAGGAAGCGAAAGTTTTGGGCAGACGGGACTTTTCTTTTTTTCTTTTCTTTTGGTCAGAGCATATTCTTTGTGTTTC
This sequence comes from Phrynocephalus guinanensis, assembly GCA_037367245.1. Classification (NCBI taxonomy): domain Eukaryota; kingdom Metazoa; phylum Chordata; class Lepidosauria; order Squamata; family Agamidae; genus Phrynocephalus; species Phrynocephalus guinanensis. The sequence continues at coordinate 40,011,883 of CM074741.1, read as the reverse complement.
ACTTAACACCGTTTCACCTTTTGGTATTTCTCTCTCTCTCTCTCTCTCTCTCTCTCTCTCTCTCTCTCTCTCTCTCTCTCTCTCTCTCTCTCTCTCACACACACACACACACACACACACACACACACACAAAATACAGATAAGGCTATCCCTGGGCACAGTCGGTTGCAGGGTTGTTTTGCATGAGGGCTACTGAAGATAGCCTCTGTGGTTGCACGGCGCCTTCAATAATCTGTCAAAAGCTGTCATCAGTGCATAAAGAAGGGCTGCTCCTTTCTATATCTCATTTTGGATTGATGTATGTGGTGCTTTTTTCTATCCTTCAGCTCAGGATAACATTTGCCCTTTCATGTTCTCAGCTTAAGCCACTGGGAATTGAGAGTATTTCAAAGGATAATTATACCAATCTGCATATAAAAGGCTGGATGTCCTACAGAGGGCTTGAGTCGAAAAAGCAAACTCTTCCAGGATCGGACTTCCCTTCTTCTCGCCGCTAGATGGGCGCGAAGAAAGCGCGCCAAAGGTAGAAAACGCTTCCCCATAAGGCAATCTTTAAAGAAGCTTCCCTAAGCAAAACTGGGAGTTTCACAATGTGCAAATAATTTTGTGGGGCAATCAAATCAACATTCTACAAAGTGATTTGGAAATCAGGGTCAATCCCAAAACAAACAAACAAACAAACAACTAAAAACCTATAATTTCAAACTTCACATTGGGCTAGCAAAACATTCGGCATAAATAAAGTAGATTGTTCTACTAAAGCTGTTTTGTGCCTAATTTTGTCCCCTCTTGTGCTGACTTCCCAAAGATGAAAAGTCTATACTCTAGCTGAGACTGAGAAATGAGAAGGAAATCCCAAAACTAAAGATTCAATAAAAGTTAATGCATTTTTCATCTGATAAGGTGAATGTGGGTTTGTAAAGTGACTGGAAGATTTGCTAAGCCACTCCCTTGAGTCGTTGTTTTTTTCCTGACAGTAAGATGGGAGCTGTTAATAAGACCCCTTCAGTGTTGGAATCTCAGTCCCCCTTGGTGTTTGGGGAAATGTTAGTATATTGACCTGCAGGGCATGCTGGAAGGCTTATTTGTTTGCATTACAGGAGGAGATTGGAAGACTCTGCTAGCAGTCTAACTGGATTCTTTTGCTAATAAAAGAGTCAAAAAGGAGTGGAAGGCAGCAGCTTCACTTATTCAAGGATACTACATTATGTGATACACAGCCTTCTGAATTAAGACACATTTCTCATTTGACCAAATAACACATTTTGATGCCTATTGTAGAATTGCTTTGATGTAGTTTTAATACAATCAGAAATACTGGTATTTCCCCAAAGCTGCTGACATTCCACTTTATCTCACAGGATTGCATATTTACCCTTGCATGGCATTTCTTTTATTTCCATATTGTACTGACACACAGTCATCAGTTTTCTTTCAGTAAAGCATGGAGCACAGTTACAGGCTTCAACCTGCCAGATCCCCCCTGTGGAAAGCAATGGACCTTCCATGTGTGCAAATGGCAAGATAATATTGTCTTGATTAAATGACAGAGGACAACCATGAGCCTCATGTATTGTTGCATGCCTGGTAAAACTGGTAAAAATGAGGGGGATGCTAACCAGTGAGAAAAGTGGTGGAAAGGAGATATGTTGTGTTTGTCCAAATCCAAGCTGATCTTCTTTTGAGGAGCTTTGCTGGTGCAGCAGGAATGACAACACTGGCACATGCTTGCTGCTGATAGTTAAAAAATTTATCCTGCCCACTGTGATGTAATTGCTGAAAAGCGAACTCTTTAATTAGTGGCAATCTCCTACTGACTGTGATCTCATTCACTAAAAGGGATACAAGTTTCTGCTACACTAAAAGGGATACTGGCCCATATATCTCTAAAATCATATTGGAGACAGTAAAAAGAAGGAGATGGAAAATAAGGGAGGAAATTTTTATTATTTATTTATCTATTTATTGGGCTTATATACCATCCATCTTCCCGGAGGAACTCTGGGCGGTTTACAACAAAAACAATATAAACAATAACAGACCATTAAGTAAACAGTTAAAACAAATAACAAAACTAAACAATTAAAAATAGCAGATGGCAGGAAAGGGGGAGAAACTCCCAAAAACCCACTTTTAGTCACCAAACTCCTCACGGAAAAGGAGAGTTTTTAATGCCTTCCAGAAGGCTGGCAGGGACTCTGCTAGCCGTACTTCAGTGAGGAGGTGGTTCCACATAGTGGGGCCAGCCACAGAGAAGGCTCGGTTACGGGTGGATGTTCTCCGAGCCTCCCTGGGCATGGCCACCTGCAACATGTGCACCCGCGACAACCTAGTCGGTCGGGCTGATGTAGACTGCTGGTCGATCTGCTCTTCCAGGTAGTCAGGTCCTAGGCCATGGAGGGTTTTATAAATTAAAACCAAGACCTTGAATCTGATTCGGGACACAACGGGCAACCAATGCAGGTGAGCCAGAACTGGGGTGATGTGGTCGAATTGATGCACACCCACCACCAGTCTGGCCACCGCATTTTGCACCCGCTGCAGTCGCCGAAGGAGAGTCAAGGGCAGCCCCATGTAGAGCGCGTTGCAATAGTCCAGTCTCGAGATCACTTTATAGTTGATGTAAGCTTCATACATCCCTGTAAAGGGGCATTTAATACATAAGAAGGAAGGAAGGAAGGAAGGAAGGAAGGAAGGAAGGAAGGAAGGAAGGAAGGAAGGAAGGAAGGAAGGAAGGAAGGGAGGGAGGGAGGGAGGGAGGGAGGGATGGAGGGATGGAGGGAGGACCAACAGTTTAATGTTGCTGGTCGGAAGATACTGGAAAATTTACTGCTTAAATTACTCCCTAGTTACAGTAGCACTGGCATAACTAGGGGGTAGAGATGGGCACGACTCAGCAAAAATTTCGTTTTTGTTTTTTTTTTTTTCGTTTCATTTCGTAATGAAAACAAAAATGAAAATTTTTCAAAAACCAAAACGGAAACGGAAACGAAATGACCAATTTTGCCGTGTTTTTTATTTTCATTGTGGCAAATCCATTGAACTGAAAAGAATGCTAACGAAACAGCAATTTTTCATTTTCGTTTTCATTTTTTTGTTTTGTTACGAACTGAAAACGAAATGAAAAATTTTTCAAAAAGAAAACAAAAAGCGAAAAACAAACCGAAACGGATCCCCAAACGACCAAACGAAAAACGAAACACAATTTTTTTGAGTCGTGCCCATCTCTACTAGGGAGAGGTGGAAGAGTGCACTTGCCCTGGGGTTCACAGCAATCTGGGGGTGTCTGGATGGAGAGCAGGAGGAGGAAGCTATGTGGCATCCCGTCAGCAGATCTCCTTTCACTCTGCTAAGGCTTTGGCTATCCTTAGTTGGGGGAAAGGAGGAGAAGGAAGCAGGCAATTTTTTTTCAAGCAGCACCTCCGTCAATTGCTCTCCCCTCCTCCTACCCCTCACTAAGGCTTGAAAATTCATAGCGTGGGGAAAGAAGGAGAGGGAAACATGCAACAAAGGTTACGTCTTGGAAAAAAATCCCATCACCTGCTTCCCTCTTCTCCTTTCCCTGGGCTAAGGATTGCCAAGTCTTAGCTGGGGGAAAGGAGGAGGGATAAGCGTGCTATGGAGGTGATGCTTGAAAATTTTTTTGCCTGCTTGGCGCTGTTTGCATGTTGTGTGGTTTGCACAGGAGAGCCTTAAATGGAAAGGAGACCTTGCTGGGTGGGTGAGGCATGGTTGGGGGTGAGGAGAGGGTGAAAAAACTGATTTTGTCCCCTGGTGCTCCAAACTCTAGCTATGACACTGCTGTTTAGAACTACACCTCCAAAAATTGTACGACTCTTCGACTGACCATCCTGGCTGCAATGTTCTATGAGTTGCCACTGTAACAAAGAGCTTTCCCAGTCTCTACTATTGCATCTAATTGTAACATGATTTTGTTATGACCATAAACAGGGCCTGTTTCTGACACTAAATATAACTTGGGCATCCAATATTAATTAGACATTTGGGTGGATTATCATCTGAACTTATTAACCTTTAAACAAACTTTAACATGCTGCCTTGAGTAAACTGAAACCAAGGAAAAATAATCCACTTGGCAGGAAAATTTAAGTTTCATTCCTTGTGGGATGTTTGGAAATGTTTAATCTGAGAATCCTAAAGGACAGGCTGGGCAGTGGTAATGTGTTTACATTTTACATGCCTTGTATATTCTAGGAAATGTCTAGCAAAAGGCTGTTAGCACCAAACTGAAGCATCCCATAGAGATCCCAGTCTCCAACATGAAAATGTGCTTGTCTATGCCAGCTCTTAATTACTAGCTCATTAACACTCAGGTGTCAATTGCTGGTGGCAAAGGCAATACCCAAATGGCATGGCTGCTGTCATGCACAATGTAATTAAATTGACCTCAGCAAAAGGAGTCCAGCAGTTTCCTGATACGATTTGGACACTGGCTTCAGGCACTATTCACAATAGTGTGATTTGGTGAATCACAAAGTGTAATGAGGGAAGAGCTCTGGGGAGTAGAAAATTGTACTTGCATATGTATTAATGACTTTAAGTACAATTAAAGGAATATAATCACTGCTCTGTTTTGTTCCAAGCTAATAAGTCCAGTAGCTAGTTGATTTTGTGGTGTTGATTTAAAGCTTGAGATGCTGTTAAGGGACAGTGTTCTGAAATA